>CM042695.1:50431396-51031396 GCA_023614405.1 Avena insularis
CCGCGCCGCTTGCCGCCGCCAAGGCCATTGCTTCTGCCGCCAAGGGCGCGCCGCCACCGCTGCTGGTTGCCGCCGTCCACCTGCGACCTCCGCCACACGCGCCAATCGTAAGCCGCCACGCCAACCGCATCCGCTTACCTCAACCTTCGCCAGACTGCTGGCTGTCCTAGCTGACGACGTGCGCCGGCTGGTCTGCCGCCGCCACATTTCCAATGGGAGCTAGCAGAGCTAGCTCTGTTCCCCTGCTAGACGGGCCGGGACGGTCTGGAGTGGACCGACCGCGCAGAGGCAAATGTGGCTGGGCCATTTTTCTGGCATGCGAAAAGAAAAAAAACAGTGGGGGCGTGGGAGCATGCGATCGCTGGGCGGTTGGCCCTTTTTTGTCCTGTTTTCGGTCCGTTTTTGCACAAGCTTTTGTACTATGTTTTACCACAGTTATTAATTGTCGCATAATTTTAATAATTTGTATCTCATAGCTAGCTTGTACCTTTTTACTTTTGGAACACCGTCATATTTGAATTATTGTATCGATTATCACATTTATGCAACCGATTACCTGCTGTAATCTTACACACTTTGCATAAATTGCAGATGACCGGATTAAATCGACCATGAAGTTCGGAGTTGACCCAGGATGGGCTTAACTACCTGACTTGGGCCTCAGACGTTGAGATCGTCCTCGAGGGCCGATGCATCAAGGATGCTCTGATTGTGGGGACCCCGACGGCCCCCAGCATCACCATCCCGGCGGATAACGCTAAAGCCCTGCATTTCCTCCGCCATCACATGTGTGAGACTCTCAAGGACGAGTATATGGCAGAACGGAGTGTTTCTGCCCTTTGGACCGCCCTCAACAAGCGGTTATTTAGGCTTAAGTACACCATTCAGCCACAGGCGGAGGCCAATTGGATTCGTCTGAGGTTTGCGGACTTCAAGACGGTGGGAGAGTACAACTCCAGGTTACACCAGATTTGTACCATTCTTTAGCTGTGTGGGCCAGTACCACAGATCAGCAGAAGATAGACAAAACTCTCTCCACATTCCACCCGGACAACATCCAGTCCTCGCAAAACTTTCGCCAGGAAGGATTCACGGAGTATGCAGCGCTTATTGATGCTCTCCAGGTGGCCGAGGCGCAGGATAATGTTCTGAAAAAGAACTTCTCCATGCAACCCTTCGCGGGGGGCCCAAGTCATGAGGCCAATGCCGGCACCTACAAGGTGCGCAAGCCCATCCACGAGAAGCGAGGCAAGAAGGGCTCCAACTCTTCCAACCCGGCCAAGCAATGCAAGGCGGGCAAGGGAGAGGCAAGGCCCCAGGACTGCTTCCGCTGTGGCTCCAAGACTCACTTCTCCAGGCAGTGTCTGACCCCTAAGCACGTCGTGGACGCGTTCAAGGCCAACAAGAAGGCGCGCGAGGCGCACCTCGTCCAGGTTAAGACACCACTAGCGCCCGGAGCGGCGCTCGTGCAGAACATCACGCCCGTAGTGGCGCAGGACGTAGCACAAGTGGCAGCACCTTCGGCGGTTCCCACGAACGCCGCTGTGCCCATGGAGGTTGAGCACGTTGTGCCCCCCGCCCCAGCTAGACATCTCTGCTGCCTCGATGATGATAGCCAACAAAGAGAAGCTCAAGGATCTTGAGATACAGGTTGAGATTGATGGTTTCTTTGTAGAATCCACCTGAGCTCCTTTTTGTTGTGATGATTTCTTTTCTGCAAATAATCTGATACAATTTTTTGATATGGTTGTAAGCTCTATGAGAGCGTAACATTTATTTGTTTTCGGCGATTGGATGACATTCATTTCATTCATTTATTCCATTATTTGGCTGTGTTATCTTCTAAAATGTTTATGTGTTTTACTTACTTGATGTAGCATCTTCCTCGCTCCATTATATTAATTAGACACTATATTTTAGAACACGTGTGGCGCCCAAATGGAGGAAACGTGCCTTGCTGATAGCGGCACCACAAATACCATCTTGAGAAAAACAAAGTACTTTGAGTCCATTACCAAAAACCCCGGTAACATAATGACGATCGCCGGCTGCGGTCCGAATGTAGTTGGCTCCGGAAGAGCAACTATAATACTCCCAAATGGAACAACTCTGATCATTGAAGAGGCATTGTTGTATCCGGAGTCGACTCGTACTCTCTTGAGTTTTAGAGACATCCGTGCAAATGGTTTCCATGTAGAAACCGATGATGATGAGAATGGAAAGGAGTTCCTACTCATTACTAAGCGCGACGAAAATGGTAAGCATGTTATCGAAAGACTCCCTTCATTAGCTACTGGGTTGTACTACACTAAGATAGTAGCACCACCTATTTACACTACCCTTAAGACTGTCTTTAGAAGCTCTAAACTATTCTGCCTTTGGCATGATAGGTTAGGCCACCCCGGTCTTAGGATGATGAGAAATATAATTAACAACTCGAATGGTCATAATGTTAATGTGAAAAATTTCCTGAATCCCGATGATTTTGTGTGCTCCGCATGCGCTACGGGGAAATTGATCATTAGACCGTCCCCTCTAAAGGTGAAGGATGAACTCCCCATGTTCTTGGAACGTATTCAAGGGGATATATGTGGTCCAATTCAGCCTCTCTCAGGGCCATTTCGGTACTTCATGGTGCTCATCGATGCTTCCTCTAAATGGTCCAATGTTTGCCTGCTGTCAACAAGGAACCATGCTTTTGCAAAGTTGATCTCTCAGATCATATAAATAAGGAATAAATTCCCTAATTATCGTTTAAAGTCTATTCGAATGGACAAAGCCGGAGAATTTACTTCAAAGGCATTCGATAATTATTGCATGGCAACAGGAATCAAACTTGAGCACTCTGTACCGCATGTCCACACTTAAAATGGACTTGCGGAGGCATTGATTAAAATGATTAAATTCATTGCCAGACCACTCCTTCAGGGTTGTAATTTACCAACTACATGTTGGGGACACGCGGTGTTACACGCCTCTAATCTCATCAACTTTCGACCATCGGCTAACAACATCCACTCTCCTATCCAACTTGCGCAAGGGTCGGCACCGAAAATTTCTCACCTACGTAGGTTCGGCTGCCAGGTATATGTACCTATACCACCACCCCAGCGATCAGCAATAGGACCGCTCCGTAAGTCGGGGATATGCGTTGGTTATGAGATCGTGTCCATAATCAGGTTCTTGGACCCCTTGACAGGTGACTGTCACACAGCCCATTTTGCTGACTGCATTTTTGACGAGGATCTTTTTCTGACTTTGGGGGGAGGTAATCAACCCCTGGATGACAAAAGTCGATAAATCACGTGGAAAGCCACGGGGATCCACGCTCATGATCCGCGTACTGTTGAGACTAATAGAGAAGTCCAAAAGATACTAGATTTGCACTCCCTAGCGAATCAACTGCCTGATCATTTTAGTGATTTAAAGACTGTGACAAAGTCGCATGTGCATGCACGCAATGCACCAGAAATGGTTGAAATACCAAAGAAAAATGATGGTATACCCGCTCCCGTTCCAACGCCTAAGAGGACGCGGAATCCGGTTTCTCAAATCCCAAGTACCCGGGGACGCCCGAAGAAAAAGGATAAGAGAGATTTATTACATAGCCTGTTGAGGGGAGCTTGAGACTGCACAAGTACGGATATTTCAGTGCACGAAATTCCGGACTTGAATTTTCCTATTTCGGAAATACCCAGCAAAGTTGTGTGCGCACACATCGGAGCGGGAAAGCTAAAGGACCTAGCCCCTAGATTGGGAAATCCGATGGAGCGAGAGGATGTGACTGATGCACTCTATGACGAAATGGCCATTAACTATGTTAATTCGGGCGAGTCATACAACCGAGCCATGGCAAATGTGGACGTTAATTTTGCCAAGAAAATTGCCTCAATCATAGATCTTGACCCTGAGCCTAACACGCTCGCTGATTGCAAGAAAATGTCGGATTGAAAAGATTGGCAGAAGGCAATCACTGCTGAATTATTATCGTTAAACAAAAGAGAGGTATTTGGACCTGTTTGTCTAACTCCTCCCCACATTCGCCCCGTTGGCCATAAGTGGGTTTTTGTTCGAAAGAGAAACGAGAATAATAAAGTAGTAAGGTACAAAGCAAGGCTCGTTGCTCAAGGTTTCACTCAGCGACCAGGTGTCAACTTTGAGGAAACTTACTCCCCGATCATGGATGGAATTACCTTTAGATACTTGATCTCAATGGCAGTAAACATGGACTTAAAAATGAAACTGATGGATGTTGTCACCGCTTACCTATATGGTAACTTGGATTCAGACATATACATGAAAGTACCAGAAGGTATCCCTGTCCCGAACCAGGATAGAGCAAACAAGAGCTTATACAGTGTTCAGCTTAAGAAATCATTGTATGGACTAAAACAGTCAGGTAGGATGTGGTATAATCTTTTAAGCGATTTCCTTCATCAGAAGGCTACGCGAGCAATGAAGATTTCCCATGTGTTTTTATACGGAGATCCCAGGATGGTTTCTGTATTATCTCGGTGTACGTGGACGATTTGAATATAATCGGTACACCTGATAATATTGAGGAAGCGTGTTCCTACCTGATGTCGGAATTCGAGATGAAAGACTTAGGCAAAACCAAGTTCTGCCTGGGTCTGCAACTTGAGCATTCCCCTGCTGGGATTTTAGTTCACCAGTCGGCCTACACCCAGAAGGTGTTGCAACGATTTGGGTTTGAAAAGGCATATCCTTCTAAGACCCCGATGGTCGGAAGATCTTTGCAGCAAGACAAGGACCAGTTCAGGCCTAAATAAGAGGGGGAGGAAATTAGGACCGAATTCCCTACTTAAGTGCATGATGACTTATGTACCTTGCAAATTGTACAGGCCGGATATTGCATTCGCCGTTAATCTGCTTGCTAGGTATAGTTCTAAGCCTACCAAGAGGCATTGGAAAGGCATTAAGGACATCTTTAGGTACATATAAGGTACCAAGGACCTTGGCTTGTTTACCAAAAGAACCAAGACCTATCTGTTGTAGGCTATGCAGATGCTGGGTACCTTTCGGACCCGCACACATCCAAATCGCAGACTGGATATGTTTTGCTTTGTGGTGGAACATCGATTTCCTGGAAATCGTCTAAGCAAACTCTTGTGTCAACTTCGACGAACCACTCGGAAATCATAGCATTATATGAAGCATCACGAGAATGTGTATGGCTTGGGCGAGTAGTCAGCCACATCCAGATGTCATGTGGACTGAACATTGTACAAACCCCAACAATTATCTATGAAGATAATGCCGCTTGTGTTGCACAAGTCCAGACGGGTTACGTGAAGAGTAATCTCACAAAGCATATAAACCCCAAGTTCTTCTATGCACATGAAGTACAAAAGATGAACGAAGTGAAAGTCTTGCATACTAAGTCGTGTGAAAATCTTGCTGATTTGTTCACTAAATCATTGCCAGCATCTTCTTTCGAGAGATGTGTCCGTGGGATCGGCATGAGGATACTTAGGGAGATGCAAGGTTCAGGGGGAGAATCTTCACAAACTCATCGCTGAAATCTTTATCCCGATGATTGAGTGCTTAACTTTATAGTTAAGTGAATTGTACTCTTTTTCCCTTAGTGAGTTTTTATGAAGTTTCTCACATGAGGTTTTTAATGAGGCAATTCGTGCAACATAGCAAGAAGTATACCATGTGCATTTCTCCATATTTTTTCCACTGGTTTTTTTGGAGTTTTAAGCCATGGTTATACAGATAAGATACCCAGGAGGAGTGTTGGGAAACTGGACCAGTAGAGGCCCATTCGGTGTGGCCTCTACCAGGCTAGGGTTAGTCCATGTGGGTATCCTATCCCCTTAGTCTATAAATATAGGAGCAATCATTGTACGTGATTTTACTGAGAGACAGATCAATAAAGCTTCTCCCTGTTCCTGTGTCATTTCCTTGTGTCTCTTGTGTGCCTTCGACTCTAGTCTTCTTCCTCGGGTGTGGAGCAGCCTCGGGACCGGCCAGCCGACAGGGGTTGTTCAACAATTGACATCGCTATGGGAAAAAATGCCCGCTGCTGTGTAGACACTCAGGGTGCAGCTGGGACTGTCCGCCGGATGCCCAGGTATGCTACAGAGTTCCGCAAAAGTTATGTGGGTGTACCGCGGGAGCCCGCTATATGTATGGGGTGCCCACTATTCCACTTTGTCCATATATGTCCATAATAGTTAAATTGTATACTTCTATAAAAATAAAATGGTAGTTTTTCTGTCTTAAAATATATATTTTGCGTCTAGATACATTCAAATTTAGACAAATCCAAATCACTTTGTTTTTAGATGGAGGAAATATGTGTTTCTTCATATAAAGTTGTTGGTCTACCTCGACGGAGCCACCAATGATGGAGATGTCGGTAGCACACTAACTCGTGACCTGGGAACAACGCGGGATCGCTGTGGGATGTGGGATAGTCCACTTATTTTTCTGTTTGTCCGCGGGATGCCCAATTAACTTTTTTTGCGGGCTTGGGAAGCGGGTCCCGTGGGTAACCAACTCCCACCTACAACCTGAGTAGACAAAGATGTAACCCAGAAAGTACACGACAAAGTATGTGAACACGGCATTTTTTTAAAAAAGGAACACGATAAAAAAATATACATGGCAAAGAGCCACAAAGGAACACGATAAAGAAAACACACTCGGCAAAGTCGACAGCGGCACATGACATATGTGTCGTCACGACAACGAGTGACCCAAAGGTTCACTTGATTGGAAGGAGCTAACGGCTGAAGACGGTGGCCTCTTTATCGTGTGCCCATGCTGGCCTTTTGCTGTGTGTATTCCGTAGTATACACGGCAAATATCCTTTGTCGTGTGTATTCCGAAGTATACACGGCAAAATCCTTTTTTTCTTTTTCCCCTTTTATCATATTACTCTTAGAAAAATCATAAAAAAACATTCTACTTTAGAAAAATACAAATAATACATCAAAATTTGCAGAACAACAAGATCTATCTAACTACACTCAAATATTAGATATTTATGTTGAATAAGAATCTTCATGCTTGTCGTTTTGACCAAAGTTTAAAACGGGCATAAAAAATTAAAAAACGATCAAACAATGTGAAACCTCGCGTGGCGTCATATTATGTGATATAGTTAGAATGAAAAATATCAAACTTGGTATATTGATTATGTCTTAAAAAGACCTTCACAAAATGACCCATCACATTCGAGGTTTCCTGACTTTCGGGTCAAATGACTAATGTTATGGCTAGAATTAATGCATAGTTTGTGATAATGTGCCCATATTATGCATGCATGTTTATCATGGGATGAAGAACAATATTGCTGGCGAAAGTTTTCCTTTTGGTCGCACCAAAAAAACCATTTTCCATTTTTCGAGCGCAAAAAATGGTGTGTGTGTCTGTGTGTGGGAGGGGGGGGTGTTATAAAGCAACCACCAAATGGCTAATTCAAAATGCTACAAGACCATTTAAAAAAAACTAGACCACCTTACATGGACAATGTCCCAACATGGGGATCTCAAACCTTTCCGTCCATCCTAGGTGAAAAAGACAAATTTCTGTCGAATCGGTAGGAAGTGAGTCAGATATGAAGTACATGTACATGATCTGATACTCATGATTTTTTACAAAAATCATTTTTATGTTCACAATATGCTATTTCATCAGAGATCCAATGCAAGTTTATACAGACTCAGCCCCGAGCTAAGAATCTTCATACCCGCCGAGTTTGTTGATAGTTTAAAATAGGCATAAAAAAATAAAAAAAGATCGAAACAATGTGAAACCATCGCGTGGTGTCATATTAGGTGACATAGTTGGAAGGAGAAAATATCAAACTTGGTATATTTATTATGTCTCAAATAAAACCTTTACAAAATGACCTATCTCATTCGAGGTTTTATGGCTTTCGGGTCAAATGACCAATGTTATGGCTAGAATCAGGGGATAGTTTGTGATAATATGCATATACGGTGCATGCATGTGCACCATGAGATGACAAACAATGTTGCAGGAGGAAGTTTTTCTTTTCTTCGCACGAAAAAGCCATTTTTATTTTCCGAGCACAAAAAGGGGAGGTGTTGTGAAGCAATCACGAAATGGCTAAGTCAAAATGCTACCACCCTATTTTTCAAAAATATTAGACCACCTTACATGGACAATGTTCTAATAGGGGGATCTCAAATCTTTTCGTCCACCCCAGGTGAAAAAATACAAATTCCTGCCGAATCGATAGGAAGTGGGTCAGATATGAACTACAAGTATATGATATGATGCTCATGATTTTTTATAAAAATCATTTTTAGGTTCACAATATGATATTTCATCAGCGATCCAATGCAAGTTTAGCGAGGCTCAACCCCGAGCTAAGAATCTTCTTGCCCGTCGTTCGACAAAGTTTGGCGATAGTTTAAAACGGGAATAAAAAAATTCAAACACGATCAAACAATGTGAAACCTTCACGTGGTGTCATATTATGTGACATAGTTGGAAGGAAAATATCAAACTTGGTATATTGATTATGTCTCAAAAAACCCTTCACAAAATGACCAATCTCATTCGAGGTTTCCCGGATTTCGGGTCAAATGATCAATGTTATGGCTAGAATAAAGGAATAATTTGGGATGGATAACAATGTTGCAAAAGGAACTTTTTCTTTTGTTGCACCAAAAAGCCATTTTCCATTTTCTAAGCGCAAAAATGGGGGATTTTATGAAGAAACCACCAAATGGCTAATTCAAAGTGCCACCACCCCATTTTCACAAGATTATATGGATTTAATATTTGGATTCCTCACATTTTTCTGATCAATTTAGACATTTTATTTGTCAAAATCAGATTTACGGATTTAAATATATGGATTATTCCATTTTAAATAGGAAAAGGCAAAAAAATCATTTTGTTTTTTATTTGGATTTAAGCTTATTATTACTTATTCATTGTTTTCTACTTAAACAATTGTTTGAAATCTAAAACTGAGATGTGTGACATCATGGTCCAAGATTTAATAGGATTGATATGAAAGTATTATCAACAAGTTATGATTTCTTTGTCGAAAGCTCATTCGGAAGGAACAAAGAAGTTAAGCGTGTTAGGGCTAGAGTAGTATTAGGATGAGTGACTGATGGGAAATTTGATTATAAGTGCAATTTGACCTAATATTAAGCATACTTAGGGTTTGACTATACCTGATTAACAAGAAAATAATATTAAAAAAAGTTTGAAAAAATTATTCTTTTTCTTTTTTTGAAAAGGAAACATCTTTACCGTGTACTTATCCAGTCAAAGGTAGCTTATTTGCCATGTACTTTTGGAGGAGACACACGCCACGTGTTGGATTTATGGGTGACACATGACAAAGAATAGACACGGTCATCTCCACGAGAACCGTCATGTCACTTTACTTTGTCGTGCCTACGCGTAAGACACACGTCAAAGGCTTTGTCGTGTCTTATTTATAAAACACACGACAAAGGGCCTTTGCCGTGGGGAACATTGCCGTGTGGCATACACACGACAAAGCATTTGTTGTGTTTCAGAAGGCCTTTGCCGTGTTCTCTTGCCCACACGGCAAATGACCGGTGTGCTGTAGTGCATAGTAACGGGGCAACAACGACTCAGGACGAACACAACAAGCATTATGATCTCTTGGCACGTAATAACCCAAACAAAAAACAATGGAACACATAGGGCCCCTTGTAACAACCATTACATACTAGCAAAGTTGCATCAACGTCACATCAAGAACGTATTTGAACCAATCAACAGTTCTTTATTACTACATGATTGATCTCGTCCAATTTTTTTGCCCGCCCCATCGAATACATAAGTACTAACACATGGCGCAAAAGGATGAAGACATGACGGTGAAAATTGTCTGTACAATGGTGTCTATGAAGACCGTGCTGAAAACCCCCTCGCCGGCAGCATGGAGAGATACCAATCTGGCTTGTAGGTCCTCCTTTCCTCCATTTCGTTTATTTTATTTTCCTTTGTTTCATGCATGTATGAAGAAGGTAGAAATGTGTTTCTACTAAAAACAACATCATTTCCAACAATTTTATTTCATGTTTGGTTAGATTCTAGACAAAACCTAAGACAATTAGTTAAAAAAGTAGATACATTTGAGACATATTATCATCATTTGGCGAAGGTTGAATGATACTCATTGCATGTTGCCATTTATGAGGGGAAAGCTAGTACAAGGATAAGAACTACAAAATGTGTAGAACTAATCATCGTACGAATGATCGCCCTTATACGTAAACTACATATCATTGAATACCATGAAGCTCAACACAATACCACAAAACATGGATCGCATCTTGAAGACATATTATCATCATTTGGCGAAGGTTGAATGATACTCATTGCATGTTGCCATTTACAAGGGGAAAGCTAGTACAAGGATAAGAACTACAAAATGTGTAGAATTAATCATCATACGAATGATCGCCCTTATACGTGGACTACATATCATTGAATACCATGAAGCTCAACACAATACCACAAAACATGGATCACAATACCAAGCTATCATTTGATCGACAACATTCTCAACGAACATCGTCAAATATACCAGTTCTACCAAAACACCTACAACATCATTAAACCCGACAAGCGAAACCTATCATACTACCAAGCCAACATTTGGTCTACTACATCCTCACAAAACATCATCAAGGAAAACTTGCAAACCCAACATACTACCTTCAAATCAACTCAGATTTACCCAATGCTAAGAGATCCAAGTTACCAGAGATAGGGTTTTATGCTACCTACACCCATCAGAGGAAGTGAGAAGGCAGAGAAAAGCTCGGAGAAGACTAAAAGTAAAGGTTACCATTGACTGGCCGCTTACCTGCTCGTCGGTGGAGCAGCTTCATGCGACATATAGCTCGAGAGGAGGGGATAAGGAGGGAAAATCGCATGTCGAGCCATCTCCATGCTCGCACGAGCTTGGTGCTGCATCCCCCTCCCTACATGCGACACACCATCCTCCTTGGCTAGGTTGTGGAGTTCTTTAGATTTGCGCCGGGCCAGGCTAGGTACCCATATATGTAAGAAAGCAGCGAATTCTAGCACACACCAAGCCAAAATGAAGGTGTTGGGGGCATTCAAACACGTCCTAAGTGCAGAACACACACATTGTTACTATAACTCAGCAAAGCGATCCATCAGTTCTAGTAAGTTCCAAGATAAAACAAGTTGAGAGTCCTAAAGTTTTTTGTCTCCAAACTATAGTACCATCATTTTAGTATTTTAGTTTGTTCATGGAAAAAAGTGTTTTCATAATAATGTATATAGCCGCAAAAGGCGCGTGAAGCTGTCCTGCCATTGCCTCATATCCGGCTAATCAAATTAGCAACTTAACACAAGTTTCAAACTGCTTGGGAAGGTAATTATGATGATTAAGAACTTATTTTCAAGAATACTAGGCTTCTCAAACTCAGGTTATTCATCACAAGGCACCTACTATCCTCTAGGCATTCAAGCAATGGCAAAACATAAAATCCTGTAAGCTCTAAGTTTACTGTTGCCGTATACTTTCTGATACATCGGAAAAGTATCTATAATTTTTGATGCTCCATGCTTGTTTAGTATCTACTTTTCTTTGCTTTTTCTACACTTTGAGGTACTTTTTACATGTTTTCTGGTACTAACCTATTAACAAGTTGCCACAGTGCCAGTTGCATGTTTTCTGCTGTTTTTGGTTCTAGAAAAGCTAGTAAATAAATATTCTCGGAATTGGACGAAACAAACGTCAAAGTCAATTACTTTCCGTGGGAACAAGAAGTCTAGAGGGGAGCCGGAGAAGCGGGCTAGGACACCCAGACCCCCCTAGGCGCGGGTGGGCCCTGTCCCGCGCCTAGGCAGGGTGTGGGGCCCCTGGCCGCCTCCTCGGCCTCCTCCTTCGCCTATAAGAAGCCCCCGATGCAGAAACCCTAAGTACCCGATCAAATCTCCACGAAACCTTCTGTAGCCGTCGCCGCCGCCACCGTCTTCCCTAGATCGGGGAGTGGGGGATCTGAAGTTCTTCCTGGCACCCTGCCGGAGGGGAGATCATCCCGGAGGCCTTCTCTCCGGTATGATGCGTGAGTAGTTCCACCTTGGACTATGGTTCCATGTAGTAGCTAGATGGTTGTATCTTCTCCTTTGTGCTTTCATGTATAGACCTTGTGATCTCCGTTCATGATCAAGATCTATTCTATTTGTAATCATGTATGTTGTGTTTGCGGGGATCCGATGGATATTGAGATTATTATATTGGTTTGATTAATGATTTTATCTTTATGATTCTATCATGTCTGTGTTGTTTGTGATCTTGCATGCTCTCCGTTGTTAGTAGCTATCTTGGCCAAGTAGTTGCTAGTGACTCTAAGAGGGGGTATTTATGCTCGATAGTGGGTTCATGCCTCTAGTTTTTAAGGGAAGTGACAATAATCTCTTAGGTTGTAGATATGATGTTGCTACTAGGGAGAAAACAACGGTCTCTTGTTCATGGAACATGTGGACTGTTTACCTTACACACTTTGCTTAAAGCAGTTGTCTGTTGCTTGCAACTTAATACTGGAGGGGGTTCGGGTGATAACTTTAAGGTGGACTTCTAGTCATAGATGCAGTTGGATGGCGGTCTATGTATCTTGTTGTATTGTCCAATCGAATCTCATATGATCTTTCTGACTAGTAATTGCATTGTTATGCCTTGCTCAGTTCCTGTCAATTGCCCCGCTGTAATTTTTTACCCTTCATGCCATGTTGTTTATCTAAGGAGAGCACCTCTAGTGAACTATGGACCCTGGTCCATTCTTCATCATTGATACATATTTCACTGTTACTTGTTTACTTGCTGCAAACCACCATTACCTTCCACACCATATGTTTAATCCTTTGTTACAGCAAACCGGCGAGCTTGAAAACCTCACTGATTCGTTGGGGCAAAGTCTTGAGTTTGTGTTGTGCAGGTCTCCGTGTTGCTTGCAATACCTGTGTGACGTTTCCTTCCTCCTACTGGTTCGATAAACTCGGTTTCTTATTAAGGGAAAACTTGCTGCTGTGCTGCTTCACACCTTGCTCTTGCGGTTCCCAACTCAGCGCTCCTACATCAACTCAGCGCTGCATCACTTCCTCCATCCACAAATAGGTTTACTTATAGGTTTTGTCCTAAGTCAAATATTTTTAAGTTTAACCAAATTCAAAGCAAAAAAATAAATATCTGCAACACTAAATTAATATCACCATATGCATCTTAAAATATAGTTTTAAAATAAATAATTTCATAGTATAGCCAATATTCCTAGAATTTTCTGTAATTTCAATCGAACATAACAAAGTTTGATTTAACATAAAACATGGAAGTACACTTGAGGGAGTAGTTACTACTACTCAGCGTACTTTTGGGATACAATAGACAACAATTCAAGATACTTGATTGATCAGTTGGTGACAACCGAAGTCCGACTCTACTCCATACACCAGGACCCCTATAGATATATCCTAGGCATTCACAAGTGGGAGGATTAATAACGTGCTAGACTCATGAGAGAGGGTTTTCTGATAAAGAACTAGAGAAAACTATCTAGATATATGAAGATAGAATGAGAGGTGCTTAATCATGACTGGTGATTCACCCGCGATAATTACTCTGAATAGGATGCACCTGAAAAATTTGACCATGACACTCTGATCTAGACTGCTCGTCTGGCCTACTAATTGGGACGGTCCTGTTAGACAGAGATCTGCTGCTTAATCATGACTGGTGATTCACCCGCGATAATTACTCTTTCATTTCTATACAGTCCAATTTTTTGTGGAATTCGTGGAGTTAAGCTTTCGTTTCTTAATTTGCATTCCTTTTTTATCTTTTTCTGACCTGATGTTTTTGTCCTTATATATTGTTGGACTGGTTATGCCTTTAGAAAAATGTGTAATGTGTTTAGGCTGGTTTTGTCGGACGTAAATTCATAAATATAACATTTTTCATCCACATATATTGTGTGATAAATTAATACTCAAAAATCAAGGCGCAAAGTCATCATATTTAGAGCCACTAGGTTATGATCGCATGCGTCATCGACGCGGACAAGTGCATGTTTTCACCGGAAGCTGTGCTTGATCAACATGGTGTGAGGTGCCATAGAAAAATATAAATAATCTCTTAGACTTGAATGCAAAAAATGGATCTGAATACGATGAACTATGGTATTTTTTTGAAATAACATTTTTAGGCAAATAAAATCTTTTAAATGCATATAGTCTACATGTATATACAAAATTTTGAAACATTTATTATTTCATATATATGTGGCCTACATAAAAAAAAATAATGTGAAGACCAAAATGGAGTTTTTATGCCAACTTAGAGTGTGTAGCTAGGAATATAATGCATTTCAGCAAAAATTATGCATGGAAAGAAATCGTCTTCATGTATCTATACAATAAAAATCCGAATCTTGTTGAAACCTCGAAATTCCGTTGCTAATGCTTGTTGCAAATACTTTTTATTTCAAGACCTCACTTCTTATTGTTTACCGATATCATAGGCATTAACATAAGTTTTATTTAAAATACATTATGCCAAGACCTCATTGCTTATTATTTGCTGATATTATAGGTGTTAGCATAAGTTTGTTTTGGAAATATGTTCTGCCAAGACCTCATTGCCTATTTTCTTACCAATACCGTAGGTGCTCGTGCTCCCTACACATGACTAGCTCTAAGGAAACGGTTGATTCAGGCATTCCTCCTAGGCAACGCTGTCATGTGCTTTAGGGTTCACGCTAGGCCAGGCCAGGCACTCATGTGGATAAGCAAGCAGCACAATCTCGCACCCGCTATGCATTGGATGGAGGTAATGGGTCCATGTGGGCAACCGAACATACCATACTGACTCTATAGCTCACCAAAGTGTGCCTTTCGGTCTAGTAAGTACCGGGAGAAAAAAATGCTCAAAGTGCCAAAAGTTGTGATATCCCCAAATTACAGTACCATCATTTTACTATTTCAGCTTGTCCATGGAAAAGATTTATAGACAAAAGTGTGTTCATGCATATAATGTATATAGTTGCAAAAGGTGCATAAATTCTCCCCTTCATTCCCTAATATCCATCTAATCAAATTAATTACATAACACAAGTTTCAAACTCTCGGTTGAAACTTTTAGAACTTTAATTTCAAAATTACATTACAGTTGTCATATAATTTCCACTCGATCAATAGCGTACTTTTAGAACACAACGATCATCTTTCAAGATAGTTGGTCAATCGGTTGGTAAAAACTGATGCCTGAGTTTAATCCATGCACCAAGACCCTCTAGATCCATACATCTGAACAAGGAACATCCTCTAGATTGAAGAAACAACTATCTAGATATATGAAATTGCATGATAAGAGCTAAATCATGGCCAGCGATTCACATGCAACAATTACTCTGAATAGGATGCACCGGAAGAATTTGGCCAAGACCCTCTGAATCAAGTTGCTCATCTAGCATGGTAATTTGAACATCACTTGGTGACTTAGTTGTTGCACGCAAGTCGACATGGAGCATTTCATGGTACCGACCGTGGCTGAAGAGTAAGATAATGTTGAGTGAGCGTTCCTAATTTTTTCACATTGTTGTGTCGTCTAAGGAGATTCCCCTCGGAAGCTAGCTTAGCTGTTAGCTGAGCCGCTGTCTGACGACGACGACACCTTGATTTCTGTTGGGAACGTCTCGATCTGTTTGGTCCAAAAGAAATGTCTTGATCTATCACTCCACTGAGCTGAGCTCACCGGATTGCTAGAGAAGCGGCCGAAGATACTGTGTCCGTCCGTTTCCTCTGTTTGTCTGGTTTTCCAAAAGAGCGCCAAGCGATACGCACATCCTACGCACAGCTGCTCGGTCTCCTTGACCTTGCAAATTAAGTGGTTATTGGTCTCTCCACGTACGCTACTGCCAGGAAAACCATTTTGGTGTGTGTTCAGGACTCCAAGCTATCTCTCTGTCTTCAACCGCTCTCGCAGCGCCACAAATGGCCGTGGATCAGCGATTGGGGTGTTCCTCCTCATTGCTTATTGTTTACGGGTTTTAATACCTTTTACGCCAAGACCTCATTCATTTTTGTTTACTGGTATCATAGGCATTCATCCTCCATGTACGTTGCACACCCGATTCTAGGCTAGGCTCTCATGTGCTTTAGGGTTCGCGCTTGGTCAGGCATGGAACCGGCATGTGCAGGTAAGCAAGAGGTAATATCTCACACTCGCCAAGTTTGGATGGAGATAATGGGGGCAACCAGACACGCCCTAAGTGCAGAACACACACATTCACTCTACAACGCAGCAATGCGCGCATTCGCTCTAGTAAGCACGGGAGAAAACGACTTTGAGTGCTAACTGTTGTGATGTTTCCAAACTATAGTAGCATCCTTTTACTATTTTCAATTTGTTCATGAAAAAGATTCATGGAAAAAATGTGTGTTCATGCTAATGTATAATTCTGTATGGCTTCAAAAAGGGCATGAATCATTCCCGTCATCGCCTCATGTCCGGCTAAACGAATTAGCTAAGTAACACAAGCTCCAAACTGCCTTGAGACATATTATGATGATTCAAAACTTTTCCTCCCTCCGTCTCAAAATAGATATCACAAATTTGACTAATTTTTAGATGGACGGAGTAGAACTTTTTTTTTCAGAATACCCAACTTCTCAAACTCAGTTTACCGACAAAAAGGCACCGGCTGTTCCCTAGGCACTTAGACAATAGTCGAAATATAAAAGCATTGTAAGCTCTAAGTCTATAGTTGTCATATAATTACTACTCAGATAGTGTAAACTTTACTCCATATACCAAGACGCTGCAGATATATATCCGGCATCCATCTCAGTGCCTCAACAAGGAAGAACAATCATCTGCTAGAGTGAAGAGAAAAACTCCCTTCCTTTCTAGAGAACAATTAGCTAGACATATGAACATAGCATGATAGGAGCTGAACCACACCCCGTGGTTCACCTGCGGCAATTGCTTTGAATAGGATGCACCGGGAAAATTTAGTCAGGACACTCTGATCAAAACTGAGCGTCTAGCCTGCTAATTTGAACAGAATCCCTGGGAGTCCTAGTTGCCATATGCAAGTCGGCATGCAGTGGATCACGATACCATAGCTGACCAGAGCTTTATAGGTTTGTGAGTTTCAAATTGCTTTCCCGTATAAGAGGATTTCGCTGTTTTGTGCATGCATGGTGGTTTGTTGATTCGAGCTTCATCGCGGAGCCGTGAAGACCATTTTATGCAATATTTCATGCACCAACGGTGATATGGTGATACGAGATGACGGAGAGTACATGTACGTGCAAATATTTAGTGGACATAAACGTGATGGGAGAAATACTAGCTAGAATCCTCGACAAGTTCAGAGCACAGAAAGTTGTGTTATCTTAGCACAAAAGCACGGGCATTTTCTATTACATTGTGTCTATAGAAAGTATTAATGGAGACAAAAAAACGTTTATTCATGACAAAGCATACATTAGCTGCAAATATGTTCAGCTACTCTTTTATTTTGGCCATTCAACATTTTCGAACAAAGAAAATCAGGCGTGGGTGTTAGACTGCGGTACCATGTTTGCCCGCTTGGCGGTTCCTGCACAAGCTCGTCCATTCCTACAGTTCGGTTATTTGCTGAAAGACAATGAACTGAAATACTGCATACTTAAGGCCTTATGCATACTTACAAGCAAAAGCCTCAAAGAGAGCCCGGGCAACATGTAGCCTCGTTTCTAAAGGAAAAAAGACAACCGTGAATACCAAAAATAAACTTTTAGTGTTAACTTATTCTGTGTAGCCAGTAATATAATATAACATATTTTGAACAAATATACACATGTTGGCAAAAATCATCTTCATATTTCATATGTCTGCAAAACAAAACAGATTTTGCAGCGTCAGCATACCATTTTCAAATTATGAAAACCCAAATGCTTCCCATCTTTTAGGATGGGCGACACAAGGGGCTTCCAAATCCTTTATCCGTAATTAAGTTCGTTCATGTGAACGAGTGTCAGTATCGTTGCCCTAGTCCAATTACAATCTCTTTCCTGGAGTCTTTGGCAATATTTTTTGTCTTGCGAATATTTTGGTCTTTTGAAGATTGATATTACTGAGAAGGTGTCACCAAGAGATCTAAATGTAGTTCTTAGTTGTGGGAGTTACTTTGTAATTTCTTAAAAAAATGGCGCCAAAACAGTGCACATATAGTGACTATGAGTATGAGTAAAGTTAGACACGTTTCTGAAAAGAAATATTTAGTGACATGATTTCTTTTCAGGATAGCAAAATTTGGTGGATGTGTGGTGAGTCATGGTTGTTTGTGTCTCAGAAAGTTTATTTTGTAAGCTAGAAATGGTACTCCTTCCGATCTATAATAAGGGACGTCATTTAGTACATCTCGAAGGGTCTCTAATTTAGTACAACTTGAAGTTTTAATAAATCATCTACATTTATTATAGATCTAAGAGAGTAATACTTTTGATCTTGTGTCCTTCTGCTGTTTGCCATCTTGTGTATACCCTCCCCCCTCTCAATTTGACACGTCGACAGCGTAAGCAAGATTTTGTTACTATTCGACAATATATCTAGTCAAAATTAAAAGATCAAATCCATAAGCAGCTATATAGTTTTTTAATGGCTTACAACCGAAAGTGTAAAAGGTAGAAATAGTCCCAACTGTACCAAACAAAACAATCTCTTAATTTATCTACTCACTCCGTCCTGAAAAGAACATGGTGGATTTGTTTGTATGTGCATGTATCTAGGGACGTACTTTAGTGTATAGATGCAGGTGAATTTACACAAATTTACTCGACACTGGTTGAATGTCCGTGCGTTGCCACGGTTAGTCCGGTATTTTCTCACTGCAAAATTCTCGGTGACATAAAGGATATGCTGACAGAAACATCTTTTCATCACCATTTAGAGGGCTATGACATATATATATATATATTCCTTTTCTATAACATTACACCTGGCCAATCTGTAACAAGTGTGCCCCTAGAATTTGATTATTAACCTCATGAGGTTGAGCCTTACATTTTTCTATGTATGTGAATATTAAGCTATTTTTTAAAAATATAATACCTTTTAAATCATTTTTGTAAATAATGCTTCTCACGGCAAGGAAGGCACGACGTGATTTTTCATTGTACTGTAGCTAGGTACGACGAAACGCCCTTGATAGAGTATCTCGCTCTTTAGATGATTGATTGATGATGATCTGCTTGTCTGATTCTGGCCAGCTTAATTCATGCCCTGCTCTTCCTCGTTTGGTTGTCTCGTTTGGAGTTCAACAACAAAATTAAAGCTGGCCATCCGCACCAATGCGTCCCTTTGATGGACGACCTGTTAGCGCCGGACATGACTTAGGAATCAAAGGTCTTGTAATTAACCATACCGATCACCAGTTTGTAGTGTTTTGCAGGTGGTGATAGAAATTGAAATTTATTTCCTCCCCCTCATTAGCATAAGAACATAGAAATTGAGCAACAACAGATAAAGCACCTCATTGAAATCGATACCTTCTTGGAATACATACATCCAAGCTTAGGAGAGCAACAAAAAGGTGAATCTTTTGAACAAGAGAGTACGAGCTCATGGATTCAGAGCTTTGTCGTGCCCCTCTGTGGTCCCCAATCCGTACATAGGAGAGCGTCGTTTACCTGGAAGATGATGGTGAGGCGGGCGAGCGACGCGGTGTAGGTCTTTCTGACAACGCCGGCGACCCGCTTGTGGCGAGGGGCGCCGTCGTGATGATGTGGCGCTGCTGCTGCTGCTGCTGCTGCGGGTGGTGTGCCACCATGGTAGGTCGGCAGACCGTCTGCAACGGCGGCGAGGTGCGCCTCCGTGCCGATGTGGCTCTGCTGCTGCTTCGGGCGGTGCTACACCACGGCAGCCGGCCCCTGTCCACGACCATGCCGCCCTACACGCCTCCGTCTGCATCGACGTACAAAACATGGAAATAAAGCACCAAGGGTGGTCGATATGGCGTCCCTGATGCGCGAGGACATGCGCTACAGTCACCGCCATGGCTAGATTCCGAGCTCACCAGGGATAGAGAACGGTGAAGGCAGATCTGACATACGGGGAAATCAGTTGTTATGAGACTGGACTTCGAGGCTTGCCCGTACGAGGGAGCTCGAATCGGGACTCGGGAGGCTGTAGGTGGGGCAGACGGGCGCCAGGGTAAGGGGAGGACGCCATGGCGAGCACGCTGGCCGGCGCCGTGGTAGAGGTGCTCGATGGATTTGGGGATTTTTTTTCTTTTCAACGGAATACGGAACCGTTCAGTTTCACCTAAGCGGTGGCAGAGTGGGTAATTACTCCGAATTTGGAGGGCAAACAGGTCAAAACACGGCAGACGGATTTTCAGGGATAACGAATGTTCCCAATTTTTTTAATAGTATAGACTACTTTAGGACGGGAGAGTACTAGTTTGTTGTAAGACGTATAATATTCGCGTGCAACAAACAAGTCACACCCGCTTTTCATCCCACATATGCATAACCTGCTTGGGTTGTAGTTGATCCAAAACCGGCCACCGTCTAACAATTGCAATGCTACTAGCCTAGTCTATATAATGGCTACTTCATACATATAATGGTTGCATCATAATTATATCATGCTCATGTCATCATGCCACCTTGCATTTGAGCATCATATAAAACCCTTTTTGTTTTGGTTCTTCTCTCATATGCATTGTAAATTGTATTTGCCTCTTAATATTGTATTTGGTTATTGATATATTGTTTAAATGCCCAAGTTGAGTTGGGCATATCTTTTATTCTACTCCACCACCCTTTCTTCACCACCTTATGCTTCCACCATTCCAATAACCCATGAGCTTGTAATTCTTTTACTTTGGATTTTTATTCTAGCTCATGTGGGTTGGATGGATCTAAATCTACAAATTCTTTTGCTTGGTTTTCATCCCACTTTTGGGAATGCATGAGAATAATACCATGTTAATATTATTGTTTTCACAAGAATAAACATGGCATTAATTATTTTGCATGGGCCATGCAAGCACCACCACATTCTAGTCCTTTGGGATTTTATAGGAATTCTTGAGTGGTGTATATCTCTTGGAGCTCTCCCTTCTCTCTCAAATCTTTCACCTTGTTTGGTTTATTTCTTTTGCCTAGTGCTCATCAAGTTTTTCTCACTTGTGTATGCCATGCAACCATCTCCATCTTTTGCCCTCTTTTGTTGATATTTGTTTTTGAGTGAATCATCCATCTACCTCTCTACCACTCCTTGGCTTGATCTAATTTGGTCTTGCTAAAAAGCCACCACCACACCTCTCTCTCTCTCTAATCCTCTCTCCTAACACCTAACACCTCATCTAAACCCTAAACCCCCTCTCTCTTTTTCCATCTCTAAACCCTACCACCACCATGATCTACCCCCATATGCCCCTCTCCCTACCATGCAGCCCCCACCTAGCCACCCTACTTCCCCTGGCCGAGCTACCCTCCTAACCCCAACCCTAGCACAAAACCCTAAACCGAGCCTTCCCTCTAGCAAACCCTAACCCGAGCCTACCTCTTCTCTCCCTCTAGCTCTCTCCCTGCCACAGCAGCCCCACCCGAGCCTACCCCTCCTTGGCCTCGCCCTGACCCCACCTGGCAGCCTCCAACTACCCCTCCCTCTGCCCCTGCCGTCCAGCCCGAGCACGTGAGGAGGAAGGAAAAAGGTGGCACCCGAGCCACCTTATCTACCCTCCCTGCCACGGCTGCTCCTCCTTTCTCTCCCTCCTTTTCCTCCTTCCCCACGGCACCTCTGCCTCTCCCAGATCCACCCCAGGGCCTTGCCTCTCCCCTCTTTTCTCCACCGTCACCATCTACCCCATCGCCGGCCACCGTCGGTCTCCACCAGCTCCCGTCGATCCAGGAGGCGTAGGCGAGCAGGAGGTTGTCGGCGAGGTCAGGAAGGTCCTCTGCAGCAGCCCTGTACACGACGTCGAGGAGGAGACGGCCCCGACCTGCTGCAGATCGACACCGAGCCAAAACCCTAGCTCCAGATCGCCAGCATCCTCGCCGTTTCCCTGTGCTCTGGCACGATCCGACCCCACCGACCCACTCCCGGTGAGCTCCTCCTTCTCCCTGACATGGTCCGCCTCGCCGTACCGCCCTAGCCCCGCCGGTCTTTTCGCCGAACGGTCTCTGCGCGCCGGTGTCTTGGCGTCTGACGCTACGCCGCGCAGCCAGCGTCTTTCTTAGCCGCTATCCCTCCCACAACAACGCCAGCCACGTGATAGCACCGCCGCCCACAAGACGCTGGGTCGCGGGTTCGATCCTCACCGTCTGCCGCCTGCCGAGCACAGACTTCGTCGAGAGAAATCAGAGAAGAGATCTGATTACGCGGTCCCTTTTGCACTTACCCCCCCTAGTTTTTATCTGCTTAACCCGCGTTCCTCGCTAGCCCCACCTGTCAGCCACCGTGGACTTCTTCCAGAAAACCCCTCAGTCTTTTCTTATCCTAACCCGCGCTCCAGTTCGGTCCCACCTGCCAGCTTCTGCGAGATCGTTCACTGTCACGTGGGCCTCGGTAGTTGGTCCCACCTCGATCGCGGCTAAGCGGGCAGCGGTGAGAAAAACATTTTCTGGCATTGTCGCCCAGTCGGCCCCACTTGTCTGTGGCTGGCTAGATCTGGGTGAGTAGCAAAAGGTTTTCATTTTACATTTAATTCAAACTTTTCAAATTTGTTTTAAATTCAAATTCAAATCTGTTTTTAAATAACTTTTCAATTATAATTCCAAATTAAACATGTAATATATGTTTTGAAAGCAGAAAAATGTGAGGATTTCAAATATGCCATCCAAAATATATTTTGAACACTTTAATTTTCGAGTTGATTAAAATTACAATAAAATGCCCTTTATCTTAATTAATTAATAACTTTTGTTTTATAACTCCAAATTTGACAAATGATATGTCTAAAATGATCAGCGCGACAAGCCCGTTCTATCTATGCATCCCATGTTCTGAATTGCAGCATGCATCATATAAATATAAAGTATACAGCAACTTATTTGAGGATAAAATGTGACTAAAACTCAATAAAAGGCTTTATTCTTGTATTCCACACCTCACCCATGCCATGCTACATTATTACCATGCAAATTGTGCATCATTCATCATGGCATGATTGTTTGCTTGTCGCATTTTAATTCATATGCTTGTGCACTTTATTTATGTTGGCCCTTGTTTGTTTGGTTCTTCTTCGAATAGACGCTGAGCAGGGGATATATCAAGAAACCGAGCACTACCTGATCCTTCTCTCGCTTCAATCGAGCTGCCAGGACAAGCACTACCACATGCTTGCATACATATAGTACCTATTGCCTCTATCTTATTCTTGCATCATTGAGTCGCGATTGCATTAAACTGAATCCCAAGTTTGCATAGCCTTTACTTTTAAACCCCACAAGCTTGTTCCTCCATCCCATGAGCCATTACTACAGGAGTTGTTTGAGCCATGCGGGTCGAGAACAGCATGTGTAGGGTATGTGAGTGTCGATGGATAACGAGGTACCTAAACAACTTAACACGAGTAGTAATGGGATAACTAATGAAAGTGGCACCGTGAGCAATATCTGCTATTTGGTTTTTCATGCTCACTTGTGTCCCGTGGGACCCCGAGTACTTGATTCTGTTCCTTGAATATTCGCTATCCACATCCGGGAGGCTTATGAATCCCCTGAGCGAGCTTGATTCATTCTTATTTCTTGGGGCCACAAAGTAGTTTGGGGCTTTATTACTATCCTGTACTTATGCCATGCTTTCTTGCTTTATTTAAGATTGTGCGAGAGCACTGTGCTATTTTGGATGCGAGTGTTTTCGCGGTGTCGACAAGCCAGTCACACTTTCGGGTTCCCGGTCATTTACAGCCAGCGCAAACCACAGGTCCGTCTCTCGGGCCGCCAACTTCGCTATGGTAGCTTAGTGGGGTGGCCTCAAACATTTCTGAATCCTGTGATCGCTTTGTCGTGAATGCCTCGTTGGGTTTTGATTTGGTTTTTCCGAGGTTGATCGAGTGTGTTGCTATTTGTGCACCCAGCAGGGTAAATCTTCAAAGCCGTGTCCGCGTTATGGACGACTTGGAGCAGTTCTCGATCATAGACAAGTATAACTAAAGTACCGCTTTTAATTTGACTAAGTACCTGACTAGTAAATAGTGCAACACTCATGGAATGGATAATAAAACTGCCAACGGATGGGGGGTTGTTCGCCCGCTTCCTCGTTGGTAAGCGAGGAGGAGGATGGATCTGTTAATATTACTGCTACAACTGTTGTTATTAATTCACGGACATCAGTCTATCTTTGGTTAGGCGGATGGTTAGCGAGTATCTATAGAATTGTTAGGTATTATCTTTTGCTGCAATTGCGTCACCCCAGGTTGTGTCCCCTTTAGAGGCATAAAGACTTGATGAGTACCCCTAGGGTCTCACACGATAAATTATTTGATTCAGATGAACAGGTATACTCGCAAGATGGATACTGGGCGGAGGAGACGAACGATGTTGGCAACGATCACTCGGTGTAGAGATTCCGGGAACGGGGATCCGTGAGATCTGTGGGCGGGATGTGTTTATTTATGGGGCATCTTATGCCGATTTGCTTCTTATCCGTACTCGGATCTTGTTTTTCCGCTTCCGCCTGATACTCTGATGTTTGATGTATGAGGAGATATCCTAACTATTTATATCTATCTAGGATATTTGGATCTTGCCGTATGGCGTTGCAATATTTCTATTTCTTTTAGATGGAATGGCTCTGAGGACTGTTGTATGGTGGCTTGCATACATACTCATTTGTGTATGTAGTTGATCTCTTCGCCTGCCGATTACGCCGCTCGTTCTTGTCCCGATGTTTTGGAAATGGTTAGGACGGCCGAAAGGTCTACCTGTGAGTGGTATTTGGCCCCACCGTACTATTTTAACCATTTCCGATCATCCAGGCTTGTAACTAAGAGCGTAATTCACCGAGGTAGTTACAATTGGTATCAGAGCCATCCCGCCCTTCAGGGTCTCAGCCAAATGGTCGTTGTCAGTCTAGCAAATATTTTTGGTAGTTATGTATACTTGGAAAAAACAAAACGTGAGAGTAGGACTGCTTCCACTTTTCTTCTTATCCACCCACCCACCCTTTTCTGGTAAGGAAGTGTAACGTTTTCCATCCTCTTCTAAAAATTCAAACTAGGACTCACGTGTTCTGGGTTTCCGTAGTACCATAGAAAGTGTGTGTGTGTGTGTGTATTCCTTGTCTATCTATTGCATCCAATTTGTTATCACAATCTGCCTTTGGTTATCAACTGTTGGTACATTCCATACTGACAGGCTTTTGAAAACCGGCGCGATCTATCCGACTCCTTGTTAACCGGTGCCATCTTCTTAAGGGTGTTCTTCCTTCCAGCATGCTTTCACAGAATGTGGAGTTGCTATCTCTACCTGATAAGTGATTTTGCGCATCTATTGGTATTTTAATGACGAAAAATGCAGAAATTTTTTCTTTGATACATCTGTGTTTCCACACTCCTTTCCAGTCGTGTGTGAAACATTATCTATCTTCCTTTTATCAGCATGTCCATGCTAACTCATTCTTTTGTCACCGGCGCTTAATCCTAGAGTTTCATTTCATCTCCAATTCTCTTGGGCTAATTACATAACATGTGTCGATCCGATGCTGGTGATTGTAATTTGGTTCTCGGCATAGCTATATGACACTTATCATGAGTGGAATATGGAAAATGCTATCAACTCTATCCCCCAAATGGTGACGGTTATCTCCTGTGATTTTGAGTACACCGTGATCATATCTATGCATATTCAAACATCTTTGGCAATCCGGAGTTTCTCAAGGCACTACGGCGGTCTATCATCTGTCCATCATGCTGCACATCTTTTTGAACTCCATATCTGCAAAATTCTCTTGGAGACGAGGGAATTGCATCTTTTCGTCTCTGGTAGCTTTGCTTGAGGTATGAGCTATCATCGTTTCTTTATCCAAGATCTCTTTATCTTGTAACCGGTGATCCAATCGACAATGTGAACCAGGTGACATCTCTTTTTCTCCCGAAGGACCAGATAATCTATTCTTCCAGTGCATCTTCTTCAACACGAACCCGTGCTCTTAATATTGATCTTTCAAAGAGCGTTGAGCTCAGAAAGTGTTTCGAGCATTTGTTCGTTTCTCCCGCCTCTTGAACTTGATATTCTGGGAATATCCTGTTAATCCATGGTGGTATATGTTGATAATATGCTTGCCTATTCAATATCAATGGAAGGACATGGAAGATCATCTGTGTCTTTTTCTCTCGAGCTTCGTGAGCACTGCCTGTGTGCAAAGTCTCAAAGTGAGAATTCTGACTTTTTGAAGTCACCTATCTCGGCCACGTCCTTCTGCTAAATAGATCGCTCCAATTCTGGAATCAGTAAGTCCATTGTTAATTCCATCTTCAATCAAACCCGGAGTTTTCCTTGTTGGCAAGTTATCATCGTCGTTCCGCTAAAGATTTTCCTCAAGACCGCTAAATCTCTCTCAATCATTTCAAGAAGAACATGGAGTTCTTTCACCTCTATCTCGTTAAGTAATCTCTTGAAACCCTCTCGCTCTATCGTTTATGCTCAATCCACCGGAGGCCATGAAGACCTTCCAGATCTTGTATTCCTTCTGTTCAAGTTGGTGCTATCTTTTTCTATATCTGTGGAATCTTGCAGTTGTCTCCGTGATCTTCCTTCATAGCTTTCCGGTGGCTGGTTACTTATGATATGACGACAACATCATCACCCTTATCTATCTTGGATTCGGTGAATCGTTTGCATCAATCTTTGTTTTCTTACGAAGTTCCATGAGTTATTGTCAATACCTTCAGTCTGTTTCGGTAGTTGGGTTGCATGGTTTTCTTATTCATGTGCGGAGTAATGCTTTGAGTGCGGGATGGAGTAGCTACCATACCACTACTCTTATCATTCGCTCTCGTATATTGAATTGGTGAATTAATGTGATTTCACTCATTCCACGGAAGTTAGAAGTGGCCTTTATCCCTCGATACTTTTACTTCCGTCCTTGTTTTTCCGGAGTGCTCTCTCGAAGAAAGTAATCAATAATCTCTTGTTGGTGGTCTGTCCATTCTAGATGGAGCAAAATCTTCAATTATCTAGTGGAAACAAACGCAAACTCTTTTCGGTCCTCGTCTTTCTACCGATGCTCGACATCCACAAACAAGATGAAAGGAAACTATCTCTCTCTTTGTTTCACCAATTCTTTTTCTGTGGTAAAGCCAATTATGGTTGAGGCCATCAGCCGCAAATCTATTGCGTTAGCCTCAAGGCTAAAGAAAGCAATAAGTATATCTACAATAAACTCCAGATCCTCCATATTCTTTGCTTCTCGGGATTCCACCATGATCTGGCTTCACATCCGTCTCTAGAAGTTATATCCGCGCACCTCAATTGCGTGATCCTTGGTTCTTGCCGTTGCAACAAGAATCTAATCCGACGATGTCTAACTAAATCTTTCTGTTGATATCAAGGGACTCTATTGTTTGAAGGCAATATTGTTTCCGAACTTCATTTCTCAATCCGAGAGAAGATACGATGCTATTGTCATAGTGGTTCAAAACCTCTCCAATCTAGCTCTTTTCTTCCAGCGAGACAAAGATTCATCCTCTCTAGTATCGGTAAATCTCTAATCTTAACGGTGTGTCTTTCTTTATCCATGATA
The DNA here is from genome assembly GCA_023614405.1 of Avena insularis. Classification (NCBI taxonomy): domain Eukaryota; kingdom Viridiplantae; phylum Streptophyta; class Magnoliopsida; order Poales; family Poaceae; genus Avena; species Avena insularis. The sequence continues at coordinate 50,459,160 of CM042695.1, forward strand.
CATCATCTTTTCCTTTCTCTTTCACAAGTGGTTTATTCTTTTATCATGTTTCTCGAAAAACCGGAGCTATGTTCATCCTATCCTTCTTGTCTCACGACAATCCTTCAACTCTTCTAACCCATTGTTTCTCAAGCAAAGCGCAAGACTCGCAACAAGTCTAGCAAGTTTTGCAAGGTGTAGTGGTCGCACCGTTCCATGGTTCATCAATTTGGGAACGTGAGGGTAACCTTCGTTCGAACACCCGCTTCCCCTTGTGTTGTTTTCTTTTCCTAGGAATCTCGGGGCGAGATTCTTGTTTAGTGGGGGAGAGTTGTAGCATCCCAATTGTCTAACAATTGCAATGCTACTAGCCTAGTCTATATAATGGCTACTTCATACATATAATGGTTGCATCATAATTATATCATGCTCATGTCATCATGCCACCTTGCATTTGAGCATCATATAAAACCCTTTTTGTTTTGGTTCTTCTCTCATATGCATTGTAAATTGTATTTGCCTCTTGATATTGTATTTGGTTATTGATATATTGTTTAAATGCCCAAGTTGAGTTGGGCATATCTTTTATTCTACTCCACCACCCTTTCTTCACCACCTTATGCTTCCACCATTCCAATAACCCATGAGCTTGTAATTATTTTACTTTGGATTTTTATTCTAGCTCATGTGGGTTGGATGGATCTAAATCTACAAATTCTTTTGCTTGGTTTTCATCCCACTTTTGGGAATGCATGAGAATAATACCATGTTAATATTATTGTTTTCACAAGAATAAACATGGCATTAATTATTTTGCATGGGCCATGCAAGCACCACCACATTCTAGTCCTTTGGGATTTTATATGAATTCTTGAGTGGTGTATATCTCTTGGAGCTCTCCCTTCTCTCTCAAATCTTTCACCTTGTTTGGTTTATTTCTTTTGCCTAGTGCTCATCAAGTTTTTCTCACTTGTGTATGCCATGCAACCATCTCCATCTTTTGCCCTCTTTTGTTTTAATTTGTTTTTGAGTGAATCATCCATCTACCTCTCTACCACTCCTTGGCTTGATCTAGTTTGGTCTTGCTAAAAAGCCACCACCACACCTCTCTCTCTCTCTAATCCTCTCTCCTAACACCTAACACCTCATCTAAACCCTAAACCCCCTCTCTCTTTTTCCATCTCTAAACCCTACCACCACCATGATCTACCCCCATATGCCCATCTCCCTACCATGCAGGCCCCACCTAGCCACCCTACTTCCCCTGGCCGAGCTACCCTCCTAACCCCAACCCTAGCACAAAACCCTAAACCGAGCCTTCCCTCTAGCAAACCCTAACCCGAGCCTACCTCTTCTCTCCCTCTAGCTCTCTCCCTGCCACAACAGCCCCACCCGAGCCTACCCCTCCTTGGCCTCGCCCTGACCCCACCTGGCAGCCTCCAACTACCCCTCCCTCTGCCCCTGCCGTCCAGCCCGAGCACGTGAGGAGGAAGGAAAAAGGTGGCACCCGAGCCACCTTATCTACCCTCCCTGCCACGGCTGCTCCTCCTCTCTCTCCCTCCTTTTCCTCCTTCCCCACGGCACCTCTGCCTCTCCCAGATCCACCCCAGGGCCTTGCCTCTCCCCTCTTTTCTCCACCGCCACCATCTACCCCATCGCCAGCCACCGTCGGTCTCCACCAGCTCCCGTCGATCCAGGAGGCGTGGCGGCGAGAGGTTGTCGGCGAGGTCGGGAAGGTCCTCTGCAGCAGCCAGACACACGGCGTCGAGGAGGCGGCCCGACTGCTGCACGCCATCGACACGAGCCGAAACCCTAGCTCCAGATCGCGGCATCCTCACTGCGTTTCCCTGCGCTCGACGATCCGACCCCACCGACCCACTCCGGTGAGCTCCTCCTTCTCGACATGGTCCGCCTCAGCCGCCCCTAGCCCGCCGGTCTTTTCGCGAGCGGTCTCTGCTGGCGCGGTGTCGTGGCGTCTGCCGCCATGCGCCGCGTCTTTCTTAGCCGCCTATCCTCCCTACAACAATGCCGAGCGGTAGCCGCCGCCCAAGACGCTGGGTCGTGGTTCGATCCTGCACCGTGCCCGCCACTGTCGAAACCAGACTCATCGACAGAGGAAATCAGAGAAGAGATACAGTGCCGCGGTCCCTTTTGCACTTGCCCCCCCTAGTTTTTATCTGCTTAACCAGCGCTCCTCGCTAGCCCCACCTGTCAGCCACCGTGGACTTCTTCCAGAAAACCCCTCAGTCTTTTCTTATCCTAACCCGCGCTCCAGTTCGGTCCCACCTGCCAGCTTCTGCGAGATCGTTCAGCATCACGTGGGCCTCAGTTGGTCCCACCTCGCGATCAAGCAGCAAGAAGCGGCAGTGAGAAAAACATTTTCCTGGCATTGTGCCAGTCAGCCTGGCCCCACTTGTCTGTGGCTGTGGCTAGATCTGGGTGAGTAGCAAAAGGGTTTTCTGTTTTCTGTTTAATTCAAACTTTTCAAATTTGTTTTAAATTCAAATTCAAATCTGTTTTTAAATAACTTTTCAATTATAATTCCAAATTAAATATGTAATATATGTTTTGAAAGCAGAAAAATGTGAGGATTTCAAATATGCCATCCAAAATATATTTTGAACACTTTAATTTTCGAGTTGATTAAAATTACAATAAAATGCCCTTTATCTTAATTACTTAATAACTTTTGTTTTATAACTCCAAATTTGACAAATGATATGTCTAAAATGATCAGCGCGACGAGCCTGTTCTATCTATGCATCCCATGTTCTGAATTGCAGCATGCATCATATAAATATAAAGTATACAGCAACTTATTTGAGGATAAAATGTGACTAAAACTCAATAAAAGGCTTTATTCTTGTATTCCACACCTCACCCATGCCATGCTACATTATTACCATGCAAATTGTGCATCATTCATCATGTCATGATTGTTTGCTTGTCGCATTTTAATTCATATGCTTGTGCACTTTATTTATGTTGGCCCTTGTTTGTTTGGTTCTTCTTCGAATAGACGAAAGGTGGGATATATCAAGAAACCCAGGAGCACTACCCAGATCCTTCTCTCGCTTCAACTGAGCTGCCAGACAAGCACTACCACATGCTTGCATACATATAGTACCTATTGCCTCTATCTTATTCTTGCATCATTGAGTCGCGATTGCATTAAACTGAATCCCAAGTACTGCATAGCCTTTACTTTTAAACCCCACCGAAGCTTGTTCCTCCATCCCATGAGCCATTACTACAGGAGTTGTTTGAGCCATGCGGGTCGTAGAACAGCATGTGTAGGGTATGTGAGTGTCTGATGGATAACGAGGTACCTAAACAACTTAACCTGAGTAGTAATGGGATAACTAATGAAAGTGGCACCGATGAGCAATATCTGCTATTTGGTTTTTCATGCTCACTTGTGTCCCGTGGGACCCAGTACTTGATTCCTGTTCCTTGAATATTCGCTATCCATATCAGGAGGCTTATGAACCCCCGAGCGAGCTTGATTCATTCTTATTTCTTGGGGCCACAAAGTAGTTTGGGGCTTTATTACTATCCTGTACTTATGCCATGCTTTACTGCTTTATTTAAGATTGTGCGAGGAGCACTGTCTTTATTTTAGATGCGGAGTGTTTTCGCGGTATCGACAAGCCTCCACACTTTGGGTTCCCGTTTACATACCAGCGACGAAACTCGGGTCCGTCTCGAGCCGCCAACCGTTCTGGGTAGCTTAGTGGGGTGGCCCCCTGAAACATTTCCGAATCCTGTGATCGCTTTGTCGTGAATGCCTCGTTGGATTTTGATTTGGTTTTTCCGAGGTTGATCGAGTGTGTGTTGCTATTTGTGCACCCCTGTAGGGTAAATCTTTCTGAAAGCCGTGTCCGCGGTTATGGACGACTTGGAGCACAGTTTCTCGATCATAGACAAGTATAACTAAAGTACCGCTTTTAATTTGACTAAGTACCTGACTAGTAAATAGTGCAACACTCATGGAATGGATAATAAAACTGCCAACGGATGGGGGGTTGTTCGTCCGCTTCCTCGTTGGTAAGCGAGGAGGAGGATGGATCTGTTAATATTACTGCTACAACTGTTGTTATTAATTCACGGACATCAGTCTATCTTTGGTTAGGCGGATGGTTAGCGAGTATCTATAGAATTGTTAGGTATTATCTTTTGCTGCAATTGCGTCACCCCAGGTTGTGTCCCCTTTAGAGGCATAAAGACTTGCTGAGTACCCCTAGGGTCTCACACGATAAATTATTTGATTCAGATGAACAGGTATACTCGCAAGATGGATACTGGGCGGAGGAGACGAACGATGTTGGCAACGATCACTCGGTGTAGAGATTCCGGAAATGGGGATCCGTGAGATCTGTGGGCGGGATGTGTTTATTTATGGGGCATCTTATGCCGATTTGCTTCTTATCCGTACTCGGATCTTGTTTTTCCGCTTCCGCCTGATACTCTGATGTTTGATGTATGAGGAGATATCCTAACTATTTATATCTATCTAGGATATTTGGATCTTGCCGTATGGCGTTGCAATATTTCTATTTCTTTTAGATGGAATGGCTCTGAGGACTGTTGTATGATGGCTTGCATACATACTCATTTGTGTATGTAGTTGATCCCTTCGCCTGCCGATTACGCCGCTTGTTCTTGTCCCGATGTTTTGGAAATGGTTAGGACGGCCGAAAGGAACCCGTAGCAAATGAATTTGACTGACAAAAGAACGATGAAAACGCACTATATATATGACACTATCGATGGACGGATGGATGCACTCTCGATGCCGCCTCGATGACGTCTGACGACGACACCTTGATTTTCTGTCGTTGACAGGAAACAAATGCAACGTCTGGATCAACTTGATCCAGGAAAAAATGTCTCGATCTGTTTGATCCGAAGGAAACGTCGTCTTGATCTATCACACGCTCCATGAAGACACCGTGTCTGCCAGGAATTAGAACCATTTTGGCGTGTGGCCAAGCTAGCCCTCTGTCTTCCACGCACGCTCCAACCGGCCACCGCAAATAATGGCCGGGGATCGGCAACGACGCGGAGGAGGACGATGGCGACACCAGCCTGGGTGGATTTTTGTCGGGTTACTTATGACTTATCCATGGCGTCAAGCAAGCAAACGAGTGGTGACCAGGGTCTCCGTCGTCGAGCGAGTGATCCGGTCGGCACGTTGTTGCCGCTGGAGCGAGATCACCCTGTCGCCTGCGTGTCTGCCCGTTTAATTTGTCCCGCTGAGGGTTTCTGCATTTGGCAATCGGCGTCAGTCATCCTCGTGTCCATGTCAAGCGGGCACATGCATGCATCCTAGTACCAGCAATTGTTAATCTCGAAAACCATGCAATTTCTTTTGCAGCACCCAGAAAGCCAAAAATAATAATAATAATTTAGGAGAACCGGCGGTAGCCTAGTGGATGGGTCGCAGTTGGCGCATCCCGGTGACCTGAGTTCGATTTCTGTTAGAGACTAATTTTTAGAATTTTCATGCCATCTCGCTTCTACTATATTAAAAAAGTGTCTAGTTTCTTCTAATACTGTTTCACAAATAATGATAATTCAGAGTCATTCATGTGGCCAGGAGTCATTTTTGCAAGCTACAAATGTTAATATTGTAATACTTTTGGTCCTGTGTTCATTCGTTTGGTTGTTCGCCATCTAGGGCATCCGAGCCACGAGGCTCAAACGGCGTTCGGCAAAAGCTAGCGCGGGACCGGGCATTTGGAGGGCTCCGGCATGATACTTCGGGTGTGTCTCTTTCCAGCTGTGCAGACCATACCCTATAGACGGCTTTTGATGGGCCTTTTAACATTTGTTTTAGCATTTTGTATTGAAAACACAAGTACACCATCTCTGTGATTTAAATCCCGGCCACCAAAGCGCCATCAAAGTCCGGGCACATAAACATGGTATGTATCATGAAAATCTAATGGAAGACGTCTCCTCCGTGGCCGCCACCTCTTCTGTCGTTGGTGGTGCTTTGTCATCATTGACGCAGCCGGTGTTGGCGCCATTGCCGGTGCCCTTCGGAATCCCATCTCTTGCATGATGGAGGCGCAAATCATCATATGCGCTGCTTTCACTTCGTCTTCCATGTTTGACACGTCGATGGTCAAGAGCATGATGTCTTCCTTCCTTTTCTTCACAGCAACTCTCGTACTCTCGACCTCAAGCTTCTTGTCTTGCTTTTCCATTATAACGGTCCACCTTGCATCGGACTCTTTCTGCCTCAAGGTCAAGATCGATGATATCTCGACGAGGCGCTTATTAATGAACGCTTGTACCCACTCTCATGATGCCCTCTTATTGCCGATGGGGTGTCCCTTCGAGGCCGCCGAGGGTGCATCTATATTAATGATGCCTCTGCATGGCTTTCCATTCCTCGAGATTTTCAAGCTTTGTGTAGAAATGCATCAACTTGAATTTCATATCACCATTTTAACTTTTATATACTTGTAGCACATTCATCAATTGAGAAGAAAGGCACACAAAAAGTCAATGTCAACACATAGCCGAGGTAAAATATAGTCGAGCTCAATTCATAGTTGTGGACAATTAATATCATATGTGAGAACTTACTTTATTGTCCTTGTTCGTGCCATTATCGGGTCTTGCGTGGATATTCTCAATAAAACCAAAAAGTTGGTTCAAACGGTGTTTTGTAATACCACATTGGTTATATAGCCTTTTGGCTCCTCATCATGTGGATAACGACATACTCGGGGTTGGAAATCTTGCGTTCATCAAACTCGATTTTGATACTTTTACAACAGGCGCCACTAGTTTGATTGAAAGTGGTGATACTGAGATCAAGCGACACAACACACCATGAATTGCACATGCATTTATAGTCCAAATATTTTCAAGGGATCTCCGTACCCTACCCTCCGGTCGACTTTGCATTTCTTCCCCTCCTCATCTTGTTCTTCCTCCTCTACATCCTCCTCACTGCCCTCTTCCTGTCACTCTTCTACTTGTTCTTTGACCTCCTCATCTTCAAATGCATGTTTTGTGGCACCGATGGACTCATTGATCATTTCATTCATGGCGACTACTCCATGATCCATCTATGCACATTAACACAAATGCTACGTAAGCCTACGATCATGGTTTGCACACAAAACACAAAGCCGATGTTCACATACCTGGTAGGAGCCCTTAGAGAGAGAGAGAGAGAGATGAACACATAGCTACCGGTAGAGCCCTTAGCCTCGAGGAAGAACTACTCCCTCCTTATCATGAAAATCAGCAATGGTAATGGAGATGGTGGTGGAAATCGATGGAAATGGCTACGGGGGCACTTCCCCGTCCCGGCAGGGTGCCGGAACAGAGACTTTTTGTCCCCTGAATCTCCCCTTCGGTGGCGGCGGTGCTATGGAACTTTTTCTACAAGTATGATGGATGATTTAGGGTTTTCTTCCCGGGGGCTTCTTACAGGCGAAGGAGGCAAGGTCGGTGGAGGGCCAGGGGGCCCACACCCCCTGTAGGCGCCACTAGGGCTTGACCGCGCCTGGGAGGTGAGGCCACCCTAGTGCCCTACTCCGTCTCTGCTTCGTGGTTCCGTGTTGCTCCGGGAAAGATAGGAAGATTGGCTTTTGTCCCGTCCAATTTCGAGAATATTGATTTTCTGCCTTTTCTAGAACCAAAAATAGAAGAAAACATGCAACAGGCACTGTGGCATCTTGTCAAGTGTATAAAAATATCTCAAAGTATAGAAAAAACATAAGACAAATAATATAAAACAAGCATGGAGCATAAAAAATTATAGATACGTTTACGACGTATCAATGCCCACCGTCGCCGGGCGGGTCCTTCGGCGTTAAGTCGATCAAGCGTGTGGCGGTCTTTCAGGCGCTTGCCGCCGCGTACATGCTCGCGTGGCATCGTCATCGGCGAGCCACGTGTGACGACGGCGGCGGCTCCAAATGGCCGCCTCCGCCTTCGCCGCCTGAAGCTTGAGCCGGCTGAAGGCTCGGTGCCGTCCGAAGATAGCGCCTTGAGGATGGCGTTGGAGCAGTCGCTCCGCGACTCAGCGCTTCAGCCGCCGTTGGTGGATCCGTCCTCGTCGGACATCCTGGAATGGTCCAGGACGGACTGGGAGGAGACGGAGTGGCAGCGCGTCCACCGCCTGCAGCAGCAGGCCAAGGAGCAGGCGGCCCGAAGGCAGGCATTGTCCGGGCGCGCGCTCGCCTACCACGACGCGCCGCTCTTCGTCCTCGACGACGACGAGGAGGACGACCCTTCTTACCAGCCGTGGAGGTGCGGTGACCCCGGCCAGGGGAGCTCCCGCCCGTCGCAGCCGCCGAGCGACGACGACGATGGCGGCGGCGAGGATGAGGGCAGGGCCGATCCTAGCTACACGGCATTCTACAGCAACTTCGGCATGTAGAACGACGTATCCAGTCCGAAAACTTGTTTTGTCCGGCAAAAAAAAAGGTCTGAATTCTGGCCTAGATTCGTTCAACGAGTGAAGATGCTCTCGGACCGCGCGGAGTAAGCACGTACTCCCTCAGACCGAGCGGAGTAAACACGTACTCCCTCCGTTTCAAAATGTAAAATATTTTAGCTTTTGGAAAAAATATATTTAAACTTCTTTTTAACGTGTAGATTCACTTTAAATCCAAGTGAACCTATATATATACATCTTATATTTTGAAACGGAGGAAGTACGCCACTGCCACGAATAGAGCCAACTTTGGCGTGTGTCCAACTGCTAGTGAGAGCAACGTCTCCGTCGAGCGAGTGAGCTCGGTCGGTCGGCACGGCGCCGCTGGAGATCACAACCCTTGTGTCTGCCAGTTTTTGTTCCGCTAGCTGATGGGTTTCTCCATTTGGCAATCGCGGCAGCCATCGCATCGTGCCGGTCATGCAATTCCAGGCAGCAATCACGACTTTAAGGTGTACACGCCTGCTAGACCCGTCTCCTTGGCCGGTGGTCGTGTCGTGTCCATCTCAAGTGTGCGCGCGCATGCATGCATGGTTCCCAAAAGTATCTTGAGAGGTGAGATACATCCTAGTACCAGCAATCGTTAGTATCGAAAACTATGCAGTTTCTTTTTTACCACCCACAAAGCCAAAAAGAAAATGATAATTCAGAGTCATTCATGTCGCCCGGAGTCAATTTTGCAAGCTACAAATGTTAATATTGTAGTTATTTTGGTCCCGTGTTTGTTCTTTCAATTGTTCGCCATCTTAGAGCATCACAGCCGCACGGACATCAAACGGCGACAGCCAACAAATAGAGCCAGATCCGGCATTTGGGAGGGAGGGGGAGCACCTGCCTTTGGGGGTGCACTTCTCCCTAGCAGCACACCCCATAGGCGGCTCCAGATAGGTTTTTTCAACAACATTTTTTGGCAACTTAAAATCACAAGTACTCTTGTCCATAATTTAAAATCCCAGCCATCAAAACGCCGCTATTGTCGTCCGGCCACATAGTGCAACATGAAATGTATGCTGAAAATCGAGTGGAAGGAGGCCCCACCTCTATGGTCGTCGGCTCTTCCGTTACGGGTGGTGTTGGATTTTCCGTTGTAGGTTCCCTTCAGATGCCCATTTCTTGCAGGATGGCGGCACAAATCATCATATGTGTTTCCTTCACTTCATCGTCCATGTTTGACCTATTGATCGTCAAAGAGCATGAAGTCTTCCTTCCCTTTCTTCACACAACTCTCTTTGTCTCGACCTCGAGCTTCTGATCTTGTTTCTCCATTATAACGGTGCACCTTGAATTGTTCTCTTGCACGCAAGTACAAGCTCAAGGTTGAGCTCGACGAGACCTCTACGCGGCACTTGTTGACCTCTCCGATGATGTTGCCGCAGCAGTGGCCGCCCTTGCCCTCTTGTTGCCGATGGGCGTCCGTACCAGGCGGTGGAGGGAACATCTATGACAATGATGCGACCATCGTTTCCTTTCTTCAGTAGCTTCCGCACGGCCTTCCATTCCTCGAGATTTTCGAGCTTCATGTAGCAACGCATCAACTTGAATTTCTTGTCGCTGTTTCGCCTTTTATATACTTTTAGCGCATTCACCAACTGGTAAAAAGGTACAAAAAAGGCAATCTCAACACATAGCCGAGGTAAGCACTTACTTGATTGGACTTGTTCATGCCATTCTCAGATCTTGCGTGGATATTCCCAAGAAAACCACAAAATTGGTTCCCACGGTGTTGTATAATACCCCACTGGTTTAATATAGCCTTTTGTCTCCTCTTCATGTGGATAATGGCGTACTCGGGATTAACAATCTTGTGTTCAGCAAACTTAGTTTCGATCCGCTTCCAATAGGCTCCACTAGTTTGATTGAAATAGTGATGTGATCAAGCGACACAACCAACCAAGAATCACACAAGCATTTATCCTCCAAATCTTTTCATAGGGGTCCTCCACTTGGCCCTCTCTCTCTCCAAGTGCATGTTATGTGGCGCCAATGGACTCATTGGCCATGTCATTCATGGCAGCGAGATCTATCTATGCACATTAACACAAAGGCTATGTAAGCCTATGATGGGTGACTTATTTTGGGCTTCTAATCTGGCTTATAGTTTCTCCACCGCATAAGCAGAAAAGAAGTCTCCGGTTTTTTCCCACCGAGAACCCCCCAGAAGTTCATTTACATACAGTGGAGAGAAACTGGTGGAGAGCAGTTTCCCGAGCTTCTCCCATAGACTGCGAACCGTTATTTACGAATAGACATGTCCTTTTTAAAAATTACACCTAAATGCCACCGCTGAGGAACCCGAGGAAACGAGTGGATTAAAAAAAGGCAAAAAGGCAAAGCGAGAGGCTCTCCACGCGCGTGCTCGTTTCTGCCCCAGACCCGCTCGAAGCGAGGCTCCCCACCACGCTGCCGGTCACCCAACGCCGTCGTCCAGATCCCAGCAGCCCGAACCACTCTACGGCAGCCCGCTCCTCCCGGCCACGGCCACCACCGCGCCGTCGTCCACCCCGCTGATGGAGCCGGTCGTCGCCGTCTTACTCTGGTTCGTCGCCTTCTCCACCGCCGTGCCACCGGCGGCTGCGAGCGTGCCGATCTTCGGACCGCTCAGCCCGTTCTCTGTTGGGCCTGGCCTCTCCTCGCGTCCTTGAGAAGAGCTGGTGGCTTAGCTGCTGGTCGTCTTTTTTGTTTTGGTTTTCTGAAGCTTAGAGCATCTCTAGTGGAACGTCTAAATCTGGACTTCTATATGGCCGTATAGACAACCGTCTAAAAGGAGAGAGAATATAGACGATCTTAGTTTTTCAGCGGAACGTGTATATGTAGGACGTCTACATTCTCTCTCTAATATTTTAGTAATTTTTTATAACTACTGTCAAAATTTAGAAGCAATATTCAGTAGCAAACAAGACAACAACATGATTATCAATACAAGCAAATATTTGATATTATGCAGCGATACAAGCAATGTTCAGCAACATACAGTAGTACATCACTCCATCTCTATATTCTGTATCGATGCACAAGCAGCAACAAGTTCAGTACTAGACAAGCCTCCTCTCTTCAACATCATCGGATTAGCTTCAGCCTTCCACCATGCCCCTGCCGCTGCTCCTCCCTAACCGCCGCCATGCCCCTTTCCATTCTCTTCCATGTCCGCCGCTAGGCCGGACGCCTCGCGCAACCCCATGCCCCCTCCACGCCCGAGCCTGTCCCCAACAGGATCAGACGAGGCCACGCCGGATCCAACAAAAATTGGCTGTTGGCAGACGGATCTAGCGTGCGCCTAGGCACCATGGTCGAGCACCCTCTCGTTCCCGTCCAATTTCTCTCTCCCTCTCGCCAAATCTACATGGAAAAGGAGAGTACATGGAGCCGTGGCGAAAGGAGGACGGCGACCTCAGCAAGTGCGCCGCGTCCTACCTCTCCAACTGCTCCGGATGGGCGCGGAAGTGAGCTCCCGGCGATAAGTTGCTTTGGACGGCCGTGGCACCGTCGTCCATATATGGACGATAGGTAGCAGGTTTGGAAGGACGTCTAAATTTAGACCTCCGTTTAGACGAGCCACTGGGAAGGTTTTTTTCATCCACGTGGTCTAAATCGCTTTAGACGGACATATAGACGAGCCACTAGAGATGCTCTTAGTATCCGTGCTCGTCTCAGATGTACAATTCGATAATTGTGTGCTGTCCTCCATCTCTCTAAATAGATGTGGTTATGCGTTAATCACCCTCTTCTTGCTATCTGCTTATAATCCGTATAAACTATACTAGTATTACAACACTGGAGTGAACGAACAGAAGGTCGCTGTCGGCCGGGGGACGCTTCCTCGGACGCACGCGGCCGTGTCTGCTCGTGCACGTCCCTGCAACGGACGGACGGCGCAGATGCTTCCACGTCGACGGCTGCACTCTCCCTCACACCAAGACAACAACTCCCATCCGCCAACAAACTTGCTAAAGCTTCATTTCATTCATGGCGTACACTACCTGAAGATTTTGGCACGTTGTGGGTTTGTTTATATATACTGATCCAACCATCTGTTAAAGGTTCACTCCATCCCATCTGGCACACACTCACTCACACAGTACACGTGTGAGTGACCGAGATCGATCGGAGACGACGATGGAGCTGCTGTCCAACGCCCTGGCGCACGCCTCCGTGCCCGACCGGTACGTCTTCCCGCCGGAGAAGCGCGCCGCCCTGCAGCTCGACGGACAGAGCCTCGACGACGACACAGACGGCGTCACACTCCCCGTCGTCGACCTGCACCACGCGGCGCTGTCCGGTGATGATGGACTCCGCCGCCACGTCGCTGCTGAGATCGTCCGGGCCGGCAAGGAATTCGGCTTCTTCCAGGCATGTCGTTAACTCGGCTCTGCACTTTCGTCGTTTGCGCTTGTCAAGTTCTGATTATCATTTATCAGGAGTACTGGAGTGATGACATACTGGAGTACAACGAGTTTGACAGATTTAAAATTCTCAACTTGGTTTTCCGCCTGAAAGAACTGAATTTGGTGTTTTGCTTTCCTTCAATCTTTTCTCTTTGCTTGCGAATCCTGAAAACCTTGATCTTTTGATTCGCGCGCAGGTGGTGAACCACGGCGTGGGGGAGGAGGTGGTGAAGGGGTTCCGAGACGCCGCGGCGGAGTTCTTCGCGATGCCGGCGGAGGAGAAGCTGCCCTACTGCTCGGACGACCAAAGAAAGCCCTTCCGTCTCGCCTCCAGCACCTCCTACGACAAGAGCGAGACGCGGTACTGGCGCGACTACCTCAAGCTCCAGTGCCACCCGGTCACCGACGCCCTCCTCCGCCACTGGCCACCCCAACCACCAACCTTCCGCCCACGCCTCGCCTCCTTCTCCGAGGCGGTGCACGACCTCGCCCAGACTCTCCTCGCCCTCGTCGCCAAGGGGCTGGGCCTCGTCCCGGACTTCTTCGCGGGCGACCTGAGCGGCGGCGAGACGCAGATGAACGTGAACTACTACCCGCCGTGCCCGGACCCGAGCCTCACGTTGGGCCTGCTCCCGCACTGCGACCGCCACCTCCTCACCGTGCTCTCCCAGGGCGAGGTTGCGGGCCTCCAGGCGCGGCACCAGGGCCGTTGGATCCTCGTCCGCCCTGTCCCCGGCGCCTTCGTCGTCAACTTCGGCCACCAGATGGAGATCGTCACCAACGGCGCGCTCGCCAGCGTCGAGCACCGCGCCGTCACCAACTCTGCTGTGGCGAGGATGTCGGTGGCCACGCTCATCATGCCCAAGAACGAGTGCCGCATCGGCCCCGCGCCGGAGATGGTGGACGAGGCCGCGGATAACCCGGCAAGGTTCAGGGAGTTCGTGTTCAGCGAGTTCATGGAGGCCTACGACACCGCTGCCGCCAGCAGGGAGGACGTGCTCGAGTCCTTCAGGATCAATTAACCGCGACTAGCTCCACAACGAGAGAGTGGCATATATGGATCATATATATATGCAGTATCTATTATAAGAAGCAAAATAAGCGGCACTGGAGCAGAAGTGCATAACCGCCAGAACGGCATGCTTGAAGAATACTGAAATTTGTTGTGTTTGGACATTGACACGATGCCCAATATACAACTTAATGGTTACTTCGTATTGTCAATCTGTCACATAATCTAAAACATTACTATTGTGAAGTGAACTTTGGAGAGAAAGTACTACCTGTATGATTGCCAAGTGTAATGGAAACACTTGTAGCTCACATTATCTCCTCTGCTTTCCTCGACGTAATAAAGCAGAGGATTGACGTCGTGGTGGTGCTGGAGCTATAAAGGATGAATGTCGTTGCTGCAAGTTGATTGACGTCTTTCCCTTCCAGTCCTCTCATGCAACATGCTCCTTGCCTGAATAACTGAATTTTATCTGAAACCTGACGAGTTTCAGTTAACTACTACTAGCCTAGCAGCTAGCTTATTCAACAATCTCTCCCTAAGCTAGATGCTGCAAATCCTAAGTGATCTCAACGACACCAATCCTCTCGCGAAGCTCCTGGAATTTGACACGCACAAGTGCCTTTGTGAAGATATCCACGAGCTGATCATCTGTGCCCACAAACTCGACAGCAATGAGTCCTCTGTCGAGTTGTTCCCTGATGTAATGATACTTCAGCTCGATGTGCTTGCTCCGTTCGTGAAGAACCGGATTCTTGCAGAGCTGGATCGCAGACTGGTTGTCCACGAACACTGTCGGAACCGTAGCATCCTTGGCGAAAAGTTCTCCGACCAGCCGCTCGAGCCACACAGCTTGACACGACGTCGTTGATGCAGCTATGTACTCAGCTTGGCACGACGACAGCGCCACGGACTTCTGCTTCTGCGACTGCCAAGTGATCGGGTAACGGCCGAAGAAGAAAAGGTTCCCAGATGTACTTTTCCTGTCGTCCATGTCCCCGCCCAGATCAGCATCACTGAAACCTGTCAGGTGCTCACCGTCCTTGTTGGAGAAGCGGTAGCAGCACCCAAAGTTCAGCGTCCCGGAGATGTACCTGAGAATGTGCTTGACGGCGCTCATGTGCTCGGTGGTTGGCGCCTCCATGAACCTGCTGACAAAACCAACCGCGAACGACACGTCTGGTCGCGTGTGCACCAAGTAGCGGAGCGAGCCTACGATGCTCCGATACAGAGTCACATCAACAGGTGGGTTCTTGCTCTCATTTGACAGCTTCAAACGGGGTTCCATGGGCACGTGTACTGCATTGCAGTCACCCATGCTTGCCTTCTCCAGAAGCTTGCTGGCGAATGCGCTCTGCTTGAGTGTGATCATGCCCGGTGCCTGTTCGACCTCAATGCCAAGATAGAGCTTGAGCAGGCCAAGGTCACTCATAGAGAACCCATCTCAGCCTTGAACGTGGAGATCGTAGAGGTGCAGGACCCGGTGATGATGAGGTCGTCGACGTAGACGCCCAGCAGAAGTCGCTCGCCGTCGACGCTACGCGTTTACAAAGCGTGTTCTGACAGGCTGCGCACGAACCCGAGCGAGGTGAGCACACGGTCCAGCTTGACGTTCCACGCGCGAGGAGCCTGACGAAGCCCGTAGAGAGCCTTGTGGAGGCGCATAACCTTGCTTGGCTCGCCGGCGTTGATGAAACCCGGCGGCTGTGTGACGTACACCTCCTCGCCAAGCTCGCCATTGAGGAAAGCAGTCTTCACATCCATGTGATGCACCTCCCATTTCCTCTGTGCTGCAATGGCAAGGAGGAGGCGCACAGAGTCCAACCGAGCCACCGGAGCAAAGACCTCATCGAAATCTATCCCCGGCCTCTGGACATAGCCTTTAGCCACCAAACGCGCCTTGTGCTTGAGCACGTTCCCGTCAGCATCTCGCTTGAGTTTGAAAACCCATTTGAGACCGATCGGTTTCTTCCCTGCAGGCAGATCGGTCATACTCCATGTCTTGTTTTCCTCGATGGACGCCAGTTCGGCACGCATTTCAGCTTGCCACTCCTTGTCCTGCTCGGCTTCAGCGAACGTGGACGGCTCACCATGTGGCGTCAGCAGCAGCCGCTCCACATGACTAGGCACGGCGTCGTCAGGCTCGTACAGGTCAGTGACACGGCGGTAGCGATGAGGAGCAGCTGGATCGTCCCCCTCATCGAGCAGTTCGGGGTCAGGGGATGACGGCGGCGTGGCGAAACGCACGGGCGACGCGTCTGGTTGATCCACCGTTGCAGGTGTCGATGTAGCCAATATGCTTGACGACGGTGTAACAGATGCCGCAGGTGACGTAGCCGATGCAGGTGTTGCAGGTGACGCGGGTGATGCCGATGTGGCGGCCGGTTCGGGCACGACGCGGGCAGGCATGGCCTCGTAGGAGTACTCAACGGTGAACTCCGTCTCCTCGCCATCATTAACGCCTGAGCCGTCCCAATCCCAGCTCCTTGTTTCGTCGAAGATGACGTCACGCGAAACGTGGACACGCTTGGCCACCGGATCGTACAGGCGGTATGCCTTGCCGCCGGGCTCATAGCCGAGCATGACCATGGGCTTGCTCCTGTCATCAAGTTTCTTCAGGTTAGGCCTTGTTACCTTAGCGTGAGCCTTGCACCCGAAGACTCGCAGGTACTTGACGTCCGGCTTCGTACCGTGCCAAGCCTCGTACGGTGTTCGTCCTTCCACACTCCGGGTGAAGGAGCAATTGAGGAGGAAGACAGCAGTTGACACTGCCTCTCCCCAAAATTGAGCCGGCATCCCCGCCCCCTTCAGCATACATCGAGCGGTGCCCACCACCGTCTGGTTCCTGCGCTCGACCACCCCGTTCTGTTGAGGTGAGTACGGGGCAGTGAGGTGGCATTTTATGCTGTGATCGGCACACCAGCCCATGAACTGCGTCGCCGTGAACTCGCCTCCCCGGTCAGTCCTAAACACGCGCAGGGTGTGGCGAGACTCGACCTCGGCGCTGGCCTGGAAGCGACGAATGGCGTCCGCAGCTTCGTCCTTAGTGCGCAGGAGCTTGATCCACATGAACCTGGAGAAATCATCAACCAGCAATAAGAAGTACCGATTTCCTCCAGGTGTCGCTGGCGAGATGGGGCCGCAGAGGTCGCCGTGCACTAGTTCCAGTGGCGCCGTGGCACGGTACTTGGCGACCTGCGGGAACGGAGCCCGCCGGTGCTTGCCAGCGAGACACGCCTCGCATAGCTCCTCCGTGTGTGCAATGGCAGGCACGCCACGCACCATCCCCTTGGTGGAGAGCTTGTTCAGACCGTCGAAGCCCTGGTGCCCGAATCGAGTGTGCCAGACCCAGGCATCCTCCTTGGCGTGCGTGGCAAGGCAAATCGGCCGCTCGATGTTGAGATGCATGACGTAGAGGCGATTGCGCAGGCGTGGAGCCTGAGCGATGATTCTCCGGTTCGGATCGCGCACCGTCATCTTGCCATCCTTGACGAGC
The DNA here is from genome assembly GCA_023614405.1 of Avena insularis. Lineage (NCBI taxonomy): Eukaryota > Viridiplantae > Streptophyta > Magnoliopsida > Poales > Poaceae > Avena > Avena insularis. Next base: position 50,476,493 of record CM042695.1, read on the forward strand.
GTCGGACACCCGATCTCATCGAGTTGCCCGATGCTTATGATGTTCGTCTTCAGGCGCGGTATCCAGTACACGCCCGTCAGAGCCTTGTGGCGGCCACCGTCGATGGAGAACATCACCGTGCCGCGGCCCTGTATGTCCACGAGCGAGCCGTCGCCAAAACGGACAGTGCCCGTCACACTTCTCTTCAGCTCGGCGAAGGCACGCTCATCGCCGGTCATGTGGTTCGAGGTGCCTGTGTCCAGGTGCCAGGCCGTGTCGATGTCGTTGTCGTGACGGCGCAGCTCGACGCGTGCACGCTCCTCGTTGAGGTAAACATGCTCTCCCGTCGAGGAAACGGGGGGTCGCTCAATGACGATGGAGGGAGCGGTTGCCTCGACGACGTGATCCACCGCCATGAGCAGCGATGACTCCTCCTCCTATTCTGCTTCCGCGAGGTTCACAGCCACGCCGCGTTCGCGGTCGCGCTGGGCCTTTCGGCACTCCTTGGCCCAGTGGCCTGCCTTACCGCAGTAGCGGCAGTTGCCCTTCCTGCGTTCGCCGGAGTCCGAGCCCTTCTCGCCAGAGCGGGAGCCGCCGCCCTGACCGCCCTGGTGCCGCTTGGGCTTGGGCGTGTTCTTGGTGTTGCTAGAGCTGCCGCCGCGCTGGCGTTGCCGCGCGGCCCACTCCTCTTCAGTAAAGAGGAGTTTGCCGACGCTGCTGACCTCGCCCAGCCGCACTACTCCTCCTCCGCGGTGAGAAAGCGACCGGTCAGCTCCTCGATGGTGAGCTCCTTCAGATTCACCGTCTGCTCAATGGCCATGGCTATCATGCGGTACTTGCGCGGCACCGCGCGCAGATACTTGAGGACCGCCTTGTGCTCGTCGACAGGGTCCCCCAACAGCTCGAGATCGTTCACGATCGCTGTCAGGCGGATGGCGAAGTCTTCGATGGACTCCCAGACTTGAAACGCAGGTCCTCCCACTCACGTCGGCGCGTCTGGGCCTTGGCTTCCCGGACACGCTCGCAGCCGAGGCGCATCGTCCTGATGGTCTCCCACGCTGCCTTGGCGTTGTCCTTGACGGCCAGGGTCCGCACCAGCTCCGGCGGCACGGCGCGAAGCAGCGCGGACAGCGCAGCACGGTCATCACCCTCTTCATCCGTGCCGTACTCGATGACGTCCCACAGGTGCTGGGCCTGCAGCTGGACGCGCATCACCATTGCCCACTCAGCATAGTTCGATCGCGTGAGGGTGGGATAGCTCGCCTGGCCGCCGCCCTCCCGGACGACGCGCTCGCGAACGATGATCTCCCCTCCACCGCGCCTCGCTGGACTACGCCCACGACGGCGGAACGGGGACGTGGATGCGCGCCGTGATGCCGGTGGCGGCTTGGAGCCACCGGACCACCGCCTCCCGCAGCCGCTCCCTTCGCCTTCCCCGCCGCCGTGTCTGCGACATCTCCTCCGATGTGGCTCTGATACCACTTGTCGCCCCTCGGATCGGAATCGAGAGAGGAAGAGAACTTAGTGGACACGACAGATGAACACGAGTAGTTTGTGCAGCGTACAGCCTTGCTGCTTTTCGTTTTCCTTCTCTTTTATTTGTTTGTCGTTACAACCAAAACGACCGATCCTAAAAACCAGGTCATGACCAGATATGCCGATCGTGCCATCCCACGATCACCTGACCACTTCCGAGATGCCGTGCAGCGAGCATTGGATCCGTGCCATCCCACGGTGCATCGTGCACGACGACTACAGCCTAGACTAGCTCGAGAACAGACTCACCGAGCGTTTACATTTATTCAGCTAAAAACAGATAACTGAAACTATCCTAGCTGCTAACTGAATTTTATCTGAAACCTGACGAGTTTCAGTTAACTACTACTAGCCTAGCAGTTAGCTTATTCAACAGAAGTTGCGCGAGGCGCCTGGTTCGAGTGATGGAGCGGTGGTGTGGTAGAGCTGGAGGCGGCGAAAGTCGCGGTGCTCCTTGCGCGTAGGGATAAAAGCGGAGCGGAAAGTTTTCGACTTTTCTGCGAAAAAACGAAAACAGAGTAAAAATACGGAAATAGAAACAAATTTTTGCAAAATGAAAATGGAAATGGAATTGGTTCGACGGAAACAGAAACAAAAACAGAACGACGTTTTCCCGTGGAACAGACGGGGAAACGGAATTTCAGTTTCCGTCTAATATGGAATTTTTGTTTTAGGGTTGATGTGCATGGACAGGTCTAACAGATTTATTACCTTGTCAAACCAAACTTGCAAAGATGCTAATCCTAGAACCGGCGATCATGTAATCTCTTCACGCATTCGAGTATGCTTCCATGATTTGATCTTTTCATTATTTCTTGTAAACCTAGCACCGTGCTATAATCAGGAAACAACTTTGTTGTTTTTCTTAAAAGCTTGAGATTTGTTGCATGATTTCAGAGTTCTTTTGGTTTCGGGTAAAATGCATTGTTTTCCGTCTGTACCGTATTTGGTCCATATCTGTTTTCAACAATATATGTTTTTGTTTTTGTTTCCGGGCTTTTTGTATTCGTTTCCACTTCCGTAAAAAAATATTGAAACAAATGTGGCACCATAAAGTTCCGTTCGTTTTGCTCTGTTTTTGCGTGTGGTGGTTAGAGGCGGAGATTTTTCATGAGGATAAGGGAGAGAAGTACGTGGGGCATGAGGCTGACGGTCCCAATTTTGATTGGACGAACAACATGGGTGTAATCAAATGGTCCGAGAGGTGGGGGGATCGCAGATATTAATCCGTGAGGATGCTTTTTTTTAACGGACCGGCCTTGAAGGGCCCATGAGATTCATTCAGCGGTGGGTGTACAAATACAAATAGGTCCAAACAGAAAGAAAATTACAAACTGACTCCTACATTTTACAAAGAACACTCTAGCAGAGATTGCAAAAACGCAATCGAGTCCGATGCAACCGCCAACGACTGATAACGATGAAGAAGCGCCACCTCCCGACGAGACCACTTGTGCAGGCGAGGACTTGATCAGCAACTGGCCACGAGGAAGATCCTCCCGAAGAGGATAGAGAAGCTCGAGAAAACCACATTCTGAAGCTTGGCGCACCCTTCCGCCTTGAATAGCAGCGGCAGTCCATCGCCGACGCTTGGAGAACGCCATGAGAGAGAATCTCGAAGCTCCAAGAGCTCGCGTGGCAAAGAAAGACTCAAGACACTCAGTCAACCTCGCCGCCGCCTGGCAGCCATGTCTTCTCGAGTAGAAGGAGGGCCGCCAACAGCGGCACGACAGCTGCACGAGATGCATAGGAAGATGGACGTCTTGATCTCCTCGCCGCCACGGCCGGCCGGAAGAAGAAGAGAAGCAGCAGGAGACCGGAGGCAGACGTTGCGTCGGCGTCAGCGCCAAAGACGAGGACTCCCTTGTCGCTCCAAGATCGAAGCACCACCAAGCTCCACTTCTTCCACTCCACACCACCACGGCCGGACAGTGGAAGAAGCCGGAGCCAAATAGCATCCCAGGCCAAGAGGCAATAGGCCCTAGCTTTATTTAATGATGCGGTGGCCTCCGTCGCCTTCCAAAGCTCCGACCAAAGGAGCTTTAGGATACCGACGAGGAACCCTAGAGCTAAGATCTGGGCGAGATCTAGAGCTCCGCATCCGGGCAAAGAGCCCACTACCGACACAAGGCCAACTACCAAACCTACTCTACAACCTAGGCCTACTCCGGCGACTCCCCGCCGCCACCTCCCGCCGGCTACTCCGGCGAGAAGGGCACGGGAGAGCCCCGGCCTCTCACGCACGACTCTCAAAGCAGCTAGGGAGGGGAGGGGAGGAGGAGGCCCCGTGGGGATGGTTAGCGTTACCCTAAAAAGAAGCTGTATAAACTGTTACCAAAAAGAAAAATATAGAAACGAACAAAATTTCAAAGAAAGCATCAGAGTTGGGCCTATGAAATGCCGGTCAAGTACAGCCCATACACAAACAACCACGAAAATTAGATTGCAGCCCATTCTCTCGCAAGCCACTCTTCACCGCAAACAAGCAGAGGGCACGCCATTGCAACTGCAAACCCATCGGAAGCCCCTCTGCCGCCGCCGGCGCCACCGCTCGCCGTTTTCGGCGCCATGCTCCGCCTGCGCAGATCCATCGTCTCCAAGCTCTTCTCCCATCCCAGATCTTCACGGCAAACAAGCAGAGGGCACGCACCATCGGAAGCCCCTCTGCCGCCGCTCGCCGGAGCCGGCGCCATGCTCCGTCTGCGCGGCTGCATAGTCTCCCATCCCTCCACCTCCCCCATATCCCATCTCCACCGCCTCCTCTCCGCCAAAGCGCAGCTCGTTTCCCCGAATCCGCCCATTTCCCCGAATCCCGGATTCGCCGTCGAGGACTATCTGGTCCACACCTGCGGCCTCACCCGAGCACAAGCCCTCAAGGCCTCCACGCAGCTCTCCCACCTCAAATCCTCCTCCAAGCCCGACGCCGTCCTCGCCTTCCTCGCCGGCCACGGCTTCTCCAGTGCCGCCGTCGCCGCCGCCGTCGCCAAGTATCCCAAGCTACTCTGCGCCGGCGTGGAGAGAACGCTGGCCCCTAAAGTCGCTGCGCTCAACCTCCTTGGCTTGTCGAATCCTGACATCGCGCGCCTCATCACGCTCGTCGGCTCGAATTTCCACCTCAGATCCATCGTCTCCAAGCTGCAATTCTACCTGTCCCTCTTCGGTTCCTCAGGGAACCTCTTCCGGGTGCTGGAGAGTAACCAATACCTCCTTGGCGCTGACCTTGAAAAGGTGGTCAAGCCCAACGTCGCGCTCCTACGGCAATGCGGGATAAGTACTTGCGACATTGCCAAGGTGAGCATCCTTGTGTCGAGGATGCTCTCCACCAAACATGAACTAGTCCGGGCAATGGTGACGCGCGTCGAAGGACTAGGTGTGCCCTGCAGCTCTGGCATGTTCAGGCATGCGCTGCAGGCTGTCGCATTCCTCAGCGAGGAGAAGATCGCTGCCAAAGTGGACTACTTGAAGAAGACGTTCAGGTGGTCTGATGCAGAAGTGAGCTTTGCTTTGACTAGGGCTCCAATGCTGCTGAAGAGGTCCAAAGAGATGTTGCGGCGCAAGTCTGAGTTCCTGATCTCAGAGGCGGGGTTGGAACCTGCCTACATTGCTCATTGTCCGGTAATGATCTATTTTAGCATGGAGGCCCGCCTGATCCCCCGGTACTATGTTCTAAAGTTTCTCAAGGAAAATGGGTTCCTAGACCACGACTGGAGGTTCTATCCTGTACTCACAAAGACCCAGGATGGTTTCATGAAGAAGTACATATGTCCTTACAAGGATGTTGCACCGCACCTTGCTGAAGACTATGCAGCCGCTTGCAGAGGGGAAATATCGGCTAATTTCAGATTTGCATGAACCAAGAACAAGGCTATGAAGATTAGTAAATGTAACCGCATATGGCGCGGCAAAGTTTCTCTCCGCGTAGTTAACTGGTAAACCCTGTTTTGTTTTCCTCTGCCTAAATGGATGCTGGTTGTATTCTAAAGTATGCATGTTGCCTGCAGTTTGGTCATTGCAAAATTCTCCTACAAATCTGACAATTTGATTCCTAAACCCCGATATGTTGAGGTTATCATTCCTTAGAGAATATCTCTGCAAATGAGAAGTCCATTGATATATTTGTGTCTGGAACTTCGCTGAAATCATGAAAAATGGATGTGTGTGTGGACCAATTTTCTGATGAAACCTGCACCCAGGAAACAAGTAAGCAAAAAGAATTATGCTTTCATGCCGAAGTTTATCTACCATGACTTCCATTTTCATTCCATTGTCCTTTTATTTCCATCATCATATTTATGTTAGTACTAACTTTGCACTTCAATGTTTAATATTTAGATTATGCTTCGAAATAAATTTGTAATAGGCTTCTGTTTGTTTTGGCCTTTTGATTCTGTAAGTTTTTCTCAAGGTTTTATTTTCTTTCAAAAAAAGTATCATAGTTGATCCTACTTTTGTTGGGAATTTTCAATTTTGAAAAGATATCCTACCTGGGACAAATACATGACCTATAAATGAATTAGGCTTATCATTCTCATATGTCATTGATCAACATAACTGAACCTATGGTGGTGCCATTAATAAACAAACAAGTCCAATGAAGGATGAATTTAAATTGTTGAGGGAACATGAAGAAGATAATAAAATGAGAATTGTCCACTGCAAGCTACAAGGATTTTTTTTCCGTTCAAATATATTCACTATTCAGTGCTTGCATATGTGAGATTGCATCCATTCACAAAACCACATGCATTGGTTTTGGCAGCAAAAACACCAATATGAAACTGTCAATTTAAGAATCGTTTTCGCAAAGCCACCAAATTCAACCCAATCTTTTGCTTTGAGCTGAGCTATAATTTGTTACACGCAACTGACACCTTAGACCATCGTAACATAAAAAAGTGGCAATTGCTGTGTCTAGTGATGTAATTTTGTGTTTCGGTTGTGCTTACTAATGCAACAGGGATAACTATCCTCTCTACTGTTTCATACCATTATATATCATTCTCTGGAGATCGATGTATTAAACATTTTCCCTGTTAAAACACACAAAAGGTCACAGCCATTTCGATCCAACAAAGAAGAGAAAAACTGTAGCTATTTCTTTTTTGCAAAATGCAAATGGCAGCTGCAGCAGATGATCGACAAAGATTAGCACTATTATATGTTCAATGAATACAAAAAATTACAGTAATGTTCATGAATGGGTATAATTCCTTAAGGTTGCTACACATTAATCACAGGATATGACAATGAAAGCAATGATTCACCAGAACAGATAGATTTGGCTCCAAGCAAGTAGTGAGCTCCCGGCAGATATTTTTTTCTTATTTGTACATTATACAAATAAAGGCCAGATGCAGTACTTGTGTAAAGGAGCAGGCCTGCTTGCCCTTCAAATGCCAGGTTGGGGCTCACTAAGATGGTAAGTTTAACTTTTTTATGACAAGATGTTTCTGAATATTAAAACCATTAAAAGCGGAAGGATGAAGCTGGCCCTGATGATGGCTGATGGCTTTTTGGCGAGGAACACGACGAATGCATCGTCTGCTTGGGAAAACAAGGCACTAATCTAGTTCCATTGTCTGTTGTTTATGTCCCTGCACCTCATCTAGGTGAAGGGGCTGAATGAGGTTACTTAGCCCTCAGTCGTTTTGCGTGATGCATGGTCCATTGCTCTAGTCTCCAACATAGTGCTACTACAGTACTAATATTGTTTTGCCAAATATTATAATCTCCAGGATTATTTTGTACTATATTCAAGTTATGGACTGGTCGTTGAATGGTATATGGTATGGTCTGCTCAGGTTACATGTTTATGCAATTGTCCCATTTTTTCCTGTCAGATTATTGGAAGGGTAGAAGGGATATATAGGATAACTACTATGTTACCGAACTGCTCAAACTCTAAACAGGTGGACTGTATTATTCACGAGTGTCGGTTAGGTTTTTCATGAGGCATTATCTATACGGAGGGGTATGAGGTTTTCAGTAAAGTGTACTGCCGCTGAATAAAATATTTGACGAGAAGTATTTTGCTATTAGCACGATCTTTCTTTTCGTACATGTAGACCTGGAGACAGATAAGCTTGGACACGAAGTGCATAATATGGTGATACTGGAAGCTTATGAGTATGTCTTTTTTAGTTTGAAACGATTTGAGATCTAAGCACAGACAGGTGCAAGTGGTTTATAATGTTCAATGCTGAGTAAACAGGTTCTAAAAAACAGTGATTTTTACTGCACTTGACTGAAGAAAAGGGTGTTTCGACAGATGCATCAGGTCAAATATGCTCATATATACCACGCTTGAGGTGAGTTCTTTTTTCTCAGGTTCACATTGCAATGATCATTTTTCTTAGAAGCAGAAAACTGAATCTGTGTACTAGGAACGCGCAAGTGTTTTTGTACGACATGGTCACTATAGTTGTTGATGTCTTTTGGGGTCATTACTAAAATCTAAGATATGCTTTAGAACTTGGCACTTTCTCTTGATTGTAAGGTACTACTGTCCAATACTGCTATTTCGTTTTTTGTACGGAATTGCTTTCTGATCACATATTTATTGGTTCCATGTACCTGCATTTACAACTCCATAAATTGCTCCATGTCAAAATTACTGGTAACGTCGGTTGATCATGTTAACTGAAGAGTTGGCGATGTTGTGTCCTACCACTGATGTGGAGAGAACATGGGGTGCAGCTTAGTCGGGCTTACTGGTTACCTTACTTTTGGCGCAGAGAGTGCTTCCAGTGCTTGACCCTCTGCACGGTTACTATGAGGTGAGCACTTCCAGTAACCAGTACTTTCATCTTGTATAGTAACTAACATCTGAGAAACTGTATCTCATTTTCTCATGGCCTGCCTGCCTGCCTTGAAATCCAGCGTAATGTACATGCTTGGTTTTGGTGCTCCACCAAGAAAGTTGCTGGTGTGGTGCGTACCTGTCCGGGCGGCACTCTTCTCCGGGACGTACCTGTCCAGGACGGAGTGGTTGTGGTTGATCGGTGGATCGATGCAGCTTCAGCTATAATTCGGCTGCACACTGGAGTTTGGAGTGATCTGAATAAACTGCAGCAGAGCCATCATCCAGAGTGTCAAGGATGCCTAGCAGCGCAAGTTTAAGACACTAGCTGCCTGCAGGGTAGCCCATGGTTACTCTGCTCCGTTCTTTTCTCCTCTGCAATTAATCAATCTGTGTTCGCTAGGTCAATGATCACCTCTGATGATTGGTATACTCTCCCACTGTTCCCGCTCAGATAATAAAATGCAAGAGGCATATCTTAGGTCAACCAATGCGGCGTTCTCCAAAGCAGACTCGACTTCAGTGTGTACATCTTCTGGATGTCTGGCTAAGTCATTGCCTCCTTATTTCAGATTCACACGGATTTGCGGGAAGTAGGGCAGGCACTCCATGCCTACTGGTGTACTCCTGAACCGAACCTCAAGGAGAGGCTTTTTATCCTGGGCATAGCTAACTCCTGCCTCAAAGTTCAGGTAGCACGCAGCAACATCAGCAGCAAGGAGAGGTCTCGGAGCATTAATTCCGACGTAGGAGACCAAAAAAGAAGCATTGACCGAGAGACACCTCTGCATCTTCGGTTCCTTGGGATTGTTCAGCTTGCTAAGGCCTCTGAATTCTGATATATATCCTGCAGGGAATACTACTGACACGATGCGGGGTGCGGGGTGCGGACTGAGTTCATCGTGTCCTGGATCCCTTCAGGCAACCCTGAATGTATGACGCTGAAGTTTAAGATAGTACAAGCAGGATAAACGAGGTGCTCTCATGTTTAATGGAGGATGTAGTTTGGCAACCCTGGTTGGAACGGAGGATGTAGTAAGAGGGATCGTACAACTTTCAACTTAATTATCTCAGGGTTGCCAAACTACTTAGGCCTTGTTCGTTTCATCCCATCCCTGCCGGTATTGGACCACAATCCCCGTGGGTCAGCCGGGATCTGGCCCGCCGGGGTTTAATACAGGTCCGTTTCTAGAGCATGTTCGGTTAAGCCCGGTGAGATTTCCAGCCCGGCCGGTTTTCCCCGAAACCCCGCGTAACCACCGGGTTAAAAAAAATCGAGCTCACACCCGTGGAAAGAATCCCCAACGAAGGAAGGAACGCGAGCTTCTCTCGCGACAGGAGCGGCGACTGTGGCTAAGGGGAGTGGACGGTAGCTGCGCCCGGCCTGGAAGCTACAGATCTCCGGCATATCCCCCTTCTACACCCTCGACGCCGGCCACTAGAAGGTAAGCTCCCCTCCTCCATCTCCTCCCCATCCCCTCTTCTGGTAAAGTTAGGGCTTGTTCAAGTTAGGGATCATTCTCTTTTTCTTGCAATCTGAGATAGGAGATGTTGAGATGGTGGTAGCATCTGATTTTGTTGGATCTCGTCGCCCCCATAGATTTGTGGCAGTGGTAAGACCCAAGCACGACCACAGCCGCAAGCACAACAAAGACCGGCCGGCCTGGTCGTGTACGTACCGGCATGGTCGTGCACAGTCTTCTTCATCGGTGGCCCTTTTTTTTTCCAGATTTTTCACTTGCTTGACAAGGGCATTCATGGCCTGGAGAGCTGCCATAGCAAGGCATTTCTCCATATTTGCTTCGAAGGAGGCGTGGTCCACTTTTACTTCTATTGACTTGTAGCAACTGTTTTTTTTTTTTTTTTTTAGATCAAATTTCAGTAAATCCCTTGGATTTGGGGATGGTAGGTTATGGGCAATTCTTAATGCAAGTTCGGACTATGGACAAAGTTTTATATATGGCTTCATTCTGAGGATAGCTTGGTATTTTTCTTTGCTTTTGCTGAAAACATTATCCAATCTTTTCAATCAGTTCAGAGGCAAAGAGTTATCGGGAACGCATGAAAGTAGATCACTCTTTGTTTGAATTTTAAAGTAGATCACTTGCTGATTGTCGAGTTCTGCTTTATAAGCCCTTTATCATCCAATGTTTTGTTATCATTTAGAAATTCAGTAGCTGAATAGAAATAAAAATTCTCAAGGTATTTAGAATTAGCAAATTTCTCAGTTCAATTTAATTTGAACAAGGAGAAATAACAAACAGTGCTAGTGCCGGCCTGGTCGTGTATTTACAGGCATGGTCGCGTACGACGCCGGTGCGTGCTTAATTGATGTGTCTGATGTAGCCCAGCTAGCTACCCATTGCGTATAAGCCAAAGCATTAGTTTTTAAGCTAGCATGATTCTGAAGTTCTCTAATCTTAATTCCTAGCAGAGAAGAAAATCTTAATTCTTAGCAGAGAAGAAAACTAGTAGCAGTCAACATTACCTACATTGATTCAGGGCCATCACATTTCTTTGCTAGATTATTCCGCTGACACTTTCTTTTGTCACTAGTCTATGCCCTTGTATATTTAAGTTTGTTTTAGTTTTGGCATGCATTTATGAGAATTCAAGTATGCATACGCTGCTAGCTAGATGTATGCATACACTGATAAGCATTGGTAGAAACAAGCTAAATAGTCCTTGAATTATATGTGTGCAAGCATGTGTACACTGCTAGCTAGATGCATATATATCCTGCTGATTTTTAGACAAATGGAGTATAATTTCTTATTGTATTATAGTAGTACTGCTAAATACTCCTAATTATGTATGATTGTCATTTGCTCACATTGTAATATTATTCTGCATTGTAGTAGTAATAACTAGCGTATTTTTATTTCTTAGTCTAGGAATGGATTTGAGAATGAGGGATCGCATTAGGAAGAGAGAGGAGGAGGATGACGACATGATGCTTTTCCTCTTACCAATGTTGCATCTATTGGGTGGAAGTGAACCAAGGAAAAAAGCCGCGTCATACATCGATGCTAAGAGGCGAGGAGGTTGTAAGGGACTTGCTTGAAGGGCATGTAAAAAATTGTCAAGTAGCATTTAGGATGGAGCCTCATATCTTTAGGGCTTTGGCTAATTTCCTTCAAAGGGAGAAGTTGGTACGTGATACTAGACTAACCGTTGAAGAGAAACTAATGTGCAAGTAAACATTGTTGGGCATGATGAGGCTCATCCAGCGGGGCCTACCGCACCATCAACAAGCACCGAGAATGAATCTAGAAGGCGTCGGAACAATGGAGAAGTTTCTGCAATGATGGAAAAGTATATTGAGATGAAGACTAAGCAGATTGAGAATTCAAAAACTAGCTCAAGAATTGTGGATGAATTCTCAATCAAGAATTTCATCGCTCGACTAAGCATATTGCCACTCTTACAAGAGGAGAAGGTAAAAAGTACTAATACTATTTGTGAAAAGCATCTGTACAAACTGTATCACTACTACTATTGTCTTCTCAATTGTGAAGTGTAGAGCATGTGGTCTGTTTAACGCTTGTTGTAGTATGTTTAGTGCAAGTTGTAGAAGTTGCTAGCTGCTGCTCCTTGACTTCCTTCAAATACTAGACATTGTTCTTCTAGGAGCATATTCTCATTCTTCTCAAGAAAAGAAATCTGAAGTTGTTTTATACAGTGATCACAAACAATGTCTCATCCATCCTTCTTCTATGTTATTATTTTTTTCTTCAGTTGAACTAAACATGTTCTAATAATTATGCTTTCTCATTGGTTACATGGCCAGATGCAAAGACCATAGTTCTATATGATCAAGCTCCGGAAGAAGAAAAGCAAGGGCAGCAAGGGTGCTGTAATAACAAATTTGTGTGTGATTTACAACAGAAGGACTGTATATTATTCACTGTATTTGTTATCGCGTCACTATTTTTCGGTGAAAAAGATACTATTTAGATTTGTGGTGTACCTTCTTTTTCTGCTAGTATGTTACTGCTAGTTGTCTGCCGCCTGTGCTGATTGTTGCCTGCCATCGATTGTGCTGCTTGTTGCATGCTGCTGCTAGACAGGGGTAGTGGGGATTAACCGAACAACATGTACTATTACGAAACATGGGACACCGATAGCTGGGGTTGGGGTGACGATCGGGGATCACCCAATCCCTGCAGGGATTAGTTCAGCTAGTGGATCTAAACTACTGCAACCAAACAAAGCCTTATATGGAGTAATATAATTGCAGGGCATTAAATGTTGCAGGAGAGTTGACACGGTACGGTTTATTCAATCTGGCTGCGAATCTGGCAGGCTGTGATGTTGCTAGAACGTACTTGATCCTCGTACAACTGAGTTGACTTAAGTAGGCAAGTAACTACATTCAGAGAGCTAATTTATGAATGGTAATTAGTAATTAACTACGTACTAGTGTTACTCGTCCATCCATTCATGCATCATGTAGTTTTTGTGCTGATTTTGACTCAAAAGAGCATAACTTACTTGCGAGTAATTGCGGTTGATTTATACTACAATCAGCAGCTTGGTAACCCAAGAAATTCATGCATATTATTGCTAGCTAGTTCTATGATAAATCTTATACAGTACATGGTTGAGAACTTGAGATGAGATAATACTAAGTTCATTGCATGTACAAGATCGAGTTGCAATCCAATCTTACGACCCCTACCACCAAGTGCAAACAAAACCTCACTATCGATCGAAAGAGTTGACGATCGAGCGCGCCGTCAATTGGTTTTGGCATCGACTGAGATCTATCTAGAGATCAAGAAGAATGGTACTATCTCAGGACTAAATTAGTTGCTGCGTTCATTGAATCTGGACAGGCAGATTTAGACGATATTTTGCTTAATCTGCGACAACTAGTTCGGAATGGAGGAGGTATTGGTTTCGTCTACACTTTGTTTGTGAACAGATAGGTGGTGTTAGGGATTTTTTTTTTTCAAATGGTGTTAGGGATCATTGACCACAGTTTAATTAGTTGGCAGACATGATCAGCGCTTAATTAGCTGTACCTTATTATGGTGACTAGCTGACTCAGCACGGGCGTGTATTGCATTTGCATGTGTTGCATGTCGTGTAACGAAAATAAACAACTAAGCTGTATACGTACAGAATCGTACGAAGAGTTGACCCCATCTCCAAGAGCACATGCGTGCGACTAGCCGAGTGTACGGTACGTGCAGGCTGCGTAGGTCACCAGCGTCATCCAAAGTCAATGTTGTGCTCCCTATATTTGATTTGATTTGATTGGTATATCAAGTGTAGCTATCGACATCAAGTGCAGCTGTCCGATCCCTTCCGACTTATCAGGGCTGCTAATAACCTACTTACACGAGATAAGCTATATAGTAAGTGTTAGATGTATATATTTGTATTGTAATTTTCCCATATGTTAGGGGCTTCCTGCATATTCACACATGTATCTGTTATATATATTGTGGCATTGCCCCAGAGTAATACAAGTTGCCTATTCCTAACATGGTATCAGAGCCAAGTTAGCCCCGTCCTCTATTCTCGCAACTTCGTCAGCCGCCACCATCCCTGTCGCCGTCGGCCTTACCGTCATCGTCGCCGCCGGTCACCGCCCGTTTTGTCCCGTTTCAGATCTGGATTAATCTGGGTCTGCCTGACTCCGCTCGTCGCCCGATCCAGATCCAAAACGTGTTCTAGATCGGTCTTCGATCTGCCTCCGACGCGGGACCCTGCTGCCCTGCTTCCTTGTCTTCGATCAGTCTTCGATCTGCCTCCGACGCGGGACGGGACCCTGCTGCCTTGTCTTCGATCGCGCGGTACAACCGTGCTTGATCTAGCGGGAGACAGAGCACGCCCACGTGCTAGCAGAGAGGAGCACACGCCAACTCCCTCGTGGTCCCCGCTGCACGCCGAGAAGGGAGTAATGGGAGCACGCCCGCCACACGCCACCTGCTTGGGTCACTGCCGCCCGAAGCCTGCTGGCACGCCCGCCACCCCTGGACTACTCCCGAGCTGCTGGATCCTGTCGTGCCGCCTCGTGGACTACTCCCGCCAACGCCATCTCCCTGCCGTGGACTACTCCCGAGCTGCTGGATCCCACGCCACCTCTCGCCAAAGTTTGACCGGCCGCCGGTGGGCCCGTGTCAGCCGTCTTCTCTTTCGGTCTCGATTTTCCCCGGAATAGGTTCGCGCTGCCCCAATCTATCTTGTTCTAGTGCTCAGATCACTTGTGGTGCCCTGTTCTAGGAGGAATTGGCCGGAGATTGCTGGCTTGCGAGCGTTGACTTTCAGCCAGATCTAGATCAAAAAAAAGGGAGATGTCTTCTGCATCGTGCTACGTTGCGATTCCTCGCTGCCCGGTGATCTTCGATGGCGTGAATTATCCTAATTTCGCTGCCTTTATGCGCGTTCACATGCGCGGTCTCCGTCTTTGGGGTGTGCTCTCCGGCGAGGTCCCTTGTCCGCCGTGCCCCCTGCTCCTGTGGCTCCTCTTCCGCCGACGCCGATTGTTCTTGGCGCTGATGCTTCTCAGGAGGCCAAGGATGCTGCTCAGAGTGCTGATGATAGTGCTGTTGCTGCTTATGACCTGAAGTTCAAGCAGTACTCTGCTGATCTCGAGTCCTATCGCCACGCTCTGTTGCCTACACTCGTGGGTCGATGAGGATGCTCGTCTTTGCTTGTTCTCACCTCGATGTTCGCTCCAAGATCTTTGCTGAGTTCATGAGTCTTCCTATTGTTGCTGCTCAGTGGGCACATCTTCGTCAGCGTTATCAGCCGTTTGGGGATGCTCTTTACCTGTCTGTGGTTCGCCAGGAGCATGCTCTTCAGCAGGGTGATTCCACTATTGATGAGTTCTATACTCAGAGTGCTTCTATCTGGCGTCAGCTTGATTCTCTCCGTACTGCTGTTTGTGGCACATGCTCGTGCTGCCAGATTGTGCGCTCGGATTTGGAGTTTCACCGCATCTATGAGTTTACCTCGGCTCGCCAGGAGTTTGATCCCCGGCGTGCTCAGCTGAATGCTCGTGGTCGTGTTCCGCTCTCTGAGGTGTTGTCTGAGCTTCGGGCTGAGGAGACCCGTCTTCGTGGTGCTGGTATTCTTGCGGTTCCATCTATGCTTGCTACTCGTGGTCCTCCTATGCCGCCTGCTCCCTCAACTCATCCGCGGTCCTCTGTGCCGCCGCCGATACTACCCACTCCTCCAGGTCAGGGTCAGCTTCAGCACCAGCAGTCTCAGGGTCCGAGTTAGCACCCGGCTCCTCGGGGCGAGTCGCAAGACCAGACTCGTGGTCGTGGTCGCCGTGGTTCTCTTCACGCTTTCTTCAGAACAAGGATGGACACACTTGGGCCACCTGTTATACACGGGATCCCAGTTTACGTCAACAACACCAGGCTCGTGGGCAGTCGGCTCCTTCCGGCTCTTCAGCAGTTGCTCTCTCTAATCAGGACATTATCAGGAGTCTTCGTGGTCTGCTTGCTACTACAGGCTCTTCTTTGATGGGCACTGCTGGTTCTGTGACTGATTCTTTCGGCACTGCGCGACCATCATCTTCTACACAGTCAGGTATGTCCCCGTGGTATCTGGATTTTGGAGCTTCCTTTCATATGACCTCTGAGTCTTTTTTTCTGTCCGCTCTTCGTTCTCTCCCTTCCCCTGTCCGTGTTTTCACGGCTGATGGTACCTCTCTTCCTGTTTCTAGTCGGGGCACCCTTTCTACTTCTTATTTTTTTGTTCCTGATATTTCTCATGTCCCTCTTCTTAAGATGAATCTGTTCTCTGCTAGCCAGCTTACTGACTCTGGTTGTCGCGTCATTCTTGATGCTGATTCTTGTGTTATCCAGGACCGTCGCATTACAGGCCCAGTTGAGCCGCCCTGGCCGTGACTCTTCAGGACTTTGGGAGTTAGACTGGCTTCGTGTTCCTTCCGCTGCCACTTCATCTGCCAGTTCTTCTCCGGTCGTCGCCTCTGCTACCAGCTCCTTTCAACAGTGGCATCATCGTCTTGGTCACCTTTGTGACTCTCGCCTGTCGTCATTAGTTCACCGTGGTCTTCTGGGGTCTGTCTCAGGCGATGGGTCTTTACAGTGTCAGGGCTGTAGGTTGGGTAAACAGATTCAGCTTCCCTATCATACTAGCGCGTCTGTATCTCAGCGACCTTTTGATTTAGTTCATTCCGATGTTTGGGGTCTGGCTCCTTTCGCTTCGAAAGGGGGCCATCGCTACTATATTTTATTCATCGATGATTTTCTCGGTACACTTGGTTGTATTTTATGCGCTCTCGTAGTGAAGTGCTCTCCATATATCAGCGTTTTGCGGCCATGGTCCATACTCAATATTCTACCCCCCTTCGTGTCTTTCGTGCTGATTCTGCTGGTGAGTATATCTCCCAGATGTTGCGAGGTGTTCTTGCTGAGCAGGGCACCCTTGCTCAGTTCTCCTGTCCTGGCACACATGCCCAGAATGGCGTTGCTGAGCGTAAGCATCGCCATCTACTTGAGACCACTCGTGCCATGATGATTGCTTCTTCTCTTCCGCCGTATTTCTGGGCTGAGGCTGTCGCTACGTCGGCTTACCTCATCAATATTCAGCCTTCTGCCGCTCTGCAGGGTGGCATCCCTCTTGAGCGCCTATCTGGACAGTCTCCAGACTACTCCATGCTTCGCTTGTTTGGTTGTGTTTGCTATGTTCTCCTTGCTCTCATGAACGCACCAAACCGCTTTCACTGTTGAGTGTGTTTTCCTTAGATATAGTGATGAGCATAAGGGATATCGTTGTTGGGACCCCGTTGGTCGTCGGATGCGTATCTCTCGTGATGTTACTTTTGATGAGACGCGTCCTTTCTATCCTCGTCCCACCGCTGGTACCTACCCGGTGGAAGATATCTCTTTTCTTCTCTTTCCTGACACACCTTCTACTCCTATTGTGTCTTCTTCAGAATCTCCTCCCCCTGATGTCTCTTCTTCTACACCGTCCTCCTCTGCTCCATCTAGTTCTCCTAGTTCTCCTCGTTCTCTGGAGTCTTCCTCTGCTATTCCTTCTTCATCGTCGTCTCCTGAGTCGTCTTCCTCTGACGAGCTTCCCTCTACTCGTCCTATTCGTCAGCGTCATGCCCCCAATCGTTACTCTCCTACTCAGTATGGTCTTTCTGTTGCCTCCGAGCCGACTTCTTATAGGGATGCTAAGCATCATCCTGAATGGCAGCTGGCCATGGCTGAGGAGATTGCTGTGCTTGAGCGCACTAGCACCTGGGATCTTGTTTCTCCCCCTCCTGGTGTTCGTCCTATTACGTGTAAGTGGGCCTATAAGATTAAGACCCGCTCTGATGGATCTCTTGAGCGCTATAAAGCGCGTCTTGTGGCTCGTGGTTTTCAGCAGGAGCATGGTCGTGACTATGATGAGACCTTTGCTCCTATGGCTCATATGACCACTGTGCGTACTCTTCTTCTTTGCTTATACATTTCCTTTGGTCTATGTCCTAGCTTGATGTTCAGAACGCCTTTATCAATGGTGAGTTGAGTGAGGAGGTTTATATGCATCCTCCTCCTGGGTATTCTGTTCCCGAGGCGATGGTTTGTCGTCTTCGATGTTCTCTTTATGGCCTCAAACAGGCCCCTCGTGCCTGGTTTGAGCGCTTTGCTTCTGTAGTGACTGCTGTTGGTTTCTCCTCTAGTGTTCATGATCCAGCGCTGTTTGTTCACACTTCTCCTCGTTGACGCACTCTTCTTCTTCTCTATGTTGATGATATGATCATTACTGGTGATGATCCTGAGTATATCGCTTTTGTTAAGGCTCGTCTTCGTGATCAGTTTCTTATGACTGATCTTGGTCCTCTTCGATACTTTCTTGGGATTGAGGTTTCCTCCACTTCTGATGGCTTTTACATCTCTCGGGAAAAGTATATTCAGGATCTTCTTGCTCGTGCTGCTCTTGGGGATGAGCGCACTGTTGAGACCCCTATGGAGCTTAATGTTAAGCTTCAACCTACTGATGGTGATCCTCTTTCTGATCCGACGCGTTATCGTCATCTTGTTGGAAGTCTTGTTTATCTTGCTATCACTCGTCCTGACATCTCTTATCCTGTTCATATTCTGAGTCAGTTTGTTTCTGCTCCTACCACTGTTCACTATAGTCATCTTCTCCGTGTTCTTTGTTATCTTCGTGGTACAATCACTCGTTGCCTTTTCTTTCCTCGTTCCAGCTCCCTCCAGCTCCAGTGCTATTCGGACGCTACATGGGCGAGTGATCCTTCGGATCGTCGTTCCCTTTCTGCTTACTGTGTGTTTCTTGGTGGTTCGCTCATTGCTTGGAAGACGAAGAAACAGACAACGGTTTCCCGTTCGAGTGTTGAGGTTGAGTTGCGTGCTATGACCTTGTTGACTGCTGAGGTGACCTGGTTACGGTGGTTACTTGTGGATTTTGGGGTCTCTATTATCACACCCACTCTGGTTTTGTCTGACAGTACAGGTGCTATTAGTGTTGCACGTGATCCGGTCAAGCATGAGCTTACCAAGCATATTGGTGTTGATGCTTTCTATACACGTGCTCAGGTGCAGGCTCAGGTTGTTGCGCTTTAGTATGTGCCTTCAGATTTACAGTTGGCAGATTTCTTCACGAAGGCACAGACCAGAGCGCAGCATGATTTCTTACTCTCCAAACTCAGTGTTGTGGATCCACCATGAATTTGAGGGGTGGGGGTGGGGTGGGGGGGTGGGGGGTGTTAGATGTATATATTTGTATTGTAGTTTCCCCATATGTTAGGAGGCTTGCTGCATATTCACACCTGTATCTGTTATATATATTGTGGCCTTGGCCCCCAGAGTAATACAAGTTGCCTATTCCTAAGTATATGAATGGCACTCCATATTAGTTAATTATTAAGCGATCAAAAAGTTGGCTTTGGATCTCTCGCTACTACAAGAGTAATCAACGCTGAGTCCCTTCGGACTTATCAGGGCTGCTAACCTACTTATACCAGATAAGCTATATAATAAGTATATGAATAATGGCACTTCACATTAATTAATCATAAGTGATCAAAGAGTTGACCTAGGATTGATTTCGATCTCTGGCTGCAAGAGTACTCAACCAGGTCGCAATGTACAAAATGTACTCTTCTCCTCCTGCGATAAGTACAAAACCGTACTGATTAAGAATCCAAGAGTACTATCGCGGTGAGCTGCCTTATTCTCTCTGTTGATCAATTGACATCGAGGACTACCCAGACATGATGTGCATCACAAACAAGTTTAGAGGGCTCTTTTGTTTCAACACAGAGAAGGTCCTGAAGGACCCCGACTCATATTATATTAAGATAGCACCCGCCGGTACAGTTTACATCCAGGACCAATAAGAAAATAAAATTACAAATTAGTACCTGCAAACTACAAAGAGGACCCCAGGTCAACGTTAGGAAACGTGATCCGGTCCCCTAATGCCTCCTGCAAGATGGCAGCGACATTTTTTCTCGCGGGAACCGTAAAAAAATTATTATACGGTTTTGAAGGATCTATTAGAATTGCACTTACCCATGCACGATTTACGGTCATTGCCGATCGGCACATGTAATAGAGACACATGATTTTCTGCCTAGTACTACGCCAGAGAGGGTAGCTATCGGGCGCATACGTCCATAGCCCAAAGACTTTTGCGTAGCTATTTTGTCTACCGTACCAACCAGTTGCTAATTAAATAATTTTCGATGCATGGTCATCAGAAAGTATCGAGCTACTATGTGTGTTAAGTTGTCATATCATAAGAATTCAGTACTACTTCCAGTCCAAATAAGTGCTCCTGCGTTCATGGTTGCCCGATAGCCCGTCACTATCGGACAAGGTGTCTTCTTGTACCGGCCGGTAAATAGCCAGAGGATCTTGGATGGCCTATGGTAGCTTGCTTCCAATTTAACCGAGACCGACAGCGCTGACTACATGTTATAGAGCGAGAAAGTTACGCTGAAAGTAAAAGCCAGATTGATAAAAAAAAATTAGTACTCCCCCTAGACAAATCAAGATAAACTCAGATCACATATTTTAGGATGGAGTGAGTA
This sequence comes from Avena insularis, assembly GCA_023614405.1. NCBI lineage: Eukaryota > Viridiplantae > Streptophyta > Magnoliopsida > Poales > Poaceae > Avena > Avena insularis. The sequence goes on from CM042695.1 coordinate 50,496,841, forward strand.
GAAGAAATGAAGATTGATTACGAACGCATCACCATGGCAACGTCTATCCTACTCCTTGATTTGCGATAATTGATCCTGATACAGCATACCGCGATAGGACATGCATGTGCATCTTCTCCAACTCCAAGGTTCACAAAGTCTCAGTGAGGATTACCGTTCCCCAATCAAGTTTCAATCCCGCTAGTTCACAAAAAAAAAAGTTTGAGTCCCGCTTCTGCCCAGCATTACACGGAGTGTTAAAAAGTACTCCCTCCGTTTAGAAATATAAGACGTTTAATCTTTGTGAAACGAATGTATCTAGACGATTTCTGTGTACAGATTCGGAGTAAACCTATAAACTAAAAGACATCTAGATACATTCGTTTTACAGAGCTAAAATATTTTATATTTCTGAACAGAGGGAGTTATTACTCCGTAGATATCTATCATGGTTTTTTTTAAGATATCTATCTTGGGTTGGCATCAAGAAGTAACAATCTCTGATGCCCTGGCTGGCTAGCGACAATAGACTAGAGAGTGCATATGATGTCTAATTAATCAAGTTGGTGAAAGTGAAATCGAGGGATTAATTATGAGGAGTCGCGTCAGGCACGAGCCTAAGTTTCTTACCGCGCGCGCATGCAAAGAGCTGACTCTAGCCAGCTGCCCGTACGTACATGCACATGCAAGAACGAAGAACTTGTCTCGATGCCGGCCGGTTTCTAGATGGAGTACCAATTAAGCGTATCTTTATGGTACTACTGATAGTTATCGCAGCACTTACAACCTCAATGGAGGAGGTGGCCTTGTCGTTCCTTGCATCCGATTAAAAATATAAGATGTTTTAGATTTGTGAAGTAAATGTATCTAACACCTTTTAGTGTGTAGAATCCACTGAACTTGAAACAAAAAAGGACAAATGATGTCTCTACATCGATCTTGACGCCTTATATATATCAGCTATAGTACGATGCGGCCAGAATTAACATTCTCATAACCACCGTACTAATGGGAACAAAATGATCTTGAGAGAGTCTTTAGGCTATAGATCACGGATCCACATAGCCATAGATTATTATACTACGAACTCCGCGTAGCATAGCAAACCGCCATACGTTTGTATGTCTAAAATAGACGCTACCATCTAGTGATAGATATGTTCGCAAGAAAAAGTGTGATAGGCTCGTTTGAATCACGTGCAACGAAATCGATGCCAACGGCTCGCATGCATGGCGTACGGAAGTTTCTCAAGTATGTAACCTTTCCGCTAGCTTGCCCTTATCCTTGGAGATCGACGACACCTTGACTTGTCCGGGAGCCCATAGCGACGGCGGCGATCTCGAAGGACAGGTAGAGCACCTTGGACCGACCTTGGAGTACTACGTATTATGATATCATAACGCTAAATATACTACTAACAAACGGCGCTTCACTATCGTTTTCACCATCGTTGGTCAATAAAACAAATTTACATCATAGTTATAATTATAATTAAGTAATTTATCAAGTCCAAGAAGGTACTATGCCTTGATTCGTAGCCACCACTCACTACTCCCGAACAAAGATGTCGTTGTCCCCTAGGTCGCATCTTCTTGTACGGGTCCGTACTCGGGAAGCTTCCGTGCGATAAGGTACATAGTCGGATCATGGGTGGCGTACGGTAGCGTCGATCCAAGTGGGCCGACCAACATTAATTGCTGACTAGTACATGCAAGTTATTGGCCTCGGTTTGTCTGTGTGATGGAGCTACTAAATTACTTCCTCCATCCCGGTTTAAAGGACACAATTTGCAATTCTCTCGGCCCTAGGTGTCATCTAATTGGTTCATTTAATAGCATGAAGTAGAACATGCATGAGGAGAAAAAGAGTTAGAAAAGCGTTCACATTTGTTCACACATGTGCATGCAAGCAGTTTATTCTTTTCACACTAGAGTAATTATAGAGATTAAATGCTTTTGTGTCTAAGTATTTTGGGACTGCATGATTTACAAATTATGTCCTTTAAACCGGGATGGAGGAAGTACGTGAAAGTACAAGGACAGGAGGCTGATGAAGTGTAATCGAGGGCCTTGCACATAGTTGACCCTAGCTAGCTGCAAATTAACGCATTGGCTCCCCTGGCACATGGAGAGTACGGTGGTTACGCAATATTAATTCCAGCTAAATCGTACTAGGTAGCACTAGTAACTGACAAATACTAAGTGGGAAGTTTTGTGGTTAGTAGGTTGGTGATAATGATGGTTGCTCTGAGTTATTGGGTGATTAGCGACACACTAAACACATAATTTGTTCCATGTAGTCTAGTGACATGTACTACACATATGATCTCATGGGTGGTACTCTTAAGGTCTTTTCGATTGTCGACAGCGATACAAACTAGCTTCTCTTTGGATGGATTCCTCTCGAAAAATGAAATTGTGCTTCTTGGGTTGTACATTCAAATCATTGTTAGTAGATAGATACGAGCCACGCCATTTCTGACAAAATGGGCCCGAGGAACTTTGTGGGCTCTTTGGTACTATAGCTATTTGGAGAAGCAGCTTATGTTAAAGACTGTGCTTTCATACATGATACCAATGTAAATCTCCCAATTCCCAAGAATCAGAACATGCCTATATGAACATTAATTTGCGTTACAACTACCTGAATGTTAGTTCTTTGGTCCGAGGAAGTTGTTGCATCTGCCACATGAAAAAGTGATATTAGTCCTCAGCAAAAGTTGAGGCTGGTGCCATGGAGCCCCTTGCTCTTCTACCTTCCTCCACTCAGATACCTAGTACGAGGAGTAGTCTTCCTCGATATGGCTCCGACTCACAGAGCCCCACCGGGGGAAGGGCATGAGCGTACATGACAGACCGAAGCGTGCACACCATGACCATGATTCCCATATACCTACTGGAGCCCTTAACATGTAGTACATGGAGTACCGAGAGGACGTGATCCCGTCACGCAGGATGCGAAAATGCATAATACGAGCCTTGGTACCTTGCAAAGCTAGAGTTGACCCTAGCTAGCTAGATGAAAACAAACTCTCTTTGGCTGCTCGCTCACACATGTAGTGGTTCGGTTGTTCGCAATATATAGTATGTATTAATTCTGGCTACATCGTCATGGTGTCAAGTGGTAAGTAACAACGTAAACTATATTCTGATTGGACTTCATAGACCGAATTAAGTTAATTATTCAACCGCACAAGTTCTCCGAGGACAGCGCCAAGAACTACTAGCTAGTGCAAGATGAAGAAGCCATACTTTCCATGCTCCATCCATGACATCGTGTGATACTTAAAACTCTTCAAATAATAAAAGCGTAAAAAATGACATCCATATTGAGAGCGGATTTACCACACCTAGGAGGGGCCCCCGGCACCATCTTTACCCAATTTTTTGGAGATTCGTGCATCAGTCTACTAGTCAAAGGATCCAACTTTTTTTCATTTTAGTCCCTGTGAAAAATTGATTTAATGTCTGCAACCCACCACTCCCAGACTCCAGCATCGTCGTGTACATGCTCCCCTACTCCACCTGCTCACGCATCTCCCCCACACCCATCTCTCTCTCTCTCTCTCTCTCTCTCTCTCTCTCTCTCTCTCTCTCTCCAACCGCCGACGCCTCCAGATCGATGCAGCTCCTTCCCACGTCGCCGATGGCCAACTCCACCTCCTCCAGCCCTGCCTCCTCCTCCTCCTCCTCCTCCTCCTCCTCCTCAAGCCTCCACCTCCTCCTCAAGCCCCGCGTTCTCCTCCACGACGCGATCCCCTCCTCCTCCTTTTTGTTTGTTTTTTTCTTCATGCTTGGATCCAGTTCGTGGTTGAATTTTTTGGCCGGATCTATCTTTTAACTGGTTGATTCTTGCTAGGAGTGGACGGATCCGGAGGCCCTCCTTTTTCTTTATTTTTTCTTCATGCTTGGATCTTGATAGGTGTATGAAACGTGTATCGTTTTTTTCTTTATGTTTCTTGTATGATACCGTTATAAATCCTCTAAGTTTCTTTCATATTTATTTCATGTTTCTTGCAACTTTCCTTTCCTAGATCCAGAAATGTTGGATGTTCTTTTTCTTGATATTTCTTTAGAATTTCTGTGAGTTTGGGTATGAATATGAGAGGGATTTAGTCATATATTCATGAATCTCCAATGAATTAGCCCTAGAGAAATCCGATCTAGGCATCATATTTTTTGGGGATTTTTCATTCAGTTCGTGATGTATCTTGCTGATTCGGTTTTTTCCTATTAATACCGATCAAAAACTTTGTATTTTCACGTGTATGAAACTTTGTTCTAACTTTGATACGTGTATGGATCTTTATTAATCTTCATCAGAAGGCCAGATTTGATCCTTTTTTTCGTGTGTCATGATAGCTACTGCCTAGGCGTGTTCATCAGAAGATTTATTTGTTCTATGGATTTGATGTCAACCTTGAATAAAACATGTATGATTTTATGTAAACCTTGATGGCTCGTAGAATACACAGGGAGTAAATTAGATACCTTTTCCAGGAAACATGTGCAGAATCTTGTATGTGTCATGAATCTTGTATGAAAATGCAAAGAATCTGTAATGAAGCTTGTATGTGTCAAGAATCTGTAATGAATCTTGTTTGTATGAATTATGTATGTTTTTTGGATTCTTTGAAAAAACATGTACAGAACTTGTGTGAATTTTTTAATATCCTGTGAAACATCGTGTATGAAAATTATTGTTAAAACATATTCTTGAAAGAAAATATATGAATGAGATTAGATATTGTGAGTAATCTCGTGAATCTTGTGTGTATCTTGTATGAAACGTTCTTGGTATTAATCTTATTCAATGCAGATTACAGAAATTCAATTATTAAAAAAATATTGTATGTTGGGATTCTAGTATGTATCATATATAAATATTATTGCCTATGAATATTGAATGAATTTGTGCTGGAAGGTTTCAAATATTTGGCAAATATCCATACTTTCGTAGAAATAATAAAAGAATATCTCTTGGCAGAAAACAAGTTTGTAAAACATGTGAATCTTATATGAAACTTCTGAATCTAGGATGAAACAAAGTAAGAGTGTCTAAATATTGTTAAATAAAAAGTGTAAAAATAAAATTATCAAATAAGATTGTTGAAAAAACAAATTATGCATGTTTCATTTTCAAAATAAAAAATGTACAGAAAAAATGTTGAATATTCCCGAAATTTGACGAGAAAAACTGAGGTGAAAAAAAGATAGAAATTATGCAGGTATTTTGTGAAAAATTTATATGAATATATCTTGGCAGAAACAAGTTTGTAAAACATGTGAATCTTGTATGAAACTTCTGAATCTAGGATGAAACAAAGTAAACGTGTCTAAATATTGTTAAATAAAAAGTACGAGAATAAAAGTTGCCAAATGAGATTGTTGAAAAAACATATTATGCATGTTTCAGTTTTTAGAATAAAAAATGTACATAAAAACATTGTTAAATATTCCTACAAATTTAAAAGAAAAAATGAGGTAAAAAAAACAGAAACGTGTAGAAGACACGTTCGGTTATGGGAAGACAATCATAGACAAAAAATATAGAATATCCGACAACGCTAGGGGGTTGGATAGAAAAACTGCAAGAGACCTAATATGTGAGGTGGGAGGGTTATTTTGTAAAACACATAGCACGAATCTCCAACAAATAAAGAGTAGAGATGATGCCGGAGGCCCCTCCTATGGGAGGAATTGCATTGCCCATCCATATTGGTTTTGCCATAGATTTCTGTAGAGAAACGTGTGCCCTTTATTTTCATGCATGGCACTTTCCGCGCTGTGTACATCATCAAACAGTTGTAGCACTCCACACAAATTGATACTCAGCTCATATGTATTTGGCCAGCATTATTGCCAACGCATTGCGGTCCGTACACATGCAGGACCATCAAGTACGGAGTTAGGTACACGGTGGTTGGTAAAACAATACGACAGTATATCTATCTATATTCTGGCTGAACCGTCATATGGCAGAAAGTCTCAATAATGTAGTAGGAGTACTCCATATTTCTAGGGCTCGCTAGCGACGGGTGGTGTATTTTATGTCAGCAGTTGGCATGTCCAGCGCAGGAGGTGTAAACAAGTTGTTAGTTCTTGATCCAAGTCAGTCGCACCGTTGCAAAATGCTTACTAGAAAGTGCAATAAATTAAAGGGCACTGGTATACTTTCTCATATTAATCTCTTATAACATAGTACTATTACAACATACAAACCCCTATGAGAGACTAAGGCCTTCTCTAAGATGGGTCTCGATATATATGTACCCACAAAGTCTCGATATGCACCCAGAAAGTCACGTGGGTGCATCACCTCGACCCCTATTTAGGACAAGTACACGTATGCGTATGCATATACTCACTTTGTTTTAAAATATAAGATGTTTTAGGTTTATGAAGAAAATGTATCTAGACTTATTTTAGTGTATAGATTCATTCCAAACATAAGTGAACCTATATACTAAAAGAAGGATAAATACATTTTTTTTCACAAAGTTAAAACATCTTATATTTTAAAACGGAGGGAGTATATACTACGCTTGCACGATAGAGAGGTAAACATAGTTGAGCAAGCTTTAGACGTGTGTTGTGGTGTGGTGTTGGGTGGGGAGGCTGGTATCACCTTGCATGAATGTCGAGGCCAACAACTTGCATGAATGTCGTATGACACCCTTGCATGTTCCTCTCGTTGTCCATCTGTACCGCACGGAAGTTTCTCATGCACGGGTTATACAACACGATGATGCAACATATTGGCTTTCCGCTAGCCTGTCCTTATCCTTGGAGATCGAAATGCGACACCTTGGCTCGTCTAGGAGGCAGTAGTGACGGTGGCGATCTCGACAGTCGGACAGAGTACCTTGGACCTTGGAGTGCAACATATTATGATATTGTCACTACTATAGTAGGATCATAACATGATAAAAACCGGTGCTTCACTCAGTCGTTTTCACCATCGTTGGTCAATAGAACCAATTTACATAGTCCGGGCACTGCATTACAACTTAAGTAATTTACCAAGTCCAAGGTGACATGCCTTGATCGTCGCCACCGTCACTCACTACTCCCGGACAAAGATGTCGTAGTTCCCTAGGTTGCATCTTCTTGTACGGACCCGTACTCGGGAAGCTTCCGGTGCGGTATGGTAGAGATAGTCAGAGGATCATGGGTGGCGTACGGTAGCGTATCCAAGTGAGCCGACCAACATTGCTGACTACTTGCAAGCTGTTAGCCTCGGTTTGTCTGCATGTGATGGCGCGAGTAAATTACGCTGAAAGTACAAGTCAAGTTGACAGTATCCTCTCTGTGACTGTATTTATATCTTACAAATGCCAGCTTATTATAATGTTTGGACTACATGGATCCGTGATCTATAACCTGAACTCTCATTAGTCAGACTCAGCTATCTAGCTTTGAGTGACAGGATCTTTGGGGGAACATTTTATTACTCCGGGACGGAGGGAGTACTGAACATCATCAAATGGCTGATGAAGTGTACTAATTGAGTTCCTTGCAAAGAGTTGACCCTAGATAGCTGCAAATTAACGCATTGGCTCCCCTGGCACATGGAGAGTACGGTTGTTACGGAATGTCAATTCCGGCTGCCTCGTAGGTAGCACTAGTAACTGACAAATACTGATTAGTAGGAACTTTTGTGGTTAGTAGGTTGGTGATAATGATGGTTGGTCTCAGTTATGTAGGTGATTATTAGCGACACACTAAACACATAATTTGTTCCATGTAGTCTAGTGAGACGTAGTATACTACTCCATCAGTCCCACATTAGGTTGCGCATAATTTTGCGTGCTAGTTAAATTATACAAAGTTTGATCAAGATTATACAAAATAATATAAATTTGTATAATATAAAATTTATATAATATGAAAGTATACACTAAGTCAATTTTAATAATATTATTTTTGTATTTTATAAATTTATATTATTTTGTATAATCTTGGTCAAACTTTGTATAGTTTGACTAACACGCAAAATTATACGCAACCTAATATGGAATAGAGAGAGTACATATGATCTCATAGGTGGCACTCTTAAAGTCTTGTCGATCGCCGGTGGCCGTCGTCGACGCCAACTAGCTAGGTACCTTCTCATTGGTTGGATTCCTTTACAAAAAATGAAATTGCGCTTCTTCAATTGTACATTGAAATAATCGTGATTTGATAGATACCGGCTCTGAGAAACTGGGCTTCGGGAAGTTTTTGGGCTCATTGGTAGATCTATTTGGAGCGGAGGGTAATAGCCTTATGTCAAAGACTGCTTTCAGACATGACACCGATGTAAGATCTCTCAACTCCCAAGAATTAGAACAAGCATACATGAACAGTTGCGTTACAACTTCTACGGAGCATTAGGACCTACTTGAATTTTACTTTCTGGATCTGAGGTTGACGCCATGGAGCCCCTTGCTCTTCTCCTTCTTCCTTCACGTAGAGACACAATAGTAGTCTTTCCTGATGGCGGCGACTCAACGTCAGACTAGTCACAATGTGAAGTATCATATAGTACTATCATGCATATGATACTAGTGTATGATACCATCTTCATAATGCAAAATATCATATAGTGGTACCATAGTCATAGTGTATTTATTATTTTATAGAATCTTAATAAAAAGTTGTGTACAAGATTTATTTATTATTCTATATGCTATGATATCGTATCTAACTATGATACCAGTACAATCTTTTTTATCATTAATTACAGTGACATATAAATATTTTACATGCATATGGTGCATGATATCACCTATGATACCCCATTGAGACTAGTCTCAGCATAGTAGAGCCCCACCGTGGCACACCATCACCCTGATGGAGTACCGTGGGGTTGTGAGCCTGCCATGCAGGATGATAAAATGCATTACGAGCCTCGGTTGCAAAACCTCGCAAAGCTAGAGTTGACCCTATTTAGATGAAAACAAACTCTTTATTAGCTGCTCGCTCACACATGGAGTGGTACGGACTATGGCTGGTCGCTATATGTATGTATTAATTCTGGCTACATCGTCGTGGTAACCTAATGCTTTGGCGTCAAGTTGTAAGTAGCGACATAAACGATATTTTGATTTGACTTCATAGACCGCGTTAACTTAATTAATTAGTAAAGTTGCTAAAAAAGATGATTCCCAGTGAAGGTAGTAGCCGCCCATGCGTTACACAGTGCGATGATTAATCTAAGCTCATCGTTGCTCTCGGTCTCCCTCCATGTTCGCTTGTTGCCATGTTGGCTTGCCGTACATTTCTGTAGAGAGACGTACGTGTGCTCTTTATTTTTGTGGCACTTTCCGCCTTGTACATCATCAAACAGTTGACTCCACACCATGTACTACATGGATCGACCAAACAGTTTTGTAGCAAACTAGCAATAGAGACAAATTGATACTCTCTCCGTTTTAAAATATAAGATGTTTTAGGTTTGTAAAAAAATGTATCTAGACTTTTTTAGTGTGTAGATTTGCTCCAAAACTGAGTGAACCTACAAACTAAAACAAGTCTAGATACATTTGCTTCGCAAACCTAAAATATCTTATATTTTAAAACAAAGGGAGTATTTATATATATTCAGATTTGGCCGGCATAACTTCCACGCATTGCGGTCCGTACACATGCATGATCATCAAGTACGGAGTTAGGTACAAGGTGGTTGATAAAAGGAAATACTCCAGTATATCTATCTATATTCTTGCTGTATCGATCGTCATATGTCGATGGCAGAAAGTCTCAATGTAGTAGGAGTACTCGAAATATTTCTAGGGCTGAATAGCGACTTGTGGTGTATTTTATGTCAGCAGACATCAGTTGGTAGCTAGGTCTAGCGCTGGAGAACAAGTTGTTAGTTCTTAATCCAAGTCAATCGCACCTTGCAAAATTTTCGGTGTTCCAGTTTTTCAGTAGCTAGACGGCCAATGCTGACTAGAAATTAGTGCAATAAATTGAAGGCACTGATATATAGACTTTCTGATATTAACCTCTCTTATAACACAGTATTACAAAATACAAACCCCTATGAGAGACTAAGGCCTCCTCTAAGATGGGTCTCGATATGCGCCCACAAAGTCATGTGGTGTGGGAAACCACACCATCCTAAGAGGGTGCATCACCTCCTCAACCCCTAGCTAGGGAACATACATGTATGCGTACGTACTTATGTATATACGATTGCACAGTACGGAGGTAAACATAGTCGAACAAGCTTTAGACGTGTTGGGGCGAGGTGTTCGGTGGGGTGGCAGGTACGGCGAGGATGGCGTTGCGCCTGCCACGCTCAGACGTGCTGTTCTCGGCGAACTTGATGCTTGCGCCATGGAGCCCCTTGCTCTTGTCCTCCTCTGACCACTCGGCACCATAGTAGTCCTCCTCGGTGGCACCGACGCTAGGAGGGAGGAGCATGGAGCCCCACTGCGGGAAGTGCACGAGCGCGACGGGGAGCGTGCACACCATGATCATGATACCCATGTACTGGAGCCCTTTGCCCGTGGAGTACTGCGACGACGTGAAGAAGAGGAACTGCGTGAGCCCGCCGCCCACATTACCACCGGCGCCGCTCATGCCGGAGATGAGGCCGAGGGAGCGTCGGGAGACGAAGGGGATGACTCCGTACACAGCACCGCAAGCGGCCTCGACGCAGATGGAGTAGAGCACCATGAATGTGACGGAAGTGGGCAGGCTGGATGCACGACCGAGACATATGCAGAAGGCTCCACCGGCGGTCTGGAGGATCCAGATGTTCCAGAGTCGGGCTCGCATGCCGAAGTAGCGGGCACCAAGGTCAGAGAGGTAGCCACCCATGGGGCGCGCGAAGATATTGGCCAAGCCAAAGGAGGCGGCGATGGTGCCGGCGGCGCGGAGGTCAAGGTGGAAGCTGTCGAAGTAGTACTCGGCGATGACGTTGTTGGTGGTGAGCTCGACACCCATGCAGTAGCCATAGATGAAGACGAATATCCATGTGCGGTAGTTGGTGACGGCGCCACGAAGAACGTTGGAAAACTTGTCCTTGTTCATGTCACCATTTTTCTGGAGGCTCCCGAGGTTGCCATCAGGAAGGTCTTGTCCCATGGTGAGCACCAGCAAGCCCATCACCACCAACATGATTCCAGGCACAAAGTAGGCGAGGCGCCATGCAGTGAACTCTGTCGCACCACATGCCAAGATGCCATCAAAGACTAGAGGCATGATGAGCTGGGTTGCGCCGCCACCCATATCACCCCACCCCGCCGTCAAGCCGCCGACCGTCCCGATGATCTTGCTATTGAACATGGTGCTCACCCAGTACTGGCACGACACGAAGGTGGCGAGCGAGACACCGATGAGGAAGCGGATAGTTATGTATCCGGAAGGGCTGTCGATGATGGACATGCAGAACACTGCGGGTGCGGAGAGCATGACGAGGAAGGCGCAACCGTAGCGTGGGCCCAGGAGGTCGCATATGGCACCCATGGCAAGCCTAGAGAAGATGGCGCCAGAGACAGAGGCAACCCCTCCGTTGCCGATGTCAGCCTTGGTGAGGTTGAGGTTATCCCGGATGATGGGAATGAGCGGCGCGGCGGCGAACGTGGAGATGACGCAGGTGAAGAAGGACATCCACCCGAGGTGGAAGGCACGCATGTGGGGGTTGCCGAAGGAGAATATCTTGATGGACTTGGCCTTGTGCTCGGAGTCCACCGGCAGAGAGAACTGGGGCGGCGCCGCCGTGGCGCCCTCCCTGCCAACCTCCATTTCCATATTCTCTACTTTTGGGGCTGCTGGAAGAAGGATTCTTCTTCCTTGTTCGGTTGCTCCTTTGGAACTCCTAGAGCTTTTCAGTAGTGGATGGACTACGAGCTAGGGAAGTAGAGCTAAGACCAGAGAGTCTGGAGGTTGGAATGGTTGGTGTGATTTGTGCTCGAGAGACTACAAGGAGACATGTATTTATAGCCTGCGGGAACTGCTTCGGTTTGGCATATTCGTTGGCATATTGTTTCCTCCGTTTCCATTTGTAAAGTTAGGTCGTTTCAACTAATATTCCATGTATTTTGCTCATGTTAAGGCGCACACTGGCCATTGTTTTATGTTTGACGTGCTAGAACTCTGTTTCTTAATCATCGCTGTCCAACTAATTAATGATGAGATTAATGATGATCGTACATCTGTACGGTGCTGATCTTATAAGAGCTGCCTAACAACTTATATGAGAGTAATATATGTGCAGAGCACTAATTGTTGCAAGTGCAGGACTGTGCGAAGGAAGAGTTGACACAGTAGGGTTTATTCGATCTGACTGCAACATTTGCTGCTTATTACTTTTAGTACTCCACACGCATATAACGCGTCGATAGACCGTAACTGCTACTCTCTCCGTATCGACCGTACCTCCCAGTCTCCCACATTACGTGATTAGAGTGTGTTGTCGAAATCGACGCAATGAGTTGACTCTGCAGAAAGATTAGCCTTGCTTGCACATGGAGGATCTAGAGGTGAACATTTGTTACAACATCTAACAATTTTTACAGGAATTTGCAGATTTCAATTAACTTACTGTTCTTTCTAGACTAGAAAGGGGTTGCCCTGACCGAATTCGTCCATATGCTAATGTAGTATTAGCTTCCTAATAAGGTTCTGAATCAGTCATAAGTAACTAGCGAGAATTGTGAGTGTATGTACGCATCGTGTGAGCGTATGCGTTTATACTATGTTTTAAAAAAAGTAACTAGCAAGAATTACTTGCAAGTAACGGCGATCGATTTAGCACTGTCAGCCGTCGATCGATCGATCTTATCTGGATCACCAAGCTACTTATACGATAAGCTTATAGTATATGGTTAAGAATTCGAGATGCGATAGGTCACACTATGCACTGCATGTGCAAATGTACAAGAGTTGCAATCGAAACGTCCAACTCCTACGACCAGCCAGATCGAGTTGACTTTGCGTGCTGGGGCTCAGTCGGTGCAAGCCCTGTCCTTTTTTTGAGGACGAGGCCACCCGAAAGGAGGCGTTTTTGAACACCCGTGGCGGGATGGAGCTCCACATCTGAATCCCGCCGGCGGCGCGTTCCCCTCGGGCTGGCCGGCGTGCCGGTCCTTCCCTCCTCCCGCGCCATGGCGTCCGTCGGGCTTAGCCCCCTCCCTCCGCTGCGGTGGTGGGCATCGTCGGCCTCGGTGTTCGCCGGCTGCCGGCCGGGCTGATCGGCGGCGACGCTCGTCCTGCGGCCGGACGAAGGGCGCTTGGTCCTCCTCAACGCTGCCGGCGTCGTCGTCGACGCCCGGGATCGCCGCCGGGGGGAGTTTGTGCGGCAGGGGGTTCCATCGGCTTCCTAGCCCACTCGGTGAAGGTCGGAGCGTGGGTGGTGGCCGCATCTACGCCGGGTCCGTGCCGCGGTCGGCGTCCGCCGCCGCCGCCCCCCAATCCGCTCCCGCCGGAGCAGGTGGCCGCCCTCGCCGACTTGCACGGGCTCGCGTGGGGGGATGTCGAAGAGGACGCGGTGGTGCTCGCCACGGCGGTGCCCGCTTCGGAGGTGTCGCCGGGGCCGGTGCTCGGACTGTGCCTGGACGGCGAGCATGGCGTCCCGCGGCCGGGCTGTCAGTCCTCCCTCCTCCCTCCCTGGGTGACTTCCTCCCCCTGGCCAGGGCTGCCGCCCGGCGGCCTCGCCGGCGAGGAGGGTCCCCAGCCAGGGCTGCCCTGGCGGCGCCCCAGCACGGGGTCGGCGGGTTGGGGCATGGGCTGCGTTGCCCCGATCCTAGGCTGGACGGCTGGACTGCCCGTTGCCCGAGGCCTGCGGGTGGACTGGCCCAGTCCGCCCAGGGACCCGTGGTGGGCCCGTCGTGGTCTCCCAGGGGCCTTCGGCCACTTCGGCCCACCCCGGCCCAGGTGGCGTCGACCCGTTCGCATGCCCTAAGTCGCCCAGTCCCCGCGCCCAGCGCTGTCTCCCCTGCTCCCGTTCCCCCGCCGCCACCCTCCCCTTGCCCCGCGTCCCATCGATCTTACCTGGCTGCCCTGATGGCGCACCGCCCCCGCAGCCCGCCGGCGGCGCTGCGCCCGTCCCCCCGCGGCGGCCCTCTCCCCCGCCGCGCCGCTCCCTCTCCCCTGTGCGCGACCGCCGCCCGCCGCCTATGCGGGGCCAGCTCGGCGCCTACCGCCACCCCGCCACGCGCTGCCCCGCCAGGCCGTCGGATGTCGACCGTCCGCTCCCCCAGCGCCGCTGGGCGTCCCGTCGCTTCGCCCGCGTCCGTCGGCCGTGAGGTTGGGGTGGACGCGTCGGCGGCTCCTAAGAAGAAGAAGAAAAAGAGCAAGAAGAAGAAGAAGAAGGGCCCGTCTTCGGCCGCCGCGGGCACTTCGGGGACGTCGGTTCCCACGACCGTCCCCGCCCCTGTGGCGCCGCGTGGAGGTGGCAGCGTGCTGGCGGCCACCATCCCGCGGCCTAGGGAGACTCTAGAGTACTATGGTCACGATGTCGACGGGGGCTTCTACTACATCGACCTGGGGGGGTGTTCAGATGACGGTCCCGTAGACTCTGGCGAGGGTGTCGATCCTCCCAGACCAGGTGCCCCCTCTCTCGGTGGCGGTGACGGAGGCCCTTCTCCAGGAGGAGCTCAGCGCGGTGCTGCCAGGCCACGAGTGACCGGTCCGCCGCATCTCTGACTCGGAGTTGTGGTCTCCTTCCCCTCGGTGGCGGTCCTGCGCATGTGCGCCCTTGGCTCCTCCTTCATGCTCCCCATCCACCAGCTGAAGGTTGCCATCCAGCCTTCCTCGGCAGCCTAGGAGACGGTGGCCACCCTCTCGGAGGTCTGGGTGCGCCTCCATGGGGTCCCTTTCGAGGCTCGGTCCCCGGAGGTGGTGGCCCTTATCTCTCAGGCGGTTGGCAAGCTGACGGAGGTGGACTTGGGCTCGCTGGCGGGCCACGGAGCGATCAGACTGCGCATTCTCTGTCCGTTTGCCTCTGTGTTCCCTGTCTCGCTTCCACGGTTCTTCTTCGACCACGTGGGCCAGGACCTCTTGGTGGAGCTTGACGAGGCGGTGGTTACCCCGGGGGCCAGCCCCCCGTCCAGCCTCCCTCCCCCGGCCGGTGACGACCCGGGGGCGGGCCGCGGGACGGAGCGCTCCGACGACAGTGACTCGGGCTCCGACCCCGAGTCACCCCTCACCGCCGACATGTCGCCACCCTCGCCGCCCCCCGCTCAGGGAGCCGCTGGAGGAGGCCCGGCCGCCTCGTCGGCGGCAGGCCTCTCCGGTGGGGGCCCCTTCTTCCCCGGGAGACGGTCCCTGTCTCTGAGCGCTCTGGCCAAGCTGGCTCCGGTGGACCTTCCTCGCTGCTGCCTCCCCGACCATCCCATCTCCTTCGACCTCGACATTGCGCAGTACGGCTCCAACCTCCCCCGGGGTTCCCCACCCCGCCCGGTTCCCCCGGTTGCCTCATCCCCCTTGGAGCTGGAGTCCTCGGGGAGTGAGGGGATGGTCGTGTGCACCAGCATGTCCCCGCGCTCCCTAGGTGTGGTGTGCTACACCCTCGCCCTGGACACCCCTGCCCCGCTGGGTCTCGCGACGGCCGCCGGTGAGCCTACCACACCTGCGGCAGCCTCCAAGCTACGCCGGTCCAGAGCCCCCAGGCCGCCTCCCCCGCCCCCTCCCGCCATAGTGTTCATCTCGCTGACTCCCGGACAGGCTTGTCCAGGCCCGAGCCGACGGTGGCTGAGAGGGCCGCGCGCCGGGTGGCGGCACGTGACGACTTCTCAGGTACCTCCTCCGACCCTTTAGCTCCTCCCCATGTCCTGGGCCCCTCGGGTTCGCTTGGCTCTCTGTTCTATGTGCTTTCAGAGGTTTCGCTTGCTCACCTTGGCGAGGTAGCTGATGACTGCGAGATTGTGTTCCGGGAAGAGAAGGGCCCGCGTCTCGAGCAGCTCGCTGCCATTAAGGCATGAGAGGGGTATGCGGGGGCGATCGCTGCTGCCCGGGCGCGTGATGCCCGGGAGCGGGAACGCTCTCGGATCCTTACCGAGGACAGGCCCGTTGGGTCTGGCCCCAGTGGGGATCCCCCTCCTTTCCCTGATGTGCGGGAGATCACCCAGGAGTCTACCCCCTCGGGTAGGCCACGTGGGAGACCTCCCAAGGCTGCTGCGTCTCGCCCCCCTCCCCCCCGTGCCCGTTCGGTCCCCACTAAGGGGACCGCCCTGGTCTAAGGGTCCCGATGGACATCCTTAGGGCCTTCCGAATGTTCATTTGGAACATCCGGGGGGTTGGACATGAGGGCTGGCGCCACCAAATCAAGGATTACATCTGCCAGGAGTTGCCAGATATTGTCGGCTTTCAGGAGATGATTCGCCAAGACTTCTCCATTTCCGAGTTGGAAGCCCTTAGCCGTTGCAAGTTCTCCTTGTCCTGGCTCCCTGCTTCTGGCCACTCCGGGGGTATCCTCCTGGGGGCGAAGGAGGATACCTTTGAGATAGATGATATGGACCGCGGGGAATTTTTCGTGAGCATGGCCCTCACGCATAGGCAGACTCGCTTCAGTTTCGAGGTGATTATTGTCTATGGCCCCGCGGACCATAGGAGGTCCACTGAGTTTTTGCTCGAGCTCAAGTCGAAGGTGGAACGGACTGATATCCCGGTGGTGCTAGCCGGTGATTTCAATCTGATCCGCTGTGTACAAGACAAGAGCTCGGCGAACGTGGACCTCCCTAGGATGCGTATGTTTAACGACTGCATCGCTGATCTCGCCCTCCGCGAGATTGTGCGGGTGGGCGCTAGATATACGTGGACAAACAA
The DNA here is from genome assembly GCA_023614405.1 of Avena insularis. NCBI lineage: Eukaryota > Viridiplantae > Streptophyta > Magnoliopsida > Poales > Poaceae > Avena > Avena insularis. Next base: position 50,513,580 of record CM042695.1, read on the forward strand.
GCAGCTCCAGCCAATCCGTAGCGTACTTGACTAGGTCTTTGTTTCCGTTGAGTGGGAGGTTGCCTTCCCCCTGTGTGCTCTGAAGGCGGTCACTAGGATTGGGTTCGATCATACCCCACTCCTCTTTTCTTCCGGAGGAGGCCGGCCTCCTAGATTGAACCGCTTCCACTTTGAGTCCTTCTGGTTACAGAAACAGGGCTTTGTGGAGGCGGTGCGGTCTAGGTGGCTAGCTGCAGTCGCCTCGATCCCTCGAGTCTACTGTGTTGTTGACATCTGGCACCATTGTGCCAAGGTTTCTCGCCAAATCATGAGGGGTTGGGGGGCTAACTTGGGGGCGGACCTCCATGCCCAGAAGGCGTCGATTCTGGGGGCGATCCAGTCTTTGGATCAGGAGACCGACCTCCACGGCCTCTCGACTGAGGCTTGGTCCCATAGGTACTCCCTGGAGACCTCCATTATGGAGATCTACAAGGGAGAGGAGGCGTTTTGGCGGCAGCGGAGCCGCTAGAACTGGACGGTCCAAGGGGAATTAAACACGGCCTACTTCCATGCCGTTGCGAACGGTAGGAGGAGGAAGTGCTCGATCCCCTGCCTCTGGGCGGGCGACTACCTGTTGGAATCCCCACAGGCCCTCTCCGCCCATATTTATTCTTTCTACCGGGACCTTTTCTCGGCGGCCTAGCCTTTGGGTCTCTCGCTCGCCCCGGACTTCTGGTCGGATGCCGCGCTGGTCTCCCACGTGGAGAATGAGGACCTCACCCGTCCTTTTCTCCCGGAGGAGGTGGCGGCGTACCTTAAGTCCATGAAGGCTGGCACGGCCCCGGGTCCTGATGGGTTGCCCGTGGGCTTCTTCCAGACTTTCTGGCCTCAGTTGCAGCCGATTGTTCTCCAGATGTTCCAGGAATTCTATGTTGGAACCCTGGTGATGTCTTGCCTGAACCTTGGCGTGATTACCCTGATCCCCAAAGTAGTGGGGGCCACGGACATCTGCCAAATCCGCCCGATTACTGTGATTAACGTCATCCAGCGCCTGTTTGCTAAAGTCTGTGCTCTCCGTCTCGTTCCGGTGTTGGAGCGGCTTACCCACCCCCTTCAGTTCGCCTTCTTGAAGGGACGCCTCATTCATGACGACGTCTTGGCCTTCCATGAAATTATTCATGAAGTCAAGACTCAACGTCAACGAGGGGTATTTCTCAAGCTGGACTTCCAGAAGGCCTATGACCGCTTGGACTGGGCCTTCTTGAGGTTGGTGCTGGAGAGGCGGGGTTTTGATGACCGTGTGATCCGTTGGATCATGCAGTTCGTGATGAGTGGGCAGACGGCGATCAACATCAACGGGGAGATTGGCCCAAAATTTCGTCCATCCTGCGGGGTTAGGCAGGGGGACCCTATTTCCCCCCTCCTGTTCAACGTGGCGGTGGACGCCCTGGCGGAGATTTTGGATAGGGCCCGAGTAGCTGGCCACATCTCGGGGGTGGTGGGCCATCTGATCCCGGGTGGTGGAATCTCCCACCTCCAGTACGCGGATGACACCATGATCATGGTTCAGGGCTCGAACCTTGACATCATTAACTTGAAGTTCCTCCTTCTGTGTTTCGAGTCCTTGTCCGGGATGACGATCAACTTTGACAAGAGCGAGGTGATGATTCTGTAGGGTTCGCAGCATAGAAAACAAAAAATTTCCTACAATGGGAACAACTATGTACCAAGATATATCTACTAGATACAAACAACGGGCGGAAGTATATCCGTAGAGAACATACCCTTGAAGACCGACAAAGCTTAACGAGTCCAAACTCGTGGTTGATGTAGACGATCTCTTGCCGATCTCAAGATCGAGAAAAAGTCCTAGCGCTGCAAAACAGCAGCGCATCCGTGCTCGCACACACGTTCGAGGCACCGAGCAACCTCTACCTCCTCGCTCCAGCGATGCAGCGAAAGCACAACTCTTTCTTGCTGAATAGCCACCGGGAACATGTATCTCGCTAGTCCGAGACCATGGGGATAAATTCTAGAGGGGGAGAGAGATCCTTGACGAGGAGGTGTGAGTGAGAGAGAGGGAGGAGGCTCCTTTTATAGGGAGAGGGGGGCACCCAAGGGGCCATGCGCCCAGCCATGGGGCTGCCCCCTCCTCTTCCACATTCATGTGGGTGGACACTCCACTCACTCAAATGCCTTTCAATTCCCTCCACTCAAAAACCCACTCAAATTCCCATTAAATTTCCACCAAATTTAATGCAAACTCTCATTAAATAAAACTCTTTTATTTTATTCAGAATTTTGTCAATTACTTTAATGACAAACATTCACAAATAACCCCTTGCTAGAATTCTATTTCACATGCATAACCACTTTATGCAATTTCACCCGAAAACCTGTTTCGGTATCTAGTAAAATAAATTCATGCGCTTGTTATTCTTTTTGGCATGAAACTTTTGCTCCAAATGGATGTCGGTGTCTCTTAAGTGTGTCACCCTACGGTTCGCGAATAATGCGTACATGATCGAGACCCCTCTCGGATCAATAATCAGAAGCAGGATCTGGAGACCCATACTGACTCCCACACATTCAACGATGACTTTCTTGTGATCGTCGGAACCTTTTACGCTAGTATCTTAATCCTTTTATTTCACGATATATTACATGTCCGAGATTCGATCATCGGTATCTCCATACCTAGTTTGATCTCGTTACTGACATGCACTCTTTTCTCGTTCTCGTGATATAACATTCTAGTGATCAAATCACTTGCTTGCAAGCTAACCAATGTGATATCACCGAGAGGGCCCAGAGTATATCTATCTGTCATCGGGATGAACAAATTCCACTCTCGATCCATGGGCGTCAACATAACACTTTATTAGTTCTGAATCCATCTTTATAATCACCCTGTTACGGTGTGACGTTTGATGTTATCAAGAAACTCTTCCGGTGTTAGTGATTGACATGATCTCATGGTCTAAGGATTAGGATCACTTCGTAAGTTGTTATAGCAATATAAACTCAGTGACTTTGATCGTAATGCTATACTTCGGATGAATGTTCATCACACCATTACACTAATATTGTGACCCCGTTATTAACAACATCCAATGTCCATGATTAGGAAACCTTGATCATCTTGTTAATCAACGAGCTAGTTTATGAGAGAGGCATAACTAGGAACTTTCTGTTTGTTTATTAAACACACATGTATTAACGTTTCCGTATTAATACAATTATAGCATGCAAAATAAACATTTATCATAAACAAGGAATACGATAATAACCACTTTATTATTGCCTCTCGGGCATATTCCCTTCAGTCTCCCACTTGCACTAGAGACAATAATCTAGTTTGAAAACTTTGCGTATTGAACACCTATGGCTTTCTGGTGTTCCATATACACAATTGCAAGTGGTTAACATAATCTACGGATCTGACGCTTCATGTCCATGTGTATTTGCATGTCTTTGCGTCTTCACACATCACTCATTCTCCAATAAGATGGCATTGTATAAATTTGGTCTTTTGGTGAGACCTTTAGTTCCTTGGGGTTAAAACACGTCGATACTATTGTCGTACAATATATATTTAGTGTTAGCCCGTTGCGAACCACACCTTAGTTTGATAACAAACTACTTGACACAAATGCCCTCCTTTGCTGCTACTATAGCAGTCATATACTTAGCCTTTTGTTGTAGTATTCGTCACAATGTCTTAACTATGGATTTCATCCAAATCCATCATAGAATCTTATTTCCATTACATTGTGCCACCCATAGTTTAAATTGAGATAAACTTAATTTGTATCTTGTGACAAACCTAGTATCAATGTAACGCTTTACAATGAACTATTTGTAATTGTTTGTCACCTCTACACAAATATATTCTTAGTTCTTTCAAAAAGATCATAAGAATATCCTCACTATCGTCCAATGATCATTTTATGATTCATTCTGGTATATGCTCATAACACTTAGAGCATAGGACATATCTAGATGTGTACATATCATGGTATGATTGATCAAAACATTCTCGTGATTTCACTCATCAAGTGTCAAAGCACTTGAATCTTGTTTCACTTATCAAGTGTCGATACACTTGAATCTTGATTCAATTCCTTTCCATGCAACAAGAACTGTTTATTGTCGTTTCTATATTGAACTCCTTCAATATCTCATATATGTACGTTTGGCACAACCATATTGGCGTCACAGTGTATCCACTATAGACATTCACGCTAAATATTCGGGGTTTTGCCCAAGTCTTTCATCGAAATGAAATTCTTAACCTTTGGTCAATAAAAGATATATCATTTCTAATCAACAAGATGTCCTCTACATAATGTATTAGAAATATGTCTCAGCGCTCGCACTTAATTTCTTGCAAATTCAAGCATCTTCATCGTCTCCAGATGAAAACTCCTTTTTCATCACGGTGAAGATTCCAACTCCGCGATGCTTACTTCAACCATTGAAGTTTGCATGCCCTTTTAGCATCCTTTGAATTTAACAAAACCCTTTGGACTGTGTCTTGTACACGTCCTAGGTAACCATTCTATTAGAAGAATTTTGTTTTGTTTATTCATCTACCATATACCAAATTATATGTAGTGGTTGCTACTTTAATCCGTCCAGACTAAATATCGCTATGAAATATCAAATCTTATCATAGTCAACTCCTTGAACATTGTCATTAAATACTTTACGACATGTCGACTATTTCATAGATGTGAAACATCCATGTCTGTTTCCTTATAGATCCAAATACGACAGATAGGTTTTTACTCCTTTCCGGAGGGTCTTCCAAGTTCAAAACTTGATTTCTTGTGTATGGAACTATCACGGATTTTATGGCTTCAAGCCATTTGACGGAGTCAGGGTCCATCATCGCTTATTTGCATATAGTCGGTTCATCATTATCAAACAATAATGATTTACTCTCAAATCTTAGTATTTGATTGTTTATTCGACTGACTTGGTTCAATAAGAACTTAGATCTCCGTGACCACAACCTTTGAGGCACATAAGCTATGAGCATTATGGCAGCCTCCGGAACGATTTCCGGCACTGCGCAACTCAACACATTTAGCTAAGGTTCGTTAACCTTATCAAAGTTCTATTGTCCTCCCACTTAACTTTTGCGAAAAATTCCTTTTTCAAGAAACTTCACATTTCAAGCGACAAACCCTTTTGTCCTTGGTGTTATGGAGGAATAACCAATTGTTATTCGAAATAACCTACAAAGACATGCTCATCCGACTTCGATTGTAAAAATCTTACTTATGTTTAGCATACCAAAATTTAAGAAATGACAACTTGGGTTTTACCCCAAACCATAACTTCCATGGTGTCATTTCAACGGATCAAGATGGAGCTCTTTTCAGTATAAAAGCGGAAGTCTCTAAAGCTTTAATCTTTTAAAACATAATGGTAGTTTTATAAATAACACCTTTGATCCAACCATGTCAAACAAGGTTTCATTACAAATCTCAAACACTCCATATTCCTATGGTGTTTTGGGATATGTAAATCTAGGTGTTTTGCTAAAATTGCAACTCAAATAAATCCCTTTATGATAAAATCATAATTCATTTATTTTCTTGTTACACTTGTAACTCAAACAAATCCCTTATGATAAAATCATAAACCATTTATTTTCTTGTCACAATGATTTTCCACTTCATCTTGAAAGTCTTTGAAAACGTTTTTCAAATATTTCATACTTTTTTCTCATTAAGTGAATATTCACTCAAATTTCCGGAGAAAGCATATGAAGTTGAAACCATCGCTTACGACTACACATAATGGAATACATACATCGATATGTATAAATTCCAATAATTTAGTCGTTCGTTCTTCTTTGGCCTTTGAACGAAGTTTTAATTATCACGTGGAAAGTCTCACAAGCGTCACTTGATCAAATCAAAGACTCCAAAAATCCATGAATATGGAGATTCTTTATGTTTTCTTTCCAATATAATTTAAACAGCGATGTCACTTTGTAAGTGATCTTTCAATCATTTGTCTTGCGACATTTTAGCATTAGGTTTTATGGATGTGATTTCTCCAACTAGATTTGTAAATCATCCATCTTATATGGAATACGGTAATTATTTGAACAACCTTTGTTCTCATAATACCAGATTTAAATAACAATTATTAAAACAAATCTTGAAGTCAAGCTTTGATGTCAACGAGAAATACAAACAACGGTTTTTTTTCGATGAAGATCATCACATATTCTCTTGCTAATTACTTAGGCCATTGTGGTTCATGAATTGCGTTGTTCCGTATAAAATTTCATACCAACCAATTCGGTATCCAATACCCAAGAACCACATTGTTTAACAAGCAAAGAATACAACCATAACATATATATCATCTATATACCTAAATTGGATATTTTCAATCTTTTCTTTTCTGCCAAATATATTTTATAGATTCTCTTTCAGCATTTCCTCTTTCCTTTTAAAAGAATTTATCAACATCAACAGTGGCGGCATATACATGACACATAGTCCAAAGCGTGTATATTCAAATAATAATACCTTTGGATTTGCACTTTGAAGTAGATCACCATCATCAAAATGATCGGTATTATTTCAAAATCCATTCTTTAGTAATATTTTAGTTTAGTAAACACTTTACATACATCTTCTATTCATCCTTATCATGACGACTTTCATGATCAAGCTACTGTAGCTTATAAAGGCGAATCGTGAGTATAACATTACTTTCCAAAACCCTTTTGGATGATTAGGATGTCTAGCATCTCCAACCTTCGTAAATTCTCATCCAATATGAGAACATATATTATACTCTATCATATTGCAACCAAAACATTGTTTCAGATATCGTTATATCTGCCACACATGATGGTTTCTGAAACAATTCTTTCAGCTCCTAGATAAACTTGATATTAAAACAATCAAGAATCATGGAGGCAAACATGATACTTAAGATACTAACACTGGAATTGTTACTCTCGATTTAATACCAACTATTAAATTTCACGAAGTAAATAGAGTTTGCTGAAAGTTTGCAATATGACTTTAAACTTTGATTGACACTCAACACAATACGATACCAGTTCGTAAAGTATATATCCAGAATTCTATAGTTCTATTATCTCAATTACAACGATGCATATGGTGGTGAACGAATGCCAATGACTACAAAAAATTATGCAAATTCACTTTGATTTAATTTATGATAAATTGAGTTTTACTAATCGAAATTAGAAATGAACTCCCACTCAAAAACGACATCACTCGTGTCTTTTTGGTGATTACATGAACCAAATCCACTACACCAAGTCCGATCATCACGTGAGTCAGTGTAGCTTCAAAGGCGAGCATCAAATGGTCATCATATCAAAATATATGACTCATGCTTAACCTTTAGGTCCGTGTTCCGAGGCCATGTCTGTACATGCTAGACTCGCCAAGTAAGAACCTTAGTATTCACGTGTGTAACTGTCTTACACCCGAGATATGCTCGTGGATTCAAGTACACCCGATCACCACGTGATGTCTTGAAGCGACGAAACATTGTCGGTGCATACTTAAGGAAGAACACATTCTTATCTTGATATCTAAATGAGGGATCATCTTATTATGCTAATAAAACGCCAAACAAGCAACATAATATGCAATCAAAACATCACATGTTTATAAGTGAAATGATACGGTTCCCGCATATGATCTCCATCATGTGCACTGTGGTATGATCTCTATCATACCTTTATGTGTAAGGCCAAGGTCTATGGAACTTACACGCTATGTGTGTTGTAAGAGTATCATCTCATACTTCTACTTACAACATCACCATATCATAACACTAGCCCAGCAACAATCTAAACTAGACGCCTCTAATTTATCCATTGCAAGTTTTACGTGGCTTAGGGCTTTCGAAGATAGAACCGTTCTTACCTACGAACATGAACCACAACGAGGATAACCAAATTGTTGACAACTCGTTGCAAATTAGATATTGACTATAGTAGGAGAGACAGACACCCGCTAGACACTTATGCAAAACTAGTTGCATGTCAAGCGTGGAACAGGTCTCATGTGCGAGGACATGTAAAGTTTGTCCGGGCCGCTTCATCCCACTATGCCACCAATATCCAAAGTACAACTAAGAAGCAATAAAATGATCATCATCGCCCACATACTCATATGTGTACTACCCGTGCAAAGTATCTACGCATAGATCCGGCTCTGATACCACTGTAGGGTTCGCAGCATAGAAAACAAAAAATTTCCTACGATGGGAACAACTATGTACCAAGATCTATATACTAGATACAAACAACGGGCAGAAGTATATCCGTAGAGAACATACCCTTGAAGACCGACAAAGCTTAACGAGTCCAAACTCGTGGTTGATGTAGACGATCTCTTGCCGATCTTAAGATCGAGAGGAAGTCCTAGCGCCGCAAAACAGGAGCGCATCCGTGCTCGCACACACGTTCGAGGCACCGAGCAACCTCCGCCTCCTCGCTCCAGCGATGCAGCGGAAGCACAACTCTTTCTTGCCGAATAGCCACCAGGAACATGTATCTTGCTAGTCCGAGACCATGGGGATAAATTCTAGAGGGGAAGAGAGATCCTTCACGAGAAGGTGTGAGTGAGAGAGAGGGAGGGGGATCCTTTTATAGGGAGAGGGGGGCACCCAAGGGGCCATGTGCCCAGCCATGGGGCTGCCCCCACCTCTTCCACATTCATGTGGGTGGACACTCCATTCACTCAAATGCCTTTCAATTCCCTCCACTCAAAAACCCACTCAAATTTCCATTAAATTTCCACAAAATTTAATGCAAACTCTCATTAAATAAAACTCTTTTATTTTATTCAGAATTTTTTCAATTACTTTAATGACAAACATTCATAAATAACCCCTTGCTAGAATTCTATTTCACATGCATAACCACTTTATGCAATTTCACCCGAAAACTTGTTTCGGTATCTAGTGAAATAAATTCCTGCGCTTGTTATTCTTTTCGGCATGAAACTTTTGCTCCAAATGGATGTCGGTGTCTCTTAAGTGTGTCACCCTACGGTTCGCGAATAATGCGGACATGATCGAGACCCCTCTCAGATCAATAATCAGAAGCGGGATCTGGAGACCCATACTGACTCCCACACATTCAACAATGACTTTCTTGTGATCGTCGGAACCTTTTATGCTAGTATCTTAATCCTTTTGTTTCGTGATATATTACATGTCCGAGATTCGATCATCGGTATCTCCATACCTAGTTTGATCTCGTTACTGACATGCACTCTTTTCTCATTCCCGTGATATAACATTCTAGTGATCAAATCACTTGCTTGCAAGCTAACCAATGTGATATCACCGAGGGCCCAGGGCCCAGTATATCTATCCGTCATCGGGATGAACAAATTCCACTCTCGATCCATGGGCCTCAACATAACACTTTATTAGTTCTGAATCCATCTTTATAATCACCCTGTTACGGTGTGACGTTTGATGTTATCAAGAAACTCTTCCGGTGTTAGTGATGGTCGCTGGGACATCCTGTTCCGACGCTACCTCAGCATGGACGAAGCCGCGGACCTGATGCAGTTTCGGGGCTCCCTCCCGGCAACCTTAGCGACTTCCCCGGATTCGGCCACGTGGCAGCTACAACCGTCCGGGGAGTTCTCGGTGAGCTCGGCTTACCGGGCCCTGTTCCAGGGCCTGCAGCTGACCTAGACCTCCCCCTTGTGGAAGGCCCCCCTGCCGCTTAGTATTAGGATAATTGTTTGGCAGCTGCTTCGGGACAGGCTTCCCTCGGGGGTCGAGGTGGCCAAGCGTCACGGCCCGGGCACTGGCTTATGTCCCCTATGTGGGACCCCGGAGTCCTGCGCCCATATTTTGTTTTCCTGTTCGGCGGCGCGGGCACTTTGGTCCTTTGTCCAGGAGGCGCTGGGGCCTGCTTGGCAGGCGCAGGAGCTCGGGGAGTTCCTGCAAACCCAGGCAAACAGGGCCGGAGGAGGGCGCCGCCTCTTCTGGCTCGTGTTTGCAGGCATCTCTTGGACCCTGCGGAATGTGCGTAACAAGATGGTGATTGAGAAGATCTTCCCTTCCCGCGTGACTGGCCCGGTTTTATCCTTTCTTGGCTTCCTTCAGCAGTGGTCTCCCCTAGTGCGGCAGCGTGACCGGTCGACCTTCGATGACACTCTTCGGACCTTGAGGACAGCGGCTCTCCCCCTTTCGGCCCCTGCCTCGTCGGACTCGTCGGTGGCATGAGTGTCCTTCCAGTTGCCTCGTCGTTCCTTTTTGCTTTTCGTTTGGGCTTGTCTGTGCTGTGGCCCCAGCGGACCGTCGTTCCCTTTTCTTTTATTGTTGGCTTCGGCCTGTTTGGATGATGTACGAACCTTGTATGTGGATGTTGCTTTATTTATAAAACGGGGCGAAAGCCTATTTCGAGAGTTGACTTTGCGTAAGATCGACTTTGATCTAGCTGCAACAGTAATTAACCTGCAATAATATTCGAAACGTACTCCTTCGACAAAGCACGCGACGCTGCTACGTGCAATTTAAGAATTGCAGCACTTCAGGAGGTTGCACATGCAAGAGTACGGTGGTGGCGCGCTAGCTGCCTTACAATTGGTATATCAAGAACTATCTAGAGAAATGATGTGTGCTTTGTTGACTTCAGAAACACAAGTTTAGAAGTAATTTTATTTTTTTCATGCATCCATATCAGTGGAGCCTTGGGTATTTGGCCATGGGTGCCAAAACTAATTTGCGAAATGTTAAATGGTACCACAAAAAACACAGCAAAATGCGGCATTGTTTTGTGTGTTTGAAAACGTGGTGTGTAAGAAGAGTTGAGTTTTGCACCTAGTGTGAAGACAGTTCCTGAGCCTCCCCCAGCTTATGTCTCGATAAGTTTAGCAAGAACAATGGAGAACTGAATTGTAAGATCTTTGCCTGCTTTGTGATGCAAAAAAGAGAGCCGATGCACAACAGAAGGCTGATTTGATACCCAGAGTAGCATCGCTATAGACAATTGGCCTAGTGCGGGAACAAAGTGAGATCCGGCGACCAAAATGTCCTAGCACCGCCATCCAAGAACCAAGAAAGCACAGCTTGAGGAACCAAGGACAGAAGCTGATAAAATCACAAAGAGAATTGCTTCATAAATTTTTGAAGAGTAGCACGAGCACTTCGAGAAATCCATATGAGTTGGTCCTAGTTCTTGTGGAGGAATAATGTAATGTTGATCTAGAAGATGATATTGGTAGGACAACTTTGATATCAACGTAGATGATGACAATGTGAGTGATCATGAGCATGTATTTTAGTTCATTGACAGATGCTTAGATTGCTAGGCTAAGAAACCCACCTTCCGGTGGTCATTGGTTGATCTTAGCCTGACTGCTAGATCTTTCTACCGAATGTCGGTTCCATCAACTCATGGTTTTATGGATAGTCTCTTTCCATCTTGCCCTAGTGCTATGGGGAGGCATTTCGAGTTCCACCGAGTGGCAAAGTCACTGTTCGTCGAGATCTCTTTTCACTATGGCTGCGGTACGTTGCCAACCGCCACCTCCCAAGTTGTTCATCCCCGGTGAGGTTGCGTGAAGTTCTCGAGGATGCACGCAGAAAGGGACCGGATCACATTTCCATTTGTTGACACGGGGTCATTTCTGGAGTTTGCCAAGAACGGAATGTAATTTTCCTTTTCCATGGGGACTGGTTGTAAACTGTATCTAGACTTAGTCTTAGTCTGGGTCCTTCGAGGCCCTTCTTGTATTAAAAAAAAGTATGCAATGCATTAGTTATTAGCTAGATAGAGCTCTCACGACGAGTCGATGCCAATTAATGGGACTTGAGACTTTAGGTCGATCACCGACCCATGTTTTTGCAGCCACATCATTATAGTAGTATACAGGACTTATCTGGAAGTAGTAGCAACCACGTACCGTACCGTACGTTTGTTGCATGTGCTAGCCAACTGCCTGAAAGGTTCCATCTACTTTGTTTACGAAGATGAACTTAATAGACATTGTAGACTTCGTAACCAAGTATAGCTTCTTAGCATATACCCTAGAATAGTATTGTTCCCTATATATATAGGCAAGTTCTTTGGCAAGCAAATGGTCTCCTCCTAGAGTATGGGGGCAGGTAGTCGCTGCCATGGATTTATTCAATGGGACGGTGACTCAGTGGGCTTTTTCCGAGAGCATTAAGTTAACTTTTGGTCCCTTTATTAGGGATTTTGGGGATTTGGTAGAATCACCTTCCAATCCATTTAAATACACTAGTACTTGGTAAACTCGAACTAAAACAACACAATATTGCTGTCGCTACCTCTTGACGCCAGCATTTTATTATGGGACCAACGATGCAGCCAACCATGCATACGCCCTGCTCCTCCATGTGATTGCAGCAGCTTGCTAAGGGTCAACTCTTTCGCAAGGCTTTGTACTACCGGTGCCACCAGACTAATGATAGCTCAGGCTAGCTATAGATCACGGATTCGGATGCTTATAGCAATATGGCTAGAGTCGTGGAAAAAATCGAGCCCTATTTCAATTCTAATAGCGCGCTATAAGATATCCAGAGAGGCCACACTAAATTAATCAGTATTATATACTATCTCGATAATAGCAATTTTAAGATTTATGCTATTTTAGTGTAGCATGCTATTATTTTCCTTGGCTAGTGTGTACACATTTGTTCACACATATAAAAAATCAAGGCCAGCATCGCCACAATACCTCACGCATACGCCACTGATGACGCTCTTATTGTATGTCCACCGTACCGTGCTGGGAAGCTTCGTCCCGAGTACGTACGGGTCCGTACAAGATGATGCCAGCCTAGGCTTGGTCAGCTTTCTGCTTTAATTATCCTTGATACTCCATCATCGGTAAAAAATTACATCTTGTGAGGGAAGAGTGACGGCGAGTCAGCGACGATGGACACACAAGAGCACCTTGGACTTGGAGTAAAAAATAGTTACAATATCATCGTGCTACATGTACACAGATGGGGCATATAGATTTACACTTGTCTGCACATAGAGACAAAGCTAGGAAGAACGTCAATGAGGTCATCCGTTTATCATCTCAATTGCAGTGTAGTCATCGGTTCTGGGGGGCATGAAGGGGTGTCGGCTATTCTTAACCGTTCTTGTGTTTTCGGTTTTCTAAGTTTAAGAGGAGGGGTGACACCAAAGCGGGGCGAAAGCTTGTTTCGAGAGAAATTAGCCATTAGTTACTACTCCCTCTGATCTGTAATAAGGCTTTTAGGCTGTTGATGGAACATTGTTGTATGATGCTATTATAAGCCAAAACGCAAAATCAAAAGCACATATATATTTTGATACTTCTGTTGCTTATATATATAAACCAAAAGCCAAAACCTAAAATATAGCCTAACCAAACAACCACTTAGTAGCGTGCCCGCAAATTAGCTCCGTGCATTAAGGACCGTACACATGCAACATCATCGAAGTACGGTGGTCGTTATACTATATATTCTAGGCTTCCGTCTCCATCATCGTCAGTAACCAAAAGTCTAAACCTACTCCGTGTATCGAGCGCTGGCTAACCACAGGAGCCGCTAGCTGCTATTTTATTTCAGCAACAGACTGGCTGGCTGGCTATCTCATTGACCCGTATCTCTCTCTCGTTAAACAGCAGCTGGTTGGCGAAAACGATGGTTATTAGCTGTTCCCGATTTGTTCTCCTGTAGGCTGTTGTAGGTAGCTGTGTGATCTCATAGTTGATGCTGACGATCGGTCGCGCAAGCTGTACGGACACAAGTATGATCTCCCCAAGGACGACAGAGACAGGTTGTACTTTTGATCGGTTGTTGTGCAACTACGTGTACGGAATGGCAGGCACTCCGTCCCTTTTTAAATACTTCCTCCGTCCTAAAAAATGATGTAGTTGATTTATCTAAATTTAGATGTATAAATACATCAGAATTTTGATAAATTTGTGACATCCGTTCTCGGACATAGGAAGTATAGAATTTTCAAAATTTATAAAGGAGGGGGGGAATTGCCCGCGCCAAGGACTTGGCGCCATGGAAAACCAAAATTGCCAGGGAATTCATGATAGGTGGCGCATAGGCCGTCGCGCCGTGGTGCCAGAATTCGCATGTTTGCGCAAGTGTTCTGTCCAAAGTATTTTGGGAGTGCAATTTACACTCCCAAAACGTCTTCCATTTAGGAACATATTATTTACTGCATGTTAGTTCTTCGCCAGAGGCATGCAGCTGCTCCATTGCAAGACTTTCCGTCCACCATTAATACTTTGGAAATTAATTAACTGGGCAAATACGATGCCAAGACAAGAACGAACAAAATGAAGGAGAGAACAAGGTGTACGAAAGATACATAATCATATTGATCTCTTCTCGTAACATGTTACAATCCCCTGTAGACAGAGAGACTAAGGCCTCTCCTCTAAGACGGGTCCGGATCGATAAGCGCCCACAAAGTCACGTGTTGTGGAAAAAAACCACACGTCCTAATAGGGAGCATCATCTCGACCCTAGGGGCATGTACATGTGCATTTATGATGTGTATATATACGTGTGGATGGTGCGGTGGTAGATCAACGAGAGATTTATACGTGTTGGGGTGTGGTGTTCGGTGGGGTGGCGGGCGTGGCGAGGATGGAGTTGCGTCTTCCACGCTCGGATGTGCTGTTCTCGGCGAACTTGATGCTTCCGGCATGGAGCCCCTTGCTCTTCTCATCCTCCGACCACTCGGTGCCGTAGTAGTCCTCCTCGGTGGAGTCGGCTCTGGGAGGGAGGAACATGGAGCCCCACTGCGGGAAGTGCACGAGTGCGACGGGGAGTGTGCACACAATGACCATGATGCCCATGTATTGGAGCCCTTTGCCAGTAGTGTATTGTGAAGATGTGAAGAAGAGGAACTGCGTGAGACCGCCTCCCACGTTACCACCCGCACCGCTCATGCCGGAGATGAGGCCGAGGGAGCGCCGGGAGACGAAGGGGATTACTCCATATACGGCACCACATGCCGCCTCGACGCAGATGGAGTAGAGGACCATGCATGTGACGGAAATGGGGAGGGTGGTTGCACTCCCAAGACAGATGCAGAAGACTCCACCGGCTGTCTGGAGGATCCAGATGTTCCAGAGTCGGGCTCGCATGCCGAAGTAGCGGGCACCAAGGTCGGAGAGGTAGCCACCCATGGGGCGCGCGAAGATATTGGCCAAGCCAAAGCAGGCGGCGATGGTGCCGGCAGCACGGAGGTCAAGGTGGAAGCTGTCATAGTAGTACTCGGCGATGATGTTGTTGGTGGTGAGCTCGACACCCATGCAGTAGCCGTAAATGAAGACGAATATCCAGGTGCGGTAGTTGGTGACTGCGCCGCGAAGAACGTTGGAGAACTTATCTTTGTTCATGTCGCCATTTTTCTGGAGGCTCCCGAGATTGCCGTCGGGAAGGTCTTGTCCCAAGGTGAGCACCAGCAAGCCCATCACCACCAACATCATTCCTGGCACAAAGTAGGCGATGCGCCAAGCAGTGAACTCCGTCGCACCACATGCCAAAATGGCGTCAAAGACGAGAGGCATGATGAGCTGTGTGGCGCCACCACCCATATCACCCCACCCGGCCGTCAAGCCGCCGACCGTCCCGATGATCTTGCTGTTGAACATGGTGCTCACCCAGTACTGGCACGACACGAAGGTGGCCAGCGATACACCGATGAGGAAGCGGATAGTGATGTATCCAGCAGGTCCATCGATGATGGACATGCAGAACACCGCGGGCGCTGAGAGCATGACAAGGAAGGCACATCCATATCGCGGGCCGAGGAGGTCGCAGATGGCGCCCATGGCTAGCCTGGAGAAGATGGCGCCGGAGACAGAGGCAACCCCTGCGTTGCCGATGTCGGCCTTGGTGAGGTCGAGGTTGTCCCGGATGATGGGGATGAGAGGCGCGGCGGCGAAGGTGGATACGACGCAGGTGAAGAAGGACATCCACCCGAGGTGGAAGGCGCGCATATGGGGGTTGCCGAAGGAGAATATCCTGATGGACTTGGCCTTGTGCTCTGAGTCCACCGGCAGCGAGAAGTTGGGTGGTGGCGCCGTGGTGGCCTCCATTTCCATATCCTCTTCGCTGGAAGAGGGAAGGCTTCTTCTTCCTTGCTCGGTTGCTCCCTGGAACTAGCTCTCAAGAGCTGTGCTGTGGACTAGGAGGTAGGAAAGAGGAGCCAAGACTTGAAGAGTCTTGTGGTGGCAATGTCTATTCTGTTTGTGCTCGAGAGACTCCAAGGAGGCGTGTATTTATAGGCTGCAGGAACAGCTTAAGCTTGGTATATTATTTGGCATATGCTCCAGTTGTTTCAGTTTGCCAAGATCGTCTCAATTAATTTCACTACATGCATTTTCCTCAAGTTAATGCACAACATTAGTTATATGTTTGACCTTCCCTCTGTTCCTTAATCAAGTCTGCCCAACTAATAAAGAGGGTAACATGGATCGTACATCTGTCCTGCTGAACTTATCAGGGATGCCAAACAGCTTATATTTGCAAGAAATTAGTAACACTGTTGCAAGTACAAGGGAGGGCAATGCACAGAGTTGACTCTACGGTTTATTCGATCTGACTGCGAATCTCGCATGTTGAGATATTCCTGAAACGTAATTGACCCTACACCTAGGTAAAATTTCAGTGTGTTCTTTAGGTATAGCTCCAACTCTACTCTTGAGAACCAACCTGTGGTTGGATGATTAGAAGGAAAGTGGTACCTCTAGTCCACCAAAGTTTAAAACTCAGATTTGACAGGCGAAATATTTTTCAGTGGGATGTGATGTTTCTGTCGAAAACGAGTCGTCTGTGGCGACTTCGTCAATCTCAACACCCGCCGATCAGTCTTTCAAACTCAGTCTTTTGAGATGCTCATGGGGTAGAGTTTGTGTGCGTGCATTCATAGGGGTGAGTTCTTTTTACGTATTTATGAGCGTGTGTGTTTATATTGGTTTGAAAAAAAATCTCCCTGCTCACGTAACACCTCCATAGAGGCCGTAAATTGCTCTACTCAGCCAGTGCTCCACCTACCCACACAACGTGCCTCGATCTCTGTAGGATTGTGCTGTCTACAGCCATTCATGTTAGAGTTGACTGTGCAGTGCCAGAAATATTGGCCTAGCTCTTGCACATGCAGGAGCTAGAGAAGTGAATTTAGTTTAAGGTGTGTTACTGTTACAGCATTAGAAAACTCAAAGGACTAACTACCAAAGTTAATCAATCAAGAATCAACTACTGCTGTTTTGCTCATAATATAGCTTCTGTGTTTCTGAATCAGTAGAGTTACTTGCAAGTAATTGTGGTTGATTCAGTACTGTCATGTTTGCAAAACCAAAGAAATCCATACGTCATATATATCAGGCCTGCCAAGCTACTTAGATGATTGAGAATTTTGAGATGAGATTACCACCAGGGTGCACTGCATATGCACAAGAGTTCGCAACCAAAACGGACAACACCAACTCCTACGAGTCAGGGGCGGGCCCAGCATGTATAGCTGAATTCCCAAAAGTTTTGTCAAAATTACTAAATTATATGGTAGTGTTTTATATTTTAGTCTGTTTATATAGAAAACTGAGATGAAATTTTGTCACAAAGCCAATTGATCACAAGATCAAATCCTACTCCCCTATCATTTTTGCCCTCCACTGTCTACGACCAACCGCGAGTACAAACAAAACCTTGCGATCAATCCAAGAGTTGACTGCGTGCACATGCAACAGTACGGAACCATGGTGGTTGCCTCGTCATGGATCCATCAGCCACATAT
Source organism: Avena insularis (assembly GCA_023614405.1). Classification (NCBI taxonomy): domain Eukaryota; kingdom Viridiplantae; phylum Streptophyta; class Magnoliopsida; order Poales; family Poaceae; genus Avena; species Avena insularis. Next base: position 50,531,368 of record CM042695.1, read on the forward strand.
ATGTTGTGCACGATAGATCTGCCTACAGTACGGAACCATATGGTGGTTGCCTCATCATGGATCGATCAGCCGTATGTTGTGAACGATAGATCTGCCTAGAGATCCCATTTACGAGTCTATAACAGCCCCACAAAATGAGCAATCAGTAAAAGTCGTTACTGTATGTCCAGTAATAATTCGTAACACACACACCCCCCTCCCTGCTCCCGTCTTGTCCCCCAGGGCGACAACGGGGCAAAACCCTACCGCCAGGGGCGGAGCCAGGATTTAGGTATAGGGGGTGAGGCAATAACCGAGCCAAAAAAAGTTGCCTCCCAAGCTACATCAGAAGTTTTATATCCAAGTGTTGTTGACGTTTCATTTTGCTCCTACATAATAAAAAATTGCGAGGGTGTATAGATATAGAAAACAAAGTTGAACAAATTAACATATGCACCATAATGATGAGGTTGATAATCAAACTATGTTATCTGGCACGAAATACCTTGCCATGAAACTTATCATCCAAAAGTTTAAGATGTATTACGAAAATTAATCAGTGTTATCTAAATTGTGTGATTTAGCTACAATATTTACAGATTTGGATCATTATTGGTTGGACCAGTACTCAAATTGGCCGTGCACATACACAATCAAATAGGATCAATTAGTTAGTATTACATAAGCAATACTGATCAATGTTGCGGGAGTACATACCTAGAGAGAATTAAATCCAGCGCATGCCCATCCCCTCTGCAAATGCGTATATTTAGAGGTTGAAGCAGACCGAGTGGTCTTAGGGAAGCCATCGCTAAGGGTCAGAGCTTCCGGGCAATTTTGACTATGCGCCTGCCCATGCCCTAGATCAACGAAAAAAATCAATAGACAAATCAACTGGAATAAGAGATGATAGCAGAAATAGAGTCGATATCTGCGAGGCGGTGGAATTGCACGGCGAACCGGCGCAAAGGCCCTATAGCCCTAGCAGCGATAGAAGAGACAGAGGCGACACACAAGGATGCAAATTCAATCAATCCATTGTGGGAAGAATCCACGACCAGCAAACAATCCAGACTGTCCATGTTCGACAATGGCCTAAACTTGTACAAGTACTTTTTTTTTAGAATTACCTGTACAAGTGCATGGGATGTTGGGTATTTGGGCTTCATTGCTTCGCGTGCAATGGGCTATTTAATCAGTAATATTTAGCTAATCAAGTGATCATTAGCATATTTATATACCAGTAGGCCTACTGGATATAGTTGAGGGGCGTCTAGCCCCTGCTAGCCCCCCTTGCCTCCGCCCCAGCCGCGCCTGCCACCGGTGTGGACCGTGGTGGCGGAGGACCCCGCGCCCTGAAGGGGCCTATGAGTAGAAGGTCATAGCGGCGGCCCACTGATGCGGATAGGGCAGCATCTGTGGGGTTCGTATGCGTACAGGCGGTCGGAGCGGTGCTACCTGGTCAAGTGGCGGTGCCAGCCTCCTCCACGATCGACGCCGTGTTGCTATGTCTTGGAGGATGGCGTAGGCTAGTGTTGTGGGTCTAGGTTCCTACCCAGATCCATTGCCTACACGACCATGGCTGCTTAGTGGCGCGTTGGGACCTGGTGTGGGACTGGCATGGCGCAATGGAGGGCTGGAGGTTGTGGAGCAATTGCCGTAGGTGCCATGGGGGGCACGATCTGTGCTCGTGCAGGGAAGAGGATCGAAGGCAAGGGAGGTGGTAGGTGGGCGTCGGTGTTCCGCTACTTCGTGTTGTGAGTGGCCAGAGGATGGCGAGGTCACGTGTCTCTAGATTATTGTGATGTTGGCATCCTACATGGTGTAGTGGTGGTGGTGAGGTGTGATTCTTCGGGCGAAAGCCCTGTGCCAGTCTCTGTTTGGGACTGACGACGGTGGAACCTTAGGGTGATGTCTCCCTCATTGGAGGTGTAGTTTGATACGTCGAAAACGTATCTATAATTTTTGATGTTCCATGCTTGTTTAGTATCTACTTTGCTTTGCTTTGTCTACACTTCGAGATGTTTTTATATCTTTTCTGGAACTAACCTATTAACAAGTTGCCACAAAGGTCGCTTGTCTGCTTTCTTCATTTTTGGTTCCGTAAAGCGAAAATCAATATTCTCTAAATTGGACGGGACAAAAGCCAAAGTCAATATTTTACCGTGGGCAACACAAAGTCAAAAGACGAGACGACCAGGGTGGGCCCGCGCCTGGGCAGGGTGTGGCCCCCTGGTCGTCTCCTAGCCTCGCCTCTTCGCCTATAAGAAGCCCCGATGCAGAAACCCTAGGCACCCGATCAGAACTCCATGAAACCTTCTGTAGCCGCCACCACCATCGTTCCTAGATCGAGGGGATCTGAAATTCTTCCCGGCACCCTACCGAAGGGGAGATCATCCCGGGGGCTTTCTTCTCCGGTATGATGCGTGAGTAGTTCCACCTTGGACTATGGGTCCATGTAGTAGGTAAATGGTTGTATCTCCTCCTTGTGCTTTCATGTATAGATCTTGTGAGCTCCGTTCATGATCAAGATCTAATCTATTTGTAATCATGCATGTTGTGTTTGCGGGGATCCGATGGATATTGAGATTACTATGTCAGATTGATTAATGGTTTTGTCTTTATGATTCTATCATGTCTGTGTTGTTTGTAATCTTGCATGCTCTCCATTGTTAGTAGCTATCTTGGCCAAGTAGTTGCTAGCGACTCCAAGAGGGGGTATTTATGCTCGAGAGTGGGTTCATGCCTCTATTTTCCAAGGGAAGTGACAAAAATCTCTTCGGTTGTAGATGTGTTGTTGCTACTAGGGAGAAAACAACTGTCTCTTGTTCATAGAACAAGTGGATTGTTTACCTTACACACTTTGCTTAAAGCAGTTGTCTGTTGCTTGCAACTTAATACTGGAGGGGGTTCAGATGATAACCCAAAGGTGGACTTCTAGTCATAGATGCAGTTGGATGGCGGTCTATGTATATTGTTGTATTGCCCAATCGAATCTCATAGGATCTTTTTTTCTGGTATTGCATTGTTATGCCTTGCTCAGTTTCTGTCGATTGCCCTGCTGTAATTTGTTTACCCTTCATGCCATGTTGTTTATCTAAGGAGAGCACCTCTAGTGAACTATGGACCCCGGTCCAATCTCTACCATTGATACATCTTCCACTGTTACTGTTTACTTGCTGCAAACCATCATCACCTTCCACACCATACGTTTAATCCTTTGTTATAGCAAATCGGTGAGCTTGACAACCTCACTGATTCGTTGGGGCAAAGTCTTGAGTTTGTGTTGTGTAGGTTTCTGCGTTGCTTGCAACATCTGTGTGACGTTTCCTTCCTCCTACTGGTTCAATAACCTCGGTTTTTTATTAAGGGAAGGCTTGCTGCTGTACTGCTTCACACCTTGATCTTTGGGTACCCATCCTATTCACGCGCGCAGACACCAGATATTTCACCATTGCGTGCGGCGCGCGTGCCAGCCAAAACCGCCACGTCCCCCTCCCAGTGAACGCATCTCCCCTCCGCCAACCCTAATCCTACCGCCCGCCGCCACCGCCCTCTCCCTTCCTTCTCTAGCGAACACCTCTCCCTTCTCCAGCAAGATCCACGTGCGCCGCCGCCGCCCTCTGTTCGGGATCCTCTTCCCCGCTCGCTCTAGCTTCTTCCCTCATTCTCCAGCGAGATCCACACCCCCTCTAGCGAGATCCACCGACGACGAGTCGAATGATGGACGAGGCGGACGACGACGGACTCATCTCGCGGCCTCCCGGAAACCTTCCCGATCCCCGACACCACAGTGTCGTCTCCCTGACACCGCCGCACAGGCCACTCCCTCCTATCTCCGCCGCCACCCCACCCCCACCCCCATCACTCCCGTTCCCATCTGGCTGATCTCCGCTCGCCCCCCTCACTCCCCCAGCACCACAACCTCTCTTCAAGTCTGGCGGTGGTCGGCGACGCGGTCTGGCGGCGGTCAAGCTCTTTCCCCACCTCTGTGTCCTAACGGCCACGATCTGGCCCGTGTTTGCAGGTTTCTAGGATCCGCCAGGCGTGGCGCCGGGATGGAGGCGGTAGGCGCACTGCTGGCTCGGATCTCATTGCCGGGCGATCACAGAGGTGAGGACATGCCGTCGGGGAGTCTGCATGAGTCCATCTAGGAGTGCGTCTCCGAGTTCATCAGCTTCATCACCAGCGAGTAAGTGCCTCCTCCCCTCTCTCTGATCCCTCCACTTTCCCAGATTCAAAATAGTCGATTAGTAGCATGCGATTGAACTACTGGATATACATTTACTTGTATTAGTTGACTAATTAGTAGCAAAGCAGTATTAGAAATTTCCTAGTTAGTTGGACATGTAATTGTTCTGCTAGTGAGCTCCTAATTAGTTTTGATTGGGCATGTAATTTCTAGGCATCATAATTGATTATGTAGTTATGAAGAAATGCACCAGTCACAAGTTTAGCCTTATGGTCCTAAATAAACAAAAATAACTCCACATATATGCAGGAAAGGCACTAGTACACTCTCATATATGTCTCTATTGGTTGGGTCTGTAATGCTTTTGGTCTATGTGAGTTTGTGTAGGGTTATTCTGCAAGTTCTGATATCTAGTTTCTTGCCTATTTGGTAGTAATGAATTTAGTAATAACAGTAAGTATCAAAATGATGTACTACTTGTGAAATTATTACAATCAGAGTTGCTGCGTTACTGATCAAGATGTTGTCTGTTTTTAGTTTCAGAATTGTATACTTGCAGTGTTGTTTCAATATTTTTTGAGACTATTATTTCCATATCGAAAATGCCCTGGTAAATGATACATGCTGCTGAATGCATGCCCAGCTGTACCAATACTGACTATTGTTTCTCACCTAATGGATGATGTGTACACTTAGGCATGCCTGAATCAAGTACAAGTCTATACTAAATTTGGTTCTACTATTATTGATTTTCATCTGTTGCCTGCTCCTTTTTTTGGCTACAAATTTAATAATGGCACTACAATATTGCATGAGGTTAATTTTTTCACATGTTTCTATGGTTAGCTATCGATCTTATACGCATTCTTGATACATACAAGAAAAATCCCTATAAGGTAGTGCACCATCAGATTTGTTGAGCAATCAGTTTTGACATAGGTTTGAAGTTGTTTATACATTTGTCAGCAAGAGTGCGTATATTATTTATTCTTTTCAGTTTGATAGTCACATGTTTTTTGGTTATGCTTAAGTACAGTCATCTGGTCTTAAGTGAGTAGAATATAGCACATCAAAGTTAGTACACTTGAGCTCTTAAGTACATTTACTAGATCTGGGCACATCAAAGTTAGTACACTTGAGTTCTTAAGTACATTTACTAGATCTGGATAAGCATTTATTCGGCTTAATAGGAGAGTAGTGGATTTGATGATTCATCATCACTTTAGAAGTTGTCTTGCTTTTGACTTGAATTAGATTTTTCACACTAAATAGTAGTAGTATAAATGCCTCATTAACAATATATATATTTTCATGGCCAGCTTCTTATCTCTAATGGTAGTTTTCTCACCTATCTTATTAGTGTGACTCATGTATTGCTTGTTATGTTATCCTGCACTATTGGCAAGTACAGGTTGCAGGACTCGTGGAGCACCATCCACCCCATCCACACTTTCTCCACTATCGAGGACTTCTCGAGGTAGCCATTTCCCCCTCTTTTCCTACCTACTGATGATACCGCCTGATTCCTTTCTTGAATCTTATTGGAGAGTGGCTTTGTTGTGATGTCTATGGTTTTATTTCTGTCGATGCCTAATGGTCTTATTGGACTGTGGCTTTGCTGTGATGTCTCGAATCTTACGAATAACTTTTTTTCCTGTGATGCCACGTACTGTGGCCTTATGAGTTGTCTAAAAAGCGAAGGTTCTTGCCCCGTTGCTTGAAAGATAAACATCACTTATGACTACTGATGTACCCCAAGCCTTTGCACACTTCCACTATATAGGAATGATTACATGTGTTCTATTGACATGTGCCTTCTTTTCCCTAGTCATGATGCGTGTATCATTTTCCCCCTTGGTCGTCATGTGTCGTTCAAATCATGATAGACATTTATTTGATTACTGAAGTAGCTCAGGTTTATAACAAATGGTATGCTTGCACTGATGCAACTTTTCACATGGCATTCGATTTTCTATTTTATTTATTCACTTGATGCATGGTTGGTAGTATTAAGATACTAAGACAGATCTGATTCTTGATTGCAGTGTTAGCATTTCCCATATTTTCATGTGCATGAATTTTTTAATAATTAGTGAGAAACAACATGATGCCATGGAGTTCCCATATTTTTAGTTCAGATTCTCTGATCGAGAAAAGTTCTCTAGTGAATCTTTATTACTGAAATCACCATCCTGGAGTTCAATACTCAAGTAATGCTTTATATATGACCACAGGTTCCATCAGGTACCTGAATTTGACAAAGGAAAACGAAGTTGCTGTGGATGCCTCGCCGGTCACAATGAGTGCAGGAGGAAGCCCCCACCTAGACCTGCTTCACGCTACGGTCGTCTTTCTGCGTCCTTCTAAGGTACTGGGAAACTATCTCATGTTATCACGGAATCCACAAATATACTTGTTTCTTGTCTTTGCAAACCAAACTCGAAGCGTATTAGTTCTTATCTACTCCATATTATTTTCATACCCTTAGTTCTATACCAGTTATATATATTTTTTATACCCTCATACTTTATACTACTGTTGATGTATGGCAAACCCTGGAGGCAAATCATATTTGTGATGCAGTTTCTGTAACTTGGCATTTCTATATTCCTTTTTTATCTTGTGCAATCATTCATTGTGATGTAACATACATTTGTTGCTGTTTGTGCAAGTTGTGATGAGCTTTCCCTTATTTGTAGGCTATAGGATCATTGTAGGCTATAGTATCATCTAGCTGCTGGTTTTTTAACCAATTTAATACTTTCTATTATGGCTATTTTTGTTACCCTACCCTCATTCTTCAGGATCTACTTCTAGCTGCTTCATGATTTGTTAATTCTTCTGTTGCTAGCTATTGTGGTATTTTTTATACGAAAATACTGAAATATACTTGTTTGCAATTGGTTGCCAGATTGTTTTGATGTATTTAAATTATGTCTTTCATTGACACTGAAAGTGTAGCTGTTTCTCATTTACAGGAGCTCTAGCCCTAAGAAACCTGAAGTCAGTGAAATTGTGAAGAGAATCCATCAAAGAGTAGCCTAATTTCAGCAGTTGTACTACAGATCAAAGAGTAGCCTAATCTTTTGTAATAGTTAGGCATATATGGGTTGTACTAGACTATAAAATTGTAATAGCTTAATTTCAGCAGTTGTTTTAAATAGTTACATGTGTTCTCTTTGATTTGTCTCAGATACTGATTTTGTATGCGATATCAAACTTGTGAATAGAAACCTATGATGAAACTAATATGTCATTTTGGACCCTTCTTACGTGTGGGGCCAATTTTTGAGCTGAGCATGACAAGTGGCACCTATTTGAAAAGTGGAACTAGGTCCTAAAAAGGCTGAATTTGAATTAAAATGGATTTTAAGTAGGCTGCGGCCTATAAATAAAACGGCTGGAATGTTTGGTATGGCCTGTGTAGCTAATAGAACTAGCAAAAAAACAAAACATAAACGGGTTGAATTGTTGGGCTTTGGCCCATATAAATGGCTGAAATGGACCGGGCTGATTGTGTGCCACGGATTTGACCGACACGTATGATCTGACGTGGCTAGGTCTCATTGCCCGTGACGATATTGAATCGTCATAGAGGTTATGACAATCCAATATCGTCATAGAAGGTTATGACGATTTCGCTAAAATCGTCGTTATAGTTCATTAGCGACGCCCAGCTTTCGATGATCTCAAAATCGTCATAGAATCGTCATAAACAGATTATTGTGACGATTCTGTGACGAAAATTGAGGGTCATATATAGCCATATTCCTTGTAGTGAAAGCAGTTGTATGTTGCTTGCAACCTAATACTAGAGGGGGTTCGGATGATAACCCAAAGATGGACTTCTAGTCATAGATGCAGTTGGATGGCTGTCTATGTATATTGTTGTATTGCCCAACCGAATCTCATAGGATCTTTTTGTCTGGTATTGCATTGTTATGCCTTGCTTAGTTCCTTTCAATTGCCCTGCTGTAATTTGTTTACCCTTCATGCCATGTTGTTTATCTAAGGAGAGCACCTCTGGTGAACTATGGACCCCAGTCCAATCTTTACCATTGATACATCTTCCATCATTCACATTTGTCGCAAACCATCATCACCATCCACACCATATGTTTAATCCTTTGTTACAGCAAACCGATGAGCTTGACAACCTCACTGATTCGTTGGGGAAAAGTCTTGAATTTGTGTTGTGTAGGTTTCCGCGTTGCTTGCAACACCTGTGTGACATTTCCTTCCTCCTACTGGTTCGATAACCTCGGTTTCTTACTAAGCGAAGGCTTGATGTTGTACTGATTCACACCTTGCTCTTAGGGTTCCCAACGGGCTCTACACGTAGCCATCATAGTTATAAATCATCCACTTCTCCGTTTGCCTTAATTACTCCTCGGTCGAAATTTAAAGCCTTAGATTCAGGTGTTGGATCAGGCGAATACGACGTCTACGATGATGTTCCCTTCTTGAAGGCGTCGCCTTGGAGCCACTGTTCTGTCATTGGTTCGTTTGTCATCATCTCATCTAGAACATTAGTGTCCCTCTCGTGGTTCATGCCAGTGGTTGGTTCTAGTGCGAAGCTGGATCTCCTTTGTCCCTTTTTTGGAAATGGGCATATATTAATATCGTGAGGTACCAATTCCATCCAGTCTATGCAATAACGCAATACCCTATTGGCAATACGGATGCACATAGCCAAAAAAGGAAAATAAGAATTACAAAAAAGGTCCTCCTACAACGATCTATGCCTTACAATAGTGGAACAAACACCACCAGAAATCCATCATCTCCAAAATTGATGCCTCCGGTAAGGGAACAATGAATATTCAACATCATCACCCTGATCATCAATCATGGGTTTTCACCCTAGAGTTCCGAGCTCGCAAAGAAATGCCTTCAACAAAATCATTGCCAGACACAACCAATTAAGACCAAACCTTGTATTTTCATTGTCCAAGTTTAAACACTAGAGTCCTCATGTACCGTCGCCCCCACTTTATGATGTCGCTGCTCCAAGAACCAGAACACTAAGCCAAAACCTCAGTGCCATCAGGATTCAAACCACCATTACCAAACCCCAGACCTGGGCTTCCATGTCATTCTCCACGACTGACTTCACCATGGGACTAACGACATGTCATTGATGGCAACAGACTGCAAAGCTTCATATCGCTCCCTCTGAAACCAAATGGTTCGATAAAAACATGGTTCTGCATGACAAAAATCCATCCAATCCGGCAAACTCCTGCATGTCGTCCATTGGAGTTCACCAGAGGAGCCTTCTGGAACCCTACGGTTCTCGAATGATGCAAACATGATAGAGAAACCTCTTATAAAAAATCAGAAGCGGGACCTGGAGATTCATACCGACTCCCACATATTCAATGATGACTCTAGTGATTGCGTGAACCATTAAAGTCATAACCAAATCCTTTTGTATCGCGATATTTAGTTGTTCGAGACTCGATTATAGGTATCAACTATACCCTAGTTTGATATCGTTCCGAACAAGTACTCTTTACTCGTTCCATGATACTAAATCACTCTGAAACACCAAAACTGTGGCTCTAGAACATGTAAGTCACCCTGAAACCCCAAAACTGTGGACAATAGCTCATGAAAACGGCCATAAAGCTCAAAAAGAGGAGTTTCTGGTCATCACTCTCAAACATGTAAATCTCCCTAAAACCCCAAAACCATGGGCAATAACTTTTGAAAACAACCATAAAACGCAAAAACGAATAGTTTTGGCTTATACCTCTCAAACATGTACATTGCCCTAGAACCCTAAAACCACAGGAAATAACTTACAAAAAATGCCATAAAATGCAGAAAAGACAAGTCTTTGGTCATACCTCTATGAACATGTAAATAACCCTCGAACCCCAAAACTATAGGCAATCGCTCATGAAAACAGCCATAAAGCAAAAACATATGACTTTTTGGTCATAACTCTAAAACATGTAAATTGCCCAGGGACCCCAGAACCGTGGGCAATAACTCATGAAAACGGCCATAAAACGCAAAACCAACGAGTTTTTGCTCATACTTCTCAAACATGTAAATCGACCGGGAAACCCAAAACTGTGGGCAATAACTCATGAAAATGGACGTAAAACACAGAAAAGGACGAGTTTTTGGTCATAACTCTGAAACATGTAAATCACCCTAAAACACCAAAAGTGTGTCTCTAAAACATGTAAATCACCCTTAAACCCCAAAACAGTGGACAATAGTTCATGAAAACGGCCATAAAGCGCAAACAAGATGAGTTTTTTTGTCATCACTCTCAAACATGTAAATCGCCCTAAAACCCCAAAACCGTGGGCAATAACTCATGAAAACGACCATAAAACGCAAAAAACGAATAGTTTTTGCTCATACCTCTCAAACTTGTACATCACCTTAGAACCCTAAAACCATGGGCAATAACTTATGTAAAAGGCCATAAAATGCAGAAAAGACAAGTCTTTGGGCATAACTCTGTAACATGCAAATCACCCTCGAACCCCAAAACAATAGGCAATAGCTCAAGAAAACAGCCATAAAGCAAAAAAAAGATGAGTTTTGGTCACAACCCTGAAACATGTAAATTGCCCAGGGATCCTAGAACCATCGACAATAACTCTTGAAAACGACCATAAAACGCAAAAACAACGAGTTTTTGCTCATACTTCTCAAATATGTAAATCGATCGGGAAACCCAAAACTGTGGGCAATAACTCATTAAAATGGACGTAAAACACAAAAAAAAACGATTTTTTGGTCATAACTCTGAAACATGTAAATCCCCCTGAAACACCAAAACAGTGGCTCTAAAACATGTAAATCACCCTGAAACCCCAAAACTGTGGACAAGCTCATGAAAACGGCCATAAAGCGCAAAAAAGACATTTTCTGGTCATCACTCTAAAACATGTAAATCGCCCTAAAACCCCAATACCATGGGCAATAACTTTTGAAAACGACCATAAAACGCAAAAACGAATAGTTTTTGCTCATACCTCTTAAACATATACATCGCCCTAGAACCCTAAAACCATGGGCAATAACTTATGAAAAATGCCATAAAATGCAGAAAAGACAAGTCTTTGGTCATAACTCTATAAACATGTAAATCACCCTCGAACCCCAAAACTATAGGCAATAGCTCATGAAAACAGCCATAAAACAAAAAAAATGAGTTTTTGGTCATAACTCTGAAACATGTAAATTGCCCAGGAACCCCAGAACCGTGGGCAATAACTCATGAAAATGACCATAAAACGCAAAAAACGATGAGTTTTTGCTCATACTTCTCAAACATGTAAATCGACCGGGAAACCCAAAACTGTGGGCAATAACTCATGAAAATGGACGTAAAACGCAAAAAGGACGAGATTTTGGTCATAACTCTGAAACATGTAAATCACCCCGAAATACCAAAATTGTGGCTCTAAAACATGTAAATCACCCTTAAACCCCAAAACAGTGGACAATAGCTCATGGAATCAGCCATAAAGCGCAAAAAAGATGAGTTTTTTGTCATCACTCTCAAACATGTGAATTGCTCTAAAACCCCAAAACCGTGGGCAATAACTCATGAAATTGACGATAAAACACAAAACGAATAGTTTTTGCTCATACCTCTCAAACATGTACATCGCCCTAGAACCCCAAAACCATGGGCAATAACTTATGAAAAAGGCCATAAAATGTAGAAAAGACAAGTCTTTAGTCATAACTCTGTAAACACGTAAATTTCCCTCGAGCCCCAAAACTATAGGCAATAGCTCATGAAAACAGCCATAAAGCAAATAAAAAAGATGAGTTTTTGGTCATTACTCTGAAACATGTAAATTGCCCAAGAACCCCAGAATCGTGGGCAACAACTCATGAAAACGGACATAAAACGCAAAAACGATGACTTTTTGCTCATACTTTTCAAACATGTAAATCGATCGGGAAACCAAAACTGTGGGCAATAACTCATGAAAATGGACGAAAGCGCCAAAAAAACGAGTTTTTCGTCATAACTCTGAAACATGTAAATTACCCCGAAACACCAAAACAGTGGCTCTAAAACATGTAAATCACCCTGAAACCCCAAAACTGTGGACAATAGCTCATGAAAATGGCCATAAAGTGCAAAAAAGATGAGTTTATGGTCATCACTCTCAAACATGTAAATCGCCCTAAACCCCAAAACCATGGGCTATAACTCTTGAAAACGACCATAAAACGCAGAAACGAATTGTTTTTGCTCATACCTCTCAAACATGTACATCGCCCTACAAGCCCAAAACCATGGACAATAACTTATGAAAAAGTCCATAAAATGCAGAAAAGACAAGTCTTTGGTCATAACTCTGTAAACATGTAAATCACCCTCTAACCCCAAATTATAGACAATAGCTCCTGAAAACGGCCATAAAGCAAAAAAAGATGAGTTTTTGGTCATAACTCTAAAACATGTAAATTGCCTAGGAGCCCTAGAACCGTGGGCAATACATCATGAAAACGGCCATAAAACGCAAAAACAACTTGTTTTTTCTCATACTTCTCAAACATGTAGATCGACCGGGAAACCCAAAACTATGGGCAATAACTCATGAAAATGGCCATAAAACGCAAAATAGACGAGTTTTTGGTCATAACATTGAAACATGTAAATCACCCTAGAACACCAAAACTGTGGGCAATAGCTCATGAAAATGACCATAAAGCGCAAAAAAGAAGACTTTTTGGTCATAACTCTAACACATGTAAATCACCTTGGAACCCAAAACTGTGGACAATAGCTCATGAAACGGCCTTAAAGCGCAAAAAAGATGAGTGTCTGGTTATCACTCTCAAATATGTAAATCGCCCTAAAACCCCAAAACCGTGGGCGATAACTCATGAAAACGACAATAAAACGCAAAAACGAATAGTTCTTGCTCAAACTTCTCAAACATGTATATTGCCCTAGAACCCCAAAACCATGGGCAATAACTTATGAAAAAGGCCATAAAATGCAGAAAAGACAAGTCTTTGGTCATAACTTTGTAAACATGTAAATCACCCTCGAACCCCAAAACTATAGGCAATATCTCATGAAAACATCCATAAAGCAAAAAAAAGATGAATTTTTGGTCATAACTCTGAAACATGTAAATTGCCCAGGAACCCCAGAACCGTGGGCAATAACTCATGAAAACGGCCATAAAATGCAAAACGACGAGTTTTTGCTCATATTCTCAAACATGTAAATCGACCGGGAAACCCAAAACTATGGGCAATAACTCATGAAAATGGACGAAAAGCATAAAAGGACGAGGTTTTGGTCATAACTCTGGAATATGTCAGTCACCCTTACACACCAAAACTGTGGCTCTAAAACATGTAAAACACCCTGAAACCCCAAAACTGTGGACAATAGCTCATGAAAATGGCCATAAAGCGCAAAAAAGATGAGTTTTTGGTCATCACTCTCAAACATGTAAATCGCCCTAAAACCACAAAACCGTGGGCAATAACTCATGAAAAGGACCATAAAACGCAAAAACGAATAATTTTTGCCCATACCTCTCAAACATGTACATCGCACTAGAACCCTAAAACCATGGGCAATAACTTATGAAAAAGGCCATAAAATGCAGAAAAGACAAGTCTTTGGTCATAACTCTGTAAACATGTAAATCACCCTCGAACCCCAAAATTATAGGCAATAGCTAATGAAAACAACCATAAAGCAAAAAAAAAGATGAGTATTTGGTCATAACACTGAATTATGTAAATTGCCCAGGATCCCCAGAACCATGGGCAATAACTCATGAAAACGGCCATAAAACACAAAAGATTTTGCTCATACTTCTCCAACATGCAAATCGACCGAGAAACCCAAAACTATGGGCAATAACTCATGAAAATGGACGTAAAATGCAAAAAAACGATTTTTTGGTCATAACTCTGAATCATGTAAATCACCCTAAAACACCAAAAGTGTGTCTCTAAAACATGTAAATCACCCTTAAACCCCAAAACAGTGGACAATAGTTCATGAAAACGGCCATAAAGCGCAAACAAGATGAGTTTTTTTGTCATCACTCTCAAACATGTAAATCGCCCTAAAACCCCAAAACCGTGGGCAATAACTCATGAAAACGACCATAAAACGCAAAAAACGAATAGTTTTTGCTCATACCTCTCAAACTTGTACATCACCTTAGAACCCTAAAACCATGGGCAATAACTTATGTAAAAGGCCATAAAATGCAGAAAAGACAAGTCTTTGGGCATAACTCTGTAACATGCAAATCACCCTCGAACCCCAAAACAATAGGCAATAGCTCAAGAAAACAGCCATAAAGCAAAAAAAAGATGAGTTTTGGTCACAACCCTGAAACATGTAAATTGCCCAGGGATCCTAGAACCATCGACAATAACTCTTGAAAACGACCATAAAACGCAAAAACAACGAGTTTTTGCTCATACTTCTCAAATATGTAAATCGATCGGGAAACCCAAAACTGTGGGCAATAACTCATTAAAATGGACGTAAAACACAAAAAAAAACGATTTTTTGGTCATAACTCTGAAACATGTAAATCCCCCTGAAACACCAAAACAGTGGCTCTAAAACATGTAAATCACCCTGAAACCCCAAAACTGTGGACAAGCTCATGAAAACGGCCATAAAGCGCAAAAAAGACATTTTCTGGTCATCACTCTAAAACATGTAAATCGCCCTAAAACCCCAATACCATGGGCAATAACTTTTGAAAACGACCATAAAACGCAAAAACGAATAGTTTTTGCTCATACCTCTTAAACATATACATCGCCCTAGAACCCTAAAACCATGGGCAATAACTTATGAAAAATGCCATAAAATGCAGAAAAGACAAGTCTTTGGTCATAACTCTATAAACATGTAAATCACCCTCGAACCCCAAAACTATAGGCAATAGCTCATGAAAACAGCCATAAAACAAAAAAAATGAGTTTTTGGTCATAACTCTGAAACATGTAAATTGCCCAGGAACCCCAGGCAAGTGGGATAACTCATGAAAATGACCATAAAAGCAAAAAGCGATGAGTTTTTGCTCATACTTCTCAAACATGTAAATCAACCGGGAAACCCAAAACTGTGGGCAATAACTCATGAAAATGGACGTAAAACGCAAAAAGGACGAGATTTTGGTCATAACTCTGAAACATGTAAATCACCCCGAAATACCAAAATTGTGGCTCTAAAACATGTAAATCACCCTTAAACCCCAAAACAGTGGACAATAGCTCATGGAATCACCCATAAAGCGCAAAAAAGATGAGTTTTTTGTCATCACTCTCAAACATGTGAATTGCTCTAAAACCCCAAAACCGTGGGCAATAACTCATGAAATTGACGATAAAACACAAAACGAATAGTTTTTGCTCATACCTCTCAAACATGTACATCGCCCTAGAACCCCAAAACCATGGGCAATAACTTATGAAAAAGGCCATAAAATGTAGAAAAGACAAGTCTTTAGTCATAACTCTGTAAACACGTAAATTTCCCTCGAGCCCCAAAACTATAGGCAATAGCTCATGAAAACAGCCATAAAGCAAATAAAAAAGATGAGTTTTTGGTCATTACTCTGAAACATGTAAATTGCCCAAGAACCCCAGAATCGTGGGCAACAACTCATGAAAACGGACATAAAACGCAAAAACGATGACTTTTTGCTCATACTTTTCAAACATGTAAATCGATCGGGAAACCAAAACTGTGGGCAATAACTCATGAAAATGGACGTAAAACGCAAAAAAACGAGTTTTTCGTCATAACTCTGAAACATGTAAATTACCCCGAAACACCAAAACAGTGGCTCTAAAACATGTAAATCACCCTGAAACCCCAAAACTGTGGACAATAGCTCATGAAAATGGCCATAAAGTGCAAAAAAGATGAGTTTATGGTCATCACTCTCAAACATGTAAATCGCCCTAAACCCCAAAACCATGGGCTATAACTCTTGAAAACGACCATAAAACGCAGAAACGAATTGTTTTTGCTCATACCTCTCAAACATGTACATCGCCCTAGAAGCCCAAAACCATGGACAATAACTTATGAAAAAGTCCATAAAATGCAGAAAAGACAAGTCTTTGGTCATAACTCTGTAAACATGTAAATCACCCTCTAACCCCAAATTATAGACAATAGCTCCTGAAAACGGCCATAAAGCAAAAAAAGATGAGTTTTTGGTCATAACTCTAAAACATGTAAATTGCCTAGGAGCCCTAGAACCGTGGGCAATACATCATGAAAACGGCCATAAAACGCAAAAACAACTTGTTTTTTCTCATACTTCTCAAACATGTAGATCGACCGGGAAACCCAAAACTATGGGCAATAACTCATGAAAATGGCCATAAAACGCAAAATAGATGAGTTTTTGGTCATAACATTGAAACATGTAAATCACCCTAGAACACCAAAACTGTGGGCAATAGCTCATGAAAATGACCATAAAGCGCAAAAAAGAAGACTTTTTGGTCATAACTCTAACACATGTAAATCACCTTGGAACCCAAAACTGTGGACAATAGCTCATGAAACGGCCTTAAAGCGCAAAAAAGATGAGTGTCTGGTTATCACTCTCAAATATGTAAATCGCCCTAAAACCCCAAAACCGTGGGCGATAACTCATGAAAACGACAATAAAACGCAAAAACGAATAGTTCTTGCTCAAACTTCTCAAACATGTATATTGCCCTAGAACCCCAAAACCATGGGCAATAACTTATGAAAAAGGCCATAAAATGCAGAAAAGACAAGTCTTTGGTCATAACTCTGTAACATGTAAATCACCCTCGAACCCCAAAACTATAGGCAATATCTCATGAAAACATCCATAAAGCAAAAAAAAGATGAATTTTTGGTCATAACTCTGAAACATGTAAATTGCCCAGGAACCCCAGAACCGTGGGCAATAACTCATGAAAACGGCCATAAAATGCAAAACGACGAGTTTTTGCTCATATTCTCAAACATGTAAATCGACCGGGAAACCCAAAACTATGGGCAATAACTCATGAAAATGGACGTAAAACGCAAAAAGGACGAGGTTTTGGTCATAACTCTGGAATATGTCAGTCACCCTTACACACCAAAACTGTGGCTCTAAAACATGTAAAACACCCTGAAACCCCAAAACTGTGGACAATAGCTCATGAAAATGGCCATAAAGCGCAAAAAAGATGAGTTTTTGGTCATCACTCTCAAACATGTAAATCGCCCTAAAACCACAAAACCGTGGGCAATAACTCATGAAAAGGACCATAAAACGCAAAAACGAATAATTTTTGCCCATACCTCTCAAACATGTACATCGCACTAGAACCCTAAAACCATGGGCAATAACTTATGAAAAAGGCCATAAAATGCAGAAAAGACAAGTCTTTGGTCATAACTTTGTAAACATGTAAATCACCCTCGAACCCCAAAATTATAGGCAATAGCTCATGAAAACAACCATAAAGCAAAAAAAAAAGATGAGTATTTGGTCATAACACTGAATTATGTAAATTGCCCAGGATCCCCAGAACCATGGGCAATAACTCATGAAAACGGCCATAAAACACAAAAGATTTTGCTCATACTTCTCCAACATGCAAATCGACCGAGAAACCCAAAACTATGGGCAATAACTCATGAAAATGGACGTAAAATGCAAAAAAACGATTTTTTGGTCATAACTCTGAATCATGTAAATCACCCGGAAACACCAAAACTATGGCTCTAAAACATGTAAATCACCCTAAAACCCAAAACTATGGACAATAGCTCATGAAAACGGCCATAAAGCGCAAAAAGATGAGTTTCTGGTCATCACTCTCAAACATGTAAATCGCCCTAAAACCCCAAAACCATGGGCTATAACTCTTGAAAACGACCATAAAACGCAAAAACGAACAGTTTTGGCTCATACCTCTCAAACATGTACATCTCCCTAGAACCCGAAAACCATGGGCAATAACTTATGAAAAAGGCCATAAAATGCAGAAAAGACAAGTCTTTGGTCATAACTCTGTAACATGTAAATCACCCTTGAACCCCTAAACTATAGGCAATAGCTAATGAAAACAGCCATAAAGCAAAAAAAAAATATATGAGTTTTTGGTCGTAACTCTGAAACATGTAAATTTCCCAGGAACCCTAGAATCGTGGGCAATAACTCATGAAAACAGCCATAAAACGCAAAAAACGATGACTTTTTGCTCATACTTTTCAAACATGTAAATCGACCGGGAAACCAAAACTGTGGGAAATAACTCATGAAAATGACCATAAAGCGCAAAAAAGAAGACTTTTTGGTCATAACTCTAACACATGTAAATCACCTTGGAACCCAAAATTGTGGACAATAGCTCATGAAACGGCCTTAAAGTGCAAAAAAGATGAGTGTCTGGTCATCACTCTCAAACATGTAAATCGCCCTAAAACCCCAAAACCGTGGGCAATAACTCATGAAAACGACAATAAAACGCAAAAACGAATAGTTCTTGCTCAAACTTCTCAAACATGTATATTGCCCTAGAACCCCAAAACCATGGGCAATAACTTATGAAAAAGGCCATAAAATGCAGAAAAGACAAGTCTTTGGTGATAACTCTGTAACATGTAAATCACCCTCAAACCCCAAAACTATAGGCAATATCTCATGAAAACATCCATAAAGCAAAAAAAAAGATGAATTTTTGGTCATAACTCTGAAACATGTAAATTGCCCGGGAACCCCAGAACCGTGGGCAATAACTCATGAAAACGGCCATAAAATGCAAAACGACGAGTTTTTGCTCATATTCTCAAACATGTAAATCGACCGGGAAACCCAAAACTATGGGCAATAACTCATGAAAATGGACGTAAAACGCAAAAAGGACGAGTTTTTGGTCATAACTCTGGAATATGTAAGTCACCCTGACACACCAAAATCGTGGCTCTGAAACATGTAAAACACCCTGAAACCCCAAAACTGTGGACAATAGCTCATGAAAATGGGCATAAAGCGCAAAAAAGATGAGTTTTTGGTCATCACTCTCAAACATGTAAATCGCCCTAAAACCACAAAACCATGGGCAATAACTCATGAAAAGGACAATAAAACGCAAAAACGAATAATTTTTGCTCATAACTCTCAAACATGTACATCGCACTAGAACCCTAAAACCATGGGCAATAACTTATGAAAAAGGCCATAAAATGCAGAAAAGACAAGTCTTTGGTCATAACTCTGTAAACATGTAAATCACCCTCGAACCCCAAAATTATAGGCAATAGCTCATGAAAACAACCATAAAGCAAAAAAAAAAGATGAGTATTTGGTCATAACTCTGAATTATGTAAATTGCCCAGGATCCCCAGAACCATGGGCAATAACTCATGAAAACGGCCATAAAACACAAAAGTTTTTGCTCATACTTCTCAAACATGCAAATCGACCGAGAAACCCAAAACTGTGGGCAATAACTCATGAAAATGGACGTAAAATGCAAAAAAAATGAGTTTTTAGTCATAACTCTGAATCATGTAAATCACCCCGAAACACCAAAACTGTGGCTCTAAAACATGTAAATCACCCTAAAACCCAAAACTATGGACAATAGCTCATGAAAACGGCCATAAAGCGCAAAAAGATGAGTTTCTGGTCATCACTCTCAAACATGTAAATCGCCCTAAAACCCCAAAACCATGGGCTATAACTCTTGAAAACGACCATAAAACACAAAAACGAACAGTTTTGGCTCATACCTCTCAAACATGTACATCTCCCTAGAACCCGAAAACCATGGGTAATAACTTATGAAAAAGGCCATAAAATGCAGAAAAGACAAGTCTTTGGTCATAACTCTGTAACATGTAAATCACCCTTGAACCCCTAAACTATAGGCAATAGCTAATGAAAACAGCCATAAAGCAAAAAAATATATGAGTTTTTGGTCGTAACTCTGAAACATGTAAATTTTCCAGGAACCCTAGAATCGTGGGCAATAACTCATGAAAACGGTCATAAAACGCAAAAAATGATGACTTTTTGCTCATACTTCTCAAACATGTAAATCGACCAGGAAACCAAAACTGTGGGAAATAACTCATGAAAATGGACGTAAAACGCAAAAAAACGAGTTTTTGGTCATAACTCTAAAACATGTAAATCACCCCGAAACACCGAAACAGTGGCTCTGAAACATGTAAATCACCCTGAAACCCCATAACTGTGGACAATAGCTCATGAAAACGGCCATAAATCGCAAAAAATATGATTTTCTGGTCATCACTCACCAACATGTAAATCGCCCTAAAACCCCAAAACCATGGGCAATAACTCATGAAAACGACAATAAAACGCAAAAACGAATAGTTTTTCCTCATACCTCTCAAACATGTACATCGCCCTAGAACCCCAAAACCATGGGCAATAACTTATGAAAAAGGCCATAAAATGCAGAAAAGACAAGTCTTTGGTCATAACTCTGTAAACATGTAAATCACCCTCGAACCCCAAAACTATAGGCAATAGCTCATGAAAACAACCATAAAGCAAATAAAAAAGATGAGTATTTGATCATAACTCTGAAACATGTAAATTTCCCCGGAACCCCAGAATCATGGGCAATAACTCATAAAAACGGCCATAAAACGCAAATACGACGACTTTTTGCTGATACTTCTCAAACATGTAAATCGACCAGGAAACCAAAACTGCGGGCAATAACTCATGAAAATGGACGTAAAACGCAAAAAACGAGTTTTTGGTCATAACTCTGAAACATGTAAATTACCCTGAAAAACCAAAATAGTGGCTCTGAAACATGTAAATCACCCTGAAACCCCAAAACTATGGACAATAGCTCATGAAAACGGCCATTAAGCGCAAAAAAGATGAGTTTATGGTCATCACTCTCAAACATGTAAATCGCCCTAAAACACCCTCGAACCCCAAAACTATAGGCAATAGCTCATGAAAACAGCCATAAAGCAAAAAAAAGATGACTTTTTGGTCATAACTCTGAAACATGTAAATTTCCCAGGAACCCCACAACCGTGGCCAATAACTCATGAAAACAACCATAAAACGCAAACACGACGAGTTTTTGCTCATACTTCTCAAACATGTAAATCGACCGGGAAACCCAAAACTGTGGGCAATAACTCATGAAAATGGACGTAAAACGCAAAAAACGAGTTTTTGGTCATAACTCTGAAACATGTAAATTACCCTAAAGTACCAAAACTGTGGCTCTGAAACATGTAAATCACCCTGGAACCCCAAAATTGTGGACAATGGCTCATGAAACGGCCTTAAAGCGCAAAAAAGATGAGTTTCTGGTCATCACTCTCAAACATGTAAATCGCCCTAAAACCCCAAAACCCTGGGCAATAACTCATGAAAACGACCATAAAACGCAAAAGCGAATAGTTTTTGCTCATACTTCTCAAACATGTAAATTGCCCTAGAACCCTAAAACTATGGGCAATAACTTATGAAAAAGGCCATAAAATGCAAAAAAGACAAGACTTTGGTCATAACTCTGTAAACATGTAAATCACCCTCGACCCCAAAACTATAGGCAATAGCTCATGAAAACAACCATAAAGCAAAAAAGGTGACTTTTTGGTCATAACTCTGAAACATGTAAATTGCCCAGGAACCCTAGAACCATGGGCAGTAACTCATGAAAACGGCCATAAAACGCAAAAACGACGAGTTTTTGCTCATACTTCTCAAACATGTAAATCGACCGGGAAACCCAAAACTATGGGCAATAACTCATGAAAATGGACGTAAAACGCAAAAAAGCGAGTTTTTGGTCATAACTCTTAAACATGTAAATCACCCCGAAACACCAAAACAGTGGCTCTGAAACATCTAAATCACCCTAAAACCCCAAAACTGTGGACAATATGTAACATCCCAGCATTAGAGCTTAGAAATAAGCTGAACACAGGTGTGTGCATTGCATTCATGCATAGAAAATCTGAATGATTTTCGCGCTTTTAAAAACTTGTCAAAGTGATTGAAGCTTCTCTTAACTTGATGGAATTGAAGTAGATCACCAAGTTGACTGCGATACGTTTCAATATGACCTTTGCTAAAACCTTATTTTGGGTAAACATGATTTGATCTAAGGGTAGATCAAAGGTAATAAAATTTAACCCTAATACATTACTTAATATGGCTTCCGCTACCATCTCCCTTTCCCCTCGCTTTCCCATCGATTTGACCACGAGATCCGTGAAGATCGGGCCACCCAAGAGGTTAACCCCTCCATCATCTGGTATCAACAGCTTTTGGTTGCCATGGATTTCTCATCGATTTGGTCTTTTCCCCATAAATTCGAAAATTCCACCAAAAACAGCCCCAACTCGTGTTTTGGATCGATCTGTGATTTGAGTGAGTTTTGGTAGGTTTTGATCCATGGATTACTTGCTAAACTTGTTGATCTACCTTCCCCTGCGTTCCCATGGCCTAATTCCTTGATTTCCAGCCAAGAACTCAATCGAGGTTTTTGGTTGAGTTTTACCAAACGCGTCCCATTCGAGTTCTGGGGAAATCAAGGAATTAGGCTATGGGAACGCAGGGGAAGGTAGATCAACTAGTTTAGCAAGTAATCCACGGATCAAAACCTACCAAAACTCACTCAAATCATAGATCGATCCAAAACACGAATTGGGGCTGTTTTTGGTGGAATTTTCGAATTTATGGGGAAAAGACCAAATCGATTAGAAATCCGTGGCAACCAAAAGCTGCTGATACCAGATGATGGAGGGGTTAACCTCTTGGGTGGCCCGATTTTCACGGATCTCGTGGTCAAATCGATGGGAAAGCGAGGGGAAAGGGAGAAGGTAGCGGAAGCGAACACACACCTCGCGAAGAACACGATGAACACACGCAAAAATCACACGATACAAGGCCGATTTCTCCCGAACGGCGGCCATCGGTCCGATAGAATCCTCGCAAGGAAAGATCGGTCAACGTGCTCCCTCAAATCCACATCGGAGAGGGAAGAACACCTTGGGGAGGGTCTTGAAAACTTGGAGACGAGACATCGAACTCCAAGGCCTTGTTCAACGATGGATGCGTGATGCAAAGTCCAATCGAGGTTGGTGACGATAGTCGGTCCCCTTGGATAAGGGGATGAGGCAAAACTAGAGATTCCACACAAGGGGGTTGTCTTTAGTCTATCATCTATGCATAAGGGATACATGAAGCGGTGGGGGCCCTATTTATAGGCCAGCCACATAAACAGGGGTAGTTTAGGGATAAAACTAGGGTTTGGACGAGTTAGAGGGGTACATGGGCCGAAGGCCCAGCTGGCGGCGTGCAGGCCCATCATGTAGGCCGGAGACTCCGGTGTAGGGTCCGGAGACTCCGGTGTCGTCTCCAGAGTGGCGTACTGACTATCCTTGGGTCGGTTGCTGGGGTCGGTCCGGAGGTCGGTCCGGAGACTCTGGTGCACAGGACCGGAGACTCCGGTGTAGCAGGACCGGAGACTCCGGTGGTTCAGCCATGGCTTCTTCCGCCTCCTCTTCCAAGCCTCCGTCTTGTCGGGCTTGATGTTTCCGGCTTCCTCCCTTGCCTTCGTACTTGTCGGTGTGAACCTATCATGCATATGTGACGGAGTATGAAGTAGCATACCATTCAATAGGGTAGGAAGTGGGCTCGCATAGAGGAACGGATTCACCTTTGGAGTCCATGACGACTTGGCGTAAGTTGGAGACCATGATGTGGTAACGACCGTAGGTCGGGCTGCATCACCTTTGCTAAAACCTTATTTTGGGTAAACATGATTTGATCTAAGGCTAGATCAAAGGTAATAAAATTTAACCCTAATACATTACTTAATGATTTATATTTGATCCTTAGGTGATCATATCCTAAGTATTCATTACACAATTCATGAATACCAAGTTATAAACATAACTTAAGTAATAGGAATGTAACAACTAAATCTTAATCTCATCTATATATACCATAAACATCATGGTAATACAATCTTAACTCTTTAGTGAGTTTGAGTAGGAAAGGGATTAAGTCAAGATAATTCACCATATATCTTTCTTTCCATGTCATCCTTATGGAATCATATCCTTATATTTGTTGTTCATCAATATTGAGTAATCAACTGTTGATTCATCAATTCTTAAATCTATTAATTCTTTACCTATCAACTCTTGTCCTTATTATAGCATTCACTTAAGGCTTATAAAGAAAGAAGAAGAGGTAAATAGTGATGCTAGTTTTAGATGTCATCTATAGGATGGGAGTGATTGGAGGACATGAAATCAATATGGTCACAAAGAAGATTACAAGGATGAATTCTGAAGATAGTTACCAGGAGTAGTCCTATTGGATCAAGTAGGTATAGTTAATGAATTATATCTCTTAATCCAATAGAACTAAACATAAGATAATTATCATACAACTGTAATGTTGTATGGATGGAAGCCTTGTTTAGCCAACTGGAAACCTAAACCATAAAGGATCAAATGATTATAATGATCATGCCTTATTCACCAATATTGAAGGCTTATACCAAGTATAAGTGACATTGGTGGATAAAACATGATTGAACCATAGTATAGATATATTATCCTAGATTAGTCATGACAAGTCATATTAATATAATGTGAGGTTTGAGTATAAGATACTGGAGTTAAGAAGAGATAAGATAGTATGAATAATATGATGCTAGAGTAACATTGGATTATAGAAGTAGTAGTATCCTCTTTGGAAATACAAAGCACTTGAAGTGAAGTAGGATTTGATGCATACATCTATTGAAGTGATATTAGTGAAGGATGATTAAGGAAGAGTATGAGAAGATTATGAAAGCTTTAGTGGCAAGCTCATTGATTTACAAATGGATTTAGGAGGAGAAATTATTGGTAGGATATTTTTGTGAAGTAAAGCTCATCATGTTAGCTCATGGTAATGGATATGAAGAAGTAGTATATTTTAGGAAAGAAATTATTTAAGTAGAAGTCAAGAATTATGAAATATGGAAGGTAGGACTTCTTGGTAAACATGCAAACCTAAATCTTTAACCAAACATAATGTCCATTTCATTTGATGGATCTATCATTTTAATTCCACAATGGTTTATAGGAATATTTTCCTATACCAACTTACTTTAGCACATCTTTGTCATTTTCAACCATCATTATCATATGTTCTTAAGAATTAACTTTATCAATTATTTCTCATGAGTTATCCTAGAAAACAATTCCACTATTTTACTTTGAATGGTGATATTACTAAAAATCATAAACATAAAGACAATGTGTTTAACCATTAATCTTTATTCACATCAACAAAAGAAAATAAGTATAATAAGTACCTTAAACCCTAGGGTGAGTAATTACAATGTAGAACTCTAAACTTATTAATAAGTTTTCTCATCAACATCTCATAAATATTCTATCTATAATCATTAGACAAAATCTTTAATCCATTTCCCTAACCACTCATTCCATATGAGCATGGAATAAGTGGAGATCCAATATGATAAACCATCCTATCCTATACTATGTGATTAAATACATATAAATAAACCCTATGAATATTATTAAACATTTTAAAACTTAATTACTCCAAATAAAAGTGAAAACAATGTTATAGAAAAGTATATATAAAGAAAATAAAGAAACAATCACATTATGCAATAAAAGTTCACAAATGATACTGAATACATTTTAGGAATTGCTGCAATTATTTAGCTGATAAATTTCTATGGAAAATATTAAAACAATTGAGTAATATAAAAATCTTAAAGTAAAATATAAAATAGATAATAGAAATCGAAAAATAAAAACAAATAGAGAGAAAAAAATTGAGGAATCAGTTCCTGGCCCATGGCCCATTCCCTCTCTCTCTTCCTCGTCGCCGTGAGCAGCCGAACACAGCCCATCTGGCCCAGTTGCAGCCCACGAACGACCCGTACCTTTTCGTGGGGTCTGTTCGTCGTCTTCCTCGCGACGACGCCGACCTTCCGATGCTGCAAGCAGCTCGGTGGATGCACCCTCTTCGCCGGCGAGCGCCAAGATCCGCGCCACCGCTTCCGGTCGTCTACAAGTATCCCTAGACGCTGATGAGAAACCCTAGCATGCCACTCCACTGCTCTTTCTTCCTCTCTCGCTTGAACACCGAACCCTAGCTCGTCGGTGATCATCTTCCCTACCATCTCCGACCACCCCTTGATCCGCGAAGGTGACTATCAGACGCGTCGTGATCTTCTCCGCCGTTTGCCCCTACTCACGCAAGCCGGGGAGCCCTCTGTTGACCCAATCGACACCTCATCTCCAACGCCAGGCGCCGCCATTCATCGTCAATCGCCGCCACCACGGACTTCCTCCGGTCACGTTGTCGCGCCCTACAGCTTCAGAGTGAGCTACCGGTGCTCACGCACCCTCTCAAGTTCTTCCTTGCTTCCTCGTTTGTTCCCCCGACGAGCATCAGCCACCATCGCCGTTACCCATCGTCGCCACCACTATTCCGGCGACCTAAATCGAGTGGCACCACCACTATAAGGTTCACTACGACGTACTCTTCCCAATAAGCCCTAGCACCAACTCGCGCAACCAGCAAATCCGTAGAATCGAAGGCTACTGTGAGGATCCCCATTGATGATGTCACCATGATGTCATGGTGATGTCATATTAAAATTTCCTTTATCATTTATTTCTTTTCAGTAATAATTCTGTAAAAAATAAAAACCAATAGAAATGACATGGTAAAGGTATCACCAGCCAGTGACTGGGGGTAAGAATCGACCTAGTGAGAAAAACCTTTCACCCCACGCTGACATCAGGATTACATCATAAACTATTTAATTTATTAATTCTAGAAATTAAATAAAATGATTCAATCTTATAAAATCAATAACTTTTGTTTGAAAATTCAGAAAAATATGTTTAATATATGAAAAAATTTAGAAAATAAAATCTACAACTTAAAACTATTATCAAATATTATTATGTTAATCATTTAAATTATTATTATTTAATAAAGGTTTTATAAGTAATAAAAGTTCGATAATTCATATTTTAATAATGGTAAATGTTAATAATACAAAAAAAACCAAAAACCTTAGAAAAATAAGAATTATAATTTAAAACTATGATCATACATTATTATTCCACTTAATTAAATATTAATTATTAATTAATCCTTTATAAAGTAATAAGTATTATAAAAATCATATCTTATTATTTTGAAATCACAAAAATAAGTGTAATATACCAAAATGATCACAAAAATAATACCTATATGTTAAAAATATAATATTCCACTTTTGAGTTAAATAAAAAGTTAAACACTTTTATAACTTGAATTTAAACCTATCTCCTTAATTAATAATTCATATAAAGGTAAATAAAACTTGTTAATAGTTCTAAAAATTAATCAATTGAGTCTAATAAATAGTATTAATATTAAATATTGGTAGTGTGCATTCAAAATGAATTAACCACTTTGAATACAATTTTATTAAATTAATTCTCAACCATTAATGTAGATTATTTTATAAAAGCATCCTTATCCCATCTAAAAAAAACTCCAATAATAATTGTAATGAGATAAAACCCATTCTTTTACTTTAGCCAAAAGTTTATAAACAAATAAAAACACTATAGTATGTTCATAAGTAATAAATAATATTGTTTACTTATTCACAAACCTTAACCACACCTTATAGGGATATAAATCCCTTTATACAATTATAATGTAAAGAAACCACTACTCTAATAGAAGTAATGCCATTCTTAAGTAACTCTAAGGAAACAATATAAACTAAACAAGATACAAATATCATAAGTAATACACCCTAAGTCTATCTACATCCTTAAAGTTACCTTTAGTTTGCAAAGCTTTAAGTATGGTACTAAATACTTTATTATATATTTTATAGTTAACTTTGGTCTGTTATAATTAAGTATAAAGCATCTTAAATCCAATCTATTCAAACACAAACAACATCAATCACATTTACTTAACCACAAAGATTGTTTAGACCTTAGGAAAGAATTCTTTTCTTCAAATGTTATTCTTTTTGCCACTTCAAACATCAAATGACAATTAATAATAAAAAACCTTACTTTATATTCTACTTATATACTTAGGATCAATAACACTTAAATTCTTTATAAGTGATATTACTTGTAAAGTAAAACTTGAAGATAAACAATTAAGATGTAAGCAACCTTGAATAGCATCCCATATGTGTGTATTTTATTGTTTGACAGATACATGTTGTTTCACACACACACTCACAAGCCTTAATAAGAATCACATGTATGAAACTTAATCTAAAGGGGCAACACATTCCAAGAAAAACCTTTCCAGTATCCAAACCCTAGAAAAATGTTATCCTTGGGATTCACGTTTATCAACTTGCATTACATTACTTATGCATAAAAGCATCTTACTTCTTTAAACATTAGTCCTTACAGGACCAATGATGCAGATTTCAGCTATTGGATCTTATATTGTCTTGAAGACCGTGAGTGCATAATCTTGCAATCACAAAAGGCAAGTTCACACTTGCTCATGTCCTTTGATTATTTTCTGTAAAGTATTTTACAAATCCAGTGTTGTCATCACCTGCATTTGAAAAAGGTCAGAAAACACTATTTTCATAATAATGTGATTATAGGTTATTTACCATGAGGTAATAACCTACTATAAGAGTTCGGGTGGTAAAGGAACATATTATATAGGACTTAACAACCAATGTCGCTAGTGATTCTTGCGCCGTATATCACGCGTTGACCATGAGATTTGGAATGGGACGGAGAAGTCAGCTGTATCTTTTCCCTCTCGCATGGAGCTGGATGTGCGGGTCGTGGCTGTTATCACTTGTAGTGTGCATATTATATGGTAATTCGTAGAGGATATGCAGCATATGGGTGGGAGCCCTCAACGTCCCATGATAGTTCCGACATCTGAACGGTCTGTACTGCCATTGCCGTAATTCAATAGGTGGGCTGGCGTACACCAAGGAGACATGCGGGGTCACGGAGAAGACAGTGATTGGCTTGGATCTTAGTCTGGGCCTCACACCAAGGAAGTGTGAACGAACCTGCAAATTCGGATGTGCAACAAAGCTAAGATCTCTCATGGGTAAAGTAACGCACCTCTGCAGACTGTAAGAACTGTAACTTGTTACTCCCTGTTCCGGGAAGGAGCTGCGAACACGGCGGGAAAGGAACTCCATGAAAGTTCTGGTAAACCCGTGAAGGCTGACGGACATATCTTTTTAGAATAAAAGCAACCTTTGAAGAAATGTTTACGAAAACCTGCATTGCCTACGACCTATGGTCTGTGGCTGTAGATATAGTGCATCAAACACTCCTTTTCTAGTTAACTTGCTGAGTACGCTCGTACTCAAAGTATCTTCTTAACCCTTGCTAGGTTCTAAAGCCAGTATAGACGACGTCTACATCAACTTATGCTCCAGGAACCATCATCAAAAGCTAAAGTTCTTCAATGAAGTCATGAAAATCAACATATATATCAACTCAAGTGAAGACGAAGTTGCAGATTAGATAAGAATAGAATCTCTAGCCATAAAACCTACTTCTGTAGAGTATTGCAATAGTAGCAATGCAAGCCTCAATAGTCTAGATACTAGTCTGTTAGTATAATAGATTTGAGTTATTTATTCCCGATTCTTCTTTAAGAAGTTTCTTTCTCTCTCTTTAACCTAGAGTGTTCTCTGGATCTTGTGTAAAGAGTTGAGTTGTAACCTATAGTCATGTCCTGGACCTGTTGTGTTTCTGTTGTACTACTCTGAGGAATCTAATACTAGTGAACGGTGCTTCATTGGTGTTATGTCAACGACTATAGTGTACTACATCATGCAGTGGTATGTTGGGTCACCGCAGTTGGTATCAGAGCATATGCTTTGACCCTAGGATTGAAAACCTTTTAGGAAGATCTGTAGGTTGGATAGTGACTATAGGATCCATCTTATCTAAACCAAATATTCATATGACTTGTGATGAGTATCCACTTGAGGATAATCTTGTCACACCTAAGTCAGATGTTTAAGTCATTCTTTCTTAGGAGTAATTATTTTATCTTTTCTCAAGTATAGTGATCTTTAGTGTCTTCCTAGGGAGACATAAACCACCAAGATATTGTAGGAAAGTGTAAGCCATCAATTGAAGTAGTCTTAATGGTGTAGCCTAATCCTAGAATTTAAGTAAGAACAATAAAATCTTAGTGTCAGTTGATAACCAAAGACAACATGATGTATATCATTAGGATAAATGTTGATGTAATGAGTAGTAATCATGTGGGATTCACTTGAGAATTCTACGTGATGGAGTGAAATTAGGTCAAGACTGAATGATAGTACTATGAGAAATAAAGTCACCATAGTTAGATTAGCTCTTAAATCATGATGTACAGGTAAAACATAAAAGGATCATGGTGAGATTATCTCCGAAACCATGATGAGAGTATAATATGAAAGGTAATTAGTAAATTATCATGAGGTAGAAGTAATAAAATAACATGGAAGAACTATGATAGAAGTCGTAGGTGCTAGAAATTTCCAATAATCGTTGGTTTAAGTAGCAAATAGAATCTGATTATTCTTTTGGAGTATTCATGTGAGGTTAGTTGACTAATAAAGAAAGGATGGTTATAGCTAGTCATTCCAAAGGTGAGACAAAAGTTTATTCAAAACCAAATTGAGACCACTTTGTTTAAGATTATCTTATTGCAATTGAGCAGTTAGGGTAAATATTGAGACAAAGTATAGTTTGACCCTATGTGCTAAGTATCACAATGAAAACCTATACGATAAGGTGTCATATACTACACAACTAAGCCTGAATTCTAGAGATAATATACTCAACTACTATATTCCGGGCTTAGAATATTGTGTGTTATATGTACCACATTTAGATTCCTTGATTTTTCTTGGATCTTCTTGATTGACTAGATCTGTACATGAAGTTTGACTTGATGTGCAAATGCATGTTGCAACATCCAGTTACTACTTAATGTTATAGGCCTAGATAGGAATGGGAATTCGTGTAAGGGAGTGACGAGTTCCGAAGACCAATATGAAGACTTACTTGAAGGGTAAAGCCAAATATAAGGAGTATCAACGCAATTTGAAGGATATATCAAGCTCAGATCATTATTAATCAGCAATAAGAAGGAAGATTAGTGTAGAAGATGTATGGAGCAACAAGAAGTAATAAACTTAAGGTTCATTTAAAGTAGGTAAGTTGCTAAGAAGTTAATAAATAGTTGTACCAAGTTCATGGAAGCATCATGAATAAGTGCAAAGAAGAAGTTTTGGAACCAAAATGGTATTCAAGCTCTGACAATTCAAAGAGAATGCCATAAGGATGTTAGAAACCATAGGGTAATACATATACCCTAGGATGGTTCGCAGCTGGTAATAATCCGCAGTTGATATTTGATCCATAGTGGTAATTAATCCACAGTTGGTATCTTGTCCGCAGCTGGTAATTGGTTGACATAGTTAACCAGATTATCTTAATGGTTGCATAAAGAGCATAAAACTTGGACTAAACTAAGTAAGACCTAAAGGATTATAAAATATTAAGCGAAAGATTTCTAAAAACTCTTCGTGAAGTCAGGTGCATCAAAGCAAAAATGTCCGAATAGTAAGTAAGACAAGTAATGCTGAAAGATTCACTTTAGAGATCCAAAATTGTGTGGATACACCTTACAATCTTTCATAAGACCCTAAATAGGTAGAGAATAAGCTAGTCAAAGCCCTACATTCTAGTTATAAAGTCAATGGTTGCTCTATAGGTAGTTTAGAGACCATTAGTAAACCCTAAGGGGGAGAGTAAACAGTAAACAGAAGTACTGTTATCCGAATTCCAAGTAAAGGTTGAATAAGAAGTACTTAAGGTAATAATAAAAACATTATCTAAAGCTTGCTAAGACAAGAGCTTAGGGGTGATAAAATAAATTAATCTTAATAGACTAAGTCTAGAGGAAACAACTCTTAAGTGGTCCTTAAGAGTGAAAATCACATCCAATTGGACAAGTATAGAAGAACAAGAAATTCCAATGGGTTTGGACTAAATGTGTTCAAAACCAATATTCGGAAGTATTACCAGTACAACTCATACAATGACAAATCACAGATTAGTCTTTTGACCACACTATTTACTAATAAAGTTTAAAACCTGTTTTAGTGAGATTTCCTAGACTTTGCATAATATAGTAAGAAAGTTCGACGATCAAGTAAAGGAGTTGAAATAGATTATCTACTTAGGAAAATGAACTAAAGAAAAGACCACTAATTAAGGATTTCATAATAAGGACATATCCCTAAGGGAGTAAAGTGTAAGGAACTTTTGAATATTGGAAACAACCAGTTGAAGATTGCCAAGTACGGTCAGAATTCAAGGAAAGGATCTGGATATAGAAGAATATAATGATTCCCATTGAGGTTACCATGGAGTTGAGACTTGTTGTAACCAAAACAAGATTGAACCATAGTATAGATATATTATCCTAGATTAGTCATGACAAGTCATATTAATATAATGTGAGGTTTGAGTATAAGATACTGGAGTTAAGAAGAGACAAGATAGTATGAATAAGATGATGCTAGAGTAACATTGGATTATAGAAGTAGTAGTTTCCTCTTTGGAAATACTAAGCACTTGAAGTGAAGTAGGATTTGATGCATACATCTATTGAAGTGATATTAGTGAAGGATGATTAAGGAAGAGTATGAGAAGATTATGAAAGCTTTAGTGGCAAGCTCATTGATATACAAATGGATTTAGAAGGAGAAATTATTGGTAGGATATTTTTGTGAAGTAAAGCTCATCATGTTAGCTCATGGTGATGGATATGAAGAAGTAGTATATTTAGGAAAGAAATTCTTTAAGTAGAAGTCAAGAATTATGAAATATGGAAGGTAGGACTTCTTGGTAAACATGCAAACCTAAATCTTTAACCAAACATAATGTCCATTTCATTTGATGGATCTATCATTTTAATTCCACAATGGTTTATAGGAATATTTTCCTATACCAACTTACTTAACCACATCTTTGTCATTTTCAACCATCATTATCATATGTTCTTAAGAATTAACTTTATCAGTTCTTTCTCATGAGTTATCCTATAAAACAATTCCACTATTTTACTTTGAAAGGTGATATTACGAAAAATCACAAACATAAAGACAATGTGTTTAACCATTAATCTTTATTCACATCAACAAAAGAAATTAAGTATAATAAGTACCTTAAACCCTAGGGTGAGTAATTACAATTTAGAACTCTAAACTTATTAATAAGTTTTCTCATCAACATCTCATAAATATTCTATCTATAATCATTAGACAAAATCTTTAATCCATTTCTCTAACCACTCATTCCATATGAGCATGGAATAAGTGGAGATCTAATATGATAAACCATCCTATCCTATAATATGTGATTAAATACATATAAATAAACCCTATGAATATTATTAAACATTTTAAAACTTAATTACTCCAAATAAAAGTGAAAACAATGTTATAGAAAAGTATATATAAAGAAAATAAAGAAACAATCACATTATGCAATAAAAGTTCACAAATGATACTGAATACATTTTAGGAATTGCTGCAATTATTTAGCTGATCAATTTCTATGGGAAATATTCAAACAATTGAGTAATATAAAAATCTGAAAGTAAAATATAAAAAAGATAATAGAAATCAAAAAAGAAAAACAAATAGAGAGAAAAAATTGAGGAATCAGTTCCTGGCCTATGGCCCATTCCCTCTCTCTCTCTCTCTCTTCCTCATCGCGTTGAAAGCACCAACACAAATATCCATCTGGCCTGCATTTCTTGTCTGCATTCGTCATCTTCCTCGCGACGACGCCGACCTTCCAATGCTGCAAGCAGCTCGGTGGCCGCACCCTCGTCGCCGGCAAGCGCCAAGATCCGCGCCACCACTTCCGGTCGTCTACAAGTATCCCTGGATGCCGACGAGAAACCCTAGCACACCACTCCACTACTCTTTCTTCCTCTCTCGCTTGAACACTGAACCCTAGCTTGTCGGAGATCATCTTCCCTACCATCTCCGACCACCCCTTGATCCACGGAGGTGACTATCAGATGCGTCGTGATCTTCTCCGTCGTTTGCCCTACTCATGCAAGCCGGGGAGCCCTCTGTCGACCCAATCGTCACCTCATCTCCACCGCCAGATGCCGCCGTTCATCGTCAAGCGCCGCCACCACAGATTTCCTCCGGTCACGCTGTCGCGCTCTACAGCTTCACGGTGAGCTACCGGTGCTCACGCACCCTCTCAAGTTCCTCCTTGCTTCCTCGTTTGTTCCCCCGACAAACATCAGCCACCACCGCCGTTAGCCATCATCGCCACCACTGTTCCATCGACCTAAATCGAGCGGCGCCACCACTATAAGGTTTACTACGACGTACTCTTCTCAATAAGCCCTAGCACCAACTCGCGCAACCAGCAAATCCGTAGAATCGAAGGCTACTGTGAGGATCCCCATTGATGATGTCACCATGATGTCATGGTGATGTCATATTTAAATTTCCTTTATCATTTATTTCTTTTCGGTAATAATTCTGTAATAAATAAAAACCAATAGAAATGACATGGTAAAGGTTTCACCAGTCAGTGACTGGGGGAAAGAATCGACCTAGTGAGAAAAACCTTTCACCCCATGCTGACATCAGCATTACATCATAAACTGTTTAATTTATTAGTTCTAGAAATTAAATAAAATGATTCAATCTTATAAAATCAATAACTTTTGTTTTAAAATTCAGAAAAATATGTTTAATATATGCAAATTGTCAGAAAAATAAAATCTACAACTTAAAACTATTATCAAATATATTATGTTAATCATTTAAATTATTATTATTTAATAAAGGTTTTATAAGTAATAAAACTTGGATAATTCATATTTTAATAATGGTAAATGTTAATAATACAAATAAAATACCAAAAATCTTAGAAAAATAATAATTATAATTTAAAACTATGTTCATACATTATTATTCCACTTAATTAAATATTAATAATATATTTATAAAAATCATATCTTATTATTTTTAAATCACAAAATAAGTGTAATATACCAAAATGATCACAAAAATAATACCTATATGTTAAAAATATAATATTCCACTATTGAGTTAAATAAAAAGTTAAACACTTTATAACTTGAATTTAAACCTATCTCCTTAATTAATAATTCATATAAAGGTAAATAAAACTTGTTAATAGTTCTAAAAATTAATCAACTGAGTCTAATAAATAGTATTATTCTTAAATATTTGTAGTGTGCATTGAAAATGAATTAACCACTTTGAATACAATTTTATTAAATTAATTCTCAACCATTAATGTAGACTATTTTATAAAAGGATCCTTATCCAATCTAAAAAAAATCCAAGAATAATTGTAATGAGATAAAACCCATTCTTTTACTTTAACCACAAGTTTATAAACAAATAAAGCCACTATAGTGAGTTCATAAGTAATAGATAATATTGTTTACTTATTCACAAACCTTAACCACACCTTATAGGGAGATAAATCCCTTTATACAATTATAATGTAAATAAACCACTACTCCAAAAGAAGTAATGCCATTCTTAAGTAACTCTAAGGAAACAATATAAAGTAAACAAGATACAAATATCATAAGTAATACACCCTAAGTCTATCTACATCCTTAAAGTTACCTTTAGTTTGCAAAGCTTTAAGTATGGTACTAAATACTTTATTATATATTTTATAGTTAACTTTGGTCTGTTATAATTAAGTATAAAGCATCTCAAATCCAAACTATTCAAACACAAACAACATCAATCACATTTACTTAACCACAAAGATTGTTTAGACCTTAGGAAAGAATTCTTTTCTTCAAATGTTATTATTTTTGCCACTTCAAACATGAAATGACAATTAATAATAAAAAACCTTACTTTATATTCTACTTATATACTTAGGATCAATAACACTTAAATTCTTTATAAGTGATATTACTTGTAAAGTAAAACTTGAAGATAAACAATTAAGATGTAAGCAACCTTGAATAGCATCCCATTTGTGTGTATTTTATTGTTCTACAGATACATGTTGTTTCACACACACACTCACAAGCCTTAATAAGAAGCACATGTATGGAACTTAATCTAAAAGGGCAACACATTCCAAGAAAAACCTTTCCAGTATCCAAACCCTAGAAAAATGTTATCCTCGGGATTCGCATTTATCAACTTGTATTACATTACTTATGCATAAAAGTATCTTACTTCTTTAAACATTAGTCCTTACCAGACCAATGATGTAGATTTCAGCTATTGGATCTTATATTGTCTTGAAGACCATGAGTGCAGAATCTTGCAATCACAAAGGCAAGTTCACACTTGCTCATGTCCTGTGATTTTTTCTGTAAAGTATTTTACAAATCTAGTGTTGTCATCACCTGCATTTGAAAAAGGTCAGAAAACACTATTTTCATAATAATGTGATTATAGGTTATTTACCATGAGGTAATAACCTACTATAAGAGTTCCGGTGGTAAAGGAACATATTATATAGGACTTAACAACAAATGTCGCCAGTGATTCTTGCGCCGTATATCACGCGTTGACCATGAGATTTGGAATGGGATGGAGAAGTCAGCTGTATCTTTTCCCTCTCGCATGGAGCTGGATGTGCGGGTCGTGGCTGTTATCACTCGTAGCGTGCATATTATATGGTAATTCGTAGAGGATATGCAACATATGGGTTGGAGCCCTCAACGTCCCATGATAGTTCTGACATCTGAACAGTCTGTACTGCCATTGCCGTAATTCAATAGGTGGGCTGGCGTACACCAAGGAGACATGCGGGGTCGCGGAGAAGGCAGTGATTGGCTTGGATCTTAGTCTAGGCCTCACACCAAGGAAGTGTGAACGAACCTGCAAATTCGGATGTGCAACAAAGCTAAGATCTCTCATGGGTAAAGTAACGCACCTCTGCAGACTGTAAGAACTGTAACTTGTTACTCCTTGTTCCGGGAAGGAGCTGCGAACGCGGCGGGAAAGGAACTCCATGAAAGTTCTGGTAAACCCGTGAAGGCTGACGGACATATCTTTTCAGAATAAAAGCAACCTTTGAAGAAATGTTTACGAAAACCTGCATTGCCTACGACCTATGGTCTGTGGCTGTAGATATAGTGCATCAAACAATCCTTTTATAGTTAACTTGCTGAGTACGCTCGTACTCAAAGTATCTTCTTAACCCTTGCTAGGTTCTAAAGCCAGTACAGACGACGTCTACATCAACTTATGCTCCAGGAACCATCATCAAAAGCTAAAGTTCTTCAATGAAGTCATGAAAATCAACATATATATCAACTAAGTGAAGACGAAGTTGCGGATTAGATAAGAATAGAATCTCTAGCCATAGAACCTACTTTTATAGAGTATTGCAATAGTAGCAATGCAAGCCTCAATAGTCTAGATACTAGTCTGTTAGTATAATAGATTTGAGTTACTTATTCCTGATTCTTCTTTAAGATGTTTCTTTCTCTCTCTTTAACATAGAGTGTTCTCTGGATCTTGTGTAAAGAGTTGAGTTGTAACCTATAGTCATGTCCTGGACCTGCTGTGTTTCTGTTGTACTACTCTGAGGGATGTAATACTAGTGAACGGTGTTTCATTGGTGTTATGTCAACGACTATAGTGTACTACATTATGCAGTGGTATGCTGGGTCACCGCACAATAGCTCATGAAAACGGCGATAAAGCGCAAAAAATATGATGTTCTGGTCATCACTCTCAAACATGTAAATCGCCCTAAAACCCCAAAACCATGGGCAATAACTCTTGAAAATGACCATAAAACGTAAAAACGAATAGTTTTTGCTCATACCTCTCAAACATGTACATCGCCCTAGAACCCTAAAACCATGGGCAATGACTTATGAAAAAGGTCATAAAATGCAGAAAAGACAAGTCTTTGGTCATAACTCTGTACACATGTAAATCACCCTCGAACCCCAAAACTATAGGCAATAGCTCATGAAAACAGTCATAAAGCAAAAAAAATGAGTTTTTGGTCATAACTCTGAAACATGTAAATTGCCTAGGAACCCCAAAACCATGGGCAATAACTCATGAAAGCGGCCATAAAACGCAAAAACGACGAGTTTTTGCTCATACTTCTCAAACATGTAAATCGACCGAGAAACCCAAAACTGTGGGTAATAACTCATGAAAATGGACGTAAAACGCAAAAAAGGACGAGTTTTTGGTCATTACTCTGAAACATGTAAATCACCCCGAAACACCAAAAATGTGGCTCTGAAACATGTAAATCACCCTTAAACCCCAAAACAGTGGACAATAGCTCATGAAAACGGCCATAAAGCGCAAAAAGATGAGTTTTTTGTCATCACTCTCAAACATGTAAATCGCCCTAAAACCCCAAAACCGTGGGCAATAACTCATGAAAACGACCATAAAACGGAAAAACAAATAGTTTTTTCTCATACCTCTCAAACATATACATCGCCCTAGAACCCAAAAACCATGGGCAATAACTTATGAAAAAGGCCATAAAATACAGAAAAGACAAGTCTTTGGTCATAAATCTGTAAACATGTAAATCACCCTCGAACCCCAAAACTATAGGCAATAGCTCATGAAAACAGCCATAAAGCAAAAAAAGATGAGTTTTTGGTCATAACTCTGAAACATGTAAATTGCCCAGGAACCCCAGAATCATGGGCAATAACTCATGAAAACGGCCATAAAACGCAAATACGACGAATTTTTGCTCATACTTCCAAACATGTAAATCGACCGGGAAACCAAAACTATGGGCAATAACTCATGAAAATGGACGTAAAACGCAAAAAAACGAGTTTTTGGTCATAACTCTGAAACATGTAAATTACCCCGAAACACCAAAACAGTGGCTCTGAAACATTTAAATCACCCTGAACCCCCAAAAATGTGGACAATAGCTCATGAAAACGGCCATAAAGCACAAATAAGATGAGTTTATGATCATCACTCTCAAACATGTAAATCGCCCTAAACCCCCCTCGAACCCCCAAACTATAGGCAATAGCTCATGAAAACAGCCATAAAGCAAAAAAAAAGATGACTTTTTGGTCATAACTCTGAAACATGTAAATTGCCCAGGAACCTCATAATCGTGGGCAATAACTCATGAAAACAGCCATAAAACACAAAAACGACGAGTTTTTGCTCATACTTCTCAAACATGTAAATCGACCGAGAAACCCAAAACTGTGGGTAATAACTCATGAAAATGGACGTAAAACGCAAAAAAACGAGTTTTTGGTCATAACTCAGAAACATGTAAATTACCCTGAAACACCAAAATTGTGGCTCCGAAACATGTAAATCACCCTAGAACCCCAAAACTATGGACAATGGCTCATGAAACAGCCTTAAAGCGCAAAAAAGATGAGTTTCTGGTCATCACTCTCAAACATGTAAATCGCTCTAAAACCCCAAAACCGTGGGCAATAACTCATGAAAACGACCATAAAACGCAAAAACGAATAGTTTTTGCTCATACTTCTCAAACATGTAAATTTCCCTAGAACCCTAAAACCATGGGCAATAACTTATGAAAAAGGCCATAATGCAAAAAAGACAAGTCTTTGGTCATAACTCTGTAAACATGTAAATCACCCTCGAACCCCAGAACTATAGGCAATAACTCATGAAAACAGCCATAAAGCAAAAAAAAAGATGAGTTTTTGGTCATAACTCTGAAACATGTAAATTGCCCAGGAACCCTAGAACCGTGGGAAATAACTCATGAAAACGGCCATAAAACACAAAAACGACAAGTTTTTGCTCATACTTCTCAAACATGTAAATCGACCGGGAAACCCAAAACTGTGGGCAATAACTCATGAAAATGGACGTAAAACGCAAAAAACGAGTTTTTGGTCATAACTCTGAAACATGTAAATTACCCTGAAACACCAAAACTATGGCTCTAAAACATGTAAGTCACCCTGAAACCCCAAAAATATGGACAATAGCTCATGAAAACGGCCATAAAGCGCAAAAAGATGAGTTTCTGGTCACCACTTCTAAACATGTAAATCGCCCTAAAACCCCAAAACCATGGGCAATAACTCATGAAAACGACCATAAAACAATAAAACGAATAGATTTGGCTCATACCTCTCAAACATGTACATCGCCCTAGAACCCTAAAACCATGGGCAATAACTTATGAAAAAGGCCATAAAATGCAGAAAAGACAAGTCTTTGGTCATAACTCTTTAAACATGTAAATCACCCTCGAACCCCAAAACTATAGGCAATAGCTCATGAAAACAGCCATAAAGCAAAAAAAAAGATGAGTTTTTGGTCATAACTCTAAAACATGTAAATTGCCCAGGAACCCCAGAATCGTGGGCAATAACTCATGAAAACGACCATAAAACGAAAAAACGACGAGTGTTTGCTCATACTTCTCAAACATGTAAATCGACCGGGAAACCTAAACTGTGGGCAATAACTCATGAAAATGGATGTAAAACGCAAAAAAGGACGAGTTTTTGGTCATAACTCTGAAACATGTAAATCACCCCGAAACACCAAAACAGTAGCTCTAAAAACATGTAAATCACCCTGAAACCCTAAAATTGTGGACAATAGCCCATGCAAATGGCCATAAAGCGCAAAAAAGATGAGTTTTTGGTCATCACTCTCAAACATGTAAATCTCCCTAAAACCCCAAAAACATGGGCAATAACTCTTGAAAACGACCATAAAACCTAAAAACGAATAGTTTTTGCTCATACCTCTCAAACATGTACATCGCCCTAGAACCCTAAAACCATGGGCAATAACTTATGAAAAAGGTCATAAAATGCAGAAAAGACAAGTCTTTGGTCATAACTCTGTACACATGTAAATCACCCTCGAACCCCAAAACTATAGGCAATAGCTCATGAAAACAGCCATAAAGCAAAAAAAATGAGTTTTTGGTCATAACTCTGAAACTTGTAAATTACCCAGGAACCCCAGAACCGTGGGCAATAACTCATGAAAACGGCCATAAAACGCAAAAACAATGAGTTTTTGCTCATACTTCTCAAACATGTAAATCACCCTGAAACCCAAAACTGTGGGCAATAACTCATGAAAATGGACGTAAAACGCAAAAAAGGACGAGTTTTTGGTCATAACCCCGAAACATGTAAATCTCCCTGAAACCCCAAAACTATGAGCAATAGCTCGTGAAAACGGCCATAAAGCGCAAAAAGATGAGTTTTTGGTCATCACTCTCAAACCTGTAAATCGCCCTAAAACCAAAAAAATCGTGGGCCATAACTCATGAAAACGACCATAAAAATTAAAAACGAATAGTTTTTAATCATACCTCTCAAACATGTACATCGCCCTAGAACCCCAAAACCATGGGCAGTAACTTATGTAAAAGGCCATAAAATGCAAAAAAAGACAAGTCTTTGGCCATAACACTGAAAACATGTAAATCACCCTCGAACCCCAAATTATAGGCAATAGCTCCTGAAAACGGCCATAAAGCAAAAAAAAGATGAGTTTTTGGTCAGAACTCTCAAACATGTAAATTGCCTGGGAGCCCCAGAACCATGGGCAATACCTCATGATAACGGCCATAAAACGCAAAAACGACTTGTTTTTGCTCATACTTCTCAAACATGTAAATTGACCGGGAAACCCAAAACTACGGGCAATAACTCATAAAATGGCCATAAAATGCAAAATAGACGAGTTTTTAGTCATAACTTTGAAACATTTAGATAACCCTAGAACACCAAAACTGTAGGCAATAGCTCATGAAAATGACCATAAAGCGCAAAAAAGATGAGTTTTTGGTCATAACTCTGAAACATGTAAATCACCCTGAAACCGCAAAAATATGGACACTAGCTCATGAAAACGGCCACAAAGCGCAAGAAGATGAGTTTCTGGTCATCACTCTCAAACATGTAAATCGCTCTAAAACCCTAAAACCATGGGCAATAACTCATGAAAATGACCATAAAACGCAAAAACGATTAGTTTTTGCTCATACCGCTCAAACATGTACATCACCCTAGAACCCCAAAACCATGGGCAATAACTTATGAAAAAGGCCATAAAATGCAGAAAAGACAAGTATTTGGTCATAACTCTATAAACATGTAAATCACCCTCAAACCCTAAAACTATAGGCAATAGCTTATGAAAACAGCCATAAAGCAAAAAAAAGATGAGGTTTTGGTCATAACTCTGAAACTTGTAAATTGCCCAGGAACCCCAGAATCATGGGCAATAACTCATGAAAACGGCCATAAAACACAAAAACGGCAAGTTTTTGCTCATACTTCTCAAACATTTAAATCGACCAGGAAACCCAAAACTGTGGGCAATAACTCATGAAAATGGACGTAAAACGCAAAAAAGGACGAGTTTTTGGTCATAACTCTAAAACATGTAAATCACCCTAAAACACCAAAATTGTGGCTCTGAAACATGTAAATCACACTGAAATCCCAAAACTATGGACAATAGCTCATGAAAATGGCCATAAAGCGCAAAAAAGATGAGTTTCTGGTCATCACTCTCAAACATGTAAATCGCCCTAAAACCCCAAAACCATGGGCAATAACTGTCGAAAACGACCATAAAACACAACAACGAATAGTTTTTGCTCATACCTCTCAAACATGTACATCGCCCTAGAACCCTAAAACCATGGGCAATAACTTATGAAAAAGGTCATAAAATGCA
Source organism: Avena insularis (assembly GCA_023614405.1). Lineage (NCBI taxonomy): Eukaryota > Viridiplantae > Streptophyta > Magnoliopsida > Poales > Poaceae > Avena > Avena insularis. The sequence continues at coordinate 50,574,338 of CM042695.1, forward strand.
GAATAGACAAGTCTTTGGTCATAACTCTGTAACATGTAAATCACCCTCGAACCCCAAAACTATAGGCAATAGCTCATGAAAACATCCATAAAGCAAAAAAAAGATGAGTTTTTCGTCATAACTCTGAAACTTGTAAATTGCCCAGGAACCCCAGAACCGTGGGCAATAACTCATGAAAACGGCCATAAAATGCAAAAACGACGAGTTTTTGCTCATACTTCTCAGACATGTAAATCGACCGAGAAACCCAAAACTGTGGGCAATAACTCATGAAAATGGACGTAAAACGCAAAAAAGGACGAGTTTTTGGTCATAACTCTGAAACATGTAAATCACCCCGAAACACCAAAACTGTGGCTCTGAAAAATGTAAATCACCCTTAAACCCAAAAACAATGGACAATAGCTCATAAAAACGGCCATAAAGCGCAAAAAAGATGAGTTTTTTGTCATTACTCTCAAACATGTAAATCGCCCTAAAACTCCAAAACCGTGGGCAATAACTCATGAAAACGACCATAAAACACAAAAACGAATAGTTTTTGCTCATACCTCTCAAACATGTACATCAGCCTAGAACCCCAAAACCATGGGCAATAACATATGAAAAGGCCATAAAATGCAGAAAAGACAAGTCTTTGGTCATAACTCTGTAACATGTAAATCACCCTCGAACCGCAAAACTATAGGCAATAGCTCATGAAAACAGCCATAAAGCAAAAAAAAGATGAGTTTTTGGTCATAACTCTAAAACATTTAAATTGCCCAGGAACCCCAGAACCGTGGGCAATAACTCATGAAAACGGCCAAAAAACGCAAAAATGACGAGTTTTTGCTCATACTTCTTAAACATGTAAATCGATCGGGAAACCCAAAATTGTGGGCAATAACTCATGAAATAGGACGTAAAACGCAAAAAAGATGAGTTTTTTGTCATAACTCTCAAACATGTAAATCACTCTGGAACCCCAAAACTTTGGCCAATAGCTCGTGAAAACGGCCATAAAAAGCAAAACCGAAGTCTTTTTGCTTATACCTCTCAAACATGTAAAACAATCTAGAACCTCAAAATTGTGGGCAATAATTCAGGGAAATGGCCATAAAACGGAAAAAAAGATGTGTTTTTGGTCATAGCTCTGAAACATATAAATCACCCTGAAACCCCAAAACTGTGGACATTAGCTCATGAAAATGACCATAAGGTGCAAAAAAGATGAGTTTTTGGTCAACACTCTCAAACATGTAAATCGCCCTAAAACCCCAAAACCGTGGGGAATAACTCATGAAAACGACCATAAAACACAAAAACGAATAGTTTTTTCTCATACCTTTCAAACATGTACATCGCCCTAGAACCGTAAAACAATGGGCATTAACTTATGAAAAAGGCCATATAATGCAAAAAAATACGAGTCTTTGGTCATAACTCTGAAACATGTAAATCACCCTCGAACCCCAAAACTATAGGCAATAGCTCATGAAAACGGTTGTAAAGCGAAAAAAAAGATGAGTTTTTGGTCATAACTCTGAAACATGTAAATTGCCCTGAAACCCCAAAACAGTGGGCAATAACTCATGAAAACGGCCATAAAACACAAAAACGACGAGTTTTTGCTCATACTTATCAAATATGTAAATCGCCCTGGAACCCCAAAACTGTGGACAATAACTCATGAAAATGGCCATAAAACGCAAAAAGGATGAAATTTTTTGTCATAACTCTAAAACATGTAAATCACCCTTAAACTCCAAAACTGTGGACCATAGCCATTGAAAACGGCCATAAACGCAAAAAAGAAGAGTTTTTGGTCATCACTCTCAAACATGTAAATCACCATAAAACCCCAAAACCGTGGGCAATTACTTATGAAAACGACCATAAAACGCAAAAACAAATAGTTTTTGCTGATACCTCTCAAACATGTACCTCGCCCTAGAACCCTAAAACAATGGGCAATAACTTATGAAAAAGGCCATAAAACGCAGAAAAGACAAGTCTTTGGTCATAACTCTATAAAATGTAAATCACCCTCGAACCCCAAAACTATAGGCAATAGCTCATGAAAACAGCCATAATGCAAAAAAAGATGAGTTTTTGGTCATAACTATGAAACATGTAAATTGCCTAGGTACCCAGAACCATGGGCAATAACTCATGAAAACGGCCATAAAACACAAAAACGATGAGTTTTTGCTCATACTTCTCAAACATGTAAATCAACCGGGAAACCCAAAGCTGTGGGCAATAACTCATGAAATTGGACGTAAAACGCAAAAAAGACAAGTTTTTGGTAATAACTTTGAAACAAGTAAATCACCCTGAAACACCAAAACTGTGGGCAAGAGCTCATGAAAACGGCCATAAAGCGCAAAAATGATGAGTTTTTTGTTCATCACTCTCAAACATGTAAATCACTCTGGAACCCCAAAACTTTGGGCAATAGCTCATGAAAACGTCCATAAAAAGCAAAATCGAAGTCTTTTTGCTTATACCTCTCAAACATGTAAATCGCCCTAGAATCCCAAAACTGTGGACAATAGCTCATAAAAACGGCCATAAACACAAAAAAGATGAGTTTTTGGTCATCACTCTCAAACATGTAAATCTCCCTAAAACCCAAAAACCGTGGGCAATAACTCATGAAAACGACCATAAAACGCAAAAACAAATAGTTTTTTCTCATACTTCTCAAATATGTACATCGCCCTAGAACCGTAAAACAATGGGCATTAACTTATGAAAAAGGCCGTAAAATGCAAAAAATACGAGTCTTTGGTCATAACTCTGAAACATGTAAATTACCCTCGAACCCAAAAACTATATGCAATAGATCATAAAAACGGCTGTAAAGCGAAAAAAAGATGAATTTTTGGTCATAACTCTGAAACATGTAAATTGCCCCGGAACCCCAAAACAGTGGGCAATAACTCATGCAAACGGCCATAAAACACAAAAACGACGAGTTTTTGCTCATACTTCTCAAATATGTAAATCGCCCTGGAACCCCAAAACTGTGGACAATAACTCATGAAAATGGCCATAAAACGCAAAAAGGACGAGTTTTTGGTGATAACTCTAAAACATATAAATCACCCTGAAACACCAAAACTGTGGGCAATAGCTCACGAAAACAGCCATAAAGCGCAAAAAAGATGAGTTTTTGGTCATCACTCTCAAACATGTAAATCACTCTGGAACCCCAAAACTATGGGCAATAGCTCGTGAAAACGGCCATAAAAAGCAAAATCGAAGTATTTTTGCTTATACCTCTCAAACATGTAAACCGCCCTAGAACCCCAAAAATGTGGGCAATAATTCAGGAAAATAGCCATAAAACGAAAAAAAGATGTGTTTTTGGTCATAACTCTGAAACATGTAAATCACACTGAAACCCCAAAACTATGGACATTAGCTCATGAAAATGACCATAAGGCGCAAAAAATATGAGTTTTTGGTCATCACTCTCAAACATGTAAATGACCCTAAAACCCCAAAACCGTGGGCAATAACTCATGAAAACGACAATAAAACGCAAAAATTAATAGTTTTTGTTCATACCTCTCAAACATGTACATCGCCCTAGAACCGTAAAACAATGGGCATTAACTTATTTAAAAGGCCATAAAATGCAAAAAAAATACGAGTCTTTGGTCATAACTCTGAAACATGTAAATCACCCTCGAACCCCAAAACTATACGCAATAGCTCATGAAAACGGCCGTAAAGCAAAAAAAAGATGAGTTTTTGGTCATAACTCTGAAACATGTAAATTGCCCCGGAACCCCAAAACCGTGGGCAATAACTCATGAAAACGGCCATAAAACACAAAAACGACGAGTTTTTGCTCATACTTCTCAAATATGTAAATCGCTCTAGAACCCCAAAACTGTGGACAACAGCTGATGAAAATGACCATAAAACGCAAAAAACACGAGTTTTTGGTGATAACTCTGAAACATGTAAATCACCCTGAAACACCAAAACTGTGGGCAATATCCTTGTGATCTAGTCACATGCTTTCAAGCGGTGTTGATTTAATAGCACCGAGAGGGCACAAAGTATATCTCTGTGTCATTAGTATGGACAAATATCACTCTTGATCTATGAGCCTCAACATAACACTTTCGGAATACCTGAACCCACCTTTATAGTCACCCTTACTGTGTGATGTTTGAATGTTATCAAGACACTCTTATGGTGTTAGCGATTGACGTGATCTCATGGTGTAAGAATTAAGTCTAGTTCGTATATGTTTGATGTAGCAATGAAACTTAATGACTAGATCGTATTGTTAAATCTAATTTTAGTGTATGTTCATTATACCATTTTTCTAATGATATAATCCCATTATTAACAACATCTAATGTTCATGATCAGGAAACTTTGATCATCTGTTAATCAACGAGCTAGTTCAAATGAGAGCATAAGGAATTGACTTAGCAATAAACATGAGTATTTAAGGTGTGTCACAAAATCAAAAAAGTTTAGAGGGATAATTTACCAAAGTTGATTAATTGACAACTAATGATATACTCTCTTGTGCTGCCATGCATGCGTCATATCTCTTCTATGTTTCAGAATAAATAGTGCCAAACTAAGTAAGAGTTACTTGTTCTATGTCTTTGGGTCATGAGCACTAGTGCTCCTTTGATTAAATAAAATCATATTTACAAGTTCAAAAATAATCTGAAAATAATTCTAGACATAGTATATCCCACAAGCATGTAAAATGACAACACGAAGTTCTTTGTATCGTTGGCTACACAAAAAGTGAAAAAATGGGATAAACTTTGGAGATTTAAAAATATGCATACATATATCCACACTTTTGTCATTTTTGTGCACCGAGAGTACAAAGTATTTGAAATTGATATTTTGCAGGTTTGTGTGATACATTTTTTTTGTTGGAAAGGAGCATATACTAATATCAGAGGATACAAATTACACCCAGCCTCTGCAACGACGCATTGCCCTAGCGACCACACGGATGCACACAACCAAAAAAAGAAGAATTACAAAAAAGAAAAGTCCCGCTACAGTGACTCGTTCATTGAAATAGCAATACTACCACTACCAAGACAGCACCAGAAATCCAGCTTCTCCAAAAACGACGCCTCCAAGAAGAGAACAGTGCACAAATACCGTCATCGTCCGATCAAAGATCTAGGTTTTCACCCTGAAGAAAGTCCACGCTCTCAAAACAATACCTTTAACAAGGCCATTGCCAGGCACAACCAATTAAGACCAGACCCTGGGTTTTCACCCTAAGAGGTAGGACCATGAACCTCTCCTGTGCAGTCGCTCACACTTGCATACCACTCCTCCAATTCAAAGTCACCTAGCCAATTCATCATCAACACCCAGACTCGAACCACCATTGTCTGTCCTTAGATCTCGGTCTCCATGACTTTCTCCGTCAGCACCATGGAATGAGAACATGCCCACGATAATAACAGCCAACAAAGCTTCGAAGCACACCCTCCAAATGGTCAGAGTAAAACATGGGTGTGAATGACCGAATTCAATCCTTCCAGCAAACTCACAGCATGATATCACTTATGGAGTTTGCCGGCGGAGCCTTCCGGAACACGACACAGAAACCAGATCAATGAAGACCAACATCCGGCAGATCATCGTCTTGGCTTGAGAGGGATCCAGGACCCCTCCCTTTATTGAAACCGAGCCAGCAGCCCCCACGGCACCCGCCGGAATAGCAGGATCCGCCGCAAGACGGCAAGACCACCCACAGGCATGTCTGCATGCAGTCAGGTGAACGCGTGCACAAGCAGTTGGAGCAAATACAAGTTGCTGCCATGGAAGATCTGCAGACGCAACAAGTAGTACAACTCGTGGATGACTTCCTCTATACCTAGATCCAATTAATGCTGGAACTTTCTCTTCCTTTCGCAAGAACCGGATCACAGTACCGCGACTGTTGGGGAGCACGGTGTGGTGCCAGCCAAGATCGCGAGGGTGAGCAGCTAGCTCTGGTCCCTCTACAAGGCCAGGGATAAGAAGAAGCATCGGGACAGATCGGGCCAGACCAGAAGACATAGCTGGGTGGAGGAGGAAAACCACCATGGCCGAAGAAAAGGAAAAACGGACGGAGACTCCCCGCCACCGCCGTCCGCCGTTGGACGACCTCCTCCGGCGGCGGCGAGGAGGAGATCGGGGGGAAGTCCTCCTTGGGTGGCGGCGGCGGCGGCGTCTCCTCCGGAGTCGCCCCAAGCGACCCGGGAGGCTAGGTTGTTATTTTTGTCCACGGGTCCTTGTGTGATACATTATTGGCATCTTCCAAAATTGTTTTCAATTTTTTCGAAACACACTCAAATACAATTTCCCATTTGTTTTAGAATTACACGATCATTGTAGCTCCGGAGCCGAAAATCATGGCTCTTGCCTTTTCAACTTGGCAACCTAAAAAAATGCATGCATCTTATCATCAGGTCTGCCAGGCTACTTATATGATAAGCTTATAACTGTTGAAAAAGTGCGTTGCCTGTGCAAGAGATTGTACAACCGTTGCAATCAGAACGCACAACCACTCCAACGTCCGACCAACCGCGGGTACAGACAAAACATTTGGATCGATTCGAAGAGTTGACTCTGCATATATATGCACCAGCATCTACGCACACGCAATGGTACGGAACCATATACATGGTGCATGGTTGCATCGTCATCGATCGATCGATCAGCCATAGTACGTTTTACACGATCCATAAATTACTCTCGGCGTCGGTTCAGGTTAGCAGCTAGCTGTTAGCTACGAACCATTGACCAAGCTATGTTAAGAATCTCTTTCGCCAAAAAAAAAGGATAAGTGCATTGCATGTTAGGATCGATCGTACAAACCGTTGCTACAAACAAACGTACAACCACTAGCTCCAACGTACGACCAACCGCTCGCGGGTACAAACAAAACGGTGCCATCGATCCAAGAGTTGACCCGAGCATTCAGTATTTTTTCGCCAAATCTAACCTTTTAGCGTAACTTCAACCGAATCAGACATCTTCCCTAAAACTAATTCGGAATCTGATCCCTGGGATCGGCGTCATTTTAAATGACGCCGAAGTTGTGTCTATCGGCGCCAAGTCGTAGCAGCTATATCAAATGGCGCCTGCCTCCCAGCTGCTACGACCCTAAACCCTAAACCTCTCATCTGCTACGACTTGGCGCCGATATGCACAACTTCGACGCCATTTAAAATAACACCGAACCTAGGAATCAGATTTTGAATTAGTTTTAGAGAGAGGGCAAACTTAAAATTAGTTTCGCAAAAGTTAGATTTGACAAAAAAATACAAGCATTCACACACATGCGACGGTACGGAGCCATGCATGGTGGGTGCCTCGTCATCGATCAGCAGCCGTATGTTCTAGAAGAGATCCATTAATTACTTACCTGGCGTCGGTCGGTCGGTCGATCGTGATCTGCGATCTGTGATCTGTGGTTCGATCAGGTTAATTTAACAGCTAGCTGTTAGGAACCATTGACCAAAAGCTGGTGCTAGTACAAGCGGCCTATTCAGCACGACGTGTAACTAAGCTGTGCACAACCACCAAGAGCTGACCACCAGAGATCTGCAGATCAAGCACATGCCTGCGACTAGCTAGGCGATCGATTGTACGGTGCGTGTGGCTCTGCTGTCACCAGTTTGATCCAAATTAAGTCAAAAGTCCGCTTATTATTCTATGTGATTGGCATCGACCCCGAGCTATCGACGTCTCAAGTACAGCCGTCCCTTGGAACTTATCAGGGCTGCCAAGCTACTTATAAGAGATAAGCTATACTACTCTGTCTGAGAGATTAAGTTGACCTTGTGTAAGCAGGGTTGCAGTGTACAAAACGTGCTCCTTCCACAAATTAAGAACTGACTAGTTGCAGGGTACCAAAGAACGGCACATGCACATGCAAGCGTACGGTGCGCTGCTGCCTCGGTTCCCCCTTAATCAAGGGGTGCCAAGAACTTTCTAGAGACATCATGTGTAAGTTTTGTTAATTTCGGGACACACAAGTTTAGGGAGGCTCGTCATTGACCAAACCGAGTTAAACTAGTCCTGTTTTTGCTTTCTCTCCCTCTCCGTGGCCATCCGTCAGATAGCCACCGACAGAGGGAGAGTGTGTAAGTTGTCATGGCCGCGATGATAAAATAAATATCCAAATGTTTGATTATTCCAAGAAAATTTACACATGCAAAATGTCCAACCTTTTCTTTCTCTTTGTAAAAATTTGTGGCAAAAATATGTTCAAAAAAGAAGTTTTGACTATCTGGAGCATGGGAAATTATTTATTTTCTCTTAGGGTAAAATGTGTTCCTTTTCTCTTAATAGAATTTCAAGAGTACACATAATCCATAATATTTGCATGCTTATCTTTTTTCCAAAAAAATGATACCATATTTGTTAATGTGTAAGACCCACCTCTTACGACCGAAATCGAACATGAGAGCTAGGCATATGAAAAGCCCAACCCAATAGAACACACACTAAATCAAACCACGAAGTATACATTCCGGGTGGCCCTATTTGCCGCTGTAAGCAGGAGGGATTCCCACCCGCCAGATCGGACAGCTCCATGGGCCATGGCCCAAAATGTAACTCTTCTATTGTTTTTTTTTCTAGACGTGGCTTTTTTGCTTCCTGGTGCATATGCATCCTTTATTTGCATTTGATTTTTGTTACGCAAGATATGTGCACCTGGAACTTCAAGTTTTAGGTGCGCGCAAAGTCATTTCACGGAAAATGAATAGTTTGGGTGGCTTGTGTAAAAAAGACAAAATTTGGTGCTAAAGTAACGTAATCCACAATGCAAAAAAAATGTATTTTTTACATAGCACACAAAACATATCGGTTTTTGGTGAAATGATTTCGTGTGCACCTCAAACATGAAGCTACACATGATTATATTTTTTTTTCAAAATTTTCAACTTTTTGAAATATGTTTTTTTATACCGGGTGTAGAATGGGGTTTCCATTTTTTTACTTTCACTAGAAAACATGCCCGTGCGTTACAACGGGAGTGAAAACCAACAATTATAGAAAATATATAATCATCTTCCTAGGTTTGTTTTCTTATTTTTATGCCATAGAGACCTTAAATGGTTTTCATTTGTATTGCGGCGGCTTGCTTGAGTCTCCTAGGTCTGGAAAATGGCATATAAACCAAAGTGTACAGAAAATACGGGCTAGAAAAATGTAAGAAAATAGATAGTACAGAAAGTATAAAAATGAGGAAAAAGAAAGATTAATAAATATATGACAAAAAGAAAAGATCATTCAACATATGTCCATGCACAAAATAAGATCTACGGAATTTACACAAAAGGCACGATTTCTTTGAAAGGGAATAGCTTCAAACATTTGGAGTATGTGTACCACCTGCTCGGCAAACACATGTACAGTCTTAAGAGATATTTTCTACCGCAAAACATGAATGGATCCTCCACGCTTGGCCCTAGCAAATCCATAACTAAGATGCTGTAATATCCTTCTACACCAAACTATCTAGCCTTTGGAATTTTAGCTGCCACAACAAAAATATTGAAAATTATACTGGTCATATCACAGTTTCTAAAAAACTTTCACCATCTATAGCTTCCATACCCCCTCCTCGCAAATCCTCTAAATCTTTTACATATTGCAATTGGGATGTTTTGTCTTCACAAAATTTATCAAATGTCTTCGCAAACTCATGTAAAAATTATCACCATCTATATGAAACTCAACCAGATAATATAGTAATTCTTTTTACAGGCTGTGTAGTATATAGTAGTTTTTCAGAATCATGGTAGTAGTTATATGATCTGTAAGATATAAAGTACAACTCAAACTGATGGTTGAAAAGCAGAGCACAATTACACCGACTGAAAACAAAAGAAGCAGCTTCATTAGTCCTACAGGTGTGCAACTGTAAGAAGATTGTCTGCATATGCAAATGCACCAGTTGTTCCTGCATTTTGACAATAATGGTTATCGGATAGATATATTATTGTGCTAAATGTTACCATATCTTCTTTGGTTGATATAAAATTCCATGTCGAGATGTTCTACCTACTACCTCCAAAGCTCAATAAGTATAGCAATCAGTCTGGGACAAATGTTTCTTTGGTGGTCTTTGTCTTTCTTCCAAACTACCAAGAAGGATAGAGGTCACCATATTAATGGAAACAAACGACTCAAAGAAGGATAGACGGTACCACCATAAGTTTGTCAACCAACTACATATAATACTGATGTGCGCTGTTCTTACTTCCGCACATGCGCCCTGCCAGCAAAATACCACTTTCCTTGTAGAATTGCGGTGCTCCACACGATGTAGCAGCTGAAGCCACTCCAAACGAAATTTCACCTCTATCTAAAGAAATAATTGAAAAAAATAGGTCATGCTCATATTCATGCAAGAGGAAGTGTTTTATTACTTTCATATTTGACCATTTTCATTCAAAATGCATACATGTGAATCATTAATTATTTATGGACTTCATAGGTAAGCATCAAACAATCAACCTCTGCTACATATTTTCAGGCTACTACTGTCGTACTACATCGTGTGATGGATTTGGACGTCTGATTTCGGATGAGTACTACCATATGCCCAAATTAATAGGACCAAAAATACCAAATCCATCTCCTCTCAACCATTGACTAACAATGATCCTCAAAATCCATAAAAAATGTACCAACGATAGCAAGCAGTACTTTCCCATGCCTTCAGTGAAAATCACATCAGGCGTCAATGAGTACAACAACAAAGTATTGAAGTTGATATCTTAACATAGAGAGATGAGCGATGAGCCATACCTTGAGGCAGACCTTGTTCCGGTGGTTGGACTCGATGAAGGCTGATGAGATAGCGTGCATGTAGTCCTGGACATTTCTCGAAGGCCCCCAATTTGGTTGAACGGATCGGCAAGGTCATCTGCCACTTGAGCCAGGAGGTTCCTCTACTAGCAAGGCTGGGCTACCAACAGATGAAATCAAACCTGAGAGCAGTTCACGAATCAACTAAAAGCAGTTCGAGTGGATCACAGACTTCTGAATCCTTTTTCAAAATCAAACTCTACTGACAAAAGCATCATTATTAAGTCTTTAATGTTGCCACTTATGTACCCACCAAAAAATTGGCACAAAAAATGGGCAGCCAGTCCAACTTACCAGCATCCTACATCGAAGAATATATCAAAGGCACTAAGTTGTTCTCATTTCTTACCCGATTTGTTTTCTTTCCACATATGAATCGTAAAAACCAATGCATCTGACTATCTTTTGCTGTTAGGCACATCCATTTGTATTATCCATTCCTGCAATGGATGAAGCCAAAAGAATAATAACCGATAACTAAATAAAAGAAGGGCAAGGTCAGATAGTTCACCCGCAGGTGAGTGGTATGCACTGATGAAGGCACTGGTTCTTCTCCTTACCAATTATCCATTGCAAAAGAAAAAATAGCCATGGATGTGAAATCATATTTTGGTAACATATATGCCTCTGAATAGACCTACAAGTGAAATCATATTCCTGTTACATGAATAGCCGAAATAGTGCAGGTTAAACGGAAATATGACGGCCCACCCACTCGCCACTACCTTCTCCACCGATCAATTGGATCCTCAAATGCAATACTGCAATAGGGTGAAGTCACGATGTCATATCCAACCACATGATCCCTCTCACCTGTCACATGTGTATGTTCAGTACAGAGTAAAATGGAGAATGACAATGTAGATTACAGAATCCATACGGCCAAACCCACCCGCCTGATTGATGATGAGGTTGAACTATCTGCATGGCCGATTATTTCTACACACGGTCAATGACAGATACTGCATCAGCAATCCATGCCATCATATCATAATCTACTTCCTCTGTTTCCCATCATTATTATGTCGAATACCTAACCGGTGAAGCCTCTCTCCCTAGCAAACTTGTAGTGTTTGGTGAGAAAAATAAAACGAAAAACTTGCCATATTGATTTCTTAAAGATCCTAACATGTATTGATGTACAGTTTCTCTTGATCATGCGTGCGACCTCTAGCTAGGACAAGACGACTGAGGAAAAATACCTGCCACCATGAACATCATATCCTCGTTAACAAGTTCTTTGGCCTTGTCCCCATCTGATACTGTTGTGCGGCTACAGAGATCTTAGCCGGCATCCGCATATTCTCCATTGCCATGGTCGCTTCTCCGAGCTGCAGCCACCGCATATTCTCCATAGTTTGAAGAGTCAGTGCAGGATAGGCAGAGTTTGGACAAGTATGAACTTTTCGTTCAATTACTAAATGTATGGGATTGTTGTAAATAACTGTATTGACCAAACAAGATACCGGACAATCTAATTTGGATCAATCGTAAACAAAAAATTCATTCCAAAAGTGAATAAAATAAACAAGTGTATATAGAAGTGCTTCAACTGCAGCTAGAGAGGAAACCGACGAAGAAAGTAGCAATTGGTTTGTTACCTTCTCCAGGGAGCAGCATTCTTGGAAGTCTAGGACAGTGAGAGCCAGAACATGTTGAGCCACAACAGCAACGCGACTAACATGCCCAAGGTGACGCCTAAACACGCATCTTCCATTCATCCATACCCATCTCCTTCTCCACCAAGCTTAGCCTGCAGTCCTCCTCCTTCGTTGTTGCAGCGCCGTTCTCACCTCCCCACATGCCGTTGGCACCCCTCTTCTGGTGGATCTATATATATGACAAACATATACATCTGGATATGCAAAAAATGCTAATGCTGATATGAAATCAACTCGATCGACGATCGTGGCAAGTAGAAAAGAAAAATAATTAAGTTATTTCGAACATGGCTTGGTTTCAGCAAGCGTTAAATTATCAGGAACTTTCATGTACACGTCAAATTCATCGAACATATTATCAACCTGCAACACCTTGGCAATATCACAAGCACTTGTCGTGCATAAGAGAGGGAGCACGACCTTTACGTACAGAGTACCAAAGCACGGAGCTCAAGGACGGCGGCGGCTTCCAAGCCCGCAAGGTGCAGGGGCAAAGCTGTCTAGGCCATGGAGCTCGAGGGCGGCGGCGTCCAGGCCTACAAGGTGGGGCTACACTGTCGAGGCCAGAGTAGATGGTCGGAAGAGTCTTAGCTTTCAAGGTGGGGGAAAGCGGCAACGACGGAGATGTAGGATTTTGTCGAGCAGAGGAGCCCTGTGTGTAGGCCTTCAAGGTGGGGGAAGGCGGCAACGACCGAGATGTACGATGCCGCCGGGGTGGACTGTGGAGTAGTGTAGGATCCTTGCAGCGTGATTTTAGGGCACGTACAATACGGTGACGTCAGCCTTCCCTTATGTTCGTCACGTTGGATTTTTGCTTAGTTGGAAGAGAGAGAAACAAGAGAGAGGGGGTTGTCTTCCCTTAGCTAAGGGATGATCTCTTAGCAATAAGAGAAGACTATTTTTCTCCATTGTATCATATGCCTTCTCTTAGTCAACCAATTATTTACTAAAAATAGTTAATTCTATTAATTGCTAGAGATAGCAATAAGAGATAATGCATTGTACAAGTTATATATTGTGTCTTCTCTAAATGATGTGGAGAGCTAAGAGAAGGCATGCCTTCTCTAGCATTGTACATGCTCTTAGGAAATAAATGGAGAAGTTATTATTGCGGATCTTTCATCAGCGTGATTTTTGTCGCTGATTCTATGCGAGATGCAGTCGCGCGGGGGACGAAAAGTGTGTTGACGAAACGTCCGATGTAGTAGCACTGTGGCAGAAAACGAAACATCGACTTATTTTTTAGATAGTAGATATTTTACTTTGTGATGTATAAAATGTATTGAGAAAAGATCATATTCAAATTTTATTTAAAGCTTGAAAGATGTTCAAATTTGAAAAATATTCAGACTTCAAATTGTCCCCCCCCCCCTCCCTAGAAAACCTAAGAAAAAAAGGAAACACCGGCTAACGGGCCGCATCCCAGTTCCTCCACGCGTGAGCGGGAGGGAGTGGAGAATAGGGTTTCGCTACATTTTTCGTCTTTCTTTACTTATTAGTGTATAACTTGCATTGAGTAATAAAATTAGGGTAGTACTACGCGATTTCTCTGGAGGATAATTTCTCAAAATCCTCAGGGTCCCCCTGCTGACACGTGTCCTCTAAAAAACCCTAAAATCCCATTTTGCTATAAATATACCATTTTTGCTACAAATAATCTGTTTTTGCTACATGTAGCAGAAAACGGTTCTGTCCAGAAAATAGAAAAACAGACTGGACCTCGTCAAAGATCCTTGTAGCAAAAAATTTGTGGTAATGTAGCAAATACGACTTCTACGGAGACTTGCCGGAAACTTTTGCCCAGAGACCTCGCCGACACTATTGTAACAAAACCACAAAACAGTGATAGCAAATAAATATCCTAATGTAGCCAAAAAAAGATCTCGTCGGAGACTTCCGCCGGCAGACTTTGCCGGACACCTTGTAGCGTAAACATTGGACTAGTGTAGCAAAAACATGGAACAGTTGTTGCAAAAATATTATCATAATATTGCAAAACTAAATTTGTCGGAGACCCGTCAAAAACAGTGTAGCGGAACTACAAAACTGTCGTAGCGAAACTACAGAATGGTGGTAGCAAATGACTGCTAGCCTGGTAGCAACTCCGACGAAGCGTGACCGTGACTCCTGGGCTTGTAGCAACTCTCTCCGGAGACCTCACGAACACAACGTAGCAGGAATCCGGCGGGGCAGTTCACGACGAGCACGCTAGGCGACAAGCGGTGCGTGCAGCGTGAGCGAGCATGCGGGGCGGCGGTAGGCGTCATGGGCAGCACCGCCAGCGGCAGCGACAACCCGAGCTCCCACTCCACCACGGCCATAAATTGGAGGAGGAGAAGAGGCTAGGGAAGGAGGATACTAACGGAGCAGAGGAGCGAGGTTGGGTTGGCGCGGCGGTGTTCCGGGGCAAGGAGCACGGACCACCGGAGGTCCATGGAGCCGGCCATGGCTGCGGCGCTCGGAGGAATCAGGGTGCTACACAACGGCGTGTGTGCGTCGGCTCCTATGGAAGTGCGTCGGCGGCGAAGTCCAACGCGGCGGCGGCAGATTCTGGCGCGGGGTCCAAGGATTGGGAGCCAGGCCATGTGTGAGGAGCGCCACCCAGGAGGTCGTCCGGCCGGCGACGCGGCACACAGTAAAACTCACGGGGGAGAAGAGGATTTGGCCTAGAAGAAGATAAGGTGGGCCCAGTACATCACGCGCGCAGTTCGGTGCGTGCGCAAGTTTCCAACCACCCAAACGATTTTTCTGGGAAGGCTATGTGAGAGACGGACCCGGAGGATCGGAACGCGCGATCCCCCTAGGAAACTGTATCGTTTTACATAAAATTAAGAGGGACAAGGTTAAAAGACGATACTGAAATTACTCAAAATTTGGAATATCAAGTTTGTTCACAGGAGCGAACTACTCCCTCAATCCCAAAATAGATGTCTTAATTTTTTTAAAAATCGGTGAATCTATATACTAAATAGATTCATTTAAATTTTAACAAATCCGAGACATCTATTTTAGAATGGAGGGAGTACAACCTATGTTTTATAACGATATGATGTTATAAATTAGTTTGCTAAAATATACTACCTTCATTTTACAATATAAACTTTTTTAGTAAGCTAAAAGAGTTTATTAAAAATGCTTATATTTTAAAACGGAGCGAGTACTATATTACAAAACAGAGGGATGCTTTTTCTTTACAGAACACAGGAGCATATTAGAGGCAGGCCTTCTGGGTTGTTGGGGGGTGAAGGAAAATGGACTCATTATTATGTATGGGCCGAAACGAGCTGTCGATGAGCGTTTCTATTTTGGAACCGTATGTGTATGTGGAGCCCGTATACAGAAATTAATTCGTGGGTTATGCTGTCAGCTCAATCCTACTATGTGAAGCAAATGTTTTTTTCCTCAAAGAAATGTGGAGCAAATGTTTCAGTACAAACAGGGACAGACACCAACATCAATCAAAGGTAACCAATATATTTGATCACCTGAATTTGATAATTTGATGTTTTCCTCCGCTTTACTACATCATCAAGGAACGCAGAGGAGATATTTTCAGCTAGTACAAGTATTTTCATTACACTTGACAATCATACAGGTTGAATTTTTTCTCGAAAGTTTACTTCACAATAGTAACTTTTTAGATAATATTTGACAGACTGACAATACGAAGTATAATAACCATTAACTTGTATATTGGGCATCATGTCAATGCCGAGACACAACAACTTTTAGCATTGTTCAAGCATACCGTTCTGCTCCAGTGCCGCTTATTTTGCTTCTTATAATAGATACTGCATATATATATGATCCATATATGCCACTCTCTCGTTGTGGAGCTAGTCGCGGTTAATTGATCCTGAAGGACTCGAGCACGTCCTCCCTGCTGGCGGCAGCGGTGTCGTAGGCCTCCATGAACTCGCTGAACACGAACTCCCTGAACCTTGCCGGGTTATCCGCGGCCTCGTCCACCATCTCCGGCGCGGGGCCGATGCGGCACTCGTTCTTGGGCATGATGAGCGTGGCCACCGACATCCTCGCCACAGCAGAGTTGGTGACGGCGCGGTGCTCGACGCTGGCGAGCGCGCCGTTGGTGACGATCTCCATCTGGTGGCCGAAGTTGACGACGAAGGCGCCGGGGACAGGGCGGACGAGGATCCAACGGCCCTGGTGCCGCGCCTGGAGGCCCGCAACCTCGCCCTGGGAGAGCACGGTGAGGAGGTGGCGGTCGCAGTGCGGGAGCAGGCCCAACGTGAGGCTCGGGTCCGGGCACGGCGGGTAGTAGTTCACGTTCATCTGCGTCTCGCCGCCGCTCAGGTCGCCCGCGAAGAAGTCCGGGACGAGGCCCAGCCCCTTGGCGACGAGGGCGAGGAGAGTCTGGGCGAGGTCGTGCACCGCCTCGGAGAAGGAGGCGAGGCGTGGGCGGAAGGTTGGTGGTTGGGGTGGCCAGTGGCGGAGGAGGGCGTCGGTGACCGGGTGGCACTGGAGCTTGAGGTAGTCGCGCCAGTACCGCGTCTCGCTCTTGTCGTAGGAGGTGCTGGAGGCGAGACGGAAGGGCTTTCTTTGGTCGTCCGAGCAGTAGGGCAGCTTCTCCTCCGCCGGCATCGCGAAGAACTCCGCCGCGGCGTCTCGGAACCCCTTCACCACCTCCTCCCCCACGCCGTGGTTCACCACCTGCGCGCGAATCAAAAGATCAAGGTTTTCAGGATTCGCAAGCAAAGAGAAAAGATTGAAGGAAAGCAAAACACCAAATTCAGTTCTTTCAGGCGGAAAACCAAGTTGAGAATTTTAAATCTGTCAAACTCGTTGTACTCCAGTATGTCATCACTCCAGTACTCCTGATAAATGATAATCAGAACTTGACAAGCGCAAACGACGAAAGTGCAGAGCCGAGTTAACGACATGCCTGGAAGAAGCCGAATTCCTTGCCGGCCCGGACGATCTCAGCAGCGACGTGGCGGCGGAGTCCATCATCACCGGACAGCGCCGCGTGGTGCAGGTCGACGACGGGGAGTGTGACGCCGTCTGTGTCGTCGTCGAGGCTCTGTCCGTCGAGCTGCAGGGCGGCGCGCTTCTCCGGCGGGAAGACGTACCGGTCGGGCACGGAGGCGTGCGCCAGGGCGTTGGACAGCAGCTCCATCGTCGTCTCCGATCGATCTCGGTCACTCACACGTGTACTGTGTGAGTGAGTGTGTGCCAGATGGGATGGAGTGAACCTTTAACAGATGGTTGGATCAGTATATATAAACAAACCCACAACGTGCCAAAATCTTCAGGTAGTGTACGCCATGAATGAAATGAAGCTTTAGCAAGTTTGTTGGCGGATGGGAGTTGTTGTCTTGGTGTGAGGGAGAGTGCAGCCGTCGACGTGGAAGCATCTGCGCCGTCCGTCCGTTGCAGGGACGTGCACGAGCAGACACGGCCGCGTGCGTCCGAGGAAGCGTCCCCCGGCCGACAGCGACCTTCGGCCGTGCAGGGCCTGCAAAGACGACTGATTTCGGCGTAAAAGACAAGGCGATCGAGCACATGCGCGGGCGCTAGCGGTGCACGTAGCTTGCGAGATTCCGTACGATGAGGAATTAATCCTCCTGCTGGGAGTGACGGGATCATCCGTCCGTAAATAAGTCTACTTTTAGCTGTTGTCTAAGACAAAAAAAAATTAAATTTGACCAACTTTATAGATAAATATAACAATATATATTATATTTAATTTATATATTATGAAAATAGATTTAAAAACATATCTAGTGGTATCAATTTAGTGTCATAATTATTGCTACATTTTCTTATAAAGTTAGTCAAACTTTATTAACTTTGACTTAGAAAATACTAGAAGTACACTTATTTGCGGACGAAGGGAGTACTCTACATGCATCTACCTTAGCTAGCACACACACATGGATAGAGATAAAATAGACATCGCCTACGGTACTAGTGCGTAGCATTAGAATGGCCAAACCATTACCCGTACCTACTCGCTCCGTTACAAGGGCGTGTTTGGTTAGTCATGTCTAAATTTCTCGGTTTTGGAACTTGGCTCGCTGGATGCTGCATCCAGCTGGATTAGGCTTGGGCCAAAAAATGGCGTTTTGTTTGGCTTCCTACATTTTTTATTTCGTGCAATTTGGTCTAGTTGTTTGATTGCACGTATTTGTGCTTTAATTCCCAGCCGGTTGATGTAGTTTGTTCCGTATGCCCGGCCGGCCTAGATGTAGCTTGTTCCGAAGCTACCTTGCAATACATGATTTCTCTTTTCTCTTGTATTCATTCCTCATGCCCCCGCCGCTCTCATTTTTCTTCCCATCCCCAGCCATCGGTCCTGTTTCTCCTGGACTTCGCCATCATCGCCGCTATACCCGAAACTACCCTGCCCACTCTGAGTTCATCACGCCTTGCCCGGACGCCTACCACATGTTTGATCGCCGGAATGCAAGTCGGCGCCTACCTGGTATGTGAACGTCGCCATTATGTTCGTGTGCTAACCATAATCGTAGGCTCACAGATGCCCTAGATGGCGAACAATGAAACGAATGAACACACGACCAAATTAAAAATATTACAATATTAACATTTGTAGCTTGCAAAATTGAGTCACAGCGACACGAGCGAGAGTGACTCTGAATTATCATTACTTTTGGCTATCTTGGTGCTGCAAAAGAAATTGCATGCATAGTTGTAGAGATTAACAATTGCTGGTACGTACTAGGATGTACCTCAACTCTCAAAGGTACTTTTGGTAACCATGCATGCATTACTGTGTCAAGCGGGGGACGGGTTGCGGGTGTGGAATATCTATTATATACTAAAAACAATATAAGGATGTTTTTCGAGACACCAGGTTGATCCACATCATCAAGATTATTTAGACTGTCAGATATAGACTTAATGGCTAGGATCTTTTAAGTTACGAATATTTAGACTGTCAGATATAGACTTAATGGCTAGGATCTTTTAAGTTACATACAGAGTTATTGGTTATAACTTATGTGCACGTTAAGTTTTTTTAAGCAGTTACGTATACAAGGTTATCGGTATGTGCACGTTAAGTTTTTTAGCAGTTACGCACAAGGTTAGGTTATCACGTACGTACGTGCACGTTAAGTTCTTTTTTTTTGAGCAATTGACCAGTCAAGCTAATCTGTCCTTTTTTTTAGCGATGGACAAGTCAAGCTAATCAAGATATCAACAAATCTCTCTACTCCGTCCGACCCATATTAATTGACTTGGATTTACCAAAATTTAAATAAATCTAGATACTATTTAGTATATAGGTTTATTCAAAATGTGACAAATCAAAGTCAATTAATATGAAACGGAGGGAGTACAAGAAAATAACATTCAGATGAACCTTTTGCTACTAATACGGATATGGTCGTTTCTTTACACAAATAGTTGGAGGATCTGTCTTAATTTTTTTTTAAGGAGAGTGATACATCGTTATAGTTCGTTACACACTATTGTGAGCAGAACACCAACAATATGATCAGCTTTCTTTTGGGGCATACCATGTAGGTACGTCGATCAGATACGACACACAGACTTGCTGAGTTTTTTTAGTAGACCAACATCAATGAAATATGGGAGTCCGGGGCTGTAGATAATTAATCTTTCGATCATTTCTAAAGCACCACGTTAATCCAATTCATGGCATAGTTGATGATGGAGATAAAAAACCTAAAATTAACATGATCTGTAGTTTTTCCATGATCTGGACGGTGACGAGATGTTAATATGTCTTAAAAATAGGGAAAATGCATGCTTGGCATAAAGCATGGTACGCCAAAAATATATTAAAAAATAACCATGCCATCCCTCATACCTGTATATCTTATTCTAAGAGGAGAAAACCTTAAATTTGCAAATTTATGCAATACGAATAATCACAATCTCTAAAAGTAATAATTTATCCAGAAATAGTTGTAATTATTTCTTTAGATTAAAAGTCTCAGGTACTTATGAAAAAAGATAAATATGTTTAAAAATCTCATGGAAAGGTGAATTTGTGCATCATAAGTACATCAAGTTTCGATTAGTGTGCTATTGTTAGCTTAACATGTGCATTTAAAACTAACAATGTAGGATAATCTTAAGTCCAATAACCAAGTAAAATAATTAAGGGATGACAGCTTATGAAACATACTAACATCTATTAATTGTCAAATGTTTAGGTTCAATCATGCTATAATATGGGAGTAATTTACACTTTTGAGAAAGTTGATATGATCATTAAATACATCAGAGTTCTCCCTAAGTTTTAATACAATCTATATCGTTTCTACATATAAAAAGAGGCTACGTGGTTCGGATGCTTCACCTTTTTATGAGATTTTCAAAAATATAACTTTTTCACAAGGGGCAGGTGCTAATCATATAAAAACAATCAAGAGATATATTCCGACTATATTATCATTTGTTTGAGATTCTGATTATATTATTTCACTAATATGCAAATTTCACGTTTTCTCCCATGAAAATAAGATACGTCAATCGGAGTATAAATGTTCCATATATTTAGTGTCTGGGTATGGAATTTTCTGCAGATTGATTGCAGGGACAAACCTATAGCTGATTGTCTAAATCATGCACATAGAAGATTCAAGGAGCCATGTTTCATAGAAACTGTTACCTTGACATGCTGGAATATATGGAAACAAAGGAATGGATGGATCTTCAAGCATTTTAGGCCAACATTCAGAGGTTGGAAATCTAGCTTCTTCTATGATGTGACTTTCTTTATGCATAGTTTGAAGAAGAAGCATAAGGATTCTTTGTCATCATGGCTTGACAATTTACCTTAGCTCCTTAGTTTCCTTTTATTTTTTGTATTATATATTGGTTGTGGGAGGCTCCCCTGCAGTAGAAAATTTCTCAAAAAAAGTTCCATGCCCAAGTAAGAAGGATAAAATCTTTACAATTTTAATCTTAGTAAAAGAGAACATTGTGTTGTCAATTTATATTTGATTAAGAATCAGTGGATGAATGCTTAACAAATTTGCAAATTGTCATAGAAAATATAAACAAATTACAAGACAACCTAAGAAAATCCTGAAGTTCTCACATCTCTATATTTGTATATGTGGACTATGGAGCTATATTATTTGCATGAATTGATTCCAAGTTTACTTTTAGAAAAAAAGTTAAAGATAATGCCCTCGCATTTGCGAGGGCCACCCTGCTAGTTGTTTATAATCATGCTTTAAATCTGCTAGCTTACACCGCTTTTTTTTTCCTTGATTTCGTTTTGCGGGACAGGAAGCGGGTGCCGCCTGCCAACGTAGATACTATGACTGACGCCGACTGCCAAAAAGCTAGCGGAACAAAAACGGGAAGACACGGGAGCGACAGGTTGTGATCTCCAGCGGCTACGCGCCGACCGACCGACCGAGCTCACTCGCTCGCTTTCTTGCTCTGTCGTACGTCGCCACCTCTAGCCAAGAGATTTGTTTGAGTTGAGCTAGAACAAAAGAAAAGGCACACGTGTGTTGCCAGAGAAAATCTCGTGTTCATACTTGTATCCACTGTGTGTGTCTTCTTCCACCTCTAGCCAAGAGATTTCATGAAACGTTGCGTTGCTTCCTGTCAACGACACAAACACAAGTTGTACGTCGTGAGACAGCGGCTCGATTGGCAAACAGCTAAGGGCATCTCCATCGGGGCGACCCATCCGGTCGGAGCATGCCCGAAACGGTCCGTGCGGACTACATGCGTATGAGCGAGTCCATATTTCATGAGGCTATGTACCGGTTTCGCAGCGCTGTTATTGCGGTGTTTGGCAAAGTTTACTTGAGAGAGCCAAACACTAAAGACACTGCCTGACTTTTATCCATCAACGAGAGAAGGGGTTTCCTGGTATGTTTGGCAGCATCGACTGCATGCATTGGCAGTGGAAGAACTATCACTTTGGTTGACAAGGGCAGTTCAAAGGACATGCAGAGGGGTGCACCGTCATACTAGAGGCTGTTGCATGACAAGATCTCTGGATTTGACACTCTTTTTTTGGCATGGCTGGATCAAACAATGACATCAATGTGCTGCAGGGGTCTTCGATGTTTGCTAGGCTGGCAGAAGACAATGCTCCGCAGATTTCTTATCAGATCAATGGCAATCCATATGATATGGATTACTATCTAGCTGACGGTATCTTCAGGTGTATGCCATGAATGAAGCTTTAGGCAGGTTGTTGGCGGTTTGGAGTTGTCCTGGTGTGAGGGAGACTGCAGCCGTCGACGTGGATGCATCTGCGCCGTCCGTCGCAGGGACGTGGACGGCAGCTGAAAGCGCCGCGTGCGTCCGAGGCGCCGGCCAGACGGAGACCTAAAAAAAATGCGAGGTTTTAGCGTAAAAGACAAGGCCAGCATATGCGGCACGCTAGCGGTGCACGTAGCTTGCGAGATTCCGTACGTGAGGAATAAATCCTCCTGCTGGGAGTGGGATCATCAGGTACACATGCATCTACCTAGCTAGCATATATGGATATAGTGGAGATTGGTACACATGGACAGTGCTTCACTCGTTTCGTTTTAAAAAAGATATAAAAAATGGTATTTTTGATTTTCGGACAAAAAATGAAGAAATCTCAGGAATACATGTACATTATTGTTCATATATTTGTGTGAAATTTGAGTAACAAAATCGTTCTGTTTTAGGCTAAAGGAAAAATACAAAATTTTGATAGTAAATAAGACTAGACGTATGCTTAGTTAGAAATTTGTCTTTTTGGTGTAGCCCAAAATACAAATTATGTTTCAATAAAAAGATTGTCGTACATTCTAGATGTATGTATCTAGTTATATATTTATATTTGGAACTTTTGAAGACCCAAAATTACAGGTTTCAACTTTTTTAGAAAACCAGTGCCCTCTGTGCCTAAAGACAGTTATCAGCACAAATAGAGATACAATAAGAAATAAACATACTCTCTCCGGTCCATATTACTTGTCGTTAAAATAGATGTATCTAGCAGTGGCGGACCTAGGATTTTATTGATGGGTATGCCCAAAAAAAATTTGATGACAATTTTGGTAAGATATAATTGTTTGTATTGTAAAACGGTAACAAAACAATAAATAATATCTAGTTGAAAGATTAATTTAGAAAGTTGCACAAATTATCACACAAATACTTCAAACACAACTAATATTCCAAAATACGCATAAAGAGGGACTTACATATCTAGTATCTGTTTGACGTAACTGACCTACGCTTTCTTTAAGGTGATAGAATTATAGTTCATAGTCAAAAGGATATAATATCATTATATATGTAAATAATAATATGGACAATCATCAATATATGTTCACAAATTTATTCTTATTAAACTATATAATCCCAAGATGATGTACGTGAATCTATAACTTTTAACAATAATTACCTCTGCACGAATGGGGCTTGCAGGGTCAAATATCCTAGTTTCGTAGGCTCAGAGCAGCTGACGGAGTAGAGAACAACGACCTTGCGACGACGGCGAGGCGTGCCAGCGTCCGAAAACCTCTCACGGCGTACCAGTGTCCAGATCGATAGGTAACATGATAGTCCTCGCCGATCGGCGATCGGGTGCCCGGGCTGGCTCCTCCCAAGTCCTGACCTGGTTGTGCGCCAGTGCGAGACCTGTGGCGGAGTAGCGGCGTCCTGGGCGGGGTAGTCCATTAGAGAGTTGACGACGGCGATCGGCGAGGCGACCTAGACCACCGCTCCGATCGGTACCGGAAGAGAGATGTATCAAATCACGTAACTGATCAGTTTTGGTATTGTTTTTTCCTACTAATATGCCGCACTCACGTCTCTTGAGCTGACCGTTTTTGCAACCCAAATCGATCAGTACTTGATTTTTCCAACTAGTACACCGTAAAGTAGCTGGGCCGCAGGGTATGCCGCGGCATTACCCTGTAGGTCCGCCACTGGTATCTAGCACTAAAACATTGCTAGATACATTCATTTCAGTGACAAGTAATATGGATCGGAAGGAGTAGCTTATAGTAGTGTATACGCATCACCGTCGAAATTGGGCTACTTCTAGGAAGGCGCGACGCCGCTGTCAACGCTCCCCTCCTCCCGCCACACCCCCAAGGCGGGACCGTGCATGGTTGCTTCAATCCGAACAAGACGTTTTCTTCAATCATCGTCGACCTCAACGATCCATACAATGGTTTGCCGAAGGCCCAGCAGGTCCGAGGCTACCTTGCTCACTGAGAGTTCCCTAGGTGCAGCTTGTTCGGCATGCCCGGCCGGCCTGGATGCCTACCACGTGTTTGACAGAATGCAAGCGAGTGCCTCGGGCGCCTACGTGGTATGCGAACATCCGCATCATGTTTTTTTGCGGCAACCATCATCGTAGGCTTACATAGCCTTTGTGTTAATGTGCATAGATAGATCATGGAGTCGCTACCATGAATGACATGGTCAATGAGTCCATCGACACCACACAACATGCACTTGAAGATGAGAGAGAGAGAGAGAGAGAGATAGAGAGAGAGAGATATGGAAGGCCAAGTGGAGGACCCCCTATGAAAAGATTTGGAGGATAAATGCTTGTGCGATTCTTGGTTGGTTGTGTCGCTAGATCACATCACTATTTCAATCAATCTAGTGGAGCCTATTGGAAGAGGATCGAAATTAAGTTTGCTGAAAGCAAGATTGTTAATCCCGAGTACGCCGTTATCCACATGAAGAGGAGATAAAAGGCTATATCAAACCAGTGGGGTATTACACAACACCGGGGGAACCAATTTTGTGGTTTCCTTGAGAATATCCACGCAAGATCTGATAATGGCATGAACAAGTCCAATCAAGTAAGTGCTTACCTCGGCTATGTGTTGACATTGCCTTTTTGTGTACCTTTTTACCAGTTGGTGAATGCGCTACAAGTATATAAAAGGCGAAACGGCGATAATAAATTCAAGTTGATGCATTGCTACACGAAGCTCGAAAATCTCGAGGAATGGAAGGCCGTGCGGAAGCTACTGAAGAAAGGCAACGATGGTCGCATCATTGTCATAGATGTTCCCTCCACCGCCTTGGAGGGACGCCCCATCGGCAACAAGAGGGCAAGGGCGGCCGCTACTGCGGCGACATCATCAGAGAGGTCGACAAGTGCCTCGTAGAGGTCTCGTCGAGCTCAACCTTGAGCTTGTACTTGCGTGCAAGAGGCCAATGCAAGGTGCACCGTTATAATGGATAAACAAGATCAGAAGCTCGAGGTCGAGACAAAGAGAGTTGCGTGAAGAAAAGGAAGGAAGACTTCATGCTCTTGACGATCAATAGGTCAAACATGGACGATGAAGGGAAGACAACACATATGATGATTTGTGCCGCCATCCTGCAAGAAATTGGCATCTGAAGGGAACCTGCAACGGCGAGCTAGGATGGACTCTCTCCGGGATCAATTGCGCCCGCGCCATGGCCGCCAACATTTGTAGCTTGCAAAAATGACTCCTGGCAACACGAATGACTTCGAGTTATTTTTTTTTTTTGGCTTTCTGGGTGCAAAAGAAATTGCATAGTTTTAGAGATTAACAATGTTAGTACTAGGATGTATCTCAACTCTCAAGACACTTTTCAGCATGCATGTGCACGTTTGAGATGGACACCACCACCGGCCAAGGAGACGGAGACGTGTACGCTTCAAAGTCGCGCAAGTTAGCTGCCTGGAATTGCACAGAATGATCGAATTCAAGCGACACCTCGACAGCTCGGCCCCGGGCTACAGCACGGGTCGCGGCCCATGTAATATAGGTTGATCCCTTAGAAAATTCTGTGAAAGTTCAGGCTTGAGGCAGCACAGCCCGTGTCGTTGGGCCAGTACGACCGGGTGCTAGCGATTGGTTTCATGAAAAAAGGAGCAAACGAAGCGATTGGCAGGAGCTAGCTCGCATCACATCTATTCTTTCTTTTGGCTAGCGGAGAAAAAACCGCCTGTGATCTAAATTTCAAGCGACACCTCGACAGCTCGACCTCGACCAAATCGTGTCCAGCATGCGGCGGCCGCTGCCCTATCGAGTTGATCGCGCCGCTGTCGCCTTCATTGCAGACGAAGAGCGCTGCTCGCCTATCTCCGTCTCGACCCTGCCAGGCGCCAGCCAAGACATTGCCGCACTGTCGCCACACAAGGTTTGCAATCTAAGTTACTGTAACAGAAATTTAACTGGTTCAGTTATATCTAATTGATTGCCTGATCGGTGATTACTAATTTTACTTAGTCTGATTGCATAGAAAATGAAGGGGACAAAGAGATTGAAGCCTTATTCATCAAGACCCGTATCATCTTATTTTCGATCGGTCTCACAAATTACCAATTCGAGTCAATCTTCTCATGCTCAAGAATCCGAGACAAATGTTGGTGGCAATGGGACGGTTCCTGAACAGGCAGTCCCTCCCCAACATCAGCAAGTTAGTCCTCACATCATTGTGAATCCAGAACCAGAAGATGATAATAGCCATGACGAGAGTCCTAGTGTCGAACTTAATCCAGATGACATTGTTGTGGATCCTGGTCTTCGGAAGCCGATTGAGGAGCTAGATGTAAACGTGAGAGATGCTGCGAGAAGAGAGTATTTGGTAATGGGTCCATGTCAACCAGTTGGTCATAAATTTCCTGCAAAATTAATTGCAAGCCAGATGCGGAGATTTCAGGATAAATGGTTTAAAAGGTATGATTGGTTGGAATATAGTGTAGCTAAGGACGCAGCATTTTGTTTTTACTGCTTTCTCTTTAAGCAACCACGAGCAGAAAATTTTGGTACAGAATCATTTACAAGGGTTGGTTTTAGTTATTGGAAGAATGGAATTGAAGCTTGTGATCTTCATGTTGGTAAGGATATTAATAGTGCTCATAATAAAGCTAGGAGATATTGTGAGGCTTTTAGAAATCAGCGACAAGGTGTTGATTATGTGTTGGCAGCGGCCACCAAGAAGGATGAGGAAGAATATAAAGCTCGTATTACAATTATGATAGGCATTGCAAAGTTTTTACTATTGCAAGCTCTTGCTTTTCGTGGCCATGACGAGTCTTCGCGCTCAAATAATAGAGGGAATTTTCTTGAGATGTTGAAATGGTATAAAGGGAAAGATGAAAAGGCTGCAAAATTGCTTGATAGTTCTCCTCGAAACCATCAGATGACCTCACCAAAAATACAAAAACAGATTTGCAAAGCTTGTGCTCATGTTACAACCAAAGCTATCATTGATGACATTGGGGATAAAAAGTGTGTGGTACTTGTTGATGAGGCACGAGATGCATCTATTAAGGAACAAATGGCCATGGTTTTGAGGTTAGCTTCTACAGAATTTATTTTTCTCCTATTTGAGTGATTCAAAATGTATGCTAACTAATGCCTTTTTGTTTCCTATGTAGGTATGTCAACAATAAGGGACATGTAGTAGAGAGGTTTGTTGGTGTGAAGCATGTTCCAGACACGACATCTGCTTCACTAAAGATAGCTTTGGATGGTATGTTAAAATCTCTTCGTTTATCCATCTCTAATGTGAGAGGTCAAGGTTATGATGGGGCATCAAATATGAGGGGACAATTCCATGGATTACAAAGACGCATATTAGATGAAAACCCATATGCCTTTTATATCTATTGTTTTGCCCATCAATTGCAGCTAGTGGTTGTCTCTGTTGCCAAGTGTTGTTCCTCTGTCTTGGACTTCTTTAACTATACTCGTTGGGGCTCTCACCATAAAACCTTGTGTCGTCTTGTTCACATGTGGAAATCCGTCCTACATGTACTAGAGAATCTGAGTGATGATGCCACTAATGCAACACAAAAAACCACAGCTTCAGGTTTATTGGAAAAAATGGAAAGCTTTGAGTTTGTATTTATTATGCATCTTATGATCAGAATTCTTGGCAAGACTAATGATCTATCAACGTGCTTGCAAAAGAAAGATCAAAACATTGTGCGCGCTGTAGGGCTGATTGGTACTACATTGAAGGAAGTTGAGAAAATAAGAAACTTCGGTTGGGATGAGATTTTGGAAGATACAATGGGCTTTTGTCTTGAACATAATATTGTTGTGCCTAATATGGAAGATAAAATACCGGTTAGAGGTCGTTCAAGGGGTCGTGGCAGCCAGTTGGTAACTTATTATGACCATTTCCATCATGAAATATTCAATGTGGTACTTGATCAAATTATTGCTGAGTTCAATAACCGCTTTGCTGAACGGTCTACTCAGTTATTGAGGTGCATAGCTTGTCTTGATCCAAAGAACTCATTTTCTAATTTTGATATTGATAAGTTAATTGAACTTGCAAAAATGTATGCTGATGACTTCTCTCAATATGAGTGTATAGTCCTTCGAGACCAACTTGGCACATTTATTGTTGATGCGAGAGAAGATCCAGACTTTGTAGATTGTATTGATCTTGGGAAGCTTGCTGTTAAGATGGTTCAAACAGAGAGACACATGATCTTTCCTTTGGTATATCGTCTTATTGAGTTAGCTTTGATTTTGCCGGTTGCAACGGCGACTGTGGAAAGAGCATTCTCGGCAATGAAAATAATCAAGACAGATTTAAGGAACAAGATGAATGATGATTGGATGAATCGTAGTATGTTATGCTATATTGAGCGAGACATATTTGCAAGCATAGAAGATGATAAGATTTTAGAGTGTTTCCAAAGTATGAGGTCACGCAAGGGACAACTACCACATGTAGCTACCGGTAAGTTACTTTCTTATCAATACAACTATGTATTATATATTTATCCATACCATTTTCTGATTATTTTTCTTGTCTTTGTAGGATCTGGTTCTTCTTCTAGATCGATGAGGAAATGTTAGGCTAGGATGAGAGCAAAGCCTCATTGTTTAGGTATTAAAATTACATCTCAATTATGCGATTATTGCCACCGTACTTTATTGTGATTTTTTTTATTGTCATTTGGTTAAACGTTGAACTTATGTTTCATGTCAGAACTCTATCTATGCATATTTAGTGTGTTTTGGCTAATACATTGGGTTACTGAGAGAGGATTAGAAGGTAATATTTTTCTTAGTTTTTAGGAGCATTAGAAATTAGCCCCGGTCTCTCCTAAATCCTGGGTCCGCCACTGACCTGCAGGATACGACGAATGAATCTGCCCGCCGAATGCAGAAACCTAGCTAGCGGAAAAAAAACGGGCAGACACGTGCAAACCAACCTATGGTTGGGTGGCTAGGAGGATTTTCAGTTCACCAGAGTTCAAACTCTAGGTTTGACACTGTGTTTTGCACAAAAGACGGAATATTCTTTCAGTGGGAGACGACGTTTCCGTCGACAGCGAGACGTCTGTGGTGACTTCGTCAATATGAAGACGTTATCTGTCGGTTTAGTCTCTCGAAGATGCTCGTAGGGGTAGGGTGTGTGTACGCGTTCATAGGGCTTGATACATGTACGTGTTGTGAGCGTATATGATTACACCGTGTTTCAAAAAAAAAAAAAAACAGACACGCGGGCGACAGGGGATCTCCAGCGGCCGGCGCCGTGCCGACCAGCCGAGCTCACTCGCTCGACAGAGACACTGCTTGCTCGCGATCGCTTGCTTGATGCCACGGATAAGTAACCCGACAAAATCCACACAGATGTCGTCACCCATCGTCCTCCTCTGTCGTCGCCATTTGCGGAAGAGAGCTAGCTTGGAGCCTTATTAGCCACACGCCAAAATGGCTCTATTAATTCCTGGCAGTGGCGTACGTTGCGCGGTCGAGACAGCCGTGCCCAGCCCAGCACCTGTTGCCTTGCCTGATGCAGTTCTGGAAAAGGAAACCTGCACACGGAGGAAACGGGCAGACACGGTATCTTCATCAGCTTCGCTAGCAATCCGGCAAGCTCAACTCAGCTCAGCTTAGTGAACACACTCGTGTGATATATAGATGGAGACGTTTCCTTCGGATCAAATAAGATGGAGATGTTTTCCCCTAGTAATTAAGTAGATCAAATAGATCGAGACGTTTCTTTTCGGATCAAATACATCGAGACGTTGTTGCATTGCTTCCTGTCAACGACAGAAACACACAAGGTGTCCTCGTCGTCAGACAGCGGCTCGACGAACAGGTAAATTAAGCTAGCTGCCGAGGGGGCACCGAGATGCTACTAGCAAACAGCGTATCCATCCAATACCTATTGACAAATATAGTGCGTTTTCACCCCCTTTTTCTTGTTAAGGCAAATACATTTGCTACGGAACAATCAAGATGTCGACGTCGAGCTGGCGATCCAATCAACGACAACCTAAGCAGGTTATGCATGTAGGATCAGTGTTGCCTATGACCAGGGCTAATTTCCCGTGCACAAAAACTATAAAAAATTAACTTCTGAACCGCTCCTCCTAATAACAATATCAGCCAAAAAGTGCAATAGAGACGCATCATTTGTGTTTTGACATAAACTTGTGCTCAGTTTTTAAACACAAAAAGATATAAATAATCATGAAACATTTTTAGTACCTAAATAACAAAGATTTTCTATCCTTGCCTATCAATTTTTAGTGTAATACAGACCTATGTAGGGGCAGAACTAGCTTCTCCCTAGTGTAATCTCAAAAAAAAAAAAGCCTGTCCCTTGTGTGATCTGATGCTTTTAAAAACATTCTAAAATCTTATTATCGTCCATGCGTGCAAAATAATAATATAGAATGACGTAGTTGTAGCAGTTTAATAAATTAAATTGACTCTTCAGTCTTCACTTCATTAGGATTCAGACTTCGCATTAGAACCATAGAAATTAGTATGTGCAGAGATATCTCTCGAATCAGGCTTTCGCCTTGCTTTATAAATAAAGCAATAACCAGGTACATAGTTCAGATAGCATCCATGACGGCCGTAGCCAAACTGAAAGGAAAAGGTGCACACGTCCGCTAGGGCCACAGCACAAGCAAGCCCAATAAAAACTAAAAACAACAACGGGGAGATGGAGATGACACTCAGGACACCGTCGGGGGGGGGGGAGGGGGGGCGATGCTGGAGCCGAGAGGGGAAGCCCCGCCGTCCTTAAGGCCTAAAGAGTGTCGTCGAAAGCCATCCGGTCACGCTGCCGCACCAGGAGGGGCCACTATTGGAGGAAGGCAAGAAAGGAAAAAACAAGGTCGGACACACGAGAAGGATAAACCTTCTCAATCACCATCTTGTTACGCACATTCGACAGGGTCCACGAGATGGCCGCAAACACGAGCCAAAAGAGGCGGCTCCCTCCTCCGGTTCTGTTTGCCTAGGTCTGCAGGAACTCCCCGAGCTCCTGCGCCTGCCAGGCAGGCCCCAGCGCCTTGCGGACAAAGCTCCAAAGAGCCTGGGAAAACATAATATGGGCACAAGACTCCGGAGTCCCACATAGGAGACACAAGCCATTGCCCGGGCCGTTACGCTTGGCCACCTCCACACTCGAAGGTAACTGGTCACGAAGAAGCTGCCTAACGAAGATGTGAATACTAAGCGAGAGAGGGGCCTTCCAAAGGGGTGCCGTCCAGCTCAGCTCCGGGCCCTGGAAAAGGGCGCGGTATGCCGAGCTCACTGAGAACTCCCCCAAGGGATGAAGCTGCCACGCGACCGAGTCCGGGGCCTCGGATAAGGCCACCGGGAGGGAACCGAGCAGCTGCTGGAAGTCCGCGGCTTCGCCTCACTAAGGTACCGACAGAACAAGATGTTCCAGCGTCCCTCGCGAAAGGCTTCAGCCACTAGAGCCGATGGGGAGGCGGAGATGGCAAACAGGCCGGGAAATTGCACCCCCAGAGGGATTGGTAGCAACCAGGGATCCAGCCAAAACCGTACCCCCTGTCTGCAGCCAGCCACAAAAGAGATGCCCAAACCAATGAAATGCTTGATCTCCTGGATGGCTCTCCAGAACTGAGATCCCTCCCGCCTCTCGCACGCCAATAAGGGACGGCCCCGGAGATATTTTGCTTTGATAAGCTGCAACCAAAGACCTCTGTCGTCCCTGAGAATGCACCAGACCCATTTCAGCATCAACGCCACATTAAAGCGCCGAGAATCAAGGATCCCTATGCCCCCAAAGCTCTTGGGGACACAAATGTCCACCCATTTGACCATATGGTACTTCTGATGGCCATCCCGAGCCACCCCAAAGAACCTAGACAACTCCTTTACAAAGTCGGCATGCGTCCCTTCCGACAAAAGGTACAGCTCCATCTGGTACATGGGGAGACTCGAGAGACAAGAGTTAATCAGTACCGACTTGCTCCCCTTAGACGTATGCTATGCCGACGGATTTTCCCTCGGCATAGCCCCGTCGGCATAATAACGGAAGGTTGTAAAAAAATTCAAAAACAAAATTCAAAATAGCACCGTCGGCATAATAACGGCAGGTTGTAAAAAAATCCAAAAAAAAAATTAGATTTTTTTTATCAACCTGCCGTTATTATGCCGACGGGCCTATGCCGAGGGAAAAGCCGTCGGCGTAGCATACACTGACGGCTAGAGCTACACCGACGGGCAAAAGTGCCTCCGCCGAGGGAGACCTTTGCCGAGGAGGCTACGCCGAGGACAGCCGTCGGCCTAGCATACGCCAAGGGCATTTTGGCCTACGCCGACGACTTTTTGCCCTCGGCGTAGTGTGTTGTTCCTATAGTGAGAAGCTCAAGGTCGAGACAAAGAGATTTGCTTGAATAAAAGGAAGGAAGACTTCATGCTCTTGACGATCAATAGGTCAAACATGGACGGTGAAGTGAAAGCAACACATATGATGATTTGTGCCGCCATCCTGCAAGAAATGGGTATCTGAAGGGAACCTGCAACGGCGAATCCAACACCGGTTATGACAATGATGACACCAACACCGGCTATGGCAACGGCTATGCCAACACCACCTTTAACGGAAGAGCCGGCGGCCATAGAGGAGGAGCCGCGTTCCACTTGATTTTCAGCATACATTTCATGTTGCACTATGTGGCCGGACGACATTAGCGGCGTTTTGATGGTTGGGATTTTAAATTATGGACAAGAGTACTTGTGATTTTAAGTTGCCAAAAAATGTTGTTGAAAAAACCTATCTGGAGCCCGCCTATGGGGTGTGCTACTAGGGAGAAGTGCACCCCCGAAGGCAGGTGCTCCCCCTCCCTCCCAAACGCCGGATTTGGCTCTATCTGTTGGCTGTCGCCGTTTGATGTTCGTGGATGTGATGCTCGCTCTAAGATGGCGAACAATCGAAAGAACAAACACAAGACCAAAAATATTACCATATTAACATTTGTGGCTTGCAAAAATGACTCCTGGCGGGCGACACGAATGACTATGAATTATCTTTCTTTTTTTTGGCTTTCCGGGTGCTACAAAAGAAATTGCATAGTTTTAGAGATTAACAATGTTGTTACTAGGATGTATCTCAACTCTCAAGATACTTTTCAGAACCATGCATGTGCACGGTTGAGATGGACACGACCACCGGCCAACAAGGGAGACGGGTCTAGCAGGCGTGTACACCTCAAAGTCGTGGTTGCTAGCTGCCTGGAATTGCCACCGAATGATCGACCTGCACGGTACGATGACTGACGCCGACTGCCAAATGCAGAAACCCAGCTAGCGGAACAAAAACGGGCAGACACGCGGGCGACAGGTTGTGATCTCCAGCGGCGGCAACAACGTGCCGACCGGCCGATCGAGCTCACTCGCTCGACGACGGAGACGCTGGTCACTCGCTTGCTTGCTTGCTTGACGCCATGGATAAGTCATAAGTAACCCGACAAAAATCCACCCAGGCTGGTGTCGCCATCGTCCTCCTCCGCGTCGTCGCCGATCCCCGGCCATTTGCGGTGGCCGGTAAGAGCGTGTGTGGAAGACAGAGGGCTAGCCTTGGACACACGCCAAAATGGTTCTAATTCCTGGCAGTGGCGTACGTCGAGCAGCCGTCCGCATGCAGGACGTGTTGCCTTGCCTGACGCAGTTCTGCTGGGGAAAGAAATGGGCAGACTCGGTGTTTTCATCAGCTTAGCTAGCAATCCCGCAAGCTCAGCTCAGCTCAGTGGAGCCTAAGTGTGATAGATCGAGACCACGTTTCCTTCGGATCAAATAGATCGAGACGTTTTTTCCTAGATCAAGTTGATCCAGACGTTGCATTTGTTCCTGTCAACTACAGAAAATCAAGGTGTCGTCGTCAGACGGCATCGAGACGGCATCAAGCACTACAAACGGTAGTCTTTTCGGGACACTTCAAAGTGTCTCTATATGTGTTTAAAGTGCACCTAATAGGTTTTAGTGGCACTTTAAAATGTGAAACTAATACTCATATCGATAAAAGTTTTAAAGACACTTTAATCGAAATGCCCATAAAACACTTTAATGGCACTAAAAGAATTGCCCCTAAAGCCCGTTAGTGGCACTGCGAAGAATGCCTCTAAAAATCTTTAATGACACTAAGAGAAATGCCCCTAAAGGTTAAAATGGTATTGTAAGAAATGCCCGCTAAATATATATGAAGACGCTTGTTAAAGTGCCTCAATAACTTATGACATTTTGAAAAAACATTCCTACTACTCCCTCCGTCCCAAAATAGATGTCTCAGATTTATCAAAATTTGGATGAATCTATATACTAAATAGTGTCTAGATTCATTCAAATTTTGACAAATCTAAGACATCTATTTAGGGACGGAGGGAGTACTAAATGTTTTTCACAGCTAAATGAGAATCTAAATCTACCCGTAATGGCGGCCACTGGCTACGTGTGTGATCATTTTTGTACCAGCCCACCAACATCCCCAACTTGGGCCGCTGGCCCATTTACATTCGCAGCTCAGGATGGTTGCACGGGTGCTACTCCCAATGACTATAGAAGCCCACTAAATATATATCGCTGCCTTGGAGGCTAGCAGAGTCTGTTCGGCGCGTGGTGAAGCGCATGGCAATTTCTTAGCTGGTATGAGGCCGTGCAACTATTTAAACCAGTTCGTTGCTCTTTTGATCATCGAGGTGGAACTAAAAACGATGTCGGCAACACCGCGTCTGCTTCCTTCGGTCAAGTACAGTCTACGACACTGAATTGCTTTTTTTTAGGGGGTAATGAATTGTGAATGCTGTTCTGACCTGACAGCTCTAGGCCTAGAGCTGTCTCTCACTTACGTGTCAAAGGCTAGTGCTCTCACAAGGGGTGGAACCATTGTCCCTGTTGCTTGTTGCCACATCGGTGTGAGCCAACAAGTGCATGTCATGGCCCATGCTCTGTATGCAATGAGCACGCGAGATGCGAGCATGTGATCATTTTCACAAGAAAGTATCTTAGACACCTCCACTTCGTTCAGTGTTCCTAGGCCCAATTTCGGTGTTTTTTTTTTAGTACCGGAAGTATGTAACATTCGGCCTGAAATCTCACTCGCGGTTTAGGTACCTGGTTTCGACTAAATTTTGAACAAATTCAACGAATGTAACACCCTCGGATCGGCCCTATGCAAGTTTTAGCGATTCCCGCCAAACCCGCATAGAAACGATTCAAATGTGCCCACCAGGCACTTGCGTGCGGATGGAAAACGAAGTAATATCATTACACAATAGTTCACGATAAAACCCACAGAACAGATATATATACAACAATGACTCCAAGAGTCAAGAATACAGATATACAGTACAAAGATTCAAATCACCTTAAAAATGATACAGTATTCGCATACGGACAAGATGCAAATTGTGCTAAGAGCCCTAAAGAATAACCAATGGCGTCCATAACCCTGTCCAGGCCAATCTGGAAGGGTAACTCTGCTAACGACGTCGATCTCAAACCTGTCAAACACAAAGGGATGCCGGCAACAGGCAAAAGAAAAAGGGAGCGATCAGTACTGAGGTCAGTACACGACGAGTCTTAGAATTCGGCGGCTCTCGCCTACATAGATATGGTGGACTGAAACGGCAGCGCAACATGCACTAAACAACCTATATAGACTCGAGGCAACTATCGGTTATTAGAAAGAGATAAGAAAGATCTATTCAAAACCAACCTGATACTACCACCAATTATACTCATCCTGGTATTTCCCCCTCGAGACCAAATGAGGAAGTCATGCCGAGGAAACTCACACAGTTGGCAATTTTATCCATTCAATTTATAGTGGTTATCCAACTTACTAGTTATATCGGATACAAGTCATATTATAACAGTAAACTTTAGTTATAGTTGTCTATGATCGAGAACTGTGCTCCAAGTCGTCCATAACCGTGGACACGACTTTTTGAAAAGATTAAACCCTGCAGGAGTGCATCAAAGTTTCCACACGCATATACACTCTTGTTGTCAGATTGGTAGGTACAAGATCACAAAACATACACCCAACAGTATGTCGACGGGGCAGACACGATGTTTCCAAGACCTAAAGCAAGCACATGGGAGCCACCTCGCTAAGCTACCCGTAAAAAAGTCGGCCGGTCTCCACAAGAACTAGGACCAACTCATATGGATTTCTCAAAGTGCTCATGCTACTCTTCAAAAATTTATGAAGCGATTCTCTTTGTGATTTTATCAGCTTCTGTCCTTGGTTCTATTTTTCTTTTCATAGCACCAGAATCAGGTGCCATGACTAGTCACCAACGCTGAAAAAGAAGAACAACTACTAATCAGAAATTCAAGAATTAGGGCATAATATGGTCCATTGGGAAATGACCGATCAATACTTTCTTTATTTTTTCTAGTCTAAATTGGGCTATATATAAAGAAATGTAAGGATCATATATTTTTTGGGGCCCCTATATATTTTGGACCTGGGGCGGCTGCCACTCCAGCTCCCCTCGAGGGCCGGCCCTGAGCCTATATATAAGAGGAAGGATGATGATGAGGAAATGGGACATCCATTAGATCATTCATGCGTACACCCATGCCATCGACTCCATACACCATATAACCCTAAACCCCAGATCAATCTATACTAGATGAGTTGGTCCTTCAATTTCTCAAAAGCCCCCTAGTAATCATAGTTATGTTTTATATACTAATACAATGAGATAGCAAGAATAGGGTTTCTATCATAAGATAGGGGGTCTTAACCTAGGTAAACACAGGTCAATCTTATGATAGAAACCCAATTCTTATGATAGAAACCTTTTAGAAGCCCATCAGAAGCATCCCTATTAGTTAGGGATATTATAATCGAACCAAACAAGAGGCCTCTCACAAGCTGTGCTTTCTTGGTTGTTGGATGGCGGTGCTAGGACATTTTGGTCGCCAGATCTCACTTTGTTCCTGCACTGGGCCAATTGTCTATAGCGATGCTACTCTGGGTATCAAATCAGCCTTCTGTTGTGCATTGGCTCTCTTTTTTGCATCACAAAGAAGGCAAAGATCTTATAATTCAGCTCTTCATTGTTCTTGCTAAACTTATCAAGATATAAGCTAGGGGAGGATCTGAGGAACTGTCTTACACACCATGTTTTCAAACACATAAAACGCACATTTAACATTTCGCAAATTAGTTTTGGCACCCATGGCCAAATACCCAAGGCTCCACTGATATGGATGCATGGAAAAAATAAAATTACTTCTAAACTTGTGCTTCTGCAGTCTACAAAGCCAGTGGCGGAGGACGAAAAAATATGAGGTAGGGCAAACTCTAATAAAAGTAAATATCAAACTCGGTCTTGATGATCTTTGCCATCGACAAAACCTTTTCAATTATTGTTGTTGCTACGAGTAAAAGAAATGCCAACTCAACAAAACGATAAACGATATGAAGCATTATGTATCATCCAAATATTAATATAATCTCCGAAGTCTTTAATTCTTCGTATGAATAACAAATATCTTAAGGTTATCTTATATAGGCTCATGCTCATAATAATATAAATCTCCATAAGCTAAGAAATCTTATTCACATTGAAACTATAAAATGAGTCACTTGAGTCAAGATAAGAAGTTCTGAAACAACTCTAACAACAACTCATCGAAGCAATAATCAAAATTAGTTGTAATAGATTCTATAGAATAATAGAAAGTGTACATACTCCAAAATAATCAATAGTGACCTAGTGTCTTCTCGCTTTTAATGACTTCTCACTCCTGTTACCAATTCGTCCATACTTAGGATTGTGATATCATTTTTATGTGAATTCAGATCTTTCGGGAGGGATATCAACCATCATTTCTCCAATTGAACCAGAATGTCAATTAGAATTTTATATCAATAGTATATAAAAGCCAAAATAGAAACATAAAACATAAACCATTATATAATTCGGGTTGGTTCTGGCCACATGCCATAAGGTGGCCAAATTTCTCTCGGGTCCTCCTTAGATACCCCATCTAGGACATTGTTTAGAGTCTAGTTTTTATCATATTGAGAATTAGATGTTGCAAAAAGAAAGAGTTGGATTAAAACTAGACAATACCAACACCTTATTTCACTTCAGAATCAGTTTTGCGCAGTGTTTACTAAAACAAGCATAGCTCTCTCATACGGAGTCAGTTTTCAGCATATGATCACTCAAAATATTCAGAAAAAACATGTGCATCTAAAGGTTCTTGCCAAAAATCAAGGTAGGGCGGCCGCCCTACCTTGCCCTACTGGGAGCTTCGCCCCTGAACAAAGCACACGTCATTTTCTCTAGATAGTTCTTGATATACCAATTGTAAGGCTGCTAGTGCGCCACCACCGTACTCTTGCATGTGCAACCTCCTGAAGTGCTGCAATTCTTAAAGAGGATTTTTACGGCACCCTGGTACTACTATAGGCAAAGTTGGAGTACCATGGAAATCATACCGTTCGTTCTTAGGGGTATTCTCGGCATTGAAGCTTAATCTCACCACAACTGCACGCCGTGATTCCTATTCCGTTTCGCCTGGTCGTGTGGCGGCTGTAGATCAATATCACCTTCTCATCAGACCGGTGAGCGCCGCCGTTTAGCTGGACCGACGGTCAGCTATTTCAGGTACATATCGATTTGATATCGATTTGGTTCAAGGAAGCATAGGCGTGATCTGGCCGTGTGGGCATCGACTTGGAAAACGAGATGCGCTTATGTTGCCTGTTCCCATATTAGCAAATGATTAGTCGAGTTCAAAATTCGTCATGGAAGAGCTCGTTGAATCACTAGAATCGATAAGAAACTAATCCAGCGCTTATTGATTTTCAATCACAGATAGCTGCAGTAGTACATCTTCAATCTCATGGTCCTCCTTAATGATAGCCTATGGGAGGAAGTAGGAGGGGTGGGTGGCGTGCTCTCAACACAAGACAAGGGAGGGATGCATGCAGGGCCGGTCCTGGGGAGGGACTAGCGGGGCAGCCGCCCCGGGCCTAAAATAATTAGGGGCCCAAAAAAATATAAGCCTAGTATACATTGTAAAAAAAATAAAAAAAATTATAGGCTGGTGACCAACCGAAGGATAGGCGCATCGCTCCCAGGCATGAGGCATCGATCTCTCCCAGGCATCGATCGCTCGCTTGGTGCCTGGCGCCTGCCAGCCTTGACGGTCGACTCCTCGACTAACACAAGTGACTCCTAGGCCAGGGATTGGGGGATCGCTCAACCTCGACTCACGCGATGACTCCTAGGCGTCGGCGCATCGCTTGACGCCTCGACCACGACCAGGCCCTACGCTCGACGCCTCGACTCGACGACTCCTAGCCAGGCATCGCTTATTCACTTCGGCTCCCAGGTATCGGTTGTACGTCCCTGCTTTGTAAGTCGTCCCGTCGCCTGATTGCCTCCCCTGGAACGGATCACCCTCTATGATCATACACCAGGCACGCCGCACGCAGGAAGGCCAACAACAATCTTCAAATCTGCCTGTTGATCTGCCCCCGTGGCCCCGCCCAACCCTAATTCTTACTTCTTAATTCTAGTTAGTAATTGACTAATTGTTGTTCTTGATTTCTTGTTTATCAGCTGAAAGAACCTTATCAGAGTTGAAATTATTGAAGAAGTATTTGAGATCGTCAATGTCTCATGAGAGGTTAAATGGTTTGGCAAGTCTATGCATCGAGAAGAAATTAGTGGACGAGATTGATATTGATTCCATCGTCATGGACTTTTCTTTTAGGAATTTTCGGAGGAAATTTTAAGGTATCATATAAACATTGTTATTTTATATGAATATTATAGTTAGAAGTGTACTTAAAATATTTATTTTTTATCATCTCATATATACATAAAAAATTATAATAAAGAGCCCAAAATTTTAGTTTCGTCCCGGGCCCCGAAATCTCAGGACCGGCCCTGGATGCATGCCAGGTAGGTTGGACGAAGGTAGAAGATGAAGTATGGTCGTCGGATCAAGAGAAGGAAGGCTGATTAGCATCCCTTTTTTTCCTTCCAAAAACAGCCTCCGGAATTAACGATTACTTTTTGGTCATTCCTAATTTACCCTGAGATCTAAGTGCTCCTCAGTTTTGTGTGGCGGTACTCCCAAAGAGCTGAGTTGGAGTACGGATGAATCCCATCCACCGGATCATACGAAATTGACGGATCCTATTAGTTTCAGGGTACTGTAAAACTCCTCATTCTTAAATTGCACGTAGCAGCGTTGCGTGCTTTGTCGAAGGAGTACGTTTCGAATATTTTGCAGGTTAATTACTGTTGCAGCCAGATCGAGTCGATCCTACAAAAAGTAAACTCGATTTGTCTTGTCGTAGGAGTTGAACATTTTGATTGCAACTCTTGTACATTTGGACATGCAGTGCACATTGTGACCTATCTCATCTCGAATTCTTAACCATATACTCCTATAAGTTTATCGTATATAAGTAGCTTGGTGATCCTGATAAGATCGGTCGATTGCTGACTGTGCCAAATCGATCGCCATTACTTGCAAGTAATTCTTTGTTACTTATGACTGATTCAGAACCATAGTGTGTACGACGAAACTATGGTTGTAAGTTAATTAATAAAGTCTGCAAATTCATGTAAAAATTGTTAAATACTAAAAAATGTTAACCCTCTAGCTCCCCCATGTGCAAGCAAGGCTAACATTTCTGCAGAGTCAACTCTCTGCATCGTTTTCCACAACACGATCGTCGAGAGATCCAGCTAAGCACGTTATGTGGGAGACTGGGAGTACTAAAAGTAAGCAGCAAATGTTGCAGTCAGATCGAATAAACCATACATACTAGGGCCCCTGCACATATATTACTCTCATATAAGTTGTTAGGCAGCTCTTATAAGTTCAAACCGTACGTACAGATGTACGATCATCGTTAATCTCATCATTAATTAGTAGTAGCACGTCAAACATAAAACTAATGGCCAGTATGGACATTAACATTAGCAAAATACATGGAATATTAGTTGAACGACCTAACTATACAAAAGGAAACAATATGCCAACGAATATGCCAACGAATATGCCAAACCGAAGCAGTCCCCGCAGGCTATAAATACATGTCTCCTTGTAGTCTCTCGAGCACAAATCACACCAACTATTGCAGCCTCCAGACTCTCGGGTCTTAGCTCTTCTTGCCTAGCTCGTAGTCCACTACTAAAAAGCTCTCGGAGCTCCAAGGAGCAACCGAGCAAGCAAGAAGAAACCTGCTTCTTCCAGCAGCCCCAAAAGAAGAGGATATGGAAATGGAGGTCGGCAGGGAGGGCGCCACGGCTGCGCCACCCCAGTTCTCGCTGCCGGTGGACTCCGAGCACAAGGCCAAGTCCATCAAGATATTCTCCTTCGGCAACCCCCACATGCGCGCCTTCCACCTCGGGTGGATGTCCTTCTTCACCTGCGTCGTCTCCACGTTCGCCGCCGCGCCACTCATTCCCATCATCCGGGATAACCTCAACCTCACCAAGGCTGATATCGGCAACGCCGGTGTTGCCTCTGTCTCTGGCGCCATCTTCTCCAGGCTGGCCATGGGTGCCATCTGCGACC
This sequence comes from Avena insularis, assembly GCA_023614405.1. Lineage (NCBI taxonomy): Eukaryota > Viridiplantae > Streptophyta > Magnoliopsida > Poales > Poaceae > Avena > Avena insularis. Next base: position 50,616,630 of record CM042695.1, read on the forward strand.
TCCTAGGCCCACGCTACGGCTGCGCCTTCCTCGTCATGCTTTCCGCGCCCGCGGTGTTCTGCATGTCTGTCATCGACAGCCCTGCCGGATACATAACTATCCGCTTCCTCATCGGTGTCTCGCTTGCCACCTTCGTGTCGTGCCAGTACTGGGTAAGCACCATGTTCAATAGCAAGATCATCGGGACGGTCGGCGGCTTGACGGCAGGGTGGGGTGATATGGGTGGTGGCGCAACCCAGCTCATCATGCCTCTCGTCTTCGATGCCATCTTGGCATGTGGTGCGACGGAGTTCACTGCATGGCGCCTCGCCTACTTTGTGCCTGGAATGATGTTGGTGGTGATGGGCTTGCTAGTGCTCACCATGGGACAAGACCTTCCTGATGGCAACCTTGGGAGTCTCCAGAAAAATGGCGACATGAACAAGGACAAGTTTTCCAATGTTCTCCGTGGTGCCGTCACCAACTACCGCACCTGGATATTTGTCTTCATCTATGGTTACTGCATGGGTGTCGAGCTCACCACCAACAACGTCATCGCCGAGTACTACTTCGACAGCTTCCACCTTGACCTCCGCGCCGCTGGCACCATCGCCGCCTCCTTTGGCTTGGCCAATATTTTCGCGCGCCCCATGGGTGGCTACCTCTCTGACCTTGGTGCCCGCTACTTCGGCATGCGAGCCCGACTCTGGAACATCTGGATCCTCCAGACTGCCGGTGGAGCCTTCTGCATATGTCTCGGCCGTGCATCCAGCCTGCCTACTTCCGTCACATTCATGGTGCTCTACTCCATTTGCGTCGAGGCCGCTTGCGGTGCTGTGTACGGAGTCATCCCCTTCGTCTCCCGGCGCTCCCTCGGTCTCATCTCTGGCATGAGCGGCGCTGGTGGTAATGTGGGCGGCGGGCTCACGCAATTTCTCTTCTTTACGTCGTCGCAGTACTCCACGGGCAAAGGGCTCCAGTACATGGGTATCATGATCATGGTGTGCACGCTCCCCGTCGCGCTCGTGCACTTCCCGCAGTGGGGCTCCATGCTCCTCCCTCCCAGTGTCGGTGCCACCGAGGAGGACTACTATGGTGCCGAGTGGTCAGAGGAGGACAAGAGCAAGGGGCTCCATGGCGCGAGCCTCAAGTTCGCCGAGAACAGCACCTCTGAGCGTGGCAGACGCAACGCCATCCTCGCCGTACCTTCCACCCCACCGAACACCTCGCCCCAACACGTCTAAAACTTGTTCAACTATGTTTACCTCTGTACTGTGCAACAATCGTATATACATACGTACGTACACATACGTGTACATTCCCTAGCCAGGGGTCGAGGAGGTGATGCACCCTCTTAGGATGGTGTGTGGTTTCCCACACCACGTGACTTTGTGGGCGCATATCGAGACCCATCTTAGAGGAGGCCTTAGTCTCTCATAGGGGTTTGTATTTTGTAATACTGTGTTATAAGAGGTTAATATCAGAAAGTCTATATATCAGTGCCTTCAATTTATTGCACTAATTTCTAGTCAGCATTGGCCGTCTACTGAAAAACTGGAACACCGAAAATTTTGCAACGGTGCGATTGACTTAGATAAAGAACAAGTCGCTATTCAGCCTTAGACCTAGCTACCAACTGATGTCTGCTGACATAAAATACACCACAACAAGTCGCTATTCAGCCCTAGAAATATTTCGAGTACTCCTACTACATCAAGACTTTCTGCCATCGACATATGACGATCGATGCAGCAAGAATATAGATAGATATACTGGAGTATTTCTTTTTATCAACCACCTTGTACCTAACTCCATACTTGATGATTCATGCATGTGTACGGACCGCAATGCGTGGAAGCTACGACCGGCCAAATCTGAATATATATTAGTATCAATTTGTCTCGATTGCTAGTTTGCTACAAAACTGTTTGGTCGACGTAGTACATGCTGGTGTGGAGTCAACTGTTTGATGATGTACAAGGCGGAAAGTGCCACAAAAATAAAGAGCACACTACAGAAATGTACGGCAAGCCAACAAGGGATCATGGAGGGAGACCGAGAGCACCAAATTAAGTATGGTTCTTCGTCTTGGACTAGCTACTAGTACACTTGGCACGGTCCTTGGAAAACGATGAGCTTAGATTCACTACGGGACGCGCGCGCTACGCCGAGGGCAAAAGGCCGTCGGCGTAGGCCAAAATATCCTCGGCATATGGTACGCCGAGGGCTGCCCTCGGCGTAGCCTCCTCGGCAAAGATCTCCCTCGGCGGAGCACACTCAAGCCGTCGGCGTATCGAAATGCCGTCGGCGTATGCTACGCCGAGGGCTTTGCCGTCGGCGTAGCGGCCGTCGGCATAGCCTGTCGGCCGGTTGAAAACATTTTTTTTTTGAAAAAAAATATGTTTTTCTCAATTTTTTTATTCTTCGAATTGTTTCACTTGTTAATCTCCTACTTTGAACATTTTTAACACTAATTATACTTAATATTTGATTAAATTCCAGTCTTAGTCAAACTTCCCAGCAGGTCACTCATCCTAATACTACTCCAGCTTCAGCACGCTTAACTTCCTCGTTCCTTCAGAATCCGTTTCCGCAAAGTAATTCATACATTGGTGTCAATACTATGATATCAATCATATTAACTCTTATATCATCATATCACATGTTTGTATTTTTTGAAATTACAAACAATTATTTAAGTAAATATTAATGAATAAGTAAAAATATTATTGAATTCAAATAAAAATATAATAATTTTATTTTTTTGTATTTTTTATTTAATATAGAATAATTAATATCTTTAAATCTGTAAATCGAAATTCAACAAATAATATGTCTAAATTGATCATAAAAATGAGAGGAATCCAAATATGATATCCATATCAACTAATCACAAACCCTCCGTTTTTTAATTAGCTATTTGGTGGTTGCTTTAGAAAATCCCTTTTTTGCGCTCGGATAATGAAAAATGCCTTTTTGGTGCGATGAAAAGGAAAAGTTGCATTGGATATTTGATAAAATAGCATATTGTGAACCTAAAAATGATTTTTGTAAAAAAACATGAGCATCGGATCATGTACCTGTAGATCATATCTGACCCACTTCCTACCGATTCGGCAGGAATTTATCTTTTTCACCAAAGGTGGACGGAAAGGTTTTGGATCCCCCTGTTGGGACATTGTCCATATAAGGTGGTATAGTATTTTTGTAAAATGTGGTGGTAGTATTTTGAATTAGCCATTTGGTGGTTGCTTCACAAAACCGTCCGTTTTTTATGCTCGGAAAATAGAAAATGCCTTTTTGGTGCGACGAAAAGGAAAACTTCCTCCTGCAACATTGTTCGCCATCCCATGATGCATGTGTATGCATAATATTGGCACATTATCACAAACTATGCCTTGATTCTAGCCATAACATTGGGCATTTGACCCGAAAGCCAAGAAACCTCGAATGAGATAGGTCATTTTGTGAAGGTTTTTTGAGACATAATCAATATATCAAGTTTGCTATTTTTCCTTATAACTATGTCACATAATATGACACCACGCGAAGGTTTCGCATTGTTTCGATCGTTTTTGAATTCTTTATGCCCGTTTTAAACTATCGTCAAACTTTGTCGAATGACGGACATAAAGATTCTTAGCTCGGGGCCGAGCCTCGCTAAACTTTCATTAGATATTTGATAAAATAGCATATTGTGAACCTAAAAATGATTTTTATAAAAAAAACATGAGCATCGGATCATGTACCTGTAGTTCATATTCGACCACTTCCCTGCCGATTCTAGAATTTGTCTTTTTCACCAAAGGTGGAAAGAAAGGTTTAGGATCCCCCTGTTGGGACATTGTCCATATACGGTGGTATAGTATTTTTGTAAAATGTGGTGGTAGTATTTTGAATTAGCCATTTGGTGGTTGCTTCACAAAACCGTCCGTTTTTTATGCTCGAAAAATAGAAAATGGCTTTTTGGTGCGACGAAAAGGAAAACTTTCTCCTACAACATTGTTCGCCATCCCATGATGCATGTGTATGCACAATATGGGCACATTATCACAAACTATGCCTTGATTCTAGCCATAACATTGGTCATTTGACCCGAAAGCCAAGAAACCTCGAATGAGATAGGTCATTTTGTGAAGGTTTCTTTGATACATAATCAATATAGCAAGTTTGATATTTTTCCTTCTAACTATGTCACATAATATAACACCACGCGAAGGTTTCGCATTGTTTCGATCGTTTTTGAATTTTGTATGCCCGTTTTAAACTATATATAATGTTTTAAGTTTTACTAAATTTTTATTTATAAATGTGTAATATTTAAGTGTAGATAGATAGGTCTTATTTTTCTGCAAATTTTGATATATTATTTGTATTTTTTTAAATTAGAATGATTTAGTTATGATTTTTCAAAGTTTAATGGGATAAAATAAAAAATAGCTACGCCGAGGGCAGCCGTCGGCGTAGCATAGAATATGCCGAGGGCAATTTTACGCCGACGGCTGCTTGGCGGGGCTGGCCTGGACGATAGCTATGCCGACGGCCCGACGTTTGGCCGTCGGCGTAGCTTCCCATTCCTGTAGTGATTAATCATCGCACTGTGTAACGCATGGGCGGCTACTTCCTTCACTGGGAATCATCTTTTTTAGCAACTTTTGCTAGTTTTAAGTTAATATGCGGTCTACGAAGTCGAACCAAAATATAGTTTATGTCACTACTTACAACTTGACGCCAAAGCATTAGGTTACCCCCACGACGATGTAGCCAGAATTAATACATACATATAGCAACCAGCCATAGTCCGTACCACTCCATGTGTGAGCGAGCGAATAAAAAGTTTGTTTTCATCTAAATAGGGCCAACTCTAGCTTTGCGAGGTTTTGCAACCGAGGCTCGTAATGCATCATCCTGCATGGCAGGCTCACAGCCTCACGGTACTCCGTGTCAGTGGCGGAGGCAGGATTGAACTAAAAGGGGGACCGGGCAAGCTAAATTTTGCATAAGGGGCGATCAAGCTAATCTTCACTAATTATACACTGTGGCTGCCCTAAGAGTGCCACCTATGAGATCATATGTATACTAGTACATCTCACTAGACTACATGGAACAAATTATGCGTTTAGTGTGTCGCTAATCACCTAGATAACTGAGACCAACCATCATTATTCCCAACCTACTAACCACAAAACTTCCTAATCAGTATTTGTCAGTTACTAGTACTACCTACAAGGCAGCCCGAATTAACATTCCGTAACCACCGTACTCTCCATGATCCAGGGGAGACAATGCGTTAATTTTCAGCTAGCTAGGGTCAACTGTGTGCAAGGAACTCAATTACACTTCATCGTGCCATCACACCAACAACTTGCATGTAGTCAGCAATGTTGGTCGGCCCACTTGGATCGACGCTACCGTACGCCACCCATGATCCTCTGACTATCTACCGTACCGCACGGACCCGTACAAGAAGATGCAACCTCGGGAACTACGACACCTTTGTCCGGGAGTAGTGAGTGACGGCGACGATCAAGGCGGATCACCTTGGACTTGGTAAATTACTTAAGTTATAATGGAGTGGCCAGACTGTGTAAATTGGTTGTATTGACCAACGATGGTGATCACCGCTGGTTGTTATCATGTTATGATATTTACTAGTAGTAGTGACGATATCATAATATGTTGCACTCCAAGGTCCAAGGTGCTCTGTCTGACTGTCGAGATCACCACCCGTCACAGACAAGCCAAGGTGTCGCATTTCGATCTCCGAGGATAAGGACAGGCTAGCGGAAAACCAATATGTTGCATCATCGTGTTGTATAACCCGTACATGAGAGACTTCTGTGCGGTACAGATGGACAACGAGAGGAACATGTAAGGGTGTCATACGACATTCATGCAAGTTGTTGGCCTCGATTTCATTGCACGTGATTCAAGGAGCCTATCACATGGACGTACGTACAAGTCAAGGTGATACCAGCCTCCCACCGAACACCACACCACAACACGTCTAAAGCTTGTTCGACTATGTTTACCTCCGTTTCTCTACAGAAATCTATGGTAAACCAATACGGATGTCATTTTTTACGCTTTTATTACTTGAAGAGTTTTAAGTATCATATGATGTCATGGATGGAGTCTGTGAGTGAGAGCATGGAAAGTATGGCTTCTTCATCTTGGACTAGCTGGTGGTACTTGGCGTTGTCCTCGAAGAACTTGTTTGGTTGAATCGATGCAACGATGATGACACGTATGAGCTTAGATTTCAATTTAGTTAATCATCGTACTGTGTAATAACACATGGGCGGCTACTACCTTCACCGGGAATTATCTTTTTCAATAACTTTGATAACTAAGTTAATGCGGTCTATGAAGTCGAATCAGAATATAGTTTTTTCGTCGTTACTTACCACTTGACGCCAACGCATTAGGTTTACCATGACGATGTTGCCAGAATTTATACATACTATATATTGCGAACAACCGTAGTCCGTACCACTCCATGTGTGAGCGAGCAAGCAAACAGTTTGTTTTGATCTACTAGCTAGAGTCAACTCTAGCTTTGCGAGGTTTTGCTAAGAAGGCTTGTACTTTCTCCGTTTCGGTTTACAAGTCCTACGCGTATATCTAGGTTATCAATTTGACCTATATAATTTGAATTATATAATATAAAAATTATATCATTAAAAAATACAAAGTCTAAAGTTTTCGGTGATATATTTTTTGTAATATATACATCATACTAAGTTGCTCAATTTGGTGATATAGAACTACGTGCAGGACTTATAAACCGAAACGGAGGGAGTATTGTGCATCAACGTTGTACTAGCTGGAATTAATATTCCGTAAGGCTGGTCATAGTACAAGTAACTTCAAAAATAACTAAAGATCCAACTTAGCAAAATTGTTTATGTCGCAGTGAATTAATGAAGAGAGAGGAGGATGGAGTAACATATTTAGTTACTGTAACATCACACATACCAATGCAAGATGAGTCTATCACCTAATAAATAATACTTTGCATGACACCACTTATATGTTATTTTCCACTACTTCCTCCGTCTGGGTTTATTGAGCTAACACGCAGTCCAAGAAATATGTTTGACTACAAAATTGACCAATGAAATATGAATCATATGTCACAAGAATTAGATCATTAGAAAGAGCTTTTAAATATCAATCCAATGATATAATTTTTATGACATATGATTCATATTTTGTTGGTCAAATTTATAGTCAAATATATTTTTTAAACTGCGTGCTAGTCCAATAAACCTGAACGAAGAGAGTATAAAGATAGTAACATAGAGTAGTAACTTGTGCATGTTACTAATCTATGTTACTCTTACTATGACCAGCCTAACCACCGTACTCTCCATGTGCCAGGAGAGCCAATGCGTGAATTTGCTGCTAGTATCTAGGGGTCAACTCTTTTTTGAGGGAACTCAACTAGATAGCTGAGTCAGACTAACGAGAGTTCAGGCTACAGATCACGGATCCACGTAGCCATAATATTGTAATACGCTGGCGTTTGTAAGATATATAGTCACGACGGTGATATTGTCAACTTGACGACTTGTACTTCTACGTAATTTATTCGTGCCTTCACAAGCGGAAATAAATCCTATGAGACCGGGTCTATTTCTAGACCCTCTTCTATGCCTGCCACGTGTCTGTTTTTTCAGTTTTCTAGATTTTTTTTATCTGTTAATTAGTCTTTTTTTTAAACATCATGCATGAAGGTGGGTCTATCCTGTAGGATTTTTTTCCTTCACAAGCAGACAAACAGAGGCCAACAACTTGCATGTAGTAGTCAGCAATGTTGGTCGGCCCACTTGGATCCACACTACCGTACGCCACCCATGATCCTCTGACTATATACATCTCTACCATACCGCATGGGAAGCTTCCCGAGTACGGGTCCGTACAAGAAGATGCAACCTAGGAAACTACGACATCTTTGTCCGGTAGTAGTGAGTGACGATCAAGGCATGATACCTTTTTGGACTTGATAAATTACTTAATTATAATTATAACTATGATATAAATTTGTTTTATTGACCAACGATGGTGAAAACGCTAGTGAAGCGCCGTTTGTTAGTAGTATATTTAGCGTGACGGTATCATAATATGCAGTACTCCAAGGTCGGTCCAACGTGCTCTCGCTGACTGTCAAGATCATCGTCATCGTCACTACTGGCTCCCGGACAAGTCAAGGTGTCGTCGTCCGATCTCCAAGGATAAGGGCAAGCTAGCGGAAAGGTTACATGTTATATCATCTTGTAGTACGATATGGACAAATCTAGCGGAAGGGGCTACATAAGTATGTTACATCATCTTGTAGTACGACCCATACTTGAGAAACTTCCGTACGGGATGTATGCAAGTTGCTGGCCTTGATTTCGTTGCACGTGATTCAAACGGAGCCTATCATATTTTTTCTTGCGAACATATCTATCACTAGATGGTAGCGTCTATCTTAGACATACAAGCGGATGGCGGTTTGCTATGCTACGCGGAGTTCGTAGTATAATAATATATGGCTACATGGATCCGTGATCTATAGCCCTAAAGACTCTCTCAAGATCATTTGGTTCCCATTAGTACGGTGGTTATGAGAATGTTAATTCTGGCCCTGGCCGCATCGTACCATAGCTGATATAAGGCGTCAAGATCGATGTAGAGATATCATTTGTCCTTTTTTTGTTTCAAGTTCAGTGGAATCTTTACACTAAAATATGTTTAGATACATTTGCTTCATAAATCTAAAACATCTTATATTTCTAAACGGATGGAGTATATCCTAAGGCCCCGCTTGGTTCACGGTATTTTAGCCCAAAACATCAGTTTTAGTCGGAGCTGTTAAATTTACAGCCCAACATCAGTATTGTCACTTGGTTGGACGTTTTTTTTCCCGGTCCGAATTATTTCCGGACCATTCACAGGGGAAAACAACACGGACGTGCGGGGGTGGGTTTTATTTTTCATCCCGACACACGGACACAGACGAGAGCCCGGTCGCGATACTCGCCAACCCTAGCGTGGCGGCGACTGACGGGGCGGCCTGAGCTTGCCGAGCTGCTGGCGGTGGTGGCAGCGGCGAGTCCGGCGGAGAGGCGCAAGATCTGCGACGAGCTTCGGTGGAGCGGAGCGGCGAGTCCGACAGCGGCGACTCGACCAGCAGCGCAAGATCTGCAGGCAAGCTTGTGTTCTCCGACGTATCCTCTTCACCGTCATCGTCATCGCCTCCGGTATGTTGTCTTCCCACCCCGCTAGTTGTACTAGGGGGCTTGATTGATTTTGCGCCATGATGGGCGAGTTCTTGAATGTCCCTCGTCGCCTGCGTTTGCCCGCGTACATGGTCCTGTTCTTCCTGGAGTTGCGATTAGCTGAGTTGCGATTAGCTGTTCATGGTCCGCGTCCAGGGTCCTATTCTTCCTGGAACTAGAAACACCCAGGTTCGATTTTATAAATTCCGTCACACCCAGGTTCCCTGATTATCTCTGCAACAAACTCTGTCACACCCAGGTTCGATTTTATAAATTTAAAACGTACTATATTTCTGATACAGCAAAATGCGGCAGCTGATGAATAGCTTTGTTATTTGATGTTCCTCTGTAGGCTAGAGCCAATGCATACATACCACCATAACGTAGTATGAGATCTTGATCTCTAGCATGCATACTCTCTAGGCTGGATGCATCTTCAGAAATACTGCAACACTAGTTAAACAACACTAACCTGATAATTTTTTCATGTTGTGTATCATGTGCATAAGCGAGCATGTCACTAGCCTTTTCGCTAGCTGTGACAACCATGAGCAAACCCATGCTAATACCAGCTGCTTCACCGCCCACAACACTATCTGTGTAGAGTATATTCTTTATGTCCTCGTATACTTCTTCATCTGCGGCCACACCCAGGTTAATTTTATAAATTTAAAATGGACAACCCTTGCATTCTGAAAAGGCATATGAGTATCAGGCTATTGAGCTTTGTAGTTTGTATTTCGCGAGCATCTCATGTGCACATGATACAAACAAATAAATCTCAAACAAAAATTGAGGACATGGGAACTGAAAAGGTTGAAGGAACTAGGTGTGCTTCTATTACTGGAATAATGCTAAAATAATTCATCTTCGGATATTTGTTGTACGATCTTCAGGGCATGTATGCTCCAGTGGCTTTGTACGCCTGGATTGTGACAAGCTGGTTTCTTTGGTTAGTTTGCACCTGATTTGCTGCATATCCAGTAGTACAGATGAAAATTAGAACCCAATGAATACTTCTGTCCTCAGGTGTCCCATGTATATTAGAGAATTACTTGATGGTCATCCTACATTGTTTGTCCTAGATTACTTGATGGGTTATGATGTTTTAAGAATGGAGTCCCATATTTTCCAAGAACTTTGTGATGATCTTAGGTGTAGAAAACTTTTGAAAGAAGTAGAGTCTTCAGAGTGCAAAGGAGATCAGCTCGATGAGCATTTGCTGCTTTTTTGTACATAAGAAAGGTTTGTCATGAATTGTTGCAATAACTTGTTCTTTTTTCTGTACATAAGAAAGGTTTGTCATGACTTGTTGCAATAACCCTTTTGTTTGTCTGTCCTAGATTACAATGGCACAGAGAGCAAGATGGACATCTCAGTATGAGAAGGGGCTTGTGGATGTACTTACGGAGTATAACTTTTCTCACTACCGTGGTCAAAATGGATGGAGTTCTGAAGGTTGAAACCGAATTGTCAAAGATTTGAACGACCACTTTCCAGAAGCAAAGTTTGTTAAGTCCCAAGTTCAAGACAAAGAGGGTCAAATGAAGAAAGAGTACAAGGTTGTCAAATCCATTGTCAATAGAAGTGGCATCTCATGGAATTCAACCAGTTGCATGATAAACACCACACCTGAAAAATGGGAGGAAATAGTTGAGGTATGCTTGTTTACATATGTTGAATACTAAAGTTATTATATCTTAAAAATATTGTCTAATGTCTTATTTCACTCATTCTTTGCTTTTGCAGGAGGACCCAAAGTTCAGAAGGCTTCAGGGCAAGGAGTTCCCTTTGTTTGATGCATTGGATTTGCTTTATGAAGGTAATATTGCTCAAGGGAAACATTGCATGACTTCTAGCCAACCTCCATATATCACTAGTAGGAAACGTCAAAGTGATGAGAGGCAGAGCACTAGTAGAAATGTGGCTCCAAAAATCAGTGCTATGACAAGTCAAAGGACAAACAATGACACATTTGAGGATGAAGGGCAAAACAGGTTCAGTGAAGTTGAAAGAATGAGTGCTAGTGGAAGGAGTCTTTCTTATCAATCTCAAAATGATGATGAACTTAACCCTCAAGGTGGTGAGGAGGATGAATATGTGCAAAGGAGCTTTGATCAAGTGAATTCAAGAAGTGGTAATGGTGGCGCACAATCAGCAAGAGCTAGAAAGCACAGGAGTCATACATCTGTCCCAGTTCCACGCATTGAAGAAACAATGTCAGAGTTTGTCAAACTCAAGAGAGAACAAGAAGGAATAAAAGAACAAGCATCGGGAAAACAATACTCCATTCCAAAATGCTTGGAAGTACTTAATGACATGATTGATGTGTCTGATGAGATCAAGATCCTAGCCTCTGATGTTTTCAAAGATGCATCAAATAGAGAGAGTTTTCTTTCTTATGATGCAAGACTCCGTGGTCTATGGTTGAAGAAGGAGGTTGGGAATCTAGGAATTCAGTCACCTTCATGTAAGTATCCCATTGCCTTTTATTTTAGTACTATTGTTAATGAGGATCATTGCTATTTAGTACTATTGTTAATGATCATGTCTAGTACAGTAGTACGGTAGTTACTGTTTTTGAAAATTGAATCAAGTAACTATTCTGATATCCTTAGGTGCTCACATGATTAGAGAATGTGGGATTTGGTTTTTATACCAGATCATGTTATTATATTTAGTAAACCTTCTTTTTTGTAGTATACCAGTGAATCATTTTGGTTGTTTCATGTTGTAACATGTGTCGATCTTTTTTGCAGAGTTGAAGAGGTCGCTTTATGCCTTGTGCTCTCAGTATGAAAATGGGAAGATAATGGATGTTGTGGCCTTAAAAACTACAGTTGTTTTGCTCTGAAAAAACTGAAGTTTGAGAGTCTGAGAGGTGCATGTTTAAAGATTATTCATGTATGCTAATAATTATGTTTATATTTATCAGAAATGCAAGTTTAAAGATGATTTTAGGTGTTTGTACTGGTTGCCTCCCAGAGACTCATAGCTGCCCTTTGTATATCTAGGAGGAACTTATAGGAGGTTTGTATTGTGCTGTGTAGGGAAGGACCACAACAATAGTCTTGTTTTGGTCCTGGTACATACTAGCTTTGGTCCTGGTACATACTAGCTTTGGTACATACTAGCTTGATGGAACATACTAGCTTTGGTCCTGGTACATACTAGCTTTGGTCTTGTTTGGAAAATCATTCGTTGATCTGCTTGCTGGAACATACTAGCTTTGGTCATTGTACATACTAGCTTTGGTCTTGTTTGGAAAATCATTTGTTGATACAAGTTTAGTTTTTTTGTTGAGTAAAAAGCAGCACCAATCTGCTATGTATGTTTATATTCTTTGGTTTGTATAAATTTTCTTTTTGATATATTTGTTCTACACTAATATATGTTACTCTTAATGTGTTGTTCTTAATACATACTTGTATAGATATTCATGATTGTCCCTGAGATTAGAATGATGTCTTTGTCTTAATATAGTATCTAATATTGATTTCTTTAATTTAGGATGCCAAGTTCAAGTCATCAGAAGTCCATGCGAGTTCAAATCTTCAGAAACCCATCTGAGTTCAAGTCTATTTAACGGCTAATATTTGTAATTTAAGTAATCTACTTTGTTGTTGATCTGAAAAGACTGATATTATTCAAGTCTATTTTTATGTAAGTTAACTTTGAATGCTCGTGTATGTTGTATTTTAAAATATACTTGGTGGACTGTGTGCACTTGTGCACATCCAAATTCGTCTGAAAGCAAACCGAAGCTGAAAATACCTGTGCACTTTCAAATTCCTCCGGAAACAAACAGGAGCGGGAAATACCTATGCACGTTCAAATCCCTCCGAAAGCAAACCGGAGCCGGAAATGAAACAGAAGTCCCAAGCGGGGCCTAAGGTGTGAGATCAGGATGCACGGAACGACAAGGCCACCTCCTCCATTGAGGTTGTAAGTGTTGCGATAGATTAATTGGTACTCCATCTAGAAGCCGGCCGACACCGAGACAAGTTCTTCCTTCTTTGCATGTGCGTGTACGTACGGGCAGCTGGCGTAGGAGTCAGCTCTTTGCATGCGCGCGCGGTAAGAAACTTAGACTCGTGCCTGACGTACGCGACTCCTCATAATTAATCCCTCGATTTCACTTTCACCAACTTAATTACACATCATATGCACTCTCCAGTGTATTGTCGCTAGCTAGCCAGAGCATCACACAATTGTTTACTTCTTGATGCCAACCCACGATGATAGATATCTTTTTTTTTTTTAAACCAACCCATGATAGATATCTACGGAGTAAGTAGTACTTTTCAACACTCCACGGTATGCTGGGGCAGAATCGGGATTCAAACTTTTTCTTTTGGTGTGAATTAGCGGGATTCAAACTTGGGGAATATATGGCAATCCTCGATCACTGAGACTTTCTAAACCTTGGAGTTGGAGAAGATGCAGATGTATGTCCTATCGTGATAGAAACAATATAATGACGATATATGTTGTGCTAACGAAAGAGTTCATGTTATCGATGGTCAACTATTTGCATGTTCTTGTAATGACGATAGTCACATTTATTACAAGGCACATTTTACACTACACCAGTCAGTCATATGACTATGTTGGGGTAGTAATAAAATGTATCCGCAAGGATCGTGTCGCTGATGAAGATGTCAAATTAATAAGCGTGCAGGCTTTTACTTTCACGTAACTTTCTCCCTTGATAACATGCGGACAAACCGAGGCCGACGACCCACATGTAGTCAGTGACGTTGGTCTCGGCTAAATTGGAAGCTACCATACGCCACCCAAGATTATCTGACTATTTACCGAACAGAACCGGCCCCTACAAGATTATGACGGGCTATCGGGCAACCATGAACGCATGAGCACTTTGGACTGGAAATAGTACGGAATACTTATGATATGGCAACTTAATATACATAGTAGCTTGTACTTTCTATGACGACGATGCATCAAAAACTATTTAATTAGCAGCCGGTCGGTACGATAGACAAAATAGCTTCACACTTTCTACCGCAAAAGTCTTTGGACTGTCGATGCACGAGACCGATAGCTACCCTCTCTGGCAGTACTAGGTAGAAAATCATATGTCTCTATTATATGTAAGGATCGACAACGACCGATAAATCTTGCATGGGTAAGTGCAATTCTAACAGATCTCATAAAAGGCCAAAACCGTATAATAACTTTTTATGGTTCCCGCGAGGCATCTTTGTAAATGCAGGGACCGGATCACGTTTCCTAATGTTGACATGGGGTCCTCTTTGTAATTTTCAGGGACTAGTTTGTAATTTTATTTTCTTATTGGTCCTACATGTAAACTGTACCAGGTGCTAACTTAATATTATATATGAGTCTGGGTCCTTTGGGACCTTCTATGTGTTAAAAAAGAGCCATCTAAACTTGTTTGTGATACACATCATGTCTCTAGGTAGTTCACAAACAAAAAAAATTAAGGCAGCGCACCACAACCGTACTCTTGGTTTCTTAATCAGTACGGTTTTGTACTTATCGCAGGAGGAGAGTGCAACCCTGTTAATTACTCTTGCAGCTAGAGATCGAATCAATCAAAAGCCAACTCTTTGATCGCTTGATTAACTAATGTGGAGAGCCATTCATATATATATATATATATATATATATATATATATATATATATATATATATATATATATATATATATATATATATGGAAAATAGTGGGCTATCTAGGATGCTACCTATGCATACTAATCTAGCCATTGGATATTCTATAGAGAGCATGAAGTTGAGCAGTAGGAGTACAAAATATCTAACGGAAAACATCACACCTCGTTACATAGAGAGCATTTTTTTGCATGCATTGCTGGTACATGCAAGTACACATGCAAGTACTAGTACATGTATGCAAACTAGCAACAGCCCATGCATGCATGCAAGCTAGCAATACTAGTAGACCATTGAACTGGCTAAAATTTCAGCACGCATTCTAGCAATACATTCAGACCATTGAACCGGCCAAAATTTCAGCACGCATTCTAGCACCACATGCGCTAAAACAAAAGCCAAGAGCGGGAAAATTGGCCGAAAATCGTGCAACCCTCATGGTTGAATTTATTGCATGCTAACTTGCTTGATATATTGGTCTACTCTCATGGTTGAACTTATTACAGAAATTTTTGCGTGTTTTCGTGCTCATATTGATACTAACATGCACATATCCCATCACCTAGTACAAGCTAGTAATGTCTAGTGGAAACAAGTACTACGCATACCATATGCACTAGTTGATATATTTGGTCTACTCTCATGGTTGAAATTATTGCAGAAATTCTTGCATGTTTTCATGCTCATATTGATACTAACATGCACACATCCCATCAACTAGTACAAGCTAGTAATGTCTAGTGCAAACAAGTACTACTAGCACACCGTATGCACTTTGTAGAAAATTTTGCAACAATAGATGCGGTTTGGTACGCTACAATAAAGGCTGGTCTTGCAATTCTACAAACGGAAAATAACGCCGTTAACTGCATGCAAGATTTTGGCTCTCTCTCATCTTGGCAGCTAGTAATAGTACTCCCTGTATCCAACGTCAATGCTTGCGTGCATTGGTAGCATCCTAGATAGCAAATCCGCGTTGATATATATATAGGGTAGCGCTATTTGACCCCCAGGGTCTACACCCACCCTCTATCTTTAGAATTATATATTATTTTTACGTCAAGTAAATTTTGTCTTATCTCAAGAGGTGAGAAGAACGTAAGAAAATATAGACATGTCATATTTTTTTTGTTTACATGCCGTATAAAAATACGACGTAAAATGCATATTTTTAGTATTTTTTACACTACAATTACTCATAAACTATTTTTTATATTAATTTTTTTTGCGTTGTGAATGAATATGAACATAACTATTTGTATACAAAACATAAATTTATAAACGTGACAATATAAAGTTATGTGGGATGAAAAATAACTATTCTGCACACTAGGTGTCGAATAGGGTTTATATATATATATATATATATATATATATATATATATATATATATATATAGAGAGAGAGAGAGAGAGAGAGAGAGAGAGAGAGAGAGCTTATCGGGTATAAGTAGGTTAGCAGCCCTGATAAGTCCAAAGGGACAGCTGCAGTTGATGTCGATAGCTCTTGACACACCAATCAAATCAAATATAGGGAGCACAACATTGACTTTGGATCAAGCTGGTGAGTGGTAATGTACGCAACCACGTACCGTACACTCGGCTAGTCGCACGCATGTGCTTTTGGAGATGGGGTCAACTCTTTGTACGATTCTGTATACAACTTATTTGTTTATTTTCATTACACGACATGCAACACATGCAATGCAATACACGTACGTTCTGAGTCAGCTAGTCTCACCATAATAAGGTACGGCTAATTAAGCATATCAGCCAACTAATTAATCTCTGGTCAGTGATCCCTAATAACACCACCTATCTGTTCACAAATAAGGTGTAGGCGAAACTAATACTCCCTCGGTTCCAAACTAGTTGTCGCAGATTAGGCAAAATATCGTCTAAATCTGTCTAGATTCAATGAACCCAACAACTAATTTAGTTCTGAGATAGTACTCCCTCCGTCTCAAATAGATGTAGTAGATTGTTAAAATTTAGATGAATCTTGTATCTTATTGATCTCTAGATAGATCTCAGTCGATGCCAAAACTAATTAACGGATCACGCTCGATTGATGACGAGGCAACCGCCAGGATCCGTACTACTCCATGTGTAAATCCTTGCCAATGTTGGCAGGGTCAACTCTTTCGATCCATCGTCAGGTTTTGTTTGTACTTGATGGTAGGGGTAGTAAGATTGGATTGCAACTCGATCTTGTACATGCAATGAACTTGGTAATAATCTCATCTCAAGTTCTCAACTATTTATAAGCTTTATCATAGAACTAGCGATAATATGGATGAATTTCTTAGGATACCAAACTGATAGTATTATAAACCAACCGCAATTACTCGCAAGTAGTACATGATGCAAGAACAGATGGACGAGTAACACTAGTACATAGTAGTTAATTACTGATTACCATTCATAAATTAGCTCTCTGTTTGCGTAGTTACTTGCCTAATTAAGTCAACTCGGCTGTACGAGGATCAAGTACATTCCAGCAACATCACAGCCTGCCAGATTCGCAGCCAGATCGAATAAACCGTACCGTGTCAACTCTCCTGCAGGTTCTGTACTTGCAACATTTAAGGCCCTGCAATTATATTACTCCATATACTGTAAGTAGTTTGGCAGCCCTGAGATAATTAAGTTGAACATGACAGTTGTACGATCCCTGTAACTACACCCTCCGTTCCAACAGTTTAATCTTTTTTAGTCTCTCCTCGACATACTCCCCCCGTCCCGGTTTAAAGGACACAATTTGCAAACCATGCAATCCCAAAATATTTAGACACAAAAGTATTTAATCTCTGTAATTACTTTCATGTGAAAAGAATAAAATTCTTGCATGCATATGTGTGAACAAATATGAACGCTTTGCTGGCTCTTCTTCTCCTCATGCATGTTCTTCTTCGTACTATTAAATTGACCAATTAGAGAACACCTAGGGCTAGAGAATTACAAATTGTATCCTTTAAACCGGGACAAATGGAGTATTTTTATCCAACATTTATAAGCGTTTCATAATAAATCGGAGTCCCCAAATAGCTAATCTAAAACTGGCCTTATGCAACCAAAAGCTTCAACATGTAGGTGGCATCGTGTTGAGCCTCACCAAAACGAAACAATTCACTCATATATGTTTATCTTAAAATTCGAAACTTGCTTGAGAGCTAACAGACATATCGACATATTGAAGGAGAGAGAGTCAAGCATCCATTAGATGAGAGGAACTACCCGTCATCCTGGCCATCATTTTTTGGCCGCTCAATCATGAGATCTAACATATTAGCCAATATATTGCATAGTATAGACGATAACAAATCACCTTGTCTTTTACTTTTTTGTTCGAAAGTGTCTACCAATATCACCATTCAATTTGTTAGCCACACTTCCTACGGAAACAAAACTATGGATTAGAGCAATGCCAGTATGCAGAAAAACATTTAATTCTAAGAGTTTTGTAATTGATCTTGATGCCAACTAATGAGATAGTTCATGCTATGGATCGCTGGTAAGGTCAAACTCTTTGCAAACTAGCTTTTGTGAGGATCATAGTCACATTAATTATTACAAAAGCTCGTTTTAACTACACTTCACTAGTCATCATATGATTATGTTGGAGTAGTACAATGTATCCGGCCGTAAGGATCCTATCGTTGATCGATCGAGGTGTCAAACTAATGAGGAGTAAATGGCATTAGGAGTCACACAACTTGACGTGTATGTGCACTTAAGTCACATAATTTGTAAACTAAACTAACAAGTCACACAACTTGTGAACCCGTGCACTCGTGGTCACAAAACCGGTCAACTTGGTGGTTTTTGACCAAAACCGATCTTAGACAGACTAAATTTTTACAATTACCCCCTCTTACTTCTACAGAATAAATTTTGAAATCCGTACTTTTTCATTTCAAAAAAATCTAATATTTATGGTGAGCATGAGAGAGGATTTGTAGCTCCGGAGCTCTAGTAAGCTCGGTATTTGAAAATTTTGAAATCCATACTTTTTCATTTCAGAAAAATCTAATATTTATTTTGGGAATGCATAAGTGCGTGCTGAATGACCGTTGCAAGTTTAGGTGAAAAATTCGTTTTTCTTTGGGCTACAAAAAAAAATCCAGTATAAAAAAGCACGTGTCAGAGATTTGTCCTTTTTGTATTTTACAAAATAAAACGTATTTTTTTATGAAATATTTTGCGTGCCTTAGAAATGCATATATATTTGTGTGTCATTTTTTTCAGAATTTTTGGAGTCTTATAAATACTCCTAACTTTTAAAAAAAAAGAACTACAATGAGCTCGGAAGCCACGTGAGCATCCTATATACACTTGGCAACATGAAAATATAAGATAAGGGTTTTTATAAAAAAACAGTCTGTCTATACCGGTTTTGGTCAAAAACCACCTAATTAACTGGTTTTGTGACCACAGGTGCACGGGTTTGCAAGTTGTATGACTTGTTAGTTCAGTTTGCAAGTTGTGTGACTTAAGTGCACGTACAGAACAAGTTGAATAACTCTCGGTGCCATTTACTCAACTAATGAGCGTCCAGGCTGCAGATTACACGTCCACATAGTCGGAATACTATACTACACTCCACGAAGCAACCAAGAAAAGTAAGATATGATAGACATTATCATGGTGATGTGTTCGCAACCAAATTTGGACGACTTCTTTCTACAATACCAATTTGGATTTTACTTTCACGTAACTTTCTCGCTCGATCACATGCGAACGAAGTGAAAGTAAAATCAACTCTCTTTTTACAGCATCCAAGAAGTCGCACAAATAAAATCTTCTCCAAGGTCTATGTTTCTGAACAAGACCTTGAAGAAGATGCATGCACATGCACGTGTACGTCTTGTCGCTAGCTAACCTTGATGACAATTGCCAGCTAATGAGAGCTCAATCTATAGATCACCGGTCCATGCGTGCCAGGATATCATATATACACACACTAGCTGACAAGTCTATAGATCACCTGTCCATGTGCCAGGATATCATATATACACACACTAGCTGACAAGTCGAACTATATGTACGCTTTCTATATTGGCATTTCTCTTATGCCATCACGTAGCAATATATGTCTAATCAAATGCTATGTCTCTCTTGAATTACTTGTCACAGATTAACAACATATATATATCTAGTTATATTTTAGTGTATAGGTACAGTGGACGATCCACTTGTAGCTATGGGTGCACAAAGACATAGTGTAGAATCATTCTTCTTTGTAAAATGTTAATTTTTCACCACACCTGTGCATCCCTAAAGAGCTGCCTTTTTCTTTGTTGTGAACCGATTGGTACCCTGGTCCTGTAGCTTCGCCACTGTAGGTAGATATGAATCTTGACAAATATGTGTCATCTAATTCAAAACAGAAGGAATATAATTTAGATGATTTTGTGAATTATAAGGCAAAGCCTAAAATAGACAGAAAAAGTCCGACTGCGGCTAGTGGTGGGCTAGCGTTTCTTCGGGTTTCTATTTGTCGCTCTTTGCAAATTGTGTGAAATCTTATTAACCGCCTTCGCAAAAGGAGTGATGCTGCTCCCCATGGTAATCACTATTAGCCACCCAGTGCATGTTAATACGTTGTTCACGCAGGTGCGCACATTGGGCCAGCCCATTTAGTAGGTTTTTTTTTCTTTTTTTGGTCTTTTTATCTTTATTTTCCGGTTTAAGATTTGCAAAATGTTCAATTTTGAAAAATAATTCGAAAAATGTTTAGGTTAAAAATGTTCATATAATAATAATTTAGATTTCAAAAAATGTTCAGATTTTTAAAAAAGTTTAGATTTTAAAATGTTCAAATTTAAAAAAATCTAGATATCAAAAACATAAAAATAAATTAAATTGTTTGAATTCAAAAAATATCCAAAATTGAAATTTATTTAGAACTAAGATAAAATATATAACATAAAAAATAAAAAATAAAAAACTAAAATTGTACTGGTTATATGGGTGTCTGCCTTTAGGCGTGGACCTTATGACCTTATATGGCTAGCAGCCACTTGTACTTCCATCATAAAAATATAGAAATACAAAAGGAATCACATATATAGATGTTACACGTGTTCATATATTCCGTTCTAGTGAAGTTTCGTAAATAATAACATATTGCACCTTCGGAGATGAAATTTTGATGATCTACGAAGATATTACAATATTATTTTGACATGTATGAACTGTAACTCATTATTTACATAATAACATAGTAGATTGAAAATAATATTTTGGAAAAAAATAAAATCCAAAAAAAAGATATATGTGTTCATGTATTCGGGTCTCCTTATAAGTTTCCTAAAAAGAACCCGTTTGTGCTCCGAGAGAAAAAAAAGTAAATTTTCTTTGCTCGAAAAAAACAATTAGTAGTATTTTCTAATAAAGCCATCTAGTGTTTCGTCCCTTTGCCGGCGAAGTCGCCGATCCGCTCTGCCCTGGGTAGCCCTAGGGCCTTGGAGGTGTGGCGACCACATGCTCTCGCCGGCAGGAGATTTTTCTGATCTTTGTTTAGCCAGTTTTTTAGTGTCTTCTTCGGGATGATGAGACGACGGCTACATCTAAATTCAGAATAAGGACCTCTCTACATTTAGCGCCGGTGAAGGGCGCGTGGAGTCGTTTGTCCGGCGGATCTCTTAAGATCCTGTCCGTTTGTGTCTTCGTTTGTGTGATTTCGGGTCAGTCTATTTTGATCTACGGTTGTCATCATTAATGGTTGCTCTAGTGCGCTGGTCCTTGGGATCTTAGCACAACGACTTTTCGTCTGACTACTACAATAAGCTCTACTACGATAAGCTTTGCCCGGCTCCGGTGATGGAGGAGCGAGGATGACAACACGCATTCGGCTCGTGCTAGTGTTTGTAGTCGTCGCTAGGTGGTCTAATGACCTATGTATAATTTTTATTACTTCCAAGCCTCTTTGTACTGATGAATTTTTAATAAATGGATGGAATTTCGCAAAAATAGGTGGATTCTTAATCACTACGGTTTATGTACTTATCGCAGGAAGAGATCATTTTGTGCATTGCAACCTGGTTAATTACTCTTGGAGGACAGAGGTCGAATCAATCCTAGAACACAGAGTCTAACTCTTTGATCATACTTGATTAATTTTGTATGGAGTGCCAGCCAGCATTCATCCATATAGCTTATATCTCTTATAAGTAGGTTGGCAGCCAGCCCTGATAATAAGATCCAAGGAACAGCTGCAGTTGATATCGATATAGCTAGCGCTCGTGATACGAATCAAATATATTTACTAGTGAAATATTGATTTTGGATCACACCACCGGTGCGGTGAGGCAGCCACGTACCGTACAATCGCATGTGATTCTGGAGATCTCGGGTCAACACATGGGATATGCAACACACGTCGTGCTGACTCGGCTAGTTACCAAATATGGTAGTAGTACAGCTAATTGAGCGCTGATCGTGTCTGCCAACTAATTAATTAAACTTTAATTGGTCAATGATTTCAAACAGCTTTGCGATTTACTAATGAAGCTTAGACGAAATTGAAACACATCTTGACGATCTCTAGATACATCTCAATCGATGCCAACTAATTTATGGATCGAGTTCGATCGATGACACGGCTACGAACCAACATGATCTGCCACACCGACCTCCATTCCATGTCCTATTTCCTGAAGCCCTATATGTATGTAGTCTGTCAAGCACAAATCCATCCACTTCAACCTCAAGACTCTTCAAGTCTTAGTTCCTCTTTTCCTTCCTATTAGCCCTACATTGCAGCAGCTTAGCTCTAACAAGCAAGCAAAGGGGTAGCTTTCTAGCCTCAAGAGAAGAGGACATGGAAATGGAGGTCGGTGCGGTGGGCGCCATTGCTGCGCCGCCGGTCCAGTTCTCCCTTCCGGTGGACTCCGAGCACAAGGCAAAGTCCATCAGGATCTTCTCCTTCGGCAACCCCCATATGCGCGCCTTCCACCTTGGGTGGATGTCCTTTTTCACGTGCGTCGTCTCCACCTTTGCCGCTGCTCCGCTCATCCCCATCATCCGCGACAACCTCAACCTCACAAAGGCCGACATTGGCAATGCCGGGGTGGCCTCCGTCTCCGGGGCCATCTTCTCAAGGCTAGCCATGGGGGCCATCTGCGATCTCCTCGGTCCACGCTATGGTTGCGCCTTCCTCGTCATGCTCTCCGCACCCGCGGTGTTTTGCATGTCCGTCATCGAAGGCCCTGCCGGGTACATCACTATCCGCTTCCTCATTGGTGTCTCACTCGCCACTTTCGTGTCGTGCCAGTATTGGGTGAGCACCATGTTCAACAGCAAGATCATTGGTACGGTCAGTGGCTTGACGGCAGGGTGGGGTGATACGGGTGGTGGCGCCACCCAGCTCATCATGCCTCTTGTCTTTGATGCCATCTTGGCATGTGGTGCGACGGAGTTCACAGCGTGGCGCCTCGCCTACTTCGTACCTGGAATGATGTTGGTGGTGATGGGGTTGCTCGTGCTAACATTGGGACAAGACCTCCCCGATGGCAACTTGAGAAGCCTCCAGAAGAATGGTGACATGAACAAAGACAGGTTCTCCAACGTTCTTCGGGGTGCCGTCACCAACTACCGCACCTGGATATTTGTCTTCATATATGGCTACTGCATGGGTGTCGAGCTCACCACCAACAATGTGATTGCTGAGTACTACTACGACAGCTTCCACCTTGACCTCCGGGCCGCAGGCACCATTGCTGCTTGCTTCGGCTTAGCCAATATCTTCGCACGACCAATGGGTGGCTACCTCTCTGACCTTGGTGCCCGCTACTACGGCATGCGAGCCCGACTCTGGAACATCTGGATCCTCCAGACCGCCGGTGGAGCCTTCTGCATCTGTCTCGGCCGCGCATCCACCCTCCCCACTTCCGTCACATGCATGGTCCTCTACTCCATTTGTGTGGAGGCTGCATGTGGTGCGGTGTACGGAGTCATCCCGTTTGTCTCTCGGCGCTCCCTCGGCCTCATCTCCGGCATGAGCGGTGCGGGGGGTAACGTTGGTGGCGGTCTCACACAGTTCCTCTTCTTCACATCATCACAATACACAACTGGCAAAGGGCTCCAGTACATGGGCATCATGGTCATGGTGTGCACACTCCCCGTCATGCTCGTGCACTTCCCGCAATGGGGCTCCATGCTCCTTCCTCCCAGGGCCGGCTCTACCGAGGAGGACTACTATAGTGCCGAGTGGACGGAGGAGGAGAAGAGCAAGGGGCTCCATGCCGGTAGCCTCAAGTTCGCGGAGAACAGCACCTCTGAGCGTGGGAGACGAAACACCATCCTCCCTGTACCTACCACCCCTCCTCATATCACACCATTACACGTGTAAGGCATGATCGACCTTTTTATCACCATACCTTGGGCATATATGTAGATATACGTGTACATTGTATGCGCAGATGTTCATGTCCTGGGATAGAGGTGATGCACCCCTCTTAGGATGGTGTGTGTGTTTCCTCACTACATGACTTTGTGGGCATCTATCTGACCCTCTAGATGAGGCTAGCTACTTTACGGTCTTCCTATAGGGGTTTGTATTATTATGTTATGAGAATATACGAATATAAGAAAAATGTATCGTGGATACACCTTGCGCCTCCATTTTCCTTTGTGGGTCTCTTGTCATAATCTCATCTACCAGCAGCCGGTCGGTGGCCCTGGGAGCCGTCTCGCTGGTGATGATCGAACATATGGTGGGCAAAAGAGCTTTGCAATGGAACAACTCTACTACCTCTGATTTATAATAGAGTTTATTACGACCGTGTTTTTAGTTCGCGCAGAAATTATCATTGTGCCACTAATTCGCTGAGTCATAGTGGCGCAGTTACAATTTCTACGCGAACTAAGAACACAGTCGTAATAAATCCATAATAGTACGTACTAAATCAACGACACTTGTTGTACTATGGATCGGAGGGACTACAGCGGATCATAATACGTGCACACGGTATGTATAGATGTTTGTGTCGGTGTAGAGATGATGCACCCTATTAGGATGGTTTGGTTTTCGTCACCACATGACTTTGTGGGCTTTGCCCAACCCTTTAGACGAGGCTACTTTTTAGTCTTACTATAGGGGCTTGTAATATGTTATGAGAAAATGTACCGTGCCTGGTCTATTTATTTGTGCTTGTTGTGGTTCTTGTGACTCTTGTCGTAACCTGATCTAGCAGCTAGAGCGGTCTCAGCGATGCCCGAATAGTACTCCCTCCCTTTTATAATATAAGATGTTTTATCTTTGTGAAGATAATATATCTAAATATATTTTAGTCTGAAGGTTCGGAGAAGTTTACTCCAAAAGTACTAAAAGACATCTAGATATGTTAACTTCATACAGCTAGAACATCTTATATTTTAAAATGGAGGAAATAGTAGACGAAAAGCTTTGCAATGGAGCAACCGTACCTCAGATCAAGAACCAGAACTCATATGACAACTCGGTACCTCGGAGCAGCGAAGCTACTATTCCGTACAAGAACAAGTAGTAGCCCAACCGATCAAGTACAATTTGTCATTGTCCTTGGAGATCAAACTTGTCCTGTAGCTAGCTAAAAAAAACCTGGCGTCGACTGCGACAGATGGAGCAAGAAGAAGACCTTGGAGTATCAACTATGAGATCTTATGCCAGGTCACTCACGTGGAAAGAAAATACTGTAAGTAACAGCTAAGGATCATTGTCGTGAACACTACTACTCCAGATAATTGCCAAATTGCTCCAATTTAACGTGTTCCCATCGAAGTATGTTTGATGATATCTCGCACGTGTACGCTTGGAACTCACAATAACATCATTTGCCGATGAATGAATAAAATGTTCGTGCGGTCATGTTTTTTTCTCTTTTGAGGAGTTCTCTTGCCATAATCTTTAAGCACCTGACCACAGAGACTGCATTTGGCGTTACGAGTCCATCTTCCTTCGGAGTCCTGCATCAGTACCAAAGTCTGTTCTGAAACAACAGCCACATAAAAAACTTGAACTTGCCCTCTGCCTTGACTTTCCAAACCGACTCGAGAGAGAGAGCAGGCATTTTGATACGAGCGCAGAACTGAACTTCATAAGAAGATCTTGCAGAGTAACATCCATCAGGGTACAAACTCATTTGTCAAAGCAACCTCTCTTCTTGTTTGATCCGTTGCAAGCCCCTCATCCATCTCCACCTGAGAGAGCCACTCTAACTGAATGCTTCTTCATGTAAGCCAACTTGTAGATATTAGGGGCCATATGAGCTGGGGCCTCGCCATTGAGCCATCTGTCGTGCTAGAAGAGAGCACGACCCCCCCTTTCCAATAAGGATCAAGGAGCAGGCTGCAACCCAGATCTGAATCAGAGTAGTCACAAGGAATAGGCATTCCTTGCCAAGGCTTCAAATTAGTTCCCCAGCTATGCCAAATCAATCTCAATCTAAGTGCTCTTCCAAAGCATTGCATATCTTTTATTCCCAAGCCCCCATATTTAATCGGAGCACAGACTTTCTTCCAAAACTAACCAAACATTTTTCACCGTGGGCTTCCTCTTCATTATTCCACAAAAAAAACCCGTCTCAACTTATCACACTCCTTGTCAGTTCAAAGGCAGATAGATGATACGCTGCAATTGCAGCAATGACTGTGTTAACTAAAATCAGTCTTGCGGCTCTGTCCATTAACCTACCATTCCAGATTTCCAGGTGGCTTGCAATCTTGTCTAGTATAGGCTGCAACTCAATCCTCTTCGGCTTCCTAAGCCCCAGAGGCATACCCAAATAACGACAAGGAAAAGATCCCTGAGTTCCTCCCAAAATTTGTGAGTACTGCTGACAAGCCATGGTCGCCACAAGCAATTGGATACGCCACACACTTCTGCATGTTTGTTCTCAGCCCTGAGGCATCACCAAACAGCTTCATAATTTGCTGAATGGCCAAGATATCATCTTTCATTGGCATTATAAAGATAGCTGCATCATCTGTGTAAAAGCTGGCCCTCAATTTTTTCTAGAACCTCTAAAAAGAAAGCCCAGTTCACCGAATCAAAAGCTTTCACCAAATCCAACTTCAGGAACAAAAGAGGGGATTTCTTCATGTGCGCCTCTTTCACAACATTCTTTACATACAGGAAGTTATTTTGAATTGATCTCCTCTTGATAAAGGCACTCTGATTTTTGGAGACTAGCTTGTCCAACTCTGGGGCTAGTCTATTGGCCAAAAGCTTGCATAAGATCTTGGCCACGCTGTGCATTAAACTGACAGGGCGAAAATCACTTGCACAGTTAGAACCAAGTTTCTTCGGCAATAGAGCAATATGAGCTGAATTCAACAACCCCCATTTATTGGATCTGATCCCTTGCACATGATTGACAGCAGCCAGCAGATCATCTTTTGCTGTTTCCCAACACTTCTTGTAAAAACACGAAGTGAAGCCATCCGGACCTGGAGATTTTTCGCTGGGAAAACTCATGATAGCTGCTTGCAGTTCTTGCTCAGTGAAAGACTCGTCCAGGTGTCCAAGATCTGCCCTTGGAAGCTGTAGAAAATCCCAATTAAGAGCTGCAGATCTGTCCTGTGCACTCCCAAGATCAGCTGAAAAGTGATTTAGCAGGATTTCCCAAGCTATTGTTTTGAACACATACTACCCGTACCACACAGAAGCTTCTCGAGTATACAAGATGCCGTGACCAAGGCCTGGCCCCTGAGTACAATACAGTCCATCTCACTGCAGCTGTACATTCGTTCCTGCTGAAATTCATGGGCTTGTGCATTTGGAAAACATTGGAGACATACTGCCGGTCCAAAGGAAAATTCTCCCATCAGATATAACTCGGTTATCCAGCTTGTATGTATCATCTTAAACTTCTGCGTCATACATGCAGGGTTTCCTGAAGGGTCCACAACAAGATGAACTCAGTCCGCACCCCGCATCGTGTCCAAGTAATCCCTGCAGGATATCAGAGATTCAGAGGCCTCGGCAAGCTGAACAATCTCAAGGAACTGAAGATGCAGAGGTGTCTCTCAGTCACCGCTTGACGGTTGAAGGCATCCAATGCTTTTTTTGGTCTCCTACGTCGGAATTAATGCTCCGAGACCTCTCCTTGCTGCTGATGATGATGATGTTGCTGTGTGCTACCTGAACTTCTAGGCAGGAGCTAGCTATGCCCAAGCTAAAAACGCCTCTCCTTGAGGTTATGTTCAGAGTACACCAGTAGGCATGGTGTGCCTGTCCTACTTCCAGGACATCCGCGCGAATCTGAAGTACGGAGGCACTGATTTAGACAGAAATCCGGAAGGTGTCCGCACGGAAGTCGACTCTGCTTTGGAGAGCGCTGCGATGGCTCACCCAAGACATCCCTCTCGGATTTTATTATCTGAGCGGGAACAGTGGGAGAGTATACCAATCATAAGAGGTGATCATTGACCTGGCCAAGACAGATTGATTAATTGCAGAGCAGAAAAGCTATGGGGATGTGGTAAGCAATGAAGCCAGAACAACGGAGCAGAGGAACCGTTGGCTACCCTGCAGGCAGCTATTGTTTTGAACTTGCGCTTCTAGGTATCCTTGACACTCTGGATGATGGTTCTGGCTGCAGTTTATTCGTATCAGTCCAAAGTCCAAACTCCAGTGCGCAGCCGAACGAGAGCTGAAGCTGCATCAATCCACCGATCAACCACAACCACTCCGTCCCAGACAGGTACGTCCCGGAGAAGAGTGCCGGCCGGACAGGTACTCACCTCACCAGCAACTTTCTTGGTGGAGCACCAAAACCAAGCATGTACACTACGCTGGATTTCAAGGCATGCAGGCAGGCAGGCCATGAGAAATGAGATATAGTTTCTCAGATGTTAGCTACTATACAAGATGAAAGTACTGGTTACTGGAAGGGCTTACCTCATAGTAACCGTGCACATGGAGCAATTTATGGACTTGTACATGCAGGCACATGGAATCCATAAATTGTGATCAGAAAGAAATTCTGTACAAAAAACGAAATAGCAGTATCGGACAGTAGTACCTTACACCAAGAAAAAGTGCCAAGTTCTAAAGCATATCTTAGATTTTAGTAATAACCCCCAAAAGACACCAACAACTGTAGCGACCATGCCGTAGAAAAACACTTGCGTGTTCCTAGTACACAGATTCAGTTTTCTGCTTCTAAGAAAAATGATCATTGCAATGTGAACCTGAGAAAAAAGAACTCACCTCAAGCGCGGTATATATGAGCATATTTGACCTGATGCATCTGTCGAAACACCCTTTTCTTCAGTCAAGTGCAGTAAAAATCACTATTTTTTACAACCTGTTTACTCAGCATTGAACATTATAAACCACTTGCACCTGTCCGTGCTTAGATCTCAAATCATTTCAAACTAAAAAAGACATACTCATAAGCTTCCAGTATCACCATATTATGCACTTCGTGTCCAAGCTTATCTATCTCCAGGTCTGCATGTACGAAAAGAAAGATCGTGCAAATAGCAAAATACTTCTCTTCAAATATTTTATTCTGCGGCAGTACACTTTACTGAAAACCTCATACCCCTCTGTATAGATGATGCCTCATGAAAAACCTAACCGACACTCGTGAATAATACAGTCCACCTGTTTAGAGTATGAGCAGTTCGGTAACATAGTAGTTATCCTATACATCCCTTCTACCCTTCCAATAATCTGACAGGAAAAAATGGGACAATTGCATAAACATGTAACCTGAGCAGACCATACCATATACCATTCAACGACCAGTCCATAACTTGAATATAGTACAAAATAATCCTGGAGATTATAATATTTGGAAAAACAATATTAGTACTACAGTAGCACTATGTTGGAGACTAGAGCAATGGATCATGCATCACACATAACGACTGAGGGCTAAGTAAACCTCATTCAGCCCCTTCACCTAGATGAGGTGCAGGGACATAAACAACAGACAAGGGAACTAGATCAGCGCCTTGTTTTCCCAAGCAGACGACAGCTGATTCGTCGTGTTCCTCACCAAAAAGCCATCAGCCATCACCAGGGCCAGCTTAATCCTTCCGCTTTTAATGGTTTTAATATTCAGAAACATCTTCTCATAAAAAGTTAAACTGGCCATCTTAGTGAGCCCCAACCCGGCATTGGAAGGGCAAGAAGGCCTGCTCCTTTACACAAGTACTGCATCTGGCCTTTATTTGTATCATGTACAAATAAGAAAAAAATATCTGCGGTGAGCTCACTACTTGCTTGGAGCCAAATCTATCTGCTCTGGTGAATCATTGCTTTCATTGTCATATCCTGTGATTAATGTGTATCAACCTTCAGGAATTATACCCATTCATGAACATTACGGTAATTTTTTGTTTTCTTTGAACATATAATAGTGCTAATCTTTGTCGATCATCAGCTGCAGCTGCCATTTGCATTTTGCAAAACAGCAATTGCTGCAGTTTTCTCTTCTTTGTTGGATCGAAATGGCTGTGACCTTTTGTGTGTTTTAACAGGGAAAATGTTTAATACATCGATCTCCAGAGAATGATATATAATGGTATGAAACAGTAGAGGGGATAGTTATCCCTGTTGCATTAGTAAGCACAACCGAAACACAAAATTACATCACTAGACACAGCAATTGCCACTTTGTTATGTTACGATGGTCTAAGGTGTCAGTTGCGTGTAACAAATTATAGCTCAGCTCAAAGCAAATGGCTTTGCGAAAACGATTCTTAAATTGACAATTTCATATTGGTGGTTTTTCTGCCAAAACGAATGCATGTGGTTTTGTGAATGGATGCAATCTCACACATGCAAGCACTGAATAGTGGATATATTTGAACGGAAAAAAAAAATCCCTGTAGCTTGCAGTGGCTAATTCTCATTTTATTATCTTCTTCATGTTCCCTCAACAATTTAAATTCATCCTTCATTGGACTTGCTTGTTTATTCATGGCACCACCATAGGTTCAGTTATGTTGATCAATGGCATATGAGAATGATAAGCCTAATAAATTTATAGGTCATGTATTTGTCCCAGGTAGGTTACCTTTTCAAAATTGAAAATTCCCAACAAAAGTAGGATCAACTATGGTACTGTACTTTTTTTTGAAAGAAAATAAAACCTTGAGAAAAACTTACAGAATCAAAAGGCCAAAACAAACAGAAGCCTATTACAAACTTATTTTGAAGCATAATCTAAATATTAAACATTGAAGTGCAAAGTTAGTACTAACATAAATATGATGGAACCTAAAGGACAATGGAATGAAAATGGAAGTCATGGTAGATAAACTTCTGCATGAAAGCACAATTCTTTTGCTTACTTGTTTCCTGGGTGCAGGTTTCATCAGAAAATTGGTCCACACACACACATCCATTTTTCATGATTTCAGCGAAGTTCCAAACACAAATATATCAATGGACTTCTCATTTGCAGAGATATTCTCTAAGGAATGATAACCTCAACATATCGGGGTTTAGGAATCAAATTGTCAGATTTGTAGGAGAAGTTTGCAATTACCAAACTGCAGGCAACATGCATACTATATAATACAACCAGCATCCGGTTAAGCAGAGGAAACAAAACAGGGTTTACCAGTTAACTACGCGGAGAGAAACTTTGCCGCGCCATATGCGGTTACATTTACTGATCTTCATAGCCTTGTTCTTGGTTCATGCAAATCTGAAATTAGCCGGTATTTCCCCTCTGCAAGCGGCTGCATAGTCTTCAGCAAGGTGCGGTGCAACATCGTTGTAAGGACATATGTACTTCTTCACGAAGCCATCCTGGGTCTTTGTGAGTACAGTATAGAACCTCCAGTCCCGGTCTAGGAACCCATTTTCCTTGAGAAACTTTAGAACATAGTACCGGGGGATCAGGCGGGCCTCCATGCTATAATAGAGCATTATCGGATAATGAGCAATGTAGGCCGGTTCCAACCCCACCTCTGAGATCAGGAACTCAGACCTGCGCCGCAGCATGTCTTTGGACCTCCTCAGCAGGAATGGAGCCCTAGTCAAAGCAAAGCTCACTTGGGCATCAGACCACCTGAACGTCTTCTTCAAGTAGTCTACTTTGGCAGCGAGCTTCTCCTCGCTCATGAATGAGACAGCCTGCAGTGCTATCTTGAACATCCGAGAGCCACGGGGCACACCTAGTCCTTCGGCGCGCGCCACCATTGCCCGGACTAGTTCATGTTTGGTGGAGAGCATCCTTGGCACCCGGATGCACACCTTGGTAATATCACAGGGACCTAGCCCGCATTGCCGTAGGAACGCGACGTTGGGCTTGACCACCTTCTCAAGGTCAAAGCCGGCGAGGTAGGAGTTGCTGTCGAGCACCCGGAGGAGGTTCACGGAGGAACCGAAGAGGGACAGGTAGAACTGCAGCCTGGGGACGATGGATTTGAGGCGAAAATGCCCCCCGACGAGCGAGATGAGGCGCGCGATGTCAGGATTCGACAAGCCGAGGCCCGTGAGCCCAGCGACTCTAGGGGCCAGCGTTCTCTCCACGCCGGCGCAGAGTAGCCTCGGATAGTTGGCGACGGTGGTGGCGACGTCGGCACTGGAGAAGCCGTGGCCGGAGAGGAAGGCGAGGACGGCGTCGGGCTTGGAGGAGGACTTGAGGTGGGAGAGCTGCGTGGAGGCCTTGAGGGCTTGTGCTCGGGTGAGGCCGCAGGTGTGGACCAGATAGTCCTCGACGGCGAAGCCTTGGCTTGGCGAAATGGGCGGATTCGGGGAAATGGGCGGCGCTTTGGCGGAGAGGAGGCGGTGGAGATGGGATATGGGGGAGGTGGAGGGATGGGAGACTATGCAGCCGCGCAGGCGGAGCATGGCGCCGGCTCCGGCGAGCGGCGGCAGAGGGGCTTCCGATGGTGCGTGCCCTCTGCTTGTTTGCCGTGAAGAGCTGGGATGGGAGAAGAGCTTGGAGACGATGGATCTGCGCAGGCGGAGCATGGCGCCGGCAACGGCGAGCGGTGGAGCCGGCGGCGGCGGCGGCAGAGGGGCTTCCGATGGGTTTGCAGTTGCAATGGCGTGCCCTCTGCTTGTTTGCCGTGAAGAGTGGCTTGCGAGAGAATGGGCTGCAATCTAATTTTCGTGGTTGTTTGTGTATGGGCTCTACTTGACCGGCATTTGATAGGCCCAACTCTGATGCTTTCTTTGAAATTTTGTTCGTTTTGGTACTAACATGCCTTATATCTAGCCATCGTTTTCCCTCGCGTTAGGGTTTGCTATCTCTCATGGCGACCTCCGGCGTTGAGGCTGTTCCCTGATTTTCCCCTGCTTACCTTGGTGTATCTTGTTCTCGGGCCGATCAAGGGGTGATCTTGAGTCGCTTCCTGGCCTTGGTTCTAGGATATCATCGGGACGGGGGTTATTTAGGGTTTTTCCATGTGAGATCGTTGTGGGAGTAATTTTCATCCATGGCGACGGATCAGGAGAAGGGGTCATCGAGTGGAGGTGCCGGTGGAATTCGTGCATGATTACAACAGAACGCATGGCATAACTGGTCCATAGAGCTTTTTTTGAGAATCAATAGCTTTCATTCGTTAATCATCGGGCTTACAAGACAATCAGCTAGAAATCTAGGAACATAATTTATCCAAAGACACCTGCGTCTACTAGTTGACGCTTGTTTGGCACAGAGGTGTGCTCCCTCATTTGCTTCCCTCCCAATGAACTTCAGACATAATCCATGTTACTACTGAGATCTTCTATTTCCTTCAAACCCGGAGCGATCTTGGATCAGCTATGAGTCCTATCATTTCTATTCTTGAAAACTTTACTTGCATCTGTATCTAGCTCAATGCACGATAAGCCAAGATCATATGCGAGCGTTACACCATCACATACCGCAATCGCCTCCATGACCAAGGCATTCGCAGCCTGGCTGTACGATATGGCTTGTCCCGGGAACAAAGAGACTTCATGGTTTCGAATGACCAGTCTCGTTGCATCTTCTCCCGCATCCGAGAAAAATCTTGCATCAATATTTAGTTTTAGTATCCCTACCTCCGATGGCTGCCACTTCGGACATAGAGACTCGCTTGGACCTTGCATGACCAGTGATAGATAGATCCAACGCAATATCCACAATCCACTTAACAGACTCCGAAATCAATCTCGACTGTTCACCATGTTTTTTACAATTCCTCTTAGACCACACTGCCCAACCACCACATAAAATGACAGCAGCATCTCTTGCACCTTGATACGTCCAATTTGCATCACCATTCTATATCATATTTTGCCTCTATTCATTGATATATGTCTTATTATGAGGTAATACTTATGTCCTTTCATCTGTTTATGCATGTTGGATGATTCTTGGAGGGTGAACTGCCGGAGTCTGGATTCTGATGGAAAAGAGGTGTTTTGATGCAATTTCGCGAATATCAGAAAAATATGGGAAAATTATATTTTCCCGAAAGACGGAGGAAGCCAGAAGGGGAGGCGCAGAAGGGCCATAGGGGGCCCACACCCCCTAGGCGCGGGTCCCTCCTGGGTCGCGCCTAGAGCAGGTGTGGCCCACCTGCTCGGCCTCCGACTCCTCCCTCTCGCCTATATCTTCCTTACGGAACCCTAATATCGGGGGGGGGGACCACACATAGATTTTTGACGCCTCTATGGGGCGGAAAACACCGAGAGAGAAAGATCTCTCTGGCAGATAGATTTCTGCCGGAGAAATTCCTTCCCGGAGAGAGGAGATCGCGCCATCAACACCATCGTCAAGCTAGACTTCATCATCATCCACACCATCATCTCCACCAGCACCATCATCACCACTCCATCCCGCTATAACAATCGTGTTGGATATTGCTTTAGTTCTTAGGGGAAACTTTCCCGGTGTTAATTACTATTATAGTTGATGCTTGTGAGTGGAACCATTGGATTATTGTTTATGTTTAGATTGTTATCCATCACCATATCATCTTTGATCTTGATCTAAATGATGTCTTGTGAGTAGTTCGTCTAGTTCTTGAGGACATGGGAGAAGTCATGTTGTTAGTAGTGGATTTGTGTTGAGTTATTATTCAATGGTTTAGTATTTAAGTTATGGTGCTATTCTTCTAGTGGTGTCATGTGAGCGTCGATTACATTATACTTCACCATTTATGGCCCTAGGGGATGCATTGTGTATTTGGCTACTAATTGTGGGGTTGCCGGAGTGACAGAAACCTGAACCCCCGTTAGGACACCTTTGCACAAGGGAGCGTAGGATCTCAGAGTTTAAGGTTGTGGTTAGGTTTATATCTTAATTACTTTCATGTAGTTGCGGATG
Source organism: Avena insularis (assembly GCA_023614405.1). Taxonomy (NCBI): domain Eukaryota; kingdom Viridiplantae; phylum Streptophyta; class Magnoliopsida; order Poales; family Poaceae; genus Avena; species Avena insularis. The sequence continues at coordinate 50,651,784 of CM042695.1, forward strand.
CTTGCAGAGGGTTTAATCACAAGTATGTATTAGTCCAAGTAAGGTCGGTACATTATCACAGGTTCACCCACACAACACTTACAACACCAAAGAAGAGTACTCAGCTATTTGAAGCGAAAACACTTGACAGAATTCCCATGTGTCCTCGAGAACGTTTGGTCCTTATAAGTATTTCCACCGGCTTGTCCTTTGCTAAGAAAGGATTGTGCCACTTGCTATGTTTGTTCTTTGTCTTTATTACTTGCACTTTGTTTTGTTGCTTTATTAGAAAACCCCTAAAAATCTATTTGCTAAGTATTTACAGAGATTTCCTGCTCCATACCACTAGTCAACACCTTATGCTCCTTGTTGGGATCGACACTCCTATTTATCGAAAGTACTGTGATACACCCCCTATACTTGTGGGTCATCAAGACTATTTTCTGGCGCCATTGCCGGGGAGTGAAGCGCTATTGAAGAGTGGAACTGGTAAGGAAAACTTCTACTGTGAGTATTGCTTCTGTTTCTGTTCGTTGCTTTGTTTCCAATATGGATAACCCACTTGGTTTTCTGTTTGGGAAAACTACATGGTAGGAGATGAACCACCACCTGTTGAGATAGATCCTTTTAAGATACCTATAAGAATTGTTGATCGTGTTATGGATAATTATTATTTAGGGGATGGAACTGTCCATCCTGGTGATCACTTGCTTTTTATCCATGAATTATGCGGGTTGTTTAAGTGTGCAGGTATCACAACTGAACAGGTGAAGAAGAAGTTACTCTCCATATCCTTGAAAGGGAGAGCTGAAGAATGGTATAAGCTGCTGAAGAATGGACAATCCATGGAATGGGAGGAAATGGCATCTCTCTTTTATTCTAAATTATATCCTCCCAGTGAGATCCATAAGGATAGAAATCTGATATATAACCTTTGGCCTTGTGATGGAGATAGTACAGCTCAAGCTTGGGGGAGATTAAAGTTATTAATGCTTAAATGTCATATTCATAAACTTCCTAACAATATTATTATCAATAACTTTTATGCTAGGTTGTCTCTTCATGATAAAGTTTTACTAAATGTTTCTTGTTTTGGATCATTCACACGTATGAAGGAAGAAGCTAAAATGGGATCTACTAGACCGTATTCAAGAGAACACTGAAGCTTGGGAGAATGACAAAGGAAGAAAGTCAGGTATAAACTATGATTATGAATGCATTAAAACTTTTATGGGAACTGATGACTTCCGTGATATTAGCAATGAGTTTGGTCTTGATTTCCAAAGTATTGCCAACTGTTTTAAGGCCTTTGCCTCTTACATAGAAATTTCCAAGAAGAAGTGGAATAAGTGCCATGCTCCTTATAAAGATGTTGTTAGTCAAGTTACTGTTAGAAGTACTGAAGTTTGTACTACTAATCATATTGTGCTCGAACCTCATGTTGAGAGAGTTCCTTTCCCAGCTAAGGTAAAGGAATACTCTATGATTATTAGTGCAAATAACAAAAGTACAAAGAAAACTGTGGAACCTGATGAGAAATTGAATATTGAACCTGTGGTAGCTATTGTGAAAGACCCTGTCACTAGAAATATAGAGGATGAGCATATTGTCTTCTATGAAGACGCTTCTAATATTATCTCTCATCCTAGTAAAGCTAGAAAAGCTAGTGTTCCTATGCTTTCTGTTAAAATTGGTGACCATTACTACTATGGTTTATGTGATATTGGTGCTAGTTTTAGTGCTATTCCTTATGAGCTTTACAGGGAAATTATGCATGAAATTGGTCCTTGTGAGCTTGAGGACATTGATGTGGTTATTCACCTTGCAAATAAGGAAACCATTTGCCCCATTGGTATTGTAAGATATGTGGAGGTTCTCTTCGGTAAGATTAAGTATCCTGCTGATTTTCTAGTGCTTAATTCAGCAGCTAGCAAAACTTGTCCTATCATTTTTGGTAGACCTTTCTTGAACACTTGTGGAGATATTATAGATTGTAAGAAGGAAAAGGTTTTAACTAAGTTTGATGGAGATTATTATGAGTTTAAATTTTCCAAATTTGCTAAAGCTCCTTGTGAAAATAGCTTGCCTAATAAAGGTTTCAGGATAGAACAACTTGCTTCTATTGATCCAGTCTATGACCTTGGACCTCTTTTTGATGACTGTAAGTATGCTCATTCTGATGATAAAGTTGTTGCCAGTAACAGTTATATTATAAAATTTATTCAGAGTGCTACTGAAAGTTATTATGAGAGAGGGAAACATGATTTTATGCATCTCAATAATGTTAAGTTTCCCCGTTTTATGTTAAAAGCTTTGAAGTTGCATCTGTTTTGTCTTCCTATGCTAGTGGCTTTTTGTTTCAACAATTAGTTTTCTCATGATACTCCCATGCATAGGAAGTGGGTTAGATGCAAATGTGTTGGTTATTTGCTTCTTGATGCTCTCTTTTACTTCAAATATCTATCTCCTTTGTGAGCATCTTTGTAACTTTCAAGCCTAACTTAAAAGCATTAAAGAAAAGTACTTGTTGGGAGATAACCCAAGAGTTTTGTCGAGTCTTGTAAGTTATTACTTCAGTAATAACCGCTCCTTATCCTTTTTGTTTTGGTTTTTGTGTCAAGTTCAACTACTTTTGTGAAGTAGAGGAGTTGTGAAAAGTGGTTGTCCTGGGACAGATTTTTGTGTTGCGTTGTAAAAATTCTTGAGGGGGCTCAGTACGTCGGATGGAGCTGTATTTTTCTGTACTTGTTCTCCAAGTTGTTACCCAACTTTCATTAGTTTTGCACTTTTTTATTTGAGCGGCATAAGGTTTTCGAAAAAATCAATCTTTACCTGCTGGTCTGTTTTGACAGATTTTTGCCATCATTTGCATTTGCCTCTTACAGAAGCCTTTGTTTTGATGGATTTCAGTTGAAGTGTGAACCTAAAGGTTTATTGTTTTTGCTTACACTAATGTTGCCATTGAAGTTTGTGTTTTGCCTTGTGAAGAAAGGAATTTCCAGGAGAAGGAGGAAAGGAATCTGCAGAGTTCGTCTTTGAATAGGTAAAAGTGGTGAAAACAGAAGGTTCGTGAAACCCCAATCTTTTTATATTTTTTATGTTTTTAATACATAAGGCAAGTTATGAGAAGGAACATAGGAGGAACCAGAGGCCGGGGTGGCCAAACCCACCCAGTGGCCCCAGCCGCTGGCGCTGGAGGGGTGCCTCCCGAGCTCCGCCTGCTGTGCGTTTTTGTGCCAAACCTTACTTATGCTTTGAAACTTCGTAATATATAATCCCCCGGATCTCCTGAGGTTCGTGCATCGTGTTATCGTCATGTTTTCGTTTCGATCTGTTTCTGTCAGGAAATCTTCTCGAGTTTAGAGCACCATGGTCTCCGCCAACGACAAAGGCAAGAAGCTCGAGGAAGATGATCCTCACGAACCCAAGGAGGGGGAGATTTTGGTAGGTTATGAAGGAGACATGGAGGAGGACAAGCAATCGAACACCCGCACTACCGTCGCAAGCATTGGAGTGGTGGCAAAACCTACCAAGCTTAGGAGGACAACACGGATGTCTACAGGAGGGAAACCTCCATGTCATACCCTCTCTCCACGGTCACCTCCTCCACGTACCAAGAGACCCTTCCATACTCTTATACATGAGCGGCAATATCAACATGTGTCCAAAGGGAACTTGTCCTCGGTTTGGGATATGCCTCGTTCTAACAATGCAGGGAAGGAACACTCCAAGGAGGAAGAGTGGGGAAAGAATAACAAGGACTGGAATTCTAGTCCCGACATGATCATGAACCACATTGAGAAGAATTCGGAGTTGATTCGTACCCTGACCTTTGAGATTGAGGATTTGAAGAAACTTATTGAAGAACTTATCAAGAGAACACCACCACCGCCGAAGGAGTAGTTCGTCATCAGATTTGGCATCTCCCTGGCTTGTTCCAAGCTTGGGGGAGTGCCGCGGTATCACCATCATCATCTTTTATCTTTTACCTTTTTAGTGGATTCATATCTTTGGTAGAGAGGTTATCTTATATGTTGGTTTGCATGTGGAAGTATCTCTCCTTTAGTTGATTATCTATGTATCCCCTGGTGTGAGTGCCTTTATTGAATATTAATAAAAAGCCTCATCTTTTACTTTTTGCACTACTTATTTTAGTTTGCAATCTCTATTATATGATGGATCTTGTTGATCAGTATTGGCATCACTTTGGGAGCATCAAGTAAATCTAAATTGGTTTTGGCAAACCGAGCTATGGTCAGTAGCAACACTTTTTGAGGTTTGAAAGGAAAACAAAAAGCTTACAGGTATTTTGTATCATTTATTTTTCTTTCTTGTTGGCTCATAAGCTTAGTATTATTTATTTAAGATCTTTTGTGTCTTCAAGGAAGATTGCATGTTTGGATTTATTACTTGTATGTTTGCTTGTTTCTTTCAACTCTCTTGCTTGCTACCCAGCCTTGCTAGCCAAAAACTTGTTTTGAGAAGGCATACTTCTCATGTTTCCAAACTCTTTGAACCAAAACCTGTGTCACTTGTATCCACCATATCTACATATTAGCAATTGCTATTCCAAGCAAATTCTCAAGCTTCATCTATCTTTCGAATTAAAAAGTATTTTGTTATGTGAAAACTAGTTAGTAAAGCTCTCACGAACTTGATGGCACACCTTATTTTCTTGCCCCTAATAGACTTGAACCATTGTGTCATCGAAGTTGTATATGCTTGCACCTATACGTTGGAATTAGCAGAACCATGCTGTCATGGGGAAAGTTTTCAACATTGCACTTGTACCCTGTACACAGTTGATATCGTGCTCTTTTGTTTGTGGATGTCACCGTGTGAAATAAAAAGGGAGCTTGTAAGTCCATGGAGTTATGTATTTTGTGTTAGAGAAACGCCTGGGCCGCTAGCCTAAGCCATGCCTAATCATGGTGGAAACTTGCAGCATCACCATAGTGAGCTATCTATGAAGCATCCTCAATAAAAAACTATGCACATAGTAAATAAAAAGATCGCTGAGATGCTCATTGTCTGCTTGCCTTGTCATTTTGGTTATGGGATAGCTCCTGTACCATGTGCAAGGGGTACCCCGTTGGAGGTTCTCTATGATACGCATGTACTTACAATGACAAGAACTTACCGGTAACTGAAGTTGAGTAGCATGAGGTGTGGCCCTCATATTCAAGGGACATGAGATTGCCAACTTATATTTCGTCAAGCATATACTCCATCCTTGTTCACTTTAACCTTAATCATCTTAATATGCCTATGATAGGGGCAATGAGGGCTCAAAGATAGTAAGTACCATAATCTTTTGGAAGCTCTTTATGACTTGTAATCCCTGCTTCCCTCTATGAAGGGACCTTTCTCCTATTCTCTAAGTTGAGTCAGTGAACCTACTTCCTCTCTAGCTCCAGCAAGCATTTGAGTTTTTGTGTTTCAAGCATTCATATGGTGATTTATTCAATCATGTTCTTTATCTTCCTTGTTTGCACAAAACTCTTATCTATTGAGTATTACTTTGAAAGCCTTCATTGAAAAACCTTTTTGAGCAAAGAGTGCTCCTGTTTTGAAAACTTCTCCAGAAAGCTTTTTGAGAAACTTTTTGCTAGCTGTTCTCTGACCAAGAATAAAGTTTGCCAATTCCAATTATGATTTATCCTTATGCATCTCTATTGTGACTCATGTACTTGTTGCAAGCTAAGTTATATAATGGTGAGTTGATTTCTTCTATGAGTTGTGCAATGGTAAGTGTGATGCTTCTTATCCGTATTCTTTTATCGACACTTCACTCCATAAACCTGTGGACAAGTTTACTGAGCTTAGTTTTCGCTTGGGGACAAGCGAAGGTCTAAGCTTGGGGGGTTGATACGTCCAATTTGCATCATCATTCTATATCATAATTTGCATCTATTCATTGATATATGTCTTATTATGAGGTAATACTTATGTCTTTTCATCTGTTTATGCATGTTGGATGATTCCTGGAGGATGAACTGCCAGAGTCTGGATTCTGATGGAAAAAGATGTGTTTTGACGCAATTTCGCGAAGATCAGAAAAATATGGGAAAATTATATTTTTCCGGAAGACAGAGGAAGCCAGAAGGGGAGGCGCAGAAGGGCCATAGGGGGGCCACACCCCCTAGGCGCGGGTCCCCCTAGGACGCGCCTAGGGCAGGTGTGGCCCACCTGCTCGGCCTCCGACTCTGCCCTCTCGCCTATATCTTCCTTACAGAACCCTAATATCGGGGGGAGACCACAGATAGATTTCTGCCGCCTCTGCGGGGCGGAAAACACCGAGAGAGAAAGATCTCTCTAGCAGACAGATTTCTGCTGGGGAAATTCCTTCCCGGAGAGGGGAGATCGTCGCCATCAACACCATCGTCAAGCTAGACTTCATCGGGATCATCATCATCATCCACACCATCATCTCCACCAGCACCATCATCACCACTCCATCCTGTTGTAACAATCGTGTTGGATATTGCTTTAGTTCTTAGGGGAAACTTTCCCGGTGTTAATTACTATTGTAGTTGATGATTATTAGTGGAACCATTGGATTATTGCTTATGTTCAGATTGTTATCCATCACCATATCATCTTTGATCTTGATCCATATGATGTCTTGAGAGTAGTTCGTCTAGTTATTGAGGACATGGGAGAAGTCATGTTGTTAGTATTGGATTTGTGTTGAGTTATTATTCAATGGTTTAATATTTAAGTTGTGGTGCTATTCTTCTATTGGTGTCATGTGAACGTCGACTACATGATACTTCACCATTTATGGGCCTAGGGGGATGCATTGTGTATTTGGCTACTAATTGTGGGTTGCCGGAGTGACAGAAACCTGAACCCCCATTAGGACACCTTTGCACAAGGGAGCGTAGGATCTCAGAGTTTAAGGTTATGGTTAGGTTTATATCTTAATTACTTTCATGTAGTTGCGGATGCTTGCAGGGGGTTAATCACCAGTATGTATTAGTCCAAGTAAGGTCGGTACATTAGCACAGGTTCATCCACACAACACTTACAACACCAAAGAAGAGTACTCAGCTATTTGAAGCGAAAGCACTTGACAGAATTCCCATGTGTCCTCGAGAACGTTTGGTCCTTATAAGTATTTCCACTGGCTTGTCCTTTGCTAAGAAAGGATTGGGCCACTTGCTACGTTTGTTCTTTGTCTTTATTACTTGCACTTTGTTTTGTTGCTTTATCAGAAAACCCCTAAAAATCCGTTTGCTAAGTATTTACAAAGATTTCCTGCTCCATACCACTAGTCAACACCTTCTGCTCCTCATTGGGATCGACACTCCTATTTATCGAAAGTACTGCGATACACCCCCTATACTTGTGGGTCATCACACCTATCTTGGGATTATCAATGAGATCAATAACCCAAGTTGATGGGTGTAGTTCAGCAATTTCCACCCCAGCATCTCTTGCACCTATCAATGAGATCAATAGAATTGTAGCTCTTGTCGTCCCCTTTCCAACAAAATTGGTTTCGGGTAAATCAGAGTTTCCAAACTCTAGATATCATGATTTGAAATTTGCCTATTATTTGGTTCTGACCGGAGTCTCCGGTGTGGACCGGAGTTTCTCCCAATTTCTCCGGAGGGGACTCTAGAAATTAGCCCAGGACCTTCTGTATGGGGGTCCGGATATCAACCGGAGACAGTCCAGAGTCTCCGGTCCAAGTCTCTAGTGCACAGGGACCAGAAAATATGAAACGTCCCTGAAGGAGATTTTTCTAGGGGCGTTGGGACATTCAGAATGGTGGTCCGAAGGTCGGTCCGGAGATTCTCCCGAGTCTCCGGTGTAGACCGGAGTCTCCAGTCTGCACACCGGAGTTTCCAGTCTGATAAGTCCCCAACGGGCAGAAAACGGTCAGGAATCTATGGGCCTATAAAAAGGGCCCTTCTTCCCCAATGGACACTGCTCGAGTTTTACAAGCTTTCTCCTCCATTCTTGACCCTCTTGTGCTTGCTCCCCTTCAATCCATCCCTTAATTCTTGCATATACTTTAGGGATTTGAAAGAGGAGATCTAGATCTACAATCCCACCAATCAATCTCTCCTCTAAGTGAGGGGAACATCTTGGGATCTAGATCTTGGAGTCTTTTGTGTATTTCCTCCATTGTTCTTCCTCTCTTATTCCCCCACAAGCTTTTGTAGCTTTGGTGGAATTTGGGAGACAAGGATTTGAGCACTTCTTGTGCTCTTGCCATTGCATTTGGTGCATCAGTTTGAGTTCTCGGTGAGGATTCGATTGAGTGAAAGGTGAGAAGCTTTTTACTCTTAGGTTCTTGGAACCCTAAATGGTTTGGTGGTTTTGCAGGTTCTTGGATTACTTGGGCCTCCAATTGAGTTGTGGACCTTTCCCAAGATGGTTTGTTGGGAGCCTCCAATTGAGTTGTGGAGAAGTGCCCCAACCTTGTGAGAGGTTCCGGATTGCCATCGAAAAGTGCACCAATAGTGGAAGCGTGGATCGATCCCGTTGGGGTGAGATTCACAGGAGAATAAGGGAGGCCTCTTATGGTGTTGGTGGTTTGATACCACCGCCTCTCCAAACGAGACGTACTCCATGTTGGGAGGAACTCAGTAAAGTATCATCGTCCCCGTATGCCTCGGTTATCTCTATGCCCGAGCTCTTTACTTATGCACTTTACATTGTGATAGCCTTCATGCTTGAAGTAATCTATATCTTGCTATCACATTGTTGTTTGTATTGCTTAGCATAAGTTGTTGGTGCACATAGGTGAACCCTAGTTGTTCTAGGTTTTGTGCTTAACAAAGTAAACGCTAGTTTAATTCCGCCTTTGTTTAGTAACTCTCAGAAAAAAATTAACCGCCTATTCACCCCCCCTCTAGGCGGCATCTGTATCCTTTCAGCAATGATCTACAATAATCACGGTATCAAATAATCGCGAGGGATTATTTGATACCGTCTGGCTTGATTTCAAGCTTGGGGAGATCTTTAAGACCTTGTAATATATCTTATAAGTTTTGCATTACTATTTTTAGCTTTTGCATAAGTTCGAGTTTAGAAATAAAGTATGCATTATTAGAATTCCCTTTAGGAATAGTCGATCCATTTTATGAAATTTTGAGTTTATTATCATATATGGAGCATTATCGAGTTTGCGCTTGCCTTATTAGATATATGAATGGCTTGAGTATAATTTTACTTGCACTTGATGATAGCAATAGGAGTCTTCCACATCATTGGTATTAATGGAACATACAAAGATAACTTAGTATTTATGTTGTAAGTTCATGGTTTGATTTACAAAGAAAAATATATGTACTCAAGAAACCTTGAACAAAGAAAAATTAAAAGGCGCTATCAAATTAGAGTGATAACAGTCGAGGTAGAGTAATCAAGCCACAAAGATGCTTCATATACAATTAGAATTTGGTAATTGAGATCGTTAAACTTTGAATTCCTACATAAAGTGGAATGTATGGCTAGCTCCTTTGCACAACACTTAAACAAAAATGTGAGCATATACATAAAAAGAAAGAAGAAAAGAGAGAAGAAAAAGAGCGAATGTGCAAAGAGCAAGTAGGCATACACCATTGTATTGTGGTGAGACAAAAGAACGTTTCAGATTTCGAACTGAAACATTTTTACATCATATTGAGATTTATCTTCCGTGAACTACTAAATGCTAAGGTGTGGAAGCCTGCTAATATTATTTGGATGGTTCGAGTTAGGTACTACTCATGAACTTATTCTTATGTATCATATATGATAAACACATGCTACAACTGCCTCATTTATTTTATCGACTCAGCTTCATGAATATAAGGATCACATCCATTAAGCAAAGCTTGCTCGGGACGAGCAAGAGTCTAAGCTTGGGGAAGTTGACAAGTTCATATTTTCATCATGTTTACTAATTTGCATTATAGTAGTAGGATCTTGGTATTTTACGGCGTTTGTGCACACCTTTTATGTTTATTTTCACTAGTATCAAGACAGATGATGGACACAATGGATACAATTCTTGGAGCAGTTGTACTGGAGCGAAAAGGAGTAAAAAATAACGTAAACCTCTTATTTGGGAAATATCAATAATACCAGACGAAAAACCGAAGCGAACAAAGCATACATAAGGTTTAACGACCAACTATACGGCGGGAATAAATTTTCCGACCGTATAGTTCCCGTCGTATAGTTGGCGCCGTCTCCGCCTACTCAAATAGTTTCACCCCGTGTAATTGGATCAGGGAGACGACATACAGAACTACCAGAAATCGCCAAAACCTCACCTTCGGAAGGCATCTGGAGGGGGAACTCATCCACTGGGGATCCATCTTCGCCCTACATAGATTCGGGAGGCTAAGACATCGATCTTCATCATCAAACGCTGCATCACCACCATCTCCATCCATCCCATCTACATTTTGTCTAGGTCTTGTTGTAATTTCTGTACTTGTTGTGGATTTATACAAGTACTATTCATCTATGATAGATTCCATTGTTTTTGCCATGATGTTGATTGCCTCCATATCCGAGTAGATCATTAGTTCTTGGGGAGATGGAGAAACCCTAAGCATGAGATTGAAATAAGATAAAGTTTATTATGATATTCATCGTTGTGACCATGTGTTAGATTATCTTTATCTTGATGTTGGGAGAAGTCGACCTCTCAATATTTGCCTCTTCTGGGGACTTGATGGAGGGAACTACTTGTTGGTAGACGGAGGGGTGTTAGCACTTATAGTGACTATAAAGCTGTTGGTACTCGTTACGTATCAACTTGGGAACCGAGGAAACTCACGGAACACTATCCATGCCATGAGATACGTCATGTGGGATTAAGTCCCTTAATAGCGTAGTAATTAAATTATGTTGATTATCGTCTGTTGTGGTTATAAGAATAATGTGAGCAGTGGTTGCTGTTTATTTATCCAAATATAAAGTTTCTTCCACACATACATAGTTGAGAATGTTCATGATAATAATCTTTGCATTAGGCCTTTATAATGCTAGTAGTGTATCCGTCACCCTGAGAACACTTTTCCCTATTGCAGTTTCAAATCTCTCTTACATACACGATTCCTACTTTCTGCATTTAGTTTGCTTTACTTTACTTATTGTTCTCTTGCACCAAAACCTCCAAAACACCTTTCTACACAACACTCGCATTTACCTTGTTACTTAGAACTTTATTTTAGTATTTCTATTTTCAGTATTTAATTTAAGAACTATTAGACTTCAGACTCCTGCTCCACGTGGGATCAATATCTTTATTTTGAAAACTAGCTACAAACAATCTGTATACTTACAGTTATCAGTACACTAATGCTTACGCACTTGCATCATTAATTTTGATGTTGGTCCTGAGCCCCGACCTTGGGTTGGATATGGCGGACCTGTTTCGGCTAGAGTTCCTCATGCTTGTATCGACGTTCTAAATACTAATAAATTCATCAATAGATTCATGACGTTATGTTTTGGAGAAAATTAATTTTATATATATCTATAAATATTGTACAAACTAATACACAATAAATTTATCACTCAGTGAAAGAATCCATTAATTATATTGGTTACGTATATTTTTTAGAGAAAATTAGGGCCTCATACGCATCTCGAACAGAGGCCCCAAATTTCTGGAGACGACCCTGCTTGTAACCCACACCGTATGCGAACATAGTCATGTCTAGCCGTCGATCGTCATGTCCGGCTTCATAACGACAAACTTTTTTGGTGTTTACACACTTGGGGAGAACACAATATTGGTATTAATAGGGATCGTCTTATCTAATATGCTACCGTTGAGTATCTAATACTAGCACACAATAATATGCAAAACAGGTATCAACATCACATGTATATTGTGATATGATATGGTCCTTCTCGCGTCTTAATCTCCATCGAGCGCTCTGGCATGATCTCCATCTTGCCACCGGTTTGACGCCAAGTCCATGGTGCCACTGGTAGGTCATCCATCGGAATGATGACTACTACTACACAACTTAGTAACATAAAAGTAAACTACTTTATCTTCATAATAACCAATACTATATCAAATCACATGCCCTCCTACAAAATAAAGTTAGATGCCTCTATTTTATCTTTTGCAAGATTTACGTGGTTGTTAGGGCTTTCACAATAGAACCGTTTCTAATCTACAAACTTTCCAACCACAACATGGATCCATACAGTTGTCTCTATTACACCTCCTTTCGGAGCCGTCAGTTGTAAATGCTATATCAACTATTGAATGAGAGACAAACACCCGCTTGCCACTTATACAGAACAAGCCGTATGTCGAGCGTGGAACCATTCTTGCATATGGATATATGTAAGGTCGGTTCAAGCCGCTTCATCTAACAATACCGCAATATAAACAAGTACACGTTGGAGGGTAGCAACTACAGGATCAATGCCCGCACAACCCATGTGCGTACTGTCCGTACAACATCACTATGCATAGATTGGCTCTGATACCACTGTTGGGGATCCGCGGCAGAAAACAAAAAAATCCTACGTTGGAACCCCCTAATGCCCAAGATCAATCTATTAGTAATACAATAATGGTCGAGGTTTCAAATACATACCCTTATAGTCCGAAAGCGGTTAACGTTCCGAGGATGGTTGAATTAGTGCTCGTAGCCGACCTCAAGGTCGTGAATCTCCTCATTGGTCACCCCTTGCTCCATCACCGTGCAGTAGTCCGTCTCACGACATCCAAGCTGCCCCAAGTGCGGTCCCTCGTGGTTTCATACACATACGATGTACGACGATGACCTCTGGCTCCTCGATCCCGCCAGGAGTGCGAAAGTAGATCTCCTGCTTGGAATCTTCGCAGCGCAACGACGCCCGCGGTAAAGCCTTGTTCGCACATCCCATACATGGGGGCCACAGTTACAAGGGAGAGAGACAGAGGAGAGAAATTCAACCAAAGGACTTCTCTTGGTGTCTCTAATCCTACCCATGGGCACCCCTTTATATAGGAAGAGGGGGCGTGCCCTCTCCCTTAGGTTAGCCATTTGGGACAAAAACTATAAAGGAAATACCAATAAATAAGCAAACAGTCGGGTGGGCAATGCCCCTAGCCCAGCAAACAACAACTCATAGCCGGGTGGGTCGCCTGTACCACGCGCGGCCTAGCGCACCAAGGCACTCAACGGCCTGGGCAGCCAGCTAGCCGGGTGGGCCGGCGACCCCCACCACGGCCCAGCAGCTGGCTGCGACCAGCTTTGGCCGGGTGGGCTGGCACCCACGACCCAACTCGCGGCAACGGCCGTAGTGGCTCGGGTGTGTCGGTTGCCCGCTAGCGGCTACCCGGCTCCGTGCCCCCCGCTCGCGCACTCTACCCTTTAGCTGTTGCTCGCCTGGGCTATGGTGGCGCGGCTCAACAACCATTTAGGCTGTTTATTTGCTGCTTTTGTTGTGAGGAGAGAAAGTCAACCAAAGGTATTCTCTTGGTGTTTCTAATCCTACCCATGGGCACCCCTTTATATAGGAAGAGGGGGCGTGCCCTCTTCCTTAGGTTAGCCATTTGGAACTAAAACTATAAAGGAAATACCAAGAAATAAGCAAACAGTCGGGTGGTCAATGCCCCTAGCCCAGCAAACAACAAAGCTCATAAGCAGTGGGCACTGGGCAGCTAGCTAGCCGGGTGGGCCGGCGACCCCCACCATGGCCCAGCAACTGGCGGCGACCAGCTTTGGCCGGGTGGGCTGGCCACCCACGTCCCATCTCACAGCAGCGGTTGTAGTGTCCCGGGTGGGCCGGCTGCCCGCCAGCGGCTGCCTGGGTGGGTCGGCTGCCCCCTCCCCCCCCCCCCGTGCACGCTACCCTTTAGTTGTTGCTCACCTGGGCTATGGTGGCGCGGCTCAACAACCATTTAGGTTGTTTATTTGCTGCTTTTGCTGTTTTCCCCAGGTGGCTTCCTCTAGGTCAATTTCCTCCGAGGTTTTGGCCAAATGTGGAAGTTGCCCTATAAATTTCAATTCAAATATTTATTTATAATATACTAATTCATAATTAACATATAATAAATGCATATATTAAATTTCCATTTATCCAAAACTCCTTTCGGTCCTTTACTTTCTTTCTCTAAACAACTTCGGATCTCTCCCCGAAACGATTCCGGCTTTCTCTTTCTATACTGTGATTCCAACTTACATATGATCTCTAGCTCATCGTACCCTTAAGTGTATCTCTCCACGGCTCTATAATGGCACATACATGATCTCTATCAATGATCAACAGTTGGACCGGGATGACCATATTGACCCCTGTACATTCCATGATGACGGTGTCATTTGAACCGTAAACCTCGAGTCCATTTCCCTTTGTTTTTATACGACTTTTTCGAGATCCGATCGTTCGGTATCACATACCTTGTTCAATCTCGTTACCGACAAGTACTATTTGTCTTATTACCACGATATTACATCCCTATGACCTAGTCACATGTTGCAACATTATAGATGTAATCTTACCAAGTTAGCCTTATGTATCTTACCCTTCACTGGGTGAAAAAATCTCGGTCTTGATTCATAGGCCTCAACATGTTCCTTTGGAATACCTGACATACACCTTTATAATCACCATTTCAGTGAGTGACATTTGATGCAATCCAAGCAGCCTCGGGAGACAGTGATTAATATGATCTCACGGTCTAAGGAGAAGGAGACTTTGTTTCTAACTATTGCAACGATGAAACTCATGACTTGATTGTGTCGTAATCTTTTGGGTAATGTCCAGCACATCATTCACCAATGATATGACCTCGTTGTCAACTGACACTATCACCCATGATCAGGAAACCTTGATCATCTATTGTCTAACGAACTAGTATGAATAGAGGCTACTATGGACTTTTGTTTCATATCACACCTGTATCAATGTTTCCAATTGATACAATTATAGCACAATACGAAACTATTATGAACTTATTGGAATATGACAATAATAACCATTTATTATTTGCCTCTAGGGCACATTCCCTTCACTATGTAAGCGCATGTACTTTGTCCGGAGGAATGCGAAGAAAGACACGGTCTATGGCGTTGAAGGCGCCATCATCTCCATCCGAGGAGATGTCTGACTACTTGTACTTCAAGATCACGGATTCTGTCCAGGACTGGAGGAATAAATGGTTCTACATCAAGTATGAAAAGCTCGACTCCCAGCTCTTTGGATTGGCTCCTTTTTTATCCGACGAAGGACATGGTGAAAGCTAATTAATTCTTGGGATCACCCCTTGTCCTAGGCCGAACTCGAAGAAACAAACCCGCTGATGGCACGGATCCATGACCTGCAGTACGAGAAAGGCAAGGAGGTCTCTGGTCTCAGATAATCTCCCTTGTCCTCCATCATCAGATATAGCCTCTCCAAGCCAGAATTTCTGCATGTGGAAGTACTCTGGGAAAAAGGACCCGACGAAGATTTCTCCAGAGAATCTGTCCACCGCCAAACTCAGAGAGGACCGCCAGGTCCTTTACAAAGCTTGCGAAGGACAATGATATCCCCTCTACTTGTCGAGTAGAACCCTTAAGCCAGAAGAATATGCCCCTAGCAATGAGTTTTCTACTGTTTGCTTCTTTCGTTTCTTGCTTTTTTTTGTTACTTCTTTCTCTTGAAACCACATTTTTCTTGCTTGTGGGACCATGATGCTCTTGACTACCTTCCTCCTTTGCTGTAGGGAGGTGATATACCCGAAGCGTCTGATGAAGACACATACACCGGGGTTGTGGGAGAAAACAAAGAGGGTTCTGCCACAAAATCTTCTCGTATTCTAACGGAAATTGCTTCCGCCAATTCGCAAGACTTTAAACTTCTTGCTGCAAAGGGAAAGAAGAATCGTCCCAAGGAAGACGCTGAGGTTGTACAAGACTCTCAAGACTCGAGTTCTTCCAAATCAAAGATGATCCAGCCAATAAGGACACCTCCTTCTGCCAAGAAGGGGCTTTTTCGCTTAGCGCAAGACATTAGCTCATAAGTATCGACTCTTTGATTTCCTTTTGTGACCTGATGACTTTGCTTGACCTAAACATCTCGCGCGCTCCTTCAGGGACGAGGAGGAAGAAATTTCTCCAAACTCACCCGCTGTTGAGGGAGCCTAGTAGACGAAGGCTACTGCCAAATCCCCAATGAAGCCAATGGAACCAAAGGACCCACAAGAAAGTGTTGTGTACTCATTGGTACCCAAGGATCTTGCGGGCACCCTAGAAGCTCCTCCCAAGAAGAAGAAAAAGAATGCTAAGAAAGGCATCGTTCTTTCTGAGAACCTTCTTGAGCCTCGACCCCCCTATGAGTGACGTAAGATATTTTCTTGCTCCATCCGGTGACCAGAACCTAGGCAGCCCCCGAGTCCTTGATAACTTTCCTTTTCATTGCAGTCGAAAATGCGCGAGATGGTGGACATGTCCACTCACTTTATCAAAATTCGAGACGAATTTGCCACCACCAAAGGTTGTATATTGGACTTTTTGTTTCCTTTGTTAACATTTTTGTCGTGTATGTTATTTTATACGATATTTCCCTTACTACTCTAGCTGCCACCAAGGAAATATGTGGTCATTCGTGAAGAGACTTTAAAGTGCACATACCTCTTGGAACAAAATTTGAAATCCACGGAAGACGCACTCAAGACCGCATCCAAGTCCGAGGAAAGATGGCGTGAATAGGAAGCCGCTACACTTGCGGAAAGAGAGGAAAATCTTTGCGAATGGCTTGAATCCCTGAACTCCTCCTTGACGAGTAAGTTATTTTCGACTTGTAATCCCTTGATTTTATGAACCCGCTACTCGCTTTGTCTCTTGAACTTCTTGTTCTTCTACTGTAGATATCACAAGCCATTCCTTGGTATTGGAAGAGGACCAGCGATCCGATCCATTGTTGGATGTCGTGACTCGTGAATGTCTTGCTCGGGAACAACTTTCAAGCCAGAAACTTGCTGACCCGATCACGTCGTGCCTTCAAGCACCTCCACGCAGAGATCTTCCTGAATAAGGAGGTACCCACAGATCTTAATGACCTCGCCACCATCTTCAACGCCAAGCCGAACCTGCTGGTGGACTATAGCCTTGTCCAAGCAAAGAGCGGTGCTAAAAGTTCTATGGTCCTGGCGTTGGCTCACGGTTCTAATAAGGTCAACTGGAAGAAGGTCAGCTCCTCCTTTCCAGTAAACAAAGAGGGCGAAGAGGTACCACTCAATCCTTGTTTTAAGAAGGCGAAGAAATTTTATAAGTTTCTCCTTGATATATGGTGGAGGCACAAGATGTCCCCGTTGTGATAGCTTCCGGTGATGCGCCTTTAGCTAGTGCGGCTGCCAACTAGCAACACTATGTAGATTACCCTTTAGCTTGTTACTCCTTTTGTGACTGTAATGAACCCTGCCATATGTATGGCTTCGTCTAGCAACTAGGAGTATCCCTCTTTTGTGGTTTGCAACTTTGAGTTTGAATGTTGTATGCTTCCAATGGATGTTCTCTTGAATCTGTTTTTCCTTATTTTTCTTCAGAGGACAAATAATGATTCGTCCCTTCCTTCAAGTGCTCCTGGTCCTTCGGGTCAACAATTGTCACTGAAAGAAACAAGTCCACCCGAAAATGTGTCGATCCCCCTTGTATGCGGGTAGGATCCATAGCATTAAACAACTGGAGGATGAACCGCGGGTTGTGAAGGCCAACATGGATGTGTCTAATTCGAAGGCTCAGCGGGCTGCGGAAGGCGAGGCCTTTTTGCTGGAAGAAATATCAAGGGCGAGCAAGAATATGATGTGTAAGTTTTTGCAAAGCCCATGAGTCCTTGTTTTGCGCTGGAAACTGATTCCCTTTCCATTCTTTGCAGGCATCCGATTGAGCGCGTGGACGAAACCCAACACTTGAAGACTAGGATGAACGCCCTTCTGAAAGCTTTAGACCACAAACGAGCCTACACCCCGACGCTTCTTCAAGATTAAGTATCCAAGATGGAGCAATTCGTCGAGTGTTGTCGTTCCGCCTTGGCGCTGGAATACAACACGATGTTTCCTAGAGATCCCAACCTCTAGGGCTTGCGGCTTTGATGCATAAATTTCAGCGAGGTGAGGCAATTCACCATTTCATCAAGTTGCAACTCGTTGTGGGTGCCAAGGTCGCTCTTGCGTGGGTGCATGTACACTATCCGACAATTAACCTTGTTAAAGTTGTACAAGGCCTTCCTCCTCGTCCAAGGGTGGTCTTGTATCTATGGCTCCGCATTATGAAGTTGCTGGTCGGCCACCAATCTGAATAATCCGACGATGCCTTGAGGAAGACAAGGATTTTTCCCCTTAATTTCCATGTGCAATTGTTGGGTTGGTCCCTATAAAGAACATATACACTTTTTAAAATATTTGTAACTGAATATCAAAATTTTCATTGTGAAGTCAAATTGATATGTCTTTGTAGACGATTGTTGTGCTTGCACCTTGCATGAGACCTTCTTATTAGCCTGATGCCTGTTAGGCCGAATCAGCTACTCGGATCATGGCATTGTAAGACCCCACCTTTATAAGGTAAAGGTCCTTGTGATTGCAATGCTAGTCCCTGGATCAAATGCTAGCATCCACAGTTTAAGATGAAGTACACAGATACAAAGGTCGTTATTACATCGTCATTCCAGAGATAACATAGTCTTTTACAACTCAATAGCCAAAGTCTAGTACAAGATTTCAGAACATAAAGTAAATAACTATAAGTCTTCATCTTCATGTGCCACAGGCAAGCATGTTGAGTGTAGACTCACAACCCTAATCTCCATCAGAGTATCCTGCAACATCACAAGTTACAGCCACAGTGGGTCAATACATTTGGAATTGTATTGGCAAGTGATACCTTAGTAGAATAGTAGTAACTAACATCTATATGAATTTGGCTAAGTGTAGCTTAGGCTTGCTTTGCTCAAAATAGATTTTTCTTATCAGTTGAAAACACTAAGTTTTTGTTTGAAAAAAACTCCCAAGGAACCACCAATAGACATTGGTGAACCTTTACCCGTGTTCACCCACAAGTTTTTAACTTAAAAATTAGGATGAGGAGATCCTTGATAGCTTCAATGTCTTTGATGCTCAAATTGCCCGTTGCTGGGGACACGACTAAGTACTTAGGTTTTTACCCTCTCGAGAGGTGGTGCACTTTCCCCACAAGACTCGACATGCATCGAGACGAGATCTTTCAGAAGCCTTCCCTTAGACCACCATAGACGCGTTCCATCCTATCACCCTACCACCAACTATCCATCTGGCTAAGTTATTGCAACATATATGATCAAGGCAGAGCCCATATGCTATCTGGTTGCACTAGAAGCTTCTCAACACTAAATATCTCAAATCCCTTTGTTCCTGGGTGGTTTTCCACAAGTGAGATACACAAGGTAAACCATAGACATGGGGCTTGTGTAACCACTCAACACAAACCATCATACCATTCCACCCAGGTGATTCATTCACTTAGTTGTTTTATTAAGCAAAAACACAAGTCAAAGACTTAGAAATATTTCATAGCATGAATATAATCCACCCTTGTTTGCTACTAGCTAGGCGGTGCAGAGAGGTTTAAGTAGCCGGCGAGGGCGAGGGAATCACGCTGTGAATCAATGGCAATTAAGCCCGAATCAAACGCGGCAACGATGGGGGAGGAAACGGGCGGCGACGGCGTCTACGCGCGGGGTTTGGGGAAGAAGGATCTGAGCTAGTTTAACATCCCAACATTTAGGAACTAACGAAGGGTAGCTTTAGGAATTTGGAATGTTGCATGCATTCATCTGTGAAAATGTGGGTAAATTTTTCGCCAAATAAAAACCTAAAGTGATCAAGGTTTCTTTCATACTTGGAGATTAGGTTTAGTCTTAAAGGATGATTGCTATAGACTTTGATATGATCTTTGTGGAATTATGTGTTTTGGGAAATGAAATTTGAATTTAAAACATTGAGTGTTTGAATTATAATTCAAAAGGATTTTTGAATAATGTTTGAATCTTGCTTGAATTAAGAGTTAACCAATATAACTCAAACTTTATCTAAAGAAAGCAATTAAGAATATGAATATCTATTTCATATTTTCATTCAATAAATAAGTTACAAAAATGTAACTTATAAAAATCATCCACAATTTTTACAATAGTAAATAAATTAAGAATAATATTTATTTATTGATAATAGTATAATCTTTATTACAAAATAATAAAATGAAGATTACAAAAGAATAGAACTAAAATTACAAATGAATAAAGAAGATTACATTGGACTATTCTATAAAGAAAAATAAACTAAAATCTTCATCTTCAAACCTGTACCTGCAAAATAAACAGAAACTGAATAGGAAAGGAAAGTTAGGATTAGCATTTTTTTACTCTCAGACTTGTCAGTGAAGTGCACTAATCAAGGTTCATCATGGAGTAAACTTATAAAAGGGGCAAGTTTCACCAATATGAAAGAATGTATCTTTCATAATTTTTAGCCAGAAGTCAAATGACAGCAAGGAGGGGCAAGTTTCACCAGCCAAGTAAAAGTAATAAGATCAAAGTAACTTTCAAAATTGTGAACATATCCACATCTGTGCAGCAAGCACACAAGCAGAACACACACCAAACTGCATGGTGTGTGTTGTCAACACCACAGCAGCAGCACAACCAAACAAAACTCCCAACACAGTCGTGGGAAAACCAATTCCCACACTAGTCCATTGCTTTTACACACCAAGCACAACAGCCAACAGTTACACCAAGCCAAAGCCAAGCTAGATCAAACCAACCAAAAACTAGGAGCACATCACCAAGATGGTGACATAAGGAGGGGGAAGATCAGGTGGATAGCAAGACCAAGGTCAAGCCATCAGGATCAGGAGATGATGGGCTAGATCAAGGACAAGCCAGGAGTTGGATATACTAGGGAAGCACAAGATCAACCATAAGATCAATCTACCACAAGATCCACCACTAGCAACCACAACATCAAGTGACAGTGGTGAGTAAATAGACCATCACATGATCTATCTGTCTAAGATTAGACAAGCATACATGATCTGTATCACATTGAAACTCTCAGAAAGCACCCAAGTGGGGTGAATCCATCACTGAGGTTTTAAACTCTAAAATCAAACAGAAAAGCATAAGGATCCAACTAAATCTCAGAACAACATCATTGATTTAGCTATCAAGCTATATTTTCACTCAAGAATGAATATAGCTAAGATTTAACTTCTAGGCACATCTCTAAGACAAGAGTAGCACCTTTGAATCTAATCTTATGGATCTATCTAAGTTATCAAGCTTACAAGCATCTTTTCCCAACTTTGATTCAAGCAATAATAGCTGGTATCACTATCAGAATCAATTCATGTGAACCAATTAGAGAGAGGTCTAAATCCCTAAACCTCATACCAACATCATTGGTCTTAGGGATTTAAGAAAGGAAGATTTCTACTTATCTTGAAAGCCAAACTCATTTTAAGTTGGGACCAACCCAAACAATGAAATAGAATCTAACTTGTGTGCCATACAAAGATGGTTTCACAAGAACAATTCTATATTAATCAGATTAAGCATTCAATCTTCACAGATACAATCAACCAGTTATAAATCATTTTCCTGTCCTTAAACCCAGGAATCATAAGCAGAATATTAATATATATATGCCTTCACTGTAAGATACCATTGTGATCTTAAACCACACATGAATTCTCAAGCCAGCAGTGCTAAGACAGTAACTTCATCACACCATACCCACTGTCATTAACAAAGTAATGACAGTGGTAAGTTATCCAAACCACTAGCTTTACCAATTAGTGTTTCCAGTACAATTTTACCCTCTAAATCATATGAGATTTAACCATGGAATCATCAGCAGTAAGCCACTAGCATCACCACAGCTAATCATCAACCATAAGCCAGAACTAATCACCACTTAACAGATTCAGAGATCATCAACACATGATCTAATTCATCAGTATCTAATCAACAACAGGGTATGAACCCTAAACAGAACCAAGTGATGGGTTTCGCGGCATAGTAAATCAAAATTTTCTACGGATGCGAACAGAGGGGAAGCCAAGATCTAATCTAGGAGATGCAAACAACAAGAGAGATTGGATTATATCTTCATACCCTTGAAGATTCGCATGAATGTTCATCTAACGTGGGTGATGTAGTCGTACTCGCTTCTCCTCCTCGCGATCCGATCCGATCTAGCACCACAAGTGGCGGTGCCTCCGTGAGATGCACACGTGCAGCACCTCGACGTCTCCTCCTTCCTTGGTCCAGCAAGTATGGTGGAGAGATGGGTTGGATCTACAACGACGGTGCAATTGGTGGAGAATTCAGCAGGCTTCGCCTACATGCATCGGGAGGGAGAGAGAGGGCAGGCGGCTAGGGTTGGAGGAAGGTGTGGGGGTTGCGCCCACCCCTCTTTATATAGAGGGGGCGCAGCCTAGCCCCTCCCCAAGCCCAAACCGGCCCCAAAGGATAAGGAGTGGGGCAAGGAAACCCCTTCTAGAAGGTCTATCTCAATTTAAACCTCTCTAGGCGGCTGGGCCCTATGGGGCCTTGTGCCCTAGCCCAATGCGCCAGGGCACTCCCTCATAGGCCCATGCCCCTCCCGGAAGGTGGGGCCACGTTGGTCCCTTCCGGAAGGTTCTAGAAGCTTTGACAATACCGATTAACTTAACAATTCAACTCCAAAAATGCACTGCCTTATATGAATCTTATTCTCCGGACCACTCCGGAACCTCTTGTGATGCCCCGGATCCCATCCCAAACTCCGAACAAAAACTCATAAACCAATTATCCAATCTATCCTCGCGTCGAGACACATTAAGTGTGTGACCCTGCGGGTTCGAGAATATGCGCATGATCTTCTATCAATAATCAGCGGGTCTAGAAACCCATATTGACTCCCACACATTCATCGATGATCATATCGGATGAACCACGATGCCAGGATTCAATCAATCCCATATATATATTCCCTTCGTCTCGCGATATTTTACTTGCCCGAGATTCGATCGCTACCGTCATACCTAGTTCAATCTCGTTCACGCAAGTACTTTACTGCTCCGTAATCCGATATCGCTTTGTGATTAACTCCTTAACCACATGCTTGCAAGCGTGTTGACATTGATTACCGAAAGGGCCCAAGTATATCTCTCCGACTTGGGAGGGATAATCCCATCTCGATACATACAACCCAATGATACTTTCCGATCACCGAGAGACACCTTTATGATCACCTCTCATAGGATGACGTTTGATGACCTCAAAGCTTTCTTCCGATACCAGGGAGTTGTATTATCTCATGGTCTAAGGAATACAATATTTGACATAAGAAAAGCTTCGCAAAGACGAACACGATGACACGATCTAATTGCTTCGCTTAGTTTGGACCTGCCCACCATATCATTCTCCCAATGATATGATCTCATTATCAATCGACAACTCATGTCTATGGTTAGGAAACCTTAACCATCATTGATCAATGAGCTAGTCCATAGAGGCGTACTAGGGACACGGTGTTGTTCACAAACCACACAAGTATTAAAGTTTCCGCTTAATATAATTCTAGCATGGAATATAAACATTATCATGAACAAGAATTATAATAATAACATCTTTATTATTGCCTCTAGGGCATAATTCCAACAGTCTCCCACTTGCACTAGAGTCAATAATCTAGTTTACATTTGGCAATAATCTCACACCCATGGCACTGAGGTGCTGATCATGTTTTGCACGCGGAAGAGGTTTAGTCAATGGATCTGCGACATTCAGATCTGTATGTACTTTGCTAATCTTCAGATCTCCATCTGCTATATAATCTCGGATTATATGAAACTTGCGGTTGATATGCTTGGTCTTTGGATGATATCTTGGTTCCTTAGCGAGTGCTATGGCGCTAGTGTTGTCACACAATATCTCCAGTGGGTCCAATGCACTTGGAACCACGCCAAGCTCAGTGATGAAGTTTCTTATCCAAACTCCTTCACTTGACGCTTCTGCAGCAGCCATGTATTCCGCTTCTACTGTAGATCCCGCAATCACGCTTTGCTTGCAGCTTCTCCAGCTCACAGCTCCTCCATTCAAAATATACACGTATCCTGTCTGAGACTTAGAATCATCCTTGTCGGTGTCGAAACTAGCGTCGACGTAACCTTTTACGACGAGCTGTTCATCACCCCCATAGACTAAGAACATTTCTTTAGTTCTCTTCAGGTACTTTAGGATGTTCTTTACGGCTGTCCAGTGTTCCACTCCTGGATCACTTTGATATCTGCTCGTCAAACTAAGAGCATTGGACACATCCGGTCTAGTACACAGCATGGCATACATGATGGAACCTATGACCGAGGCATAAGGCACTTTGCTCATAGCTTCCCTATCATTTCATCAGTGGACACCGAGCCTTGCTCAACATCTTACCTGACAACATAGGCACCGAACCTTTCTTTGCCTTATCCATTCTGAACCTTTTCAGAACTTTGTCTAGGTATGTACTCTGGCTTAAAGCTATCAGGCGCCTTTGTCTATCTCTATAGATCTTGATGCCCAATATATAAGCAGCTTCACCTAGGTCTTTCATTGAAAAACACTTGTTCAAATAACTCTTCACATCGTTAAGCATATTGATGTCATTTCCGATAATCAATATGCCATCCACATATAGTACCATAAACGTCACCGAGCTCCCACTCACTTTCTTGTAGATACAAGCTTCGTAGCAATTTGGAACAAATCCAAAGCTCTTGATCACTTGATCAAAACGAAGGTTCCAACTCCGAGATGCTTGCTTCAGTCCATAAATGGAACGCTGAAGTTTGCATACTTTATCAGCATCCTTAGGATCGACAAAACCTTCGGGTTGCATCATATACAACTCTTCATCAATGTTGCCATTGAGGAACGCAGTCTTGACATCCATCTGCCATATTTCATAATCATGAAACGCAGCAATTGCTAATAAAATCCGAGTGGACTTAAACATCGCTACGGGAGAGAAAGTCTCATCGTAGTCAACACCTTGAACTTGTCGAAAACCTTTTTGCGACAAGTCGTGCTTTATAGACGGTAACATTACCATCCGCGTCCGTTTTCTTCTTGAAGATCCATTTGCACTCAACGGCCTTTCGGTCGCTAGGAGGGTCCACCAAAGTCCATACTTGGTTTTCGCTCATGGATCCTAATTCGGATTTCATGGCTTCTAGCCATTTCTCAGAGTCTGGGCTCATCATCGCTTCCTCATAGTTCGTAGGTTTACTGTCTTCTACTAACAAGACAATCAAGACAGGGTTGCCGTACCACTCAGGAGGGGCACGTGACCTTGTCGACCTGCGACGTTCAAGAGCGACATCGTCAAGCTTCATGATCCTTGTCATTAGCTTCCTCTATTGTTGGTGCAGCGCATCGAAAAATTTCAGGTGCTGCGCTACTCTCCAACTCAAGAGAAGGTTCAATAACCTCGTCTAGCTCTACTTTCCTCCCACTCACTTCTTCGAAGAAACTCCTTCTCAAGAAAGGAACCGCTTTCATGCACAAACACTTTGCCTTCTGTTCGCGGATAGAAGGTATACCCAATAGTTTCCTTAGGGTATCCTATGAAGACGCATTTCTCCGCTTTGGGTTCGAGCTTGTCCGGCATCAACTTCTTGATGTAAGCTTCGCATCCCCAAATTTTAAGAAATGACAACTTAGGTTTAGCACCAAACCACAGTTCATACGGTGTCGTTTCAACGGATTTAGATGGAGCCCTATTTAAAGTGAATGCAGCGGTTTCTAATGCATAACCCCAAAATGATAACGGCAAATCAGTAAGAAACATCATTGATCGGACCATATCTAATAGGGTTCGATTCCGTGCTCAGACACACCATTGCTACTGTGGTGTTCCGTGTGTGAGTTGTGAAACGATTCCACTTGCTTTAAGATGCGTGAGAAAATCATAACTCAAATATTCACCTCCACGATCGGATCGTAGAAACTTAATCTTCTCATACGATGGTTCTCCACTTCATTCTGAAATTCTTTGAACTTTTCAAATGTTTCAGATTTATGTTTCATTAAATAGATATACCCATATCTACTTAAGTCATCGGTAAAAGTGAGAAAATAGCGATATCCACCGCGCGTCGAAACACTCATCGGTCCGTATACATCGGTATGTATGATTTCCAACAAGTCCGTTTCTCGCTCCATCATACCGGAGAACGAGGTTTTGATCATCTTGCCCATGAGGCATGGTTCGCATGTGTCAAATGATTCAAAATCAAGAGACTCCAAAAGTCCATCAGAATGGATTTTCTTCATGCGCTTTACACCAATATGACCTAGACGACAGTGCCACAAATAAGTAGTATTATCACTATCTACTTTGCATCTCTTAGCCTCAATGTTATGGATGTGTGTTTCATCCTTTTCGAGATTTAGAAGAAATAAACCATTCAAAAGAGGTGCATGACCATAAAAGATGTTACTCATATAAATAGAACAACCATTATTCTTCGATTTAAATGAATAACCGTCTTGCAATAAACACGATCCAGAAATGATGTTCATGCTCAACGCAGGCACATAATAACATTTATTAAGGTTTAAAACTAATCCCGAAGGTAAAACTAAGGAGAGCGTGCCGACGGCCATCACATCAACTCTTGATCCGTTGCCAACGCGCCGTCACCTCATCCCTCGCATAGCCGCCTATTCCGTAGCTCTGCTTTGAGTTACAAATATTAGCAACCGAACCGTATCAAATACCCGTGCACTACAACGAGGGATAGTAAGGAAAACATCAATAACATGTATATCAAATATACCTTTGATGGTGCCAGCCTTCTTGCCGCTAAGTACTTGGACGATTGCTTCCGGTGACCCTTGTCCTTGCAATAGAAGCACTCGGTGTCGGTTTAGGACGGACTTGAGCTTCTTCTGCGGGCAACGCGCTGCCCGCCTTTCTTGAAGAGCTTCCTTGCACCCTTACCTTTCTTGAAGGTGGGGGCTTGACCATCAACACATGATTATTCTTTTGATGTTCACCTCCGCTACTTTCATCTTAGCAAAGAGCTTAGTGATCATATCAGTGAACCAATCTGATTGTGATCAACTACAAAACTTTTGTAGCTAGGAGTGTCAATCTTGAGCTCCTCTGGAATCTTGCAGTCCAGTTGCTCAAGGCGTTGAGTGTAGCCCGTCATCTTAATGGCGTGCTCACTAACTAACTCCTTCCTCCATTTTGTAGTTAAAGAATTTCTTAGAGATCTCATATCTCTCGAACGGGCTTGAGTCCAAACATGTTTTTCAGCTCCTCGAGAATCTCAAAGGGCCCGGCGAACTCCTCCAAACGATTTTGAAGATCCGATTCCATAGCATACAACATGGTGATCTTAATCAAATCATAATCATCCTTGCGCGACTGATAAACAACTTTTTCATCAGCCGGTGCATCTATAGCAGGGGCGTCACCTAGCGCTTTCTCAAGGACATAGTCCTTTTGTCCGCCAGCGAGAATGATTCTCAGAATGCGGAACCATTTGGTGAAGTTAGACCCATTGTTTCTAAGCTTTTCTATCTCAGCAAAAACGTTGAAGTTGAAGTTGGACTTGGCCATGTGATCTACAGTATTTGCAAGTACAATTTAGACTATGTTCATGATAAATAGTTCAACTTAATCAAATTACTAGATGAACTCCCACTAAATTCAACATCCCTCAAGTTGTTTAGCGAACACGATCCAAATTCACCACACCTAATCCGATCATCACGAGAAGAGATGTGGTTTCAATGGTGGACAACGAAGTGTCGAGCATATCATTCATATGACTCATGCTTAACCTTTCGGTTCTTGTGTTCCGAGGCCATGTCTGTACATGCTAGGCTCGTCAAGTTAGACCCAAGTATTTCCGCGTGTGCAAAACTAGCTTGCACCCGTTGTATGTGAGCGTAGAGTCTATAGCACCCGATCATCACGTGATGCTTGGACACGACGAACTTTCGCAACGGTGCATACTTGGGGAGAACACAGTTTTTATCTTGATCTTTAAGTGAGGAATCATATTATAATGCTACCGTCGCGATCTAAGCATAATAAGATACATAAAAGGATAAACATCACATGCATATAAATTTATGTGACATGTTATAGCCAATCTTAGCGCAATGATCTACATCTTGTGCTCCGCATGATCTCCATCACTCCACCATGATTGCCTCCACCACGAATAGCAACTACAACTATTGCTAACTACTTAGCGATAAAGTAAAGCTATTACATGGCGTATAAGAAGTTGACTCGCAGGTCATACACAATTATAAAGACAACCATATGGCTCCTGCCGGTTGTGTACTCATCGACATGCAAGTCGTGAAACATTACAAAACATGATCATCGCATACAATATACACATCACATCTTGGGCCATACCATATCACAGAAAACACTCCCTGCAAAAACAAGTTAGACGCCTCTACTTTGTTGTTGCATGTTTTACGTGGCTTATGGGAGTAGATGCTAAGAACGATTCTTACCTACGGAAAGCCACAACGGTGATATTATGGTTGCCAAACTCCGGTGTTAATCCCATGACAACTATAGTGAGAGAAACTGACATCCACCAGCCGCATGTGTGGAACAAGCCACACGTCAAGTGCGGAGCCGGTCTCGCGAACGACGTCGCGTAAGGTTGGCCTGGACCGCTTCAATCTCACTATCCCACGTCATAAGAGAACACAAACAAGAGGCTTACAACAGAAAACATCAACGCCCGCAACAACCATGTTGCGTTCTACTCGTGAAACACATCTACGCATAGATCTAGCTCTGATACAACTGATGGGTTTCGCGGCATAGTAAATCAAAATTTTCTACGGATGCGAACAGAGGGAAATCCAAGATCTAATCTAGGAGATGCAAACAACGAGAGAGATTGGATTAGATCTTCATACCCTTGAAGATTCGCACAGCGAAACGTTCGTCGGAACGTGGGTGATGTAGTCGTACTCGCTTCTCCCTCCTCGCGATCCGATCCGATCTAGCACCACAAGTGGCGGTGCCTCCGTGAGATGCACACGTGCAGCACCTCGACGTCTCCTCCTTCCTTGGTCCAGCAACTATGGTGGAGAGATGGGTTGGATCTACAACGCGACGGCGCGGTGCAATTGGTGGAGAATTTCTGCAGCAGGGCTTCGCCTACAAGCAGTCGGGAGGGAGAGAGGAGGGCAGCAGGGCGGATAGGGTTGGAGGGGAAGGTGTAGGGGGTTGGTGCGCCCCCACCCCTCTTTATATAGTTGGGGGGCGCAGCCCTAGCCCCTCCCCCAAGCCCAAACCGGCGGCCCCAAAGGATAAGGAGTGGGGGGCAAGGAAACCCCCCCCCCTTCTAGAAGGTCTATCTCGAATTTAAACCTCTCTAGGCCGGCTGGGCCCTATGGGGCCTTGTGCCCCTGGCCCAATGCGGCCAGGGAACTCCCTCATAGGCCCATGCCCCCTCCCGGAAGGTGGGGCCACGTTGGTCCCCTTCCGGAAGGTTCTAGAAGCTTCCATAATACCGATTAATCCTAACAATTCGAACTCCAAAACTGCAATTGCCTTATATGAATCTTAATCTACGGACCACTCCGAACCTCTCGTGATGTCCGGATCCCATCCGAGACTCAACAAAACTCATAAACCAATTATCCAATCTATCCTAGCGCCGAGACACGTTATGTGTGACCGCGTTCGAGAATATGCGCATATGATCTTCTATCAATAATCAACAGCGGGGTCTGGAAACCCATATTGACTCCCACACATTCATCGATGATCATATCGGATGAACCACGATGCCAGGATTCAATCAATCCCATATATATATTCCCTTCGTCTCGCGATATTTTACTTGCCCGAGATTCGATCGTCGGTACCGTCATACCTAGTTCAATCTCGTTCATAGCAAGTACTTTACTCGTTCCGTAATCCGATATCACTTTGTGATTAACTCCTTAACCACATGCTTGCAAGCGGTGTTGATATCGACACGAGTGGCCCAAGTATATCTCTCCGACTTGGGAGGGACAAATCCCATCTCGATACATACAACCCAACAGATACTTTCCGATCACCTGAGAGACACCTTTATGATCACCCTCTCATAGGATGACGTTTGATGACCTCAAAGCTTTCTTCCGATACCAGGGAGTTGTATTATCTCATGGTCTAAGGAATACAATATTTGACATAAGAAAAGCTTCACAAAGACGAACACGATGACACGATCTAATTGCTTCGCTTAGTTTGGGTCTGCCCACCATATCATTCTCCCAATAATATGATCTCATTATCAATCGACAACTCATGTCTATGGTTAGGAAACCTTAACCATCATTGATCAATGAGCTAGTCCATAGAGGCGTACTAGGGACACGGTGTTGTTCACAAACCACACAAGTATTAAAGTTTCCGCTTAATACAATTCTAGCATGGAATATAAACATTATCATGAACAAGAATTATAATAATAACATCTTTATTATTGCCTCTAGGGCATAATTCCAACACCAAGAACCCTAATCAGAACAAGACAGTGACCAGAAAGATCACCACCAAACATGTAGCAGAGGATGACTTGACACAGAGCAGCACAAGAGGAGAGGGAGCACTCACCAAAGGTCCTCGCTGAAGAATAGAAGAGGAAGCAGAAGGGCCAATGACATGGTTATACCCTACGGGTACCCGATGTTAGCCTACCTGGTCCAGCCCGACGGAAGGCCCACTCGACGACCTGCCTGGGTCCATGACGCCTATGACGGTTCGGCTGGAACGAAGCCCATATGGACACGGACTCCCAAGCGCACAAGACAAGGAAAGCTCAAGACTAGAGTTTGAATACAACTTATAACCTACTCGTATCGGTACCTGAGACCTAGCCTCCCCATATATAAAGGCTAGGAGGGTCCAACGAGGAGGGCACAACCTACAGACGCCATCACCCCCCGATAGACTAGACCACAACAGATCTACAGATCTAGATCTCTCTCTCTCTCATACTTTCGCATACGCACCTTCATGCCAGATCGCATCTGCGCACCCCTGTAATCACCGGTTCCGCCGTAATCAAGGAGCAGACAAGCAGGAGTAGGGTTTTACCTCCGGGGGCCTGAACCTGGGTAAATCTCGTGTCCCCTGGTTGCTTGTCTGTTAACCGTGCCACGATCTCCAGCATCCCCATCTTCTCCAAAACCCAAGTCCATAACAATGGGCATTGATGAGATTAAACCTCGTCAATTGGCGCCGTCAATGGGGAATCGGGGGCGCTGATCGTGCGATCGCGACGATCTCATCCACTTCAATCTACGATTCTTCGGCTAGTAGAAGCGGATCTGATTTGTTTCTCTTGTCATCAAAATCGGACAGATCAGATCACATCCGGTCGATGCGTCTGCGTCCGTGTCCGCATACTCAGCTTCGTCGTCAACAAGTTCACTGTGGCACATCCGGCGAGTGCGTGCAGCCGGCCGGTCGGTCAGCTGGCCTAGTTTATAGTTAATGGATGCTGGTCTATTCTTGGAAAGGACCAGGAGGTGCAAGATCACACGAGGAAAACTAGATCGAATCAATTTCTGATGCCACGCTAACCAAGCCTGTGTTGCATGAGCACCAAGAAGAGATGAGTCCGATCTGCAATGTTGGGACGTTATTTTTCAGCAGGTTTCTAGAGAGTCTGTGGCGAAAGAAAAAGAAAACGACTACGTCAGATCTTGTCAATATGTGGGACACAAGCAACAAAAAAGGAAATAGTGATGCCCGGCTTCGATTTAAATTGGTCTCTTCCTTGGAGACGTACATGCATCAATCTGTTTCAAGTGCTCTGGCATGCTGTCACGGGACCTTGTGTGAAGAATCAAGAAAATCAAGGAAAGCGAAGCCAAGAGAAAAAGTATTCCGATCAGATCAGCCGAAAGAAAAAGGTACCAAATACATGAAGACCACCAGTTCGCCGCATCAACCTCGGCCTCCATGTTGGCTCTGTCATCGCATCCGCTTGGGATTGCACCGACTCTATCATGCAACCTGTTATGGTCTACGGATGCGGCAACTCATCATCACCATGCGACTTCGGTCCGCCGCGCGACCCGCTTCCATGTGAACTACTTGTCCTTAACCGCCACGTCTGGCGTCGATGTCGTGACCTACTGCAGTTTTCAACTCCGGCGATCCTCTACGACCTTCAGCTCCAACGACTCGGGGGCTCGGGGGCTCCTTCGCTTCGGCGACCAGCCATGGCCTTCGGCTCTAGCAACCCGCTGCGGTCCTCGGCATCGGCGACCCGCTGCGGCCTTCAGTTGCGGTGACC
This sequence comes from Avena insularis, assembly GCA_023614405.1. Lineage (NCBI taxonomy): Eukaryota > Viridiplantae > Streptophyta > Magnoliopsida > Poales > Poaceae > Avena > Avena insularis. Next base: position 50,684,063 of record CM042695.1, read on the forward strand.
CGCTGCATCTTTCGGATGCGGCGACCTGACGCGATCTTCGATTGCCGCAACTGGCCGCATCGGCTTCAGCGACCACGACTCGGGGGCTCCCTCGACATCGGCGACCCAATGCGGCTTTCGGCTGCGATGACCCGATACATCCTTCGGATGTGGCGACCCGGTGCGGTCTTCGACCGCGACAATCTTCGGATGCGGAGTTCTCTACCACCATCAACTTCGGAAACCCGTCGCTGCTATGATTGCGGTCCGTGTGCAACCCGCTACCGCGTCGACTCCATCCACGACAACTACCAACAAAGCTAAGTTTCCCTCTACTTAGAGTTGATTTCTTTTTTAACTCGCACTCGAAACACTCGGGGGCTGCGCCCTCTTCGAGTAACCTAATGTGCCATCGGCTCCACGCACTTGAGCACCTCGAACGCGACCGCCCGAGTAGCTGATTCTGCCTGACCGTCGAATCCTTGAACTCCGAGTGCCTCGGCAAGGTACTGAGACTAAGGGTAATCAGGCTAACGAAAAGGCCTAGCATACAGTGCAAAAGTGTCGACTCGATCGGCACCAGAATTTTACCTTACAAGCTGACATGCAACTATTGTTTACAAGATACAAGTACTTCACAATTTTTCATGTTTTCTATAGCTTACAAGGACGTCCACTATGCCGAGCTATTCTATCGGGTCCTCCAGTGGAGTCGACTAACGCCAAGACCCGAGTCGATGCATTCCTCGGATGACCACATCAATCATCAACAAAAGCGGCTTTGGGCCTTTAAGACCCGGTAAGAAACGGCGTCGACTTCATCCGCAACATCGAGTCCTTCCGGCTAAACGCCGCACGACTCCGCTACATCAACTCCGCTACGTTGACTCTCGGATCCTTATGCGTGAGATGCTGACTCGATGCACTTCCGAGTTAGTGGTTTCTCCTCGCATGAGTCTCCACTCGAGTCTGCGACTCGATTAGACACTCGGGGGCTACTCCTATCAGGAGCGCTGGTCGGGCACCCGATGTACTTCCGGGTCAGCGATACGCCCACGAGATTCCGACTACAATGGAATGATATAAGACTCGAGTCTCTGGTCGAGTCTACGACTCCACCAGACACTCGGGGGCTACTCCTATCAGGAGCGTTGGCCGCGCACCCAAAGCATAATCAAGATATCACAATGCAAAGCTATTCTTCGAGTCCTACGTCGAGTCTGCGACTCCACTACGGACTCGGGGGCTACTCCCATAGGGAGGATGGAATCAAGCATCCAAAAAATTTGTGTCCTACGGACCTGGAGTCAAACAATGGCTGAGTTAAAGTCTCTGCTCGAGTCTACGACTCGAACAGACACTCGGGGGCTACTCCCATAGGGAGCGCTTGTCGCGCACCCTATGAATTCTTCGACTGCGATCCTTCAGATCAGAATGCAAAAAAAAATCGGCAACTCTGCCCTGATTAACGCTAAGTGAGAAGCATCCTCCTTGGCCACCCGAAACGCCTTCACGACGATAAAAATTCGGATGTTGTGTCCGCGACACAAAGATAAGACCTACAGATATCATCTGATGGCCTGGCAACGCACACGACTGCGCTCTGCTAGTGAAAATCCGTGCCGGCAGGCGCGATGGAAATCTCGACGGACGCATTGGGTACATCATTTAAATTTACTGGAGTTCCACTCCTGTAAGTCCTCCGTGGCCTGAGTCGAATTACGCCAGCATATGTTCCGGGTTCGAGTCGAGGGACTTGAATCTGAAGAAGATCGTGTTGTTTTGTCCTAAGACAGTTAACTGATCCTGATCTGTTGGGAGAGTCAGGCACACGCATCAACAATCCCTACACACTCAAATCATTCTCTGGACAAATGGAGATAGCTGCACCCGAAGGATTGAAGAGTCCTCAGCCGAATCTACGATTCGACTGAACACTCGGGGGCTACTGACATGGTTATACCCTACGGGTACCCGATGTTAGCCTACCTGGTCCAGCCCGACGGAAGGCCCACTCGACGACCTGCCTGGGTCCATGACGCCTATGATGGTTCGGCTGGAACGAAGCCCATATGGACACGGACTCCCAAGCGCACAAGACAAGGAAAGCTCAAGACTAGAGTTTGAATACAACTTGTAACCTACTCGTATCGGTACCTGAGACCTAGCCTCCCCATATATAAAGGCTAGGAGGGTCCAACGAGGAGGGCACGACCTACAGACGCCATCACCCCCCGATGGACTAGACCACAACAGATCTACAGATCTAGATCTCTCTCTCTCATACTTCCGCATACGCACCTTCACGCCAGATCGCATCTGCGCACCCCTGTAATCACTGGTTCCGCCGTAATCAAGGAGCAGACAAGCAGGAGTAGGGTTTTCCCTCTGGGGGCCTGAACCTGGGTAAATCTCGTGTCCCCTGGTTGCTTGTCTGTTAACCGTGCCACGATCTCCAGCATCCCCATCTTCTCCAAAACCCAAGTCCATAACAATGGGCATTGATGAGATTAAACCTCGTCAGCCGACGGCCATGGTGGCACGGGGATCACCCCATGGGGGGCGCTACAACCCATACAGCGCCACGGCGACGACCATAGTCACGCCCAGGGGCGAGGTGAATCACCATAGAGCGCGATAGCAACGGCGACGCCAGGATCAACGCCAATTCCAAACCCTAGGGTTCGGGACGACATCGATCTGTCGCAGGAGAGCTCCATGTCCAAATCCAGTTGGACAGGAGGGAAGAGTAGAATCGACAACCCCTTCATGCACCACGGTGGTGGCCATGGCGGTCCATGACGACGGGAATCGTCGGCGGCGACATCACCGACCACGGGGTCGGGGACAGAGGAGGAGAGGAGTGAGCTCGAGGGTGAGAGACAGCGAGTGAGTGGGCTGAGTTGGGCCAGAACCTTTCGGGGTGGCTGTTTTGACTATGCCTAATGGGCCACAAGGTTCCAATAAGAATAAGCCAGCCCAAAAACCTTTAAGGCCTATTTTAATAATTGGAAAAGACCAAAATGCCCCTGAATTTAAATAAATTCTATAAAATAAAATAAATGTCCAAATATTATAATGAAATATTTCTGGATTCACAATAATCCAAACTATCCAAATAAATTAAGAGAAGAAATTTTGGACATATAAATTTTATTAAGAATTTTGTAATTTATATATTCCTTATGGAATTTTCCAAAATTAATGAAAGATGATAAAAATAAATAAAAATCACTTTCATCATATATTAATATTGTAGTATTTTAGAAAAAAATACTAAACAAATATTTAATAACAATTTTTTATATTTAAGTGATAATTCTTAAAAGAATTATTAAATCAATAAAAGGAAAATAAAATAAAAGAATACAATATTCTATTATAAATATTAAAAATTAATATTTATAAATCCTTTATTATTAAAAAGAATTTTTATAATAATGGGGAGAATGCATATCAAGTTAATGATGCATTACATTACTTTGCATAATCATTTTGCTTCTTTAAATATTGTCCTTACCGGCAATAATGATGTTTTTGTAGACATAGAAGCTCAAGGTATAGTGCAAGCATCAGACTTCACTACCTTGCCATCACAAGGCAAGTTCATCACTTGCCCATATCCTTTGAAGAGTCTTTATCAAAGTATTTGCAAATTGTGTGTTATCATATATACTCTAAAGAAAGAAAATATTTTTTTCACAAATAAAGAAATCATGAAGATCATCCTAAAGTGATGATATAATGGAGCAATAGAACTTAAGGTTCTATTTGCAACAAAAAGATCAATTAGGGACTTAATAACCCCTGACATCAGTGATTATAGCACCGTATATTACGCGTTAGCCATGAGATTTGGAATGGGACAGAGAAGTCAGCTGTATCTTCTCCCTCTCGCATGAAGTCGGATGTGCAGGTCGTGCCTGTTATCCTCGTAGCATGCATATTAATTGGTAATTCGTAGAGGATATGCAGCATATGGGTGGGAACCCTCATCGTCCCACTATAGTTCTGGCATCTAACGGTTTGTACAAACCATTGCCGTAATTCATTATGTGGGCATGGTGTACACCAAGGAGGCATGCGAGGTCGCGAAGGGTCAGTGATTGGCTTGGACCAACTACTAGGCCCCACATCATGGAATTGTGGACGGGAAAGTACGCCCGGTTGTGCAACAAGGAGTTGATATCTCATGGGTAAAGTAACGCACCTCTGCACTTGTTACTCCCTGTTCCGGGAAGGAGATACGAACGCGGCAGGAAAGGAACTCCATGAAAGTTCTGGTCAACCTGTGAAGGCTGATTGTCATAGATTTTTTATAATAAAATAAATCTTTGAAGAAAGATTTACAGAAACTACATAGTGTCGAGGACTTATAGTCCAAGGTGGTAGTTAGAGCATCAAACTTCCCACCTTGCATATAATGAACTTGTTTGGTAACGCTGTTACTCATCCTTTCCTTTGATCCCTTGCTTAGACTCTTAGGATTCCGAAGACGTGCCATTATATGCAGCTGAATGACAAGAAGATGTGTTCTACGAGGAGCCTGACCTGTCAGGAGGTGTTGAAGGAGTGGATTACGAAATCTGCTATGGTGTTGATGATAACGAGTCCAACTAAGTACCTAGTTAGTAGTAACCAACGAAGCCGAGCAGCATGAACTCTATATAATAAGCTGCTGAGCTCAACTCCTAGTCGGAGTTGTTATCTTTAAATTCCACTGAAACACTTTATATTTTGGTTTGTAAGTTGAAACCTTTTGAAGTCTTGAACTTCTGGTTTTGTAATAATAATAATGTGTGAATGTTTGTAATATGTACCCACAATGTTTTTGTTGTACCACTCTGAGGGATGTGATATTTACGGAATGGTGTTCTATAGGTGTCATGTCAACGACTATAGTGTACTACACATGAAGTGGTATGCTGGGTCACTGCAGTTGGTATCAGAGCAAATTGCTTTGACCTTAGGTTGGAAACCTAGTAAAGGGTATTACCTGTAGGAAAGTTTAACAACGATAAAGAATTCTCTAAAAGTAATATAATGGGTATTCAAATGAGAATATTCCGTTATATGTTTTAGTGCGATAATTCTTTGTTATGATGCAATATATTATTGGTTACTAATCAAAAATTATTTTTCTGATATACAGAGCTATGGCACCAAAGTTTCCAAAACAGACTTTGGTAAGGAAAGAGGAGACTCTTGATGATTATCAAGGATCATTCACAGACCAACTTCGTCAACTTTTAAGGTTCTTTAGTTGTCCAACTAGAATTCCAGTGAATACTATCACTTACCTTGATGGCCGGATGTTATCCAAGTATCGTGTGAGTATCCAACTTCCAGAGGAGCTTGGATTATATCACGATCTACCTATAGGTGAAGGTAGGAGTCATTTAACAGCATATCATGTTGCGGTTGTGGAGTCGATAGCTAATATCCGGGAGCATAAAACCAAGGAGTTAGAAGGTAGCACATTCTCTGTGATACCTCATGATTCTATAGACTCGGAGCCTATACCGGATCATCTTACTTTGGTTAAGAAGCATCCTAAGTTAGCTTCCAAGTTTATGGATAGATACCGAACACTCATTGCGTATTTTTATAAGACACATCAAGTGATTGTTGAAGATAAGAATGACATGTTAGAGGATCTAACTGATCCGGAAAGGAGGAAGCAGTTAGCATTCCAGTTAGAGAAGGAACCAGGTAGTAGTGCAACACCTATCTTTGAGGATATACCTATAGATCCTGAATCTTTTATACCATATCCTTATTCACCAAGACCTGAACCTATACATGATCCTACTATGGATATGAGATATGCAGTACCACAAGGTTCAGAGGATGATTCTAACTCAGAACTTCCTATTGATAATTTTGATGGTTGGAGAAGGGGATCATATGAAGGATCTCATGAACATCAGATGTCCACAGATGGTTCTGATAGAAATGTTGGACAATCTAGCTGGATGGGTGCAAGGATTAACCCTAGTAACAGTAGTAGAAATGCCATGTCGATAGATAATCAGGATGAAGAAGAAGATCCTGAGGAGAGAGTGTTTGAATCATCAACATCTTCTCAAAACCCAGGAAATATACGTTATCCAGTGTTTAACTATCTTGCCCAAAGGAGCACCTGGGAAGCAGCAGGATCTGCGTATCCTGTTGACAACTCAAGGAATGAAGCTCGGGAGATGCAAACGGGAGATAATGTTGAATATGTTTCTAAAGACTTTTCAGCTGAGCTGGAGGGAGTCAATGCGCTCAGGTTGAGTAATGACTTAAGTCCTGACACTTCAGATACAGAGCATGTTCCTTCTAGAAGGCCATTTGTTCCACAAACTGTGCGACGAACAACACGTCATCACGGTTGGACATCAGACATGTATGATGAGCGTAGTTACTACTAGAAGGAGGCAACTAGTTAGTGATATCAAGTATTGTGTATTGTACTCCAAGAAATAAGATAGTTAGATAAATAAGGTAGTGTTGTGATTATACCTATATGGTATATATTGTAATGACTTTGTATTATTACGATATTATGTATAATATATGAAATGCATATTTGGATTTTCTTTGGATCTTTATTGTGTGACTAGTTCTGTGTGTAAAGTCGAGCTCAGAACACATGTGCATGATGTAATTATGAGTATTCACTTTATGTTGCAGGACTAGAGGGCCATGGATACGGGTGTAGAAATCAAAACTGAGCAGCAGCGGATGGAGCGAGAGGCCAAGGAGAAGGCCGATGCAGATGCAGCAAATCAGGGAGCATTGCCACCACCACCACCAATGAGGCCGTTAATGGAGCAGAACTTTATGCAGTGCATGCAAATGATGCAAGAGACCTAGAACAAGTTCATGGAAGAGTTGCTGGGACGAGTAAATCAGAGGGCACCTGAAGGTGGAGGAGTGAGTCTATCTGACTTCTAGAATACAAGGCCGTTACCTTTTGCATCAGCTCCTGAACCAATGGATGCAGAGCATTGGCTAGCAAATACAGAAAGGAAGGTGAAAACTGTAGGTTGCAATGATGAGGAGAAATTGAGGTATGCAACTCAGCTTCTGACTGGACCTGCAACATCTGAAGGGTTTCGCAGCATACTAAATCAAAAATTTCTACGGATGCGAACGGGAAAGCCAAGATCTAATCTAAGAGATGCAAACAACGAGAGGGGGTAGATGAGATCTTCATATCCTTGAAGATTCGCACAGTGGAACGTTCAATGGAACGTGGTTGATGTAGTCGTACTCGCTTCTCCTCCTCGCAATCCGATCTGATCCAACACCGCAAGTGGCGATGCCTCCGAGAGATGCACACGTACGGCACCTCGACGTCTCCTCCTTCCTTGATCCAGCAAGTGGGGTGGAGAGATAGATTGGATCTACAACACGACGGCGTGGTGCAAAGGTGGAGAGTTTCTGCGGCAGGGCTTCGCCTACGCGCAGTCGGGAGAGAGAGATCTGGAAGGCAGCATTATGGCGGCTAGGGTTTGACGAGGAGGTGTAGGGGAGGGGTGCGCCCCCAGCCCTCTTTATATAGAGGGGTGGGCGGCCAGCCCTAGCCCCTCCCCCAAGACCTAGGCCGGCGGCCAAGGAGGGAGGAGTGGGGGGCAAGTTTCCCCCTCCCCCTTCTAGAAGCTCCCCTAGGGTTTGCCCTAGGTTTGGCCGGCTGGGCCCTATGGGGCCTTGTGCCCCTGGCCCAATGCGGCCAGGGCACTCCCTCATAGGCCCATGCCCCCTCCCGGCAGGTGGGGCCACGTTGGTCCCCCTCCGGAAGGTTCTAGAAGCTTCCGGTACAATACCGATTAACCCGAAACAATTCCGAACTCCAAAAACTGCATTGCCTTATATGAATCTTATTCTCCGGACCATTCCGGAACCTCTCGTGATGTCCATGATCCCATCCGAGACTCCGAACAAAAACTCATAAACCAATTATCCAATCTATCCTAGCGTCGAGACACGTTAAGTGTGTGACCCTTCGGGTTCAAGAACATGCAGACATGATCTTCTATCAATAATCAATAGCGGGGTCTGGAAACTCATATTGACTCCCACACATTCATCGATGATCATATCGGATGAACCACGATGCCAGGATTCAATCAATCCCATATATATATATTCCCTTCGTCTCGCGATATTTTACTTGCCCGAGATTTGATCGTCGGTACCGTCATACCTAGTTCAATCTCGTTCACAGCAACTACTTTACTCATTCCGTAATCCGATATCACTTTGTGAGTAACTCCTTAATCACATGCTTGCAAGCGGTGTTGATATCGATTACCGAGTGGGCCCGAAGTATATCTCTCCGACTTGGGAGGGACAAATCCCATCTCGATACATACAACCCAACAGGTACTTTCCGATCACCTGAGAGACACCTTTATGATCACCCTCTCATAGGATGACGTTTGATGACCTCAAAGCTTTCTTCCGATACCAGGGAGTTGTATTATCTCATGGTCTAAGGAATACAATATTTGACATAAGAAAAGCTTCGCAAAGATGAACACGATGACACGATCTAATTGCTTTGCTTAGTTTGGGTCTGTCCATCATATCATTCTCCCAATGACATGATATCATTATTAATTGACAACTCATGTCTATGGTTAGGAAACCTTAACCATCATTAATCAATGAGCTAGTCCATAGAGGCGTACTAGGGACACGGCGTTGTTCATAAACCACACAAGTATCAAAGTTTCCGCTTAATACAATTCTAGCATGGAATATAAACTTTATCATGAACAAGAATTATAATAATAACATCTTTATTATTGCCTCTAGGGAATAATTCCAACAGTTTCCCACTTGCACTAGAGTCAATAATCTAGTTTACATCTGGCAACAATCTAACACCCATGGCACTAAGGTTCTGATCATGTTTTGCTCGTGGAAGAGGTTTAGTCAACGGATATGCGACATTCAGATACGTATGTACTTTGCTAATCTTCAGATCTCCATCTGTTATATAATCTCGAATTATATGAAACTTGCGGTTGATATGCTTGGTCTTTGGATGATATCTTGGTTCCTTAGCTAGTGCTATGGCGCCAGTGTTGTCACACAATATCTCCAGTGGGTCCAAGGCACTTGGAACCACACCAAGCTCAGTGATGAAGTTCCTGATCCAAACTCCCTTCACTTGACGCTTCTGCAGCAGCCATGTATTCCGATTCTACTTTAGATCCCGCGATCACGCTTTGCTTGTAGCTTCTCCAGCTCACAGCTCCTCCATTCAAAATATAAACGTATCCTGTCTGAGATTTAGAATCATCCTTGTCGGTGTCGAAACTAGCATCGACGTAACCTTTTACGACGAGCTGTTCATCACCTCCATAGACTAAGAACATTTCTTTAGTTCTATTTAAATACTTTAGGATGTTCTTCACGGCTGTCCAGTGTTCCACTCCTGGATCACTTTGGTATCTACTCGTCAAACTAAGAGCATTGGACACATCCGGTCTAGTACATAGCATGGCATACATGATAGATCCTATGGCCGAGGCATAAGGCACTTTGCTCATAGCTTCTATCGCCATCAGAATGAACACTGAGCCCTGCTCAATATCTTACCTGATAACATAGGCACTGAACCTTTCTTTGCCTTATCCATTCTGAACCTTTTCAGAACTTTGTCTAGGTATGTGCTTTGGCTTAAAGCTATCAGGCGTCTTTGTCTATCTCAATAGATTTTGATGCCCAATATATAAGCAGCTTCCCCTAGGTCTTTCATTGAAAAACAATTGTTCAAATAACTCTTCATGTTGTTAAGCATGTCAATGTCATTTCCGATAATCAATATGTCATCCACATATAGTACCAAAAATGTCACTGAGCTCCCACTCACTTTCTTGTAGATACAAGCTTCGTAGCAATTTGGAACAAATCCAAAGCTCTTGATCACTTGATCAAAACGAAGGTTCCAACTCCGAGATGCTTGCTTCAGTCCATAAATGGAACGCTGAAGTTTGCACACCTTATCAACATCCTTAGGATCGACAAAACCTTTGGGTTGCATCATATACAACTCTTCATCAATGTTGCCATTGAGGAACGCAGTCTTGACATCCATCTGCCATATTTCATAATCATGAAACGCAACAATTGCTAATAAAATCCGAATGGACTTAAACATCGCTACAGGAGAGAAAGTCTCATCGTAGTCAACACCTTGAACTTGTCGAAAACCTTTCGTGACAAGCCGTGCTTTATAGACAGTAACATTACCATTCGCGTCCATTTTCTTCTTGAAAATCCATTTGCATTTAACGGCCTTTCGGTCGCTGGGAGGGTCCACCAAAGTCCATACTTGGTTTTTTCGCTCATGGATCCCAATTCGGATTTCATGGACTCTAGCCATTTCTCAAAGTCTGGGCTCATCATTGCTTCCTCATAGTTCGCAGGTTAACTGTTGTCTACTAACAAGACAGTTAAGACAGGGTTGCTGTACCACTCAGGAGGGGCACGCGACCTTGTCGACCTGCGATGTTCAGTAGTAGCATCGTCCGAAGCTTCATGATCCTTGTCATTAGCTTCCTCTATTGTTGGTGCAGACGGCACTAGAACAATTTCAGGTGTTGCGCTACTCTCCAACTCAAGAGAAGGTTCAACAACCTCGTCTAGCTCTACTTTCCTCCCACTCACTTCTTTCGAGAGAAACTCCTTCTCAAGAAAGGAACCGTTCTTTGCGACAAACACTTTGCCTTCAGTTCTGTGATAGAAGGTATACCCAATAGTTTCCTTAGGGTATCCTATGAAGACGTATTTCTCCGCTTTGGGTTCGAGCTTGTCCGGCATCAACTTCTTGACGTAAGCTTCGCATCCCCAAACTTTAAGAAACGACAACTTAGGTTTAGCACCAAACCACAGTTCATATGGTGTCGTCTCAACGGATTTATATGGTGCCCTATTTAAAGTGAATGCAGCGGTTTCTAATGCATAACCCCAAAATGATAACGGCAAATCAGTAAGAGACATCATCGATCGGACCATATCTAATAGGGTTCGATTCCGGCGTTTAGACACACCATTGCGCTGTGGTGTTCCGGGTGGCGTGAGTTGCGAAACGATTCCACTTGCTTTAAGATGCGTGAGAAAATCATAACTCAAATATTCACCTCCACGATCGGATCGTAGAAACTTAATCTTTCTGTTACGATGGTTCTCCACTTCATTCTGAAATTCCTTGAACTTTTCAAATGTTTCAAATTTATGTTTCATTAAATAGATATACCCATATCTACTTAAGTCATCGGTAAAAGTGAGAAAATAGCGATATCCACCGCGCGTCGAAACACTCATCGGTCCGCATACATCGGTATGTATGATTTCCAACAAGTCCGTTGCTCGCTCCATCATTCCGGAGAACGGGGTTTTGATCATCTTGCCCATGAGGCATGGTTCGCATGTGTCAAATGATTCAAAATCAAGAGACTCCAAAAGTCCATCAGAATGGAGTTTCTTCATGTGTTTTACACCAATATGACCTAGACGATAGTGTCATAAATAAGTAGTATTATCACTATCTACTTTGCATCTCTTAGCCTCAATGTTATGGATGTGTGTTTCATCCCTTTAAAGATTCAGAAGAAATAAACCATTCATAGCAGGTGCATGACCATAAAAGATGTTACTCATATAAATAGAACAACCATTATTCTCAGATTTAAATGAATAACCGTCTTGCAATAAACATGATCCAGAAATGATGTTCATGCTCAACGCAGTACATAATAACATTTATTGAGGTTTAAAACTAATCCAAGGTAAAACTAAGGAGAGCGTCTTGACGGCCATCACATCAACTCTTGATCTGTTGCCAACGCCATCGTCACCTCATCCCTCGCAAGTCACCCGTCTATTTCAGAGCTCCCTTTTGAGTTAAAAATATTAGCAACCAAAGATATCAAATACCTGTGCACTACAACGGCGCTAGTAAGGTAAACATCAATAACATGTATATCAAATATACCTTTGTCGGTGCCATCCTTCTTGTCCGCTAAGTACTTGGACAGTTATGCCCAAAGGACCCTTGTCCTTGCAATAGAAGCACTCAAGGTTCGCTTAGGTTCAGACTTGAGCTTCTTCTGCGGGGACAACGCTTGCTGCTGCCCTTCGTGAAGGGCTTCTTTGCACCCTTACCTTTCTTAAAGTTAGGGGCTTGACCATCAACACATGATTATCTTTCTTGATGTCCACCTGCAGCTTTAGCTTAACGAAGAGCTCAAAGGATCGATCGGAACCAATTTGATTATGAGTAACTACAAAACCTTTGTAGCTAGGAGGAGTGATTGCGAACTCACAATCTTGAGCTCCTTCCGAATCTTGATCCAGTTGCTCAAGGCGTTGAGTGTAGCCCGACATCTTAATGGCGTGCTCACTAGCAGAACTCCCTTCCTCCATCTTGCAGTTAAAGAATTTCTCAGAGATCTCATATCTCTCAGAACGGGCCTGAGTCTGAAACATAGTTTTCAGTTCCTCAAGAATCTCAAAGGGCCCAGGGAACTCCTCAAAACGATTTTGAAGGTCCGATTCCATAGCAAACAACATGGTGCTCTTAATCACACCATAATCATCCTTGCGCGACTGATAGACAGCTTTCTCATCAGCCGGCGCATCTACAGCAGGGGCGTCACCTAGCGCATTCTCAAGGACATAGTCCTTTTGACCGCCAGAGAGAATGGTTCTCAGATTGCGGAACCAGTTGGTGAAGTTAGACCCATTGTTTCTAAGCTTTTCTTTCTCAGCAAAAACGTTGAAGTTGAAGTTGGACTTAGCCATTTGATCTACAATATTTGCAAGTACAAATTAGACTATGTTCATGATAACTAGTTCAACTTTAATCAAATTACTAGATGAACTCCCACTAAATTCAACATCCCTCAAGTTGCTTAGTGAACATGATCCAAATTCACCACACCTAATCCGATCTTCATGAGAAGAGATGTGGTTTCAATGGTGGACACCAAAGTGTCGATCATATCATTCATATGACTCATGCTTAACCTTTCGGTTCTTGTGTTCCGAGGCCATGTCTGTACATGCTAGGCTCGTCAATTCAGACCCAAGTATTTCCGCGTGTGCAAAAACTGGCTTGCACCCGTTGTATGTGAACGTAGAGTCTATAGCACCCGATCATCACGTGATGCTTGGACACGACGAACTTTCGCAACGGTGCATACATGGGGAGAACACAGTTTTATCTTGATCTTTAAGTGAGGAATCATCTTATAATGCTACCGTCGCGATCTAAGCATAATAAGATACATAAAAGGATAAACATCACATGCATATAACTTTATGTGACATGGTATAGCCAATCTTCGCGCAATGATCTCCATCTTGTGCGTAAGATGATCTCCATCACTCCACCATGATTGCCTCCACCACGAATAGCAACTACAACTATTGCTAACTACTTAGCGATAAAGTGAAACTATTACATGGCGTATAAGAAGTTGACACACAGGTCATACACAATTATAAAGACAACCATATGGCCCCTGTCGGTTGTGTACTCATCGACATGCAAGTCGTGAAACATTACAAAACATGATCATCGCATACAATATACACATCACATCTTGGGCCATACCATATCACATAAAACACTCCCTGCAAAAACAAGTTAGACACCTCTACTTTGTTGTTGCATGTTTTACGTGACTTATGGGAGTAGCAAGCTAAGAATGATTCTTACCTACGGAAAGCCACAACGGTGATATTATGGTTGCCAAACTCCGGTGTAAATCCCATGACAACTATAGTGAGATAAACTGGCATAAACCAGCCGCATGTGTGGAACAAGCCACATGTCAAGTGCGGAGCCAGTCTCGCAAACGAGGTCGCGTAAGGTTGGCCTGGACCGCTTCGATCTCACTATCCCGCGTCATAAGAAGAACACAAACAAGAGGCTTACAACAGAAAACATCAATGCCAGCAACAACCATGTTGCGTTCTACTCGTGAAACACATCTACTCATAGATCTAGCTCTGATACCACTGAAGGGTTTCGCAACATCGTAAATCAAAAATTTATACGGATGCGAACGGGAAAGCCAAGATCTAATCTAGGAGATGCAAACAACGAGAGGGGGTAGATGAGATCTTCATACCCTTGAAGATTCGCACAGCGGAACGTTCAACGGAACGTGGTTGATGTAGTCGTACTCGCTTCTCCTCCTCGCAATCCGATCTGATCCAACACCGCAAGTGGCGATGCCTCCGAGAGATGCACACGTACGGCACCTCGACGTCTCCTCCTTCCTTGATCCAGCAAGTGGGGTGGAGAGATAGATTGGATCTATAACACGACGGCGTGGTGCAAAGGTGGAGAGTTTCTGCGGCAGGGCTTCGCCTACGCGCAGTTGGGAGAGAGAGATCTGGAGGGCAGCAGTATGACGGCTAGGGTTTGAGGAGGAGGTGTAGGGGAGGGGTGCGCCCCCAGCCCTCATTATATAGAGGGGTGGGCGGCCAGCCCTAGCCCCTCCCCCAAGCCCTAGGCCGGCGGCCAAGGAGGGAGGAGTGGGGGGCAAGTTTCCCCCTCCCCCTTCTAGAAGCTCCCCTAGGGTTTGCCCTAGGTTTGGCCGGCTGGTCCCTATGGGGCCTTGTGCCCCTGGCCCAATGCGTCCAGGGCACTCCCTCATAGGCCCAGGCCCCCTCCCGGCAGGTGGGGCCACGTTGGTCCCCCTCCGGAAGATTCTAGAAGCTTCCGGTATAATACCGATTAACCCGAAACAATTCCGAACTCCAAAAACTGCATTGCCTTATATGAATCTTATTCTCCGGACCATTCCGGAACCTCTCGTGATGTCCTGGATCCCATCCGAGACTCCGAACAAAAAGTCATAAACCAATTATCCAATCTATCCTAGCGTCGAGACACGTTAAGTGTGTGACCCTTCGGGTTCGAGAACATGCAGACATGATCTTCTATCAATAATCAACAATGGGTCCGAAACCCATATTGACTCCCACACATTCATCGATGATCATATCGGATGAACCACGATGCCAGGATTCAATCAATCCCATATATATATTCCCTTCGTCTCGCGATACTTTACTTGCCCAAGATTTGATCGTCGGTACCGTCATACCTAGTTCAATCTCGTTCACAGCAAGTACTTTACTCGTTCCATAATCCGATATCACTTTGTGAGTAACTCCTTAATCACATGCTTGCAAGCGGTGTTGATATCGACCGAAAGTGGGCCCAAGTATATCTCTCCGACTTGGGAGGACAAATCCCATCTCGATACATACAACCCAATGTACTTTCCGATCACCGAGAGACACCTTTATGATCACCTCTCATAGGATGACGTTTGATGACCTCAAAGCTTTCTTCCGATACGTGGAGTTGTATTATCTCATGGTCTAAGGAATACAATATTTGACATAAGAAAAGCTTCGCAAAGATGAACACGATGACACGATCTAATTGCTTTGCTTAGTTTGTCATCCATCATATCATTCTCCCAATGACATGATCTCATTATTAATTGACAACTCATGTCTATGGTTAGGAAACCTTAACCATCATTAATCAATGAGCTAGTCCATAGAGGCGTACTAGGGACACGACGTTGTTCATAAACCACACAAGTATCAAACTTTCCGCTTAATACAATTCTAGCATGGAATATAAACTTTATCATGAACAAGAAGTATAATAATAACATCTTTATTATTGCCTCTAGGGCATAATTCCAACAACATCATGGTGGGAGAATCAGTTGGCTATGCAACAACCAGGAAGGGAGTTCACCTGGGAGGAGTTTAAGCAGAGATTCCATGAATATCATGTTCCGAAAAGTGTTATGGAGTTGAAGTGGAGAGAATTTGAGGAGCTTCAGCAGGGATATACAAGTGTCATGAAGTACATTCGAGAGTTTAGTCAATTGTCTCGTTATGCTGAGGAGGATGTTAACACTGAAGAGAAACGGAAGAAACGTTTTCTGCGTGGGTTAAAACCATTTGTGAAAATGCAGCTAAGGTTAGCTAATAAGCAAACTTATCAGCAGTTGCTGGATGCAGCCATTACTTTCGAAGATGATTACAAGAATGTCCAAGAGGATAGGAGGAAGAGAGCCAAGAAGGAAACCAAGAGAATTCAGGCAAGCAAACCTAAACCCAACCTGGAGTTCAAACCTCGGAACAGAAACTATGGCAACAACAACAATAACAATAACAATAACAAGGGCAGTGGTGGAAATCAATCCAATCCGAGAAGGAATGTTATTTGTAACAATTGTGGAATTCTAGGGCATTTCCAGAGGGAATGCAAAAAGGCTGATACTTGCCAAAGGGTTAAGGCTGAACATCAAAGTCCAACAGGAACATTACAACCTTTAGAAATTCTCGAGTGGAAGTGGGAGGAAATAGGTATGGACTTTATCACAGGATTGCCCATGACACCTAAACGGAAGGATATGATATGGGTAATTGTGGACAGACTCACTAAGAGTGCACATTTTATTACGGTAAATCAAAAAGATAATGCCGAGAAGTTAGTTGAAGTTTACGTCAAAGAGATAGTAAGTAAGCATGGAGTACCCAAAAAGATCGTCACTGATAGGGGATCAGTGTTTACTTCAGAATTTTGGAAGCAATTGCATGAAGCACTTGATTGAAAGTTAGATTTCAGCACAACCTATCATCCTGAGACAGGGGGTCAAACAGAGAGAACAAATCATATACTAGAAGACATGTTAAGAGCTTGTGCATTAGATTTTGGAGGTACATGGGAAGATCATCTACCATTGGCAGAATTTTCCTACAATAATGGCTATCAGAGTAGTCTGAAGGCAGCTCCATATCAGGTTCTGTATGGAAGGAAGTGTAGATCACCAATATGTTGATATGAACCTGGAAGCAGCAAAGAATTTGCGCCAGATTATATCAAAGAAAGACAAGATATCATTGATAAGATCAGGGATAGACTGAAAATAGCCCAGAGTAGGCAGAAAAGTTATACTGATCAAAGTCGAAGATCTTGGCATCCAGAAGTGGGAGACATGGTATACTTGAAAGTAAGTCCAATGAAAGGAGTGAAAAGGTTCGGAGTTAAAGTAAAATTGAGTCCAAGATACATCGGACCATTCAAGATATTGAGTCAGAACAGAACTATAGCTTATGCTTTAGAGTTACCATCAAGATTAGCTCAAGTGCACAATGTTTTCCATGTGTCACAACTTCGTAAATGTTTGAAAGTTCCAGATGATGCAATCACACATCAGGAGATAGAACTACAAGCAGACCTAACCTATGTTGAAAAGCCCTGTAAAATTTTGGAAGAAAACTGGAAAAGGTTGAGGAATAGAGCAATTAAATATTGCAAAGTACAGTGGGAACATCACCCTGAAAGGGAAGCCACGTGGGAGAAAGAAGAGGATTTAAGAAAAATCTATCCAGAACTATTCAGGTACATCTCAACAAACTTTGGGACAAAGTTTAATTGAAGGGGGAAGTCTATAACATCCCAGCATTTAGGAACTAACGAAGGGTAGATTTAGGAATTTGGAATGTTGCATGCATTCATCTGTGAAAATGTGGGTACATTTTTCGCCAAATAAAAACCTAAAGTGATCAAGGTTTCTTTCATATTTGGAGATTAGGTTTAGTCTTAAAGGATGATTGCTATAGACTTTGATATGATCTTTGTGGAACTATGTGTTTTGGGAAATGAAATTTGAATTTAAAACATTGAGTGTTTGAATTATAATTCAAAAGGATTTTTGAATAATGTTTAAATCTTGATTTAATTAAGAGTTAACCAATATAACTCAAACTTTTATCTAAAGAAAGCAATTAAGAATATGAATATCTATTTCATATTTTCATTCAATCTTATAAAAATCATCCACAATTTTTACAATAGTAAATAAATGAAGAATAATATTTATTTATTGATAATAGTATAATCGTTATTACAAAATAATAAAATGAAGATTACAAAAGAATAAAACTAAAATTACAAAAGAATAAAGAAGATTACATTGGACTATTCTATACAGAAAAATAAACTAAAATCTTCATCTTCAAACCTGTACCTGCAAAATAAAGAGAAACTGAATAGGAAAAGGAAAGTTAGGATTAGCATTGTTTTACTCTCAGACTTGTCAGTGAAGTGCACTGATCAAGGTTCATCATGGAGTAAACTTATAAAAGGGGCAAGTTTCACCAATATGAAAGAATGTATCTTTCATAATTTTAAGCCAGAAGTCAAATGACAGCAAGGAGGGACAAATTTCACCAGCCAAGTAAAAGTAATCAGATCAAAGTAACTTTCAAAATTCTGAACATATCCACATCTATGCAGCAAGCACACAAGCAGCACACACACCAAACTGCATGGTGTGTGCTGTCAACACCACAGCAGCAGCACAACCAAACAAAACTCCTAACACAGCCGTGGGAAAA
This sequence comes from Avena insularis, assembly GCA_023614405.1. Lineage (NCBI taxonomy): Eukaryota > Viridiplantae > Streptophyta > Magnoliopsida > Poales > Poaceae > Avena > Avena insularis. The sequence goes on from CM042695.1 coordinate 50,702,489, forward strand.
CCAATTCCCACACCAGTCCATTGCTTTTACACACCAAGCACAGCAGCCAGCAGCTACACCAAGACAAATCCAAGCTAGATCAAACCAACCAAAAACCAGGAGCACATCACCAAGATGGTGACATAAGGAGGGGGAAGATCAGGTGGATAGCAAGACCAAGGTCAAGCCATCAGGATCAGGAGATGATGGGCTAGATCAAGGACAAGCCAGGAGTTGGATATACCAGGGAAGCACAAGATCAACCACAATATCCACCACTAGCAACCACAACATCAAGTGACAGTGGTGAGTAAATAGACCATCACATGATCTATATGTCTAAGATTAGACAAGCATACATGATCTGTATCACATTCAAACTCTCAGAAAGCACCCAAGTGGGGTGAATCCATCACTGAGGTTTTAAACTTTTAAAGCAAACAAAAAAGCATAAGGATCCAACTAAATCTCAGAACAACATCATTGACTTAGCTATCAAGCTATATTTTCACTCAAGAATGAATATAGCTAAGATTTAACTTCTAGGCACATCTCTAAGACAAGAGTAGCACCTTAGAATCTAATCTTATGGATCTATCTAAGTTATCAAGCTTACAAGCATCTTTTCCCAACTTTGATTCAAGCAATAATAGCTGGTATCACTATCAGAATCAATTTATGTGAACCAATTAGATAGAGGCCTAAATCCCTAAACCTCAGACCAACATCATTGGTCTTAGGGATTTAAGAAAGGAAGATTTCTACTTATCTTGAAAGCCAAACTCATTTTAAGCTGGGACCAACCCAAACAATGAAATAGAATCTAACTTGTGTGCCATACAAAGATGGTTTCACAAGAACAATTCTATATTAATCAGATTAAGCATTCAATCTTCATAGATACAATCAACCAATTATAAATCATTTTCCTGTTCTTAAACCCAGGAATCATAAACAGGATATTCATATATATATATGCCTTCACTGTAAGAGACCATTGTGATCTTAAACCACACATGAATTCTCAAGACAGTAGTGCTAAGACAGTAACTTCATCACACCATACCCACTGTCATTAACCAAGTAATGACAGTGGTAAGTTATCCAAACCACTAGCTTTACCAAGTAGTGTTTCCAGTACAATTTTACCCTCTAAATCATATGAGATTTAACCATGGAATCATCAGCAGTAAGCCACTAGCATTACCACAGCTAATCATCAACCATAAGCCACAGCTAATCACCACTTAACAGATTTAGAGATCATCAACACATGATCTAATTCATCAGTATCTAAACAACAGCAGGGTATGAACCCTAAACAGAACCAAGAACCATAATCAGAACAAGACTGTGACCAGAAAGATCACCACCAAACATGTAGTAGAGGATGACTTGACACAGAGCAGCACAAGAGGAGAGGTAGCACTCACCAAAGGTCCTCGCTGAAGAATAGAAGAAGAGGAAGGAAAGGCGACCATGGCACGGGAGCACCCCATGGGGGGCGCTACAACCCATACAGCGCCACGGCGGCGACCATAGTCATGCCCAGGGGCGAGGTGAATCACCACAGAGCGCGACAGCAACAGCGACGCCAGGATCAACGCCAATCCCAAACCCTAGGGTTCGGGACGACATCGATCTGTTGCAAGAGAGCTCCATGTCCAAATCCAGTTAGACAGGAGGGAAGAGCGGAATCGACAACCCCTTCATGCACCACGACGGCGGCCATGGTGGTCCATGACGACGGGAATCGTCGGCGGCGACATCCCCGACCACGGGGTCGGGGACAGAGGAGGAGAGGAGTGAGCTCGAGGGTGAGAGACAACGAGTGAGTGGGCTGAGTTGGGCCAGAACCTTTCGGGGTGGCTGTTTTTACTATGCCTAATGGGCCACAAGGGCCCAATAAGAATAAGCCAGCCCAAAAACCTTTAAGGCCTGTTTTAATAATTGGAAAAGACCAAAATGCCCCTAAATTTAAATAAATTCTATAAAATAAATTAAAAGTCCAAATATTATAAATGAAATATTTCTGGATTCACAATAATCCAAACTATCCAAATAAATTAAGAGAAGAAATTTTGGACATATAAATTTTATTAAGAATTTTGTAATTTATATATTCCTTATGGAATTTTCCAAAATTAATGAAAGATGATAAAAATAAATAAAAATCACTTTCATCATATATTAATATTGTAGTATTTTAGAAAAATACTAAACAAATATTTAATAACAATTTTTTGATATTTAAGTGATAATTCTTAAAAGAATTATTAAATCAATAAAAGGAAAATAAAATAAAAGAATACAATATTCTATTATAAATATTAAAAATTAATATTTATAAATCCTTTATTATTAAAAAGAATTTTTATAATAATGGGGAGAATGCATATCAAGTTAAATGATGCATTACATTATTTGCATAATCATTTTGCTTCTTTAAATATTGTCCCTACCGGGCAATAATGATGTTTTGTAGACATAGAAGCTCAAGGCCCAGTGCAAGTATCAGACTTCACTACCTTGCCATCACAAGGCAAGTTCATCACTTGCTCATATCCTTTGAAGAGTCTTTATCAAAGTATTTGCAAATTGTGTGTTATCATATATACTCTAAAGAAAGAAAATATTATTTCACAAATAAAGAAATCATGAAGATCATCCTAAAGTGATGATATAATGGAGCAATAGAACTTAAGGTTCTATTTGCAACAAAAATGATCAATTAGGGACTTAATAACCCCTAACATCTGTGATTCTAGCGCCATATATTACGCGTTAGCCATGAGATTTGGAATGGAACAGAGAAGTCAGCTGTATATTCTTCCTCTCGCATGAAGCCAGATGTGCAGGTCGTGGCTGTTATCCTCGTAGCGTGCATATTAATTGGTAATTCGTAGAGGATATGCAGCATATGGGTGGGAACCCTCATCATCCCACGATAGTTCTGGCATCTAACGGTTTGTACAAACCATTGTCGTAATTCATTATGTGGGCATGGTGTACACCAAGGAGGCATGCGAGGTCGCGAAGGGGGCAGTGATTGGCTTGGACCAACTACTGGGCCCCACATCATGGAATTGTGGACGGGAAAGTATGCCCGGTTGTGCAACAAGGAGTTGATCTCTCATGGGTAAAGTAACGCACCTCTGCAGAGTGTAAGAATTGTAACTTGTTACTCCCTGTTCCGGGAAGGAGCTACGAACGCGACAGGAAAGGAACTCCATGAAAGTTCTGGTCAACCTGTGAAGGCTGATTGTCATAGATTTTTTATAATAAAATAAATCTTTGAAGAAAGATTTACAAAAACTGCATAGTGCCGAGGACTTATAGCCGAGGTGGTAGTTAGAGTATCAAACTTCCCACCTTGCATATAATGAACTTGTTGGGTAACGCTGTTACTCATCCTTTCCTTTGATCTCTTGCTTAGACTCTGAGGATTCCGAAGACGTGCCAATGTATGCAGCTGAATGTCAAGAAGATGTGTTCTACGAGGAGCCTGACCTGTCAAGAGGTGTTGAAGGGGTGGATTACGAAATCCGCTATGGTGTTGATGATAACGAGTCTAACTAAGTACCTAGTTAGTAGTAACCAACGGAGCCGAGCAGCATGAACTCTATAGAATAAGCTGTCGAGCTCAACTCCTAGTCGGAGTTGTTATCTTTAAATTCCGCTTAAACACTTTATATTTTGGTTTGTAAGTTGAAACCTTTTGAAGTCTTGAACTTCTGGTTTTGTAATAATAATAATGTGTGAATGTTTATAATATGGACCCGCAATGTTTCTGTTGTACCACTCTGAGGGATATGATATTTACGGAACGGTGTTCTGTAGGTGTCATGTCAACGACTATAGTGTACTACACATGCAGTGGTATGCTGGGTCATAGCAGCTAGCTCGGGCCCAGTGGCAGTGTCAGCGGGGTAGGGTGAGCGCGGGTGAGAGAGAGAGTAGAGGGGGAAACGACCCGGGTGGGCTTTGGGGCATGTTCTGGTGCTGTGCTCAAAGTGCAGCGCCTGTTTTATTTTTTTATTTTAACATTTTCTTTTTTTGTTTGATTTTTCAGGAATGGTTTTCAAACCTTTTTCAAACTTGTTTGAATTCAAGCCACTTCTGGATTTTTGTAATGTGATCCAAGCATCCAAAAGGGTGTCAAACATACTTGTCCACTCGAAAATACTTTGATCCTTTGAAAATAAAAATAAAACCATGCCTCATTAAATATATAAATAAAGGCATAATAATGGTTTTATTTGGAGTTTTGGTTTGAAATTTTTTGTGCAAGTCAAATATTCTATGTCAATATGAATGCAAAGCATGATTTTACATTTTCATAAAATTTGAGTTGGTGCCGACTAGCGCAGCCCCCAAGGATAGGGTGAAATTTTTAATGAGATAATTAGCACAACCCCCGAGTATCGGGTATGATAGAAGTAGGAAAATTTAAATCGAGAGAGAACTTAAGTTTATTAATATCAGGTACGGAGGTACATAGTTTGGCATAATTGCCTAGTCGTAGGCCTTATTGGAATCTGAATTTCGTCTGAGGAGTCTGGCAGCCAGACTCTGGTTATATGTCTTATTGAAATTAAAATGGTGGAAGTAAGAGAAAATCTAAACATAGAAACGTAGCAGCTGTGTAACGTTCCGTAGGCTGGACTATTTGACTCTGGTCTTCTTGTCTTGTAGGTGATATGATTCTCCAGTATATCACTTTTGTGACAATGTAGGGTCCTTCCCATGGCGACTCTAGCTTGCGGTGGCCATCTTGCTTGAGGTGAAGGACCAGGTACCCCAATGTTGAAGGACCTGGGACACAACCGACGGCAATGGTAGTTGTGCAGGTTCTGTTGGTATGCTGTCGACCTAGTGAGTGCGATGTCTCTTGTTTCGTCAAGTGCATCAACATCGTTTTCGAGTGCCTCCATAAATGTGGCATCGTCATAGGCGATCACCCATGGAGCCTCATGAGTTATCTTCACAGGAAGCACGGCTTTAGCCCACGGGTTATTTCCACTTTACGTTAAAATATCCCTAGTCCTATATGTCTTAGTTCAGAATTCAGAAACTTGTTTCCAGCTCATGCCCCCTTGGTATATTTTAACTACGTATGCTACTACTAGTTCAGAGTAACTATATATAGCAATGTTGAAGATATCGTTTATCGTTAACTTCTCGGTCATGCCGAAATTAGTAATTTTTGGATGTATCGGGCGATAAATTGATTAATTGGCTTATCGGTCACCTAGTGATAAGAGATAAATCGGCCGATAAATTGACATATCGGACGATTTTTTGAATAGTGATATATAGAGATGCCTTCTACCATCTTGACTACAGCAAGCTCACCACATAATAAGGAGACGGTGATCAGGTGTAGACCTCCTTAACCTTCCTGGATTTACGAGGCGGAGGCACTACTGCGAGGCCACTCTCAGAGTCCATCTTGTGAGTTGTTTGCCTGTTAAGTGACAAGCGAGCACAAGAGTCAGTGGAATGGAGTTGAATTTCCAGACCTAAAAGAAAGCTATGCGTATCAAGCACAAGAGGAAGCTGCAGATGCAAGCCCGCAAACAACTGTAGATGCAATATCACGAACAACTGAAGATGCAACTGCTGAAATGAATGTACAAAGACCCCCTAGAAAGACTGGTGCACCAAAAATATCCAATAAAGAGAATGAGCCAAAGAGGCCGAAGAAAGGTGCCACACTGGAAGGAGCACTAGAGAGGTACATTGATGTCAAAATCAAACAAGTCGAAGAAGAAGCTGCTGTTTTGGCGAGGGAAAAGTAGTCGGTGCAGGCAAATGATTATTCAATCAGGAGGTGCATCTCTGCCCTTACAACAACAAGTCGAAGAAGAAGCTGCTATTTTGGCAAGGGAAAAGTAGTCGGTGCATGCAAATGATTATTCAATCAGGAGGTGCATCTCTGTCCTTACAACAACGATATTGACACCAGATGAAAAGGTATAGGAATCCGAGGTGTTCTAGATTCTAGCTAACAGAGAGTCATTTCTCAGTTTCAATGAGAGCGACCCAGAAATTGCTCTTCTTTGGATGAGAGGAAAAATGGATAAACTTTAAAGGTATGCATAACCTTTATCTGAACTAACATTAATAAGTAATTGTTATGCCCTTGTCTTAATTTTCTGCACAAGTATATGAATGGATATACTGGTATCTGAATGGATGTACTGGTATTCTGCACAAGTAATTGTTATGCTCTTTATCAGAACATCCCCATATTCATTGCTGATTCTAATTATATCCTAGAGGCAATCTATGTACTGGTATTTCATATAATAGCTTACATGCTATTATATATTGCTTCCTATAAGTATCACTTTCTAGTACTGGTTCTAGTAGAAGTTGGTTTATGTTATGTTTCATGTATTGCTTCCTCTAAGTGTCACTTTCTATTGGTGAGATAAGCTAGTTTCTACTTATTTATATGAGCAAGAGTTTTATTTTCTTGGATATAAGATGTAAAGACATACTTTTTGTTACATATCATGTCCACCTTTCACCATTTGGACCTAAGCTAGAACTTTCTTTGTGACCTTGTTGTTTCATAAAAAGACATGCAGATACATTTGTTTCACAAAAGGTAGAACATCTTATATTAGAGGGAGTACGTATCATATTATCTTTTGATATACTAGAACCGAAAAGGACTAGCTTAACAAAGTTGGGCTGGCTGTCTTTATATTCTTTACTTTGAAATCTTCAGATATGAAGATCATTATACTGATAACCATCACATAATGGAGGAAGTGCAACTGCTGAAATATTTTTGGTCTTGAAGAAACTTGAGTCAGAATTTATGTTTATGCCTTGCTTCGATACCATCTATATTCTATTGCATAACGATCTAGATTCACATGTTAAGAACTGTTAGATTGTGAAGTATACGTTGCAGTGTGCAAGGCTATCAAAAAGAACGACTATATATGATGTAATTATTTATGTTTATCGTTGCATAATTGTCTGAAAAAGCTGTAAGGACTATCAAAGTTTTGGGATATATGTGGCAGTATTTGGGACTAGAAAAAAGATTGAATTTTTATGTTGTATCATGTACGGTTTAGATGTTCTCTTCCGTTGAGTTTGAAATTTAGACTATCCATGCGGTTTAAACGAACGGGTGCATTTTGGATTGATGAATTGCAGAGATTAAAATCTGACATGGATTGGGTGATGGTATAGGATTCATCCAATCCAAGCCTGGATTGGTTCCATGCATGGATCAAGTCCCACCAAAACGAACGGGCCCTAATCAATAAATGCGCCGCATGGCTGGAATTTAAAGAAAAACCAGTACTGTTTCTGGAACACATACACGTATAGGGCTGTCAACGAGCCGAACTCGAGCGAACATTGTTAGGCTCAGCTCGAGCTCGGTAGAAGCTCGAGCCGAGCTCGAGCGAGCCTAAGTTGACCTTCGAGCCTATATCTAAGCTCGAGTTCGGTTCGACCAAAGCTCGAGTAGGCTTGAGCTCGGTTTGTTGAAGCTCGGTAAGAAAATTTTAGTACATCGACATGCAGCTACATAGCAAGAAAATAGTAAAGCTTGAAAACAGAATAGCAGAAATGGCTTGGAGTTTCATATAATTGTAATACAGTGCCAACATGCCTGCATAATTTTTTTAGCGGTCTTACAACAGATGAAATAATAATAGTAGTCCCAATTTTGCGGCTGTACAAAAATCATGAGCTTTATCGAACTGTTTGAGTTCGGCTCGACTAAGCTCGCGAGCTCGAAAATTAACGCGCCGAACTCGCACAGTTTGTCAAGCCCGAACTTTTTTGACAGCCCTATACATGTACACACATTTTTCGTGAAATCCCCTTCCTTCTCTGCTAATTTCTCGGACAGCGCTAGGCGTCCCTCGGGGGATAATTTTCCCCGATCCCCCGGGTCCCTAGGCCGCCACGTGTCCCTAAAACGAGGTCTAATCCCGTTTTTGCTACAAACGGACCGAATTTGCTACAATATTGCCCGCTTTTGCTACATGTAGTAAAAAACGGTTCGACCCAGGAAATAGAAAAATAGATTAGATCTCGCCGGAGATCTCGCCGGCGATCGCGTAGCAAAGAAAAACATGTTAATGTAGCAGATCTGACCTCGCCGGAGACTCGTCAGAAACTTTCGCCGGTATACCTCACCGGAGATCGTGTAGCAAAAACACAAAACGTATATAGCAAAAACACAAAGCGTATATAGCAAAAAAATATCATATTGTAGCAAATCCGACCTTGTCGGATACCTCGCCAAAGCCATTGTAGCAAAATTCAAGACACACTTGTAGCACCGCCGCCGGCCGCACGTAGCAACCGCAACGCCGTAGGTAGCAACAGCGGTGGTAGTAGGTAGCAGCGCCGCTAACCCCATGTAGCAAATCTCGATGCCGTTGGTAGCACTGTCAGCGCCAGTAGGTAGCAGAGTCGTTAACCCCATGTAGCAAACCTCCATATCCTAGGTAGCAACATCAGTTGTGTATGGAGGCTACGGCGAGGTGCCAGCGACCGCGCGACGCTGTAGAGGAGAGGGACGGTGGAGCCAGCGACGCAGGGAAAGGGGCACACCGAGTCAACGGCGAGAAATTAGGCGGCGGCCATGGCGCTGTGGTGGACGGCCGTGCTGCGCACGATGGCTAGGGCCGCGTCGGCTGGACGGACGACGGCTGCGCTGCGCATGATGGCTGGGCGGACGGCGGACGGCTGGGCGGACGGCAGTTGCGCTGCGCACGACGGCTAGGTGGGCGGCGGCTGTGCGTATGGCGACGGTTTGGCAGAACGCGTTGCTGAGAGGAAAAAGAAAGAGTTAGGAGAGAAGATAAGATTGATGGGGCCCATGTTGGCTGTTTCTCCCGCGACCCCGATCCGGGGAATAAAAGTCACGGGATTTCCGGAGGAGTACTATCGTTTTACTAATTTCTCTCTCTAGAACAGAATTTTGCCCCCCGAGGTGATTTCCTTTTTTATTTTTTCCGAATGAGCTTCGTCACATCATTCCTCACTGAGCTTCCCCTGTCCTCCCGTCCCCTCACCACGGTTCCGGCAGCAGCCGCCTCCGCCTATCCCCTCTCAACGGAGCCCCTCCTCCACCTCTCCACTGTCAAAGAAGCCCGGGCAGGAACGGAACGGCACGCCGGCGTTGCCCTCCGCTCGTCCAGATCCGGTGGGGGCTTGCTCCGGCCACGACAACGGCGGTGGAGCGGAGATGCCGCGGCCGGCGCGCCGCCCCTCCTCCGGCGTCGAGCTTCTCGGTTTGGTCGCATCGCCGCCTCGACCGAGCTGCAACTTCCAGGTTGTTTCATAGAGCCGATATGGCAGCCTGACCAAATTGCCATCACCATGTTCCCATCAATCCATCATTTTGCAAGGGGTAGGCTTTCCATGGCTCTAATGTTTCTTGCTTGATGCAACGAGCTGCTAGCTAAGGAGAATTCTGTTCCGAGGCTCCAACCTGATCGAGCATCCATCCTGTCCTCAGTTCAGTTGTCCCCATTCCGTTCCGTCCGCCCAAACCCAGCACTAGCAGTAACAATCGTCCAGTTTCTCTGCTAGGTCGCACCGCCGCCTTGAGTTGAGTGGCTGCCCACCTTCAGAGTGAGGAAGGGGACTAAGGTCGATCGGGATGGCAGTGGAAATGGTGAGTGCGACGATGGGGGCAATGAACCCGCTGCTCGGCAAGCTTACCGAGCTGCTCGGCGACGAGTACAAGAAGCTCACGGGTGTGAGGGAGCAGGCCTCGTTTCTCAGGGATGAGCTCAGCGCCATGAAAGCTCTCCTTCACAAGATGGAGCTTATGGACAAGCTTGATCCCTTGTCCAAGAACTGGAGGGACCATGTCAGGGAGATGTCCTATGATATGGAGAACTGCATCGATGACTTCATGCATAACATTGACCATGACCATGTAACGGCAGGCTTTATCAAGAAGATGGTTGAGTTCCTCATGACGTTGGGGAAGCGTCATAAGATCGCCAACCAGATCAAGGAGCTCAAGGATCTCGCGGTGGAGACAAATGCTCGGCGTAAGAGGTACAAGATTGATGATTGCATCAATTCGAGTCCTGGTGTTGTGGCCATAGATCCCCGGATGTCGGCGATCTACAAGGAGGCAGCAGCCCTCGTAGGTATGGATGGCCCGAGAGAAGAGCTTCTCAGTTTGCTGATGGATTCCCAGAAGAAACTCAAAGTGGTTTCTGTTGTGGGGTTTGGTGGTTTGGGTAAAACTACACTTGCCAAACAAGTATATGATAAGGTTGGAGGGAAATATAATTGTAAGGCATTTGTCTCGGTCTCCCAAAGACCTGATGTGAAAAGCTTTCTCATTGGCCTACAACACAAGCTTGGGATGGGAGAGTCTTCTCATGCTCACGAGGTGCAAGACAGCATTGACCGTCTCAGAGAATACCTCAAACATAAGAGGTATTTTTTTCTCCTAATACTCCTCATATACTTGCATCTAGTTTCTCAATAATTTATTATTTGATCAAGCACATCTAAATCATGATGTTGAGAATTTTTGGGGCCAACACAAAACCTTTTTGAGGCATTTCGGCTATGGAAAGGTTCTAGCATGTAAAGACTAATATTGGATCAAAGTTGTAGGATAAGTGTAAAATCTTCCCCATGTATCTTTTATAGTACTACATTGTAGTTTAGTATATACAGAGAGAAAGATTTGGTATTTTGTATTTTGTGGCTAAGAGTAGAATAAGTCATTCTGCACTTAGAAACCTGAACGAAGGCGTAGTCATGCGCGGCTGAAACATCCACCGTATGCACCTAAGGAAAATTATTGTAGCTTGTGTCTTGGACTTAACTGTAACAAGGATTTTACATTTGATTTTACGGTTAGCTGAGAGGATTTTACCCCTGGCATTTTTGCTGTCATAATTTTCCCTCAACATTTAAGGTATACTGGGAGGATTTTACCATTGACAGTTTTGCTATCATAATTTTCCTCAACATTTAAGGTCAACTAAAGAGGATTTTACAACTAGGCCAGCATAAGGTGGCAAGTATAACTAGAGTCTGGCCTTACGAAAGTTAAATACTTTTTACACTTGGAATTTACTATCAATTTTTTTTATCTTCTAGTAGTTCATAATCAGTCATAATCATTTCTGGTGGAGTAAGTGACAGTAAAATTGTGTTCACAGTGTGGTAAAATGTTGGTGAAAAGATATGTAAAATCCATAGAATATGTAGTAATTATTAGTCACACCCAAATAGGATTTAGTAAAAATCACAACAGTAATTCCTATCAACATGCAACATGATCCAAGCGGAGAGTAGAATAGCTATTCTCTTGCAGCGCTATTCTTCCATATATTAAATAAACGTAATAAGAATTAATCACCTCCGAGTGGCGAGCATATAAACCGTTATAAATATGAACGACAAACTTAAGGACTAAACCTGAGCTTTTCTTTTATTTAAAATTTTGTTACTCTTCTCTTAAGTTTTGAAAGATTGTGTCAACATCTTTTATTATGTTCTATTTCGTTCATTTTAGTTTTGATGCTTTTATCTCTACCTTATAGTCATATACTGATATAATGTATGAGCAAATATTGCAATAGGTACTTCATTTTAGTTGATGACTTGTGGGATCAATCAGCATGGAATATTATAAGTTGTGCCTTTCCAGAAAATAGTAATGGAAGTAAAGTGTTAGTAACCACACGATTGGACGATGTAGCTGCCATAGCGTGTCATAATGACCGTGCCAGCATTTACAGAATGAAACACCTCAAAGAGCAAGACTCGAGAAGATTATTTTTTAATAGAGTATTTGGGTTCGAGAATGTCTGTCCACCACAGTTTAAAGAAATGTCAGCTGAAATTCTCAAGAAATGTGGTGGATTGCCACTTGCAATTATCACCATAGCTAGCCTGCTAGCTACCCTTGAAGCAAGATCCCCAAATGAATGGGACATCATAAAGAATTCTTTTGGTGCCAAGTTTGCCAGAGATCCCACTTTGGAAGAGATGAGGGGTATACTAAACCTTAGCTACATGCATCTTCCTGTTCATCTCCGGCCATGTTTATTGTACCTTGGCATGTATCCAGAAGATGTTGAGATCGACAGGGATGACTTGGTTAGGCAATGGGTAGCTGAAGGCTTAGTTTGTAGTTCGCGCGGAGTAGATTTGGATGATATTGGGAAAAGTTATTTCAATCAGCTTATCAATAGAAGTCTGATTCAGCCCGAAAGGACATATTATGGGGAGGTGTTTTCTTGCAGAGTGCACGATATGATTCTTGATTTGATCCTAAGCAAGAGTATAGAAGATAATTTTATCAGTGTAGCGGACAACTATGAAGACATGGCAAGATTGCACAGTTGCGAGTACAAGGTTCGTCGATTATCCCTCAAATCAAGTGCGTATGGTGCAACATCAGAGACCCTTACTACCAGCATGTCACAAGTTAGATCATATGCACGGTTTGGAGCGTCCAAGTACACACCTCCTCTTTCACTGTTTAAGTATCTACGAATCATTTACTTTAAGTTTCCAGATGGAATGGACACGACAGTTGAACTCACTGCAATTGGTCATTTGTTTCTACTGAGGTATTTGAAGGTTTTAGCAGGACCAGTCATGCTCCCTGCAGAAATTAAAGGGCTTGTGCATTTGGAAACTCTGGAATTAGTTTGTCGGTCCACACAGAGCTTTCCATCAGACATAAGTCGCTTGACCAACCTCATTCATCTGATACTTCCAGAAGGTACAGTGCTGCCTGCAGGGATCCAGAACATGAAGTCAGTCCGCACATTGCATTGTTCGGGCATCTCAGAGAGTTCACTGGAGGATATCAAAGGCCTTAGCGAGCTGACAAATCTGAAGGAATTGCAGCTTGGTGCGCTTTACGCTGAGTGTTTGGCTGTTGAATGCGTTGATGCATTGGTCTCCTCCATTGGAATGCTCCGAGACCTAAGGCACCTGACCCTCGGTCTGAGGAATGAATCCTCGGACAGCCAGCTGGGCTCATTACCTGATCCTCCTCTCCATCTCGAGGTACTCAATCTGGAATCATGGACATGCAAAGTAGTTCCAAAATGGATCGGTGGGTTATGCTGCCTCCGGATGCTCCGTCTGCGCGTCTTGCATCTGTCAAGTGACGAGATCCGTGTTATTGGAGAGCTTCCCTCCCTCGTCTCTGCCAGCTTCTACGGGCTGGATGTCTCCCGAGACAAGGTCGTCGTCAGCACTGGGTTATTCCCGGTTCTGGAGGACGTTGTGTTCCGGTCTTACGAAGATACCACTACGTGGCTGAGCTTTGAGGCAGGAGCGATGCCCAAGCTACAAGAGCTCTCGCTGGGATTCGGCTGGAAACAGTGGAGGGGTGCTGCACCAGTCGGCATGGAGTGCCTGCCCTGCCTCCAGGATATCCAAGTGTGGCTATGCCACACCAGCGCCAAGTCAACCAAAAATCGGGAAGATGTACGCGCTGATGTCAAGTCTGCCTTCAAGACCGCCCTACGGCTGCACCCAAGACATCCCTCTGTTACAGTTGAGTAGCCATGCATTCCATTAATCGCCTCGCCTATTTCCTTATGTTCTAGTTTTTTAAATAGTCATGCATTCGACCTTGTTGTTTTAGAAGCACAAGGGTGGAAACGCATGATCGGGTCTATATTACACCATGATTCCAGATTTAGGATCGGTTGATTCTCTTGTAGTTATCTTGATTCGATTTTGGATTTTACATAAATGGTTTCGTCTCCAGTTTATTTACAGATACTTTAATTCATAGAATGATTCAAGCTTGCAAGTGGTAAAACTCCATGATCCAGCTTATATTCTGAATTCAGGATCATTTTATCCCATTCTAGTTGTATTTAACACTCTGGATAATGTAACTTTCCTGCTGGACAGATGGTTTCGAAATCGATCAGACGTATGTCATCTAGAGCTAGCACAACAGCCCAGATTCCATGCTTTTTCTGTTAATGTAGTTTCAGTGTAGATTAGAAATGACATTGCATTTAGCATCGCATATTAAACCGACATCATTCAGATACATGGGACCTCTGATTGCTTGTTTTGAAATGTACATACTTAAACTTACAGAGCGGGAAAGCATAGAGAAGATAGTCGATGGGGCATCGTTAACTTAGCCTACATTTTAGTTGGCAGTACACCAAGCATAGCCTACTAGCTCACACACATAGTTCACTACCTTAGCCTTTGCATCCCATTAGCGAGTTTCTTGGTGGCACGTTCGCCTACTGCATCAGTTTAAGGTAAATGCAATGGAACGAGTGCCAGTAAATCCCAGTTCCAAAAACACTCCATATGATTGGTTCATCCATGATATGGAAAAACATACTAGTAAGTATATATGCTCAATATGGAACCTGCAATCTGACCAAATGAAGGAGCAACAGATCACTGAAGACAAGGGAGCATGATCAGGGATCAGCGCCTCGTCGTCTCCCCACGTGGACGGCGTCTGATTCACCGTTATCCTTGCCATGGCGCCATCGACCGTCGACGTTTTCTATCTGCTCCAGTGAATCATTTGTTTTCATCGTATCATATCCTGTGATTAATTCTTTGGATAAACATATACTACTGCTCATCTTTTTTTTGACGTGTACTGCTCATCTTTGTTGATCATCAGCTGTGGCTGCCATTTCACTGAACAAGTATACCATTACTCGTTTTCACTGAACAAGTACATGGAAGACAGGTATTGATGTATTTTGTGGTGAAAACTGAATTTATATACTAGGCCTGCATAGTTGTTTTGTGAGGTGATTATCAAAATCTAAAGATATCATTAGCTTGGCATTTTCTTTTGGTTAAAAATACTACTGTGCAATACTGCTAAATTGTTGTTCTTGTGGATCCTTTTAGCATGAAAATACTACAGTATACACCAATGTAAATAAGGGACCGGAGCAGAATTCGTGGATGATTACAACAGAACGCATGGCATAACTGGTACACAGAGCTCACATACATAGTTCAAAAACTTTTATTGCATTAAGTTTATTAACGAAGCCATCATATCACAACGTTCAGTAGTCTGGAAAGTAAAAGACATAACAGATATACCGAGCGCCAAACCAGCACGCCGACATAAATTACAAATGACACCACAGCCAGCAATTACAAAATCCCAGCAAGACGAAATATAGTTACATGGGGCCAGTAGTCAGCCATTGTTGTGACTTGTTCGTTACCATGTTCAGGATGGCACCCTGCAATATGAGGAAGAATGGATGGAAGGCAGAATTACGCCAAAACAACGAAAAAAATCACAAGAACATGTGCAGGGAGTGATGTTCATTGTTCAGGAGTGCGTTGGCGTAGACAATCAGACATGGATTACTCAAGAAGTTGTTCAGTGCTGCCATTTCGTGAGCGTTGAAGGCTCATGTTGTACCAGCTAGAGGTTTCTGCATCATATTCTATTTGCTCAAGTATGTTCTAGCCACAAGGATTCAGGAATTGCCAGTCAAATGGGGGCATCCATGTTCGTGCCGACTAACAAAAACATCAGAAATGATATTCCTACTAATCAGCAGCACGATGCTCAAGGCTTTTTCTCCACAGCTTAACAAGGTCATAGGAATCAGTTTCAGACAATGTCATCCCATTCAGCAACAAGCTGCACTCCATCACGGCAGGTGCAACTTACCTTGTACAACCACCAAACGCTACTCGCAATTTTTTTTCATTTAACCTTAACTCTCCAATTGTGCTTTGGAATGCTACCTTTACATTGGTCAAAGGCTCCAAGGCATAGCTTGGATTGGTGGGAGGTGTCTTTGACTCCCAAGTAGCAGTGCTCTCTTCATTAAAAAAAATATCATATTTTACAGGTTTGAAAAATATTTGAAAAAAATTCTGGACATAACAATGCTATATTCCACATGCATGCAAAATTGTGACTGAAATTCTTTATATTTTGGCCTACAAAAAAATGATAAATCTGATAAAATTTGAGGATTTCAAAACATACTTGCACAGATCTACACTCTTGTCATTGTTGTACAGCTCGGAATACAAAGTATTTGAAAGTGATAGTTTGCACGTTTGTTGGATAAATCATGGGCTAAATCCAGATTTTTTTAAAATATTTTTTGGAACCCACAAGTATGATTATGATTTTTTTAAAATAGCAAGAGCACCGGAGCTCAGGAGCCAAAAATCTCCACTCTTGGATTGGCCAATTATCATATTCTTTTCTTCTTAACGTTCCCTAAATAGATATAAATTCATCCTCCACTGGATTTGCTTTTGATTAATGGTCAGCCCCGACCTGGTACCCACGTCGTCATTTTCAGCCACCAAATAGAGATCGTCACCAGTGGGGTGCTAGCCTATGATGAGCACTGCGCCATCACCAACTCCACGCCATGAGGATGTCGGTGGCCACGCACCGCACGGATGGGTGCCTCATCAGACTGGCACCAGAGCTAGTGTACGAGGCAACAAATCCGGGCAAGTACAGGGGGTTCCTGTTCAGCGAGTTCATGGAGGCATATGATACTGCTGACGCCAGAAGGGAGGATGTGCTCGAGTCCTTTAAGATCCACCGCGACTAGCTCCACCACAAACAGCAAACTCCATGATTCTGCTGCTGCCATTCCGAGGGTACGAAGTAAACAGAGAAAGGGAGCAAAAAAAACGGTTGTCAAGTATGCTGGTTCTGTTTCTCTGTATTTGGGTCGTTAGTCATTTCTAATTCAGACTGTACTGAATTTCACATGAGGAGAAACAACATCACATTTATCATGGAATATAGGAGTGACATCAATCGAATATACGGAATTTTTGGTTGCAGGCTTTGAAGTGTACAGACTAAATTCTAAAATGGTAAATAATAGAGACAAGAACAACAATGCATGGAGAAGACAGTATAAAAAAACAACAATTTCAATAGCTTCCAGGAGTATTACCAGCGGGGCAGTTGCTGGTCATGTTGCCAGAGCTGCAGCAAACTTTCCTGACAAAAACTTCACTGCCGCGACTCAAATTACTCCTCGCCCATCAGAATAAAACCATCAAACATGCCTAATTTTTTTCCAGTGAAGTCTGATGGCCGCCACTGCGCTGGAACACATGGATTCAGAAATTAAAAGAAGGGACTGTAGAAAAATCTTGGATGATTACAGTAGAACGCTTGGGTCATCAGTACATAGCTCCCATCTCAAGTAATCTGAAGTTCAAAAAAAAATTCGTCCTTGCTTCTCAAACGGAGATAAATGGCAATCAATACCTGCAGCTTATGAGCATGTAACAATATCGGTTTCAATTTGGATTTAGCCACTTACAGGTCCGACCCACAGTTGATATCCTAAGACTTCATATACTCCCTCTGTCTGAAAATAAGTGACTTGAATTTGTCTAGATTCACATGCACCTAGACGCGTTTTAGTGTATAGATACATACGAATATAGACAAATCCAAGTCACTTACTTTGGGACAAAGGGAGTAGTATTTGAAGTGAGGCACTATAAAATATCTACAGCAGCCATTGTCCTACAAAACTCAGGACAGTGCATCTTAGGCATTACATGATGATAATATATCCCATAAGGAACACGATCATAATATCAAACCGTAGGTATGCTGTTAAATATGGGATATGGATACCCTTTTCTTTTGCATCATGTGGATGCTTAATAAATCGTTGTAGCTGGAACTAGAAACTATATAGACATAAACTGTAACAGAATGCACACTATATCAGATGCAAGGTATTGGTTTCTAAAAGGGGCTCACCCCATAGCAAACCATACAGAGGGATGCGACCAAAAGGAAACCCCAAAAGACAAATCAAGAAGGATGAAAACTCATGGGCATCTGAACAGTAAGCCCAACTATATGCACCCCTGCAATTCTACAAAGAACTGAATGCCACTACTATTTTAATATAACCAGCCATTCCACCATACCAAATAATCCACAGACTGAACGAAATACTGGTGGACATCTCAACTGTAAGCCCAACTAATTTACTCCCCGTGTTTTGCGTTCAGGGGTAAGACAGGATAGAGCCAAACCATATTTGTGTTCAGCCAGACTACTTACAAAGAACTCAATGTCACTAGTATTTTAACTTAACCATCCCACCATACCAAATAATCAACAAACATTACCAGAAGCTCATCCAGGAGTCAATGTAACACAGACAAAGATAAAAATACCTGGCGCAATTTATGAACTTCGCAATGTAACAAATCACATAAATATGTGATCAGCAAGCAATTACAGAAGAAAAACAAATTGGTAGTACTGGATAGTACTATCTTATACCAAAATAAAAGTGCCAAGCTATAAATTACATCATCGTATATCAAGAATCATCCCAGATGACATCAATACCTGTAGTGACCTTGCCTAAGGAAAACAATTCTGTGGGCCTAGTACATAAATTCGATTTAGCGTTTCTAAGAATAGTAGTCAGTGCAAAGTAAACCTGAGAAAGCACAAATCACCACATATGTGCGCAAATGATTCTTAAACCTACAGTTTCACACTGGCAAGCTTTGCTACCAGAACAGATGCTTTGTGAAGGGACACGTTTCACCTATGCAAGCACTGAAGAGTGGACAGATATGAAAAAGGAACTTTTGCCTTGGTTTCACCTATGCAGTAGCCATTTCTCCATATTTTTTTTCTCTTTATGTTCACACAACAAATGTAAGTTCATCATTCTTTGGACTTGCTTCTTATGCGTGCACCTCCATTGGTTTAATTCAAGCAATTGATGACTGAAATGATAGGAGTACATTTCTAAATCATGCTTTAGATCTAGATTGGTAACCGTTTCAATTTGGTTATTCCAAACTAAAAGTAAGGTCAACTATGGTATTTAGGAACAAAGATTATAAATCCTTAAGAAAACATGTTGAGGAAATCAGAAGGCAAAAAAAAAAGCCGACGCCCATTAGAAATTAATTTCTAAGCAGAATCCAAATATTAAGCATTGAACTGCATATTTACAGTACTGTTATATGATATGGTACTTACAAGAGAATGAAAATGGAACATGCTACATATACCTTGGCATGAAAGCAGATCATACTGATATTTTTAGTACAACAGGACAACAAATTTTTTTCTTTCTGGTTTTCTAGGTACTGTTTTCATCAGAATCCATACATTCAATTTCATGATCTTAAACGAAGTTTGAAACACAACTATATCCATAGGCTTCTCATTTCCAGAGATACTCTCTAAAGAATGACAGCATCAACATATTGGGGTTCATGAATCAAATTATCAGTTTGATAGGGAGTTAGAAATGATCAAACTGGCATGTAACATGCATACTAAAGAATACAACTAGCACCCGGTTAGGCAAAGAACACCAGAACAGAGTTACCAGCTTACTGCACAGAGTGAAACTTTGTCATGCCACAAGCTGTTGCCATTCACTACCAATCTCCATAGCCTTGTTCTTGGTTCATGTAAATATGAATCTAGTCGGTAGTTCCCCTCTGCAAGCGGTTTCATAGTCTTCAGCGAGGTGTGGTGCGGCTTCCTTGTGGGGGCATATGAACTTCTTCAGGAATACTTCCTTGCTCGGCAAGATTGTACTATAGTAGTCCCGGTTCTGATCTAGCAATCCATTAGCCTTAAGAAACTTGAGAACGTGGTACCGGGGCCAGAGCCGGCCATCCATGCTATAAGTGAGCAGTACCGATCGACGAGCAATGTACGCCGGTTCCAGCCCCACCTCGGAGATCAGGAACTCGGACATACGCAGCAGCGTGTCTTCGGACCTCCTCAGCAGAATCGGAGCTTTGGACAAAGCGACCTTCACTTCGGCATCCGACCACCTGAATGTCTTCTTCAAGAAGTCCACTTTGGCGACCATCTTCTCCTCGGCAAAGAATGTGACAGCCTTCAGTGCTTGCCTGAACATCCCAGAGCGGCGGGGCACACCTAGACCTTCGGCGCATCTCACCATTGCCCGGATGCGTTCCTGTTTGGTGGAGAGCATCATCGGCTCAGAGATGCACATCTTGGCAACATCGCAAGAATCTAGCACGCACTCCCGTAGTAACGCGATGTTGGGCTTGACCTTCCGCTCGAGGTCAAAGCTGAGGATGTAGGAGTTGCGCTTGACCGACCGGAAGAAATTCTCTGTGGAGCCGAAGAAGAGCAGGTAGAAGTGCACCTTGGAGACGACGGATCTGAGGCGAAAGTGCAGGCCGACGATGGAGATGAGGCGCGCGATGTCAGGACCTGACAAGCCGAGGCCGGTGAGCCCGAGGAATCTAGGGGCCAGCGTCCTCTCCACGCCGGAGCAGAGTAGCTTCGGATACTTGGCGACGGTTGCGGCGACGTCGGCGCTGGAGAAGCCGTGGCCGGCGAGGAAGGCGAGCACGGCATCGGGCTTGTAGGAGGACTTGAGGTGGGAGAGCTGCCTGGAGGCCTCGATGGCTTGAGGTCGGGTGAGGCCGCAGGTGTCGACGAGGTAGTCCTCGGCGGCGAATCCGGGCTTCGGGGAAACGGGACGCGCGTTGGCGGAGAGGAGGCGGTGGTGATGGGAGACGAGGGAGGTGGAGGGAGGGGGGAGGAGCTGGGAAACGAGGCAGCTACGCAGACGGAGCATGGCTCTGAGGCGGCGGCGGCGGCGGCGCCAGAGAGATTTCCGACGATGGTAGCACAGCACAGGCCATCGAATGTTTACCAAGCTGGGCCGGAATTAGGTGCTTGCAACGATGGGCTAGTTTCATCTCAAAATAACAAAAACGATGGGCTAGTTTCTTGCTGGCCCGAACTTGGGAATCTTGATGGCCATGAAGTTTTGATTACGCTGGGAATTTTAGAGAGCGAAAAAAATCACAGGTGAACTTCCCACAAAAAAAAATAAAAAATTACCCGTGAACAACAAAACGATATCTCCTACTCCCTCTGTTTTAAAATACTCCCTCCGTACCAAAATAGATGTCTAAAATTTGACTGAATCTAGACACTATTTAGTATATAGATTCATTTAAAATTTGAAAAACCTAAGACATCTATTCTTGGACGGAAGGAGTATAAGATATTTTAGTTTTGTAAAGTAAATGTATTTAGACTTATTTTAACACGTAGGTTTACTCTAAACCCGAGTGAACCTACCTACTAAAATAAGTCTAGATATTTTTTCACAAACCTAAAACGTCTTATATTTTAAAACAGAAGGAGTATATGCTAAAAATAGGACATTTTCATGCCTAAAATTATTTTCTATACCTACTACCTCCGTTCCAATTAATAAGACTTATATTTTTATCTAAAGTTTAATCAGGTTTTTACAAAAAATCATTGATATGTACAATCCAAAATTAACACCTTTGATACATCAATAAGTATATTTTATATGATAACATAGTTATTGATTTTTTAAGTTTGATCAAACTTTACTTAGTTTGACTTTAAAAAATAAGCCTTATTCATTAGAACAGAGAGAGTAAATAAATACATGCCTTATTCACCTTTTGAGTCGAAACCGTTCCCTACTCCTAACCTAGGCGACATGGGGGGCAATGCCGCTATCAGCTACTGAGCCCCTCCCTCGTTCCCTCTTCTTCGCCGCTTCTAGAGGACCCACGGGCGAAGCCCCATCGATGACTTTTTTTCTCGGTCGTCGGCGGCGTGTGGACGAGACGGCTAGGCGGCGATGTGTTGTGGAGTCCTGGCGGGAGTACAGATCAATGGCGATGGAGGAGACGCGGCCTCCCATTGCGAAGGCGCCCCTACTGCTGCGGGATCCGTGGGGCCCATGGAATAGTGGGTGTCGTTGGATCCGCCTGATGTAGGTAAGGCTGGGCCTTGGGAGGGTTGGTAGGTCGACGGAATGGAGGCAAGAGTTCGGGAGGTACCATGGCATGCCACCGTCCTTTGGGTCTCGTTTTGATTTTTACTTATCTTACTCTTATAAGTAATATTACTCACTAAAAACATCAATACCATGAAACACCAACAAATTCATAAAATTTAGGTGTATTCGCAATCAAGGAAGTTAACTAAAAACCGAACCAAGGGCGCGATTGGTCGCTTGCACCTTTTTGCGGCTCTCGGTGGCATCCCCAGTGAGGCATGGCCACAAGATACGACCTCTGGGTCATGTTATCCACTTCATTTGGTACCTCACATCGCATCTCTGGGACAATTTTCTACATGGTGTTTTCTTACCTCCACGCTAGCAATAATTGCTCTGGCGATGCAAAGGTTGCATATTTGGTTCCATGCGGCCTATGTTTGTTCTCATATGTTCTATCTAGTGGTGACCTTAACATACTTCACCACCATCACACACAACGACTAGGTAATGAAATAACATCTCATCACTTCAAGCATAACTACTAGGGTACCTAATTCAATCTAGTCCTTAGCTACTATGAATGACAGTTCATCATTACGGCCCTAACTACAAACCGAATAGTAATTTAATCATTACGATCTGATGGTTTTATCAACAGAATAAAAGGGAAGTTCAACCTTCTTTTTTTTTCTTCCTTATTCATTGGTCTCCCTTTTTCTTCTTCTTCTTCTTCTTCTTATTATTATTATTATTATTATTATTATTATTATTATTCCTTCTTTTGTCTTCTTCTTCCTTCTTGTTCTTCTTCATGTTGAGATCCTCGCATTACCTCTATTATTCCATATTGCCTGCCCCAAGTGCATCCTCTTGTTTTTTCAAACTTTGGTGTCTCCTTGTTCGACACCATGGTCAATCTTAATGTCGTTAGTATTTACACTTGCCTCATAAAGTACGTATAATATCATCAAGACCCCACCCTAAGATCCAGTTGTGGAGAATGCAGCATGCAAATACAAAGTTAACTCAGGTGGCAAAAGGATGGAATGGCTTCTGATCAAGGATCTTGAATCTATTCTTTAGAGAAGTAAATGCCCTCTCTATGGTGACTCGAAGGTTAGAGTGTATGAGATCAAATAATTACATGGTATTATGTGGTTTGTTCATTATAGAGAATTCGTTTAGATGGTTCCTGATTTTCATGAATGGTGGAAGAATGAAGTGACTCGACCCGGTAGGGGTCTAAGTCTTTGTGCTTTACAGTGCTAGTCCATGGATCGACTCGCTAGCACACACAGTTCAGGATGTAATATCACGAAACAAAGGTTATATTTCTAGTATATCTAATGATCCAGAACTTTACATAATCATATACAAATGGCATAGCAGAAGGGCTAACTCCTCAATACAAAGATCAACATCGGAAGACTAATATCTACAAAGAGCTCCATCAAGAGTCAAAGGCGAAAACATGCTAAGTATAGACTTATAACCCTAACATCGTACCTCACTCATCTTTAGGGAAACCCGTAACATGAAAGTTTGTAGTCACAAATGGTCAATACCTTGAATGTATTGGCAAGTTCACCTAGTTTTTGGAATATAAATATCAACCTATAAGTACATGCATATCTGGCTAGGTGGAGTTTTGGCTGAATTTTCCTAAAGAGATGGTTTTATCCTATCATTTTGAATTAGAAAAATCTTTCTTTTAAAACAAAAGGATACCATTGATTGATATCCATGAACAAAAATCTTTTATTTTGAAAATGGTAACACTGCTTGACAGCAGTGAACCGGGGTACCATTGGTTGATAGCAATGAACCCAAAACTTTTGTTTTCAAAAGGGTACCACTAGTTGATAGCAGTGAACCGGGTTACCATTGGTTGATAGCAATGAACCCTCTACCCTTGTTCACCCACAAAATTTTAATTCAAGAAAATTGGAATGATGAGATTTCTTGAACTGCTTCAAGTCTAGTCGCTCAATGTTGTCCGTAACTAGAGACATGGCTAAGTACTTAGATTTTACACTCTTGAGAGGTTTGTACACTTTATCCATAGGACCCACTCAACCCCCGCACACAATACCACCTAGATGTAGCACGACCGGAAGAAAACCGAGACGAGACCTTTCAGAAGTAGTCCCTCAACCACGACAGACTCGTTACACCTACAAAATTTTACCATCCTCTATCACGTCAGGTTTAGTTGTCACAACTTAGTCAAGACAGAGCCCATTTGACAAGTGGTTGTACATGGAATCTCATAGACAAGAACACCGCCAAATCTCTTTAAGCTTGGGTGCTTTCCGCGGGTGCAAACAAGTCAGGGGCAAGCCGTTGATAGGGCTCCATAAAATGTCCTTCGTTGACAGGGAGGTGCGATCGTTGACATGGTCTCATAAATATGACACCTGAACTTGGCACTCAACCAAAAAATATCAATTTCATTCACCTAGGTGATTCATTAAGTTATGTTGTTTTTATTACACAAAAGGAGTTTCACCTCAAGAGGACATAACTTGATTTGAACCCACACACGAGCAACAATCAAGATACATGTGGCTATCCTATCTAGATTGCATATCATAGCATAGTACTATATGCAGTCCTACTAAATCAATCTTTGAAAAACGACTAAGTTCATAGGAAAATAGTAGGATATTTATGTAGTGAACTTGCCTCTTGTTGAAGTTGTCAGAAACACTCTCTCTTCACAAGACAACGGTTACTCTCCGGTTAATCTACATGATTCACAAACATTGCAATGAACGAACAAACCAAACAGACACACCAATCAAGACAATACAATGAAAGCAAGAAAGTCATGCTAAAAGGTTTTTCTTAGGTTGCAAATGTTTTGCTAAACTAAGACTTAATTCACAAAATACTTTACTAGACTTTGAAATATTTACTTTCATATAGTTGCTTTTAACCACATAGTGCTTATAGTAGCACTAGGTCATATGTAACTACAATGTTGTAAAAATGTTTGGAAAATAGTTTTGTTTAGTCCTATTGGACAAATAAATAATTTTCTCAACATTTTGCAAAAAGGTTTCATTTTAAAACTATTTTATTGATTTAATAATGTCTAAAATAGCGTTTAAAAGAGGTAAGGCTTTGTAAATAGTTTTACCCTCTTGTCCTAATGGATAGGGTATTAAAATATGAGAATTTTACAAAAATAAACATTCAAAAATACTTTTTAGAATTAAAGTCATGCCTTGAATAGCTAAATGACATTTCTAAAATATTTTCCCACTTAAATTATTCAAGTTTGGAAACTAACATTGGGGTTGTTCTATAGTACTATACACAAGGATTACAAAAAGGTATTATTTGTATTTTTTGGAAATACAAAATAATTACTATGATTTAAATACTCTAGATTAGAGTTTTAAAGTTTAAAATAATTTTATTAGGCAAAGTACAAATTTTTATTCATAAATGTGCTTTTCTCATTTTTCTGAATCCAATCATATAATACATGCATTTTTATGATATTCAGAACATTTATTATGATTTTTTCAAGATTAAAACATTTCCTGCCTATTTTCAATCCCAGGCATTTACATAGTGGGCAGGTCTAGCCCATGTGGCGCTGACGTGACATGCTGACTCAGCGCGCTGGTTGTGCCGGCCACGCAGCGGCGTCCAATTGGATGGTACCGGTTCAGCCAGGGATGAATGACAACCGGACGATTCCACTAAAGCGGAGGGCTCGGATTTGGCCACGTCGGTCAAGGTCTGGTTCGACCTCCGGAGAGCCTAAACTGGTGGCGCGCGTCGGCGGAACGGCAGGCAGCGGCGCTACGGGTGATTCTAGGAAGCATATAAGTCACATAGCAAAGCGGTCGAGGACATATAGGTCGGTGGTGACCGCATCTTGGACGGTGGAGGACGGTGGTGATTCCTCGCCGGAGTGCACGGGTGCAACGTCGGCCTCGGATTCTCTTCATGGAGGTGGCTCTGGTGCTCCCTAGATAGAACCAGATGCATCAAATGGGCATGTGGAGAAGGGAAAACATAAGGGAATAGGAAGGAAGGCGCGGAGCGGCTCAGACTCATCGGTATTGTCCTGGAGTGCGGCGGTCTGCAGTGGTTGCATCTCATAATTTGGGAAGCCTAGCGGCAGAGAGGTGGGGGCACTAGCTGGGGAAGAAGGAGGAGGCCCAGGGGATTTAAAGAGCGAGGCGCGCGGTGTCGTTGCGGCTCGGACGGAGTGGGCGAGTGGGGAGCATGGGCGTGATGATGCGGGATGGTGCGAGCGCGGCAAGCGGGCGGGAGGTTGGAGGCGATGGGGGTGGCTCCAACACGGTAGAGAGAGAGAGAGAGGGAGCGGGGCAGCTGCTAGGCTAGGTTGCTTGATACGTCCAAAACATATATACTTTCTCGAACACTTTGCTATTATTTTTTCCTTTATATTTGTGTGATTTGGATACAACTAACACGGACTGACGCTGTTTTCAGCAAAATTACCTTGGTGTCTTGTTTTTGTGCAGAAAATGAACTATCAGGAAAAATCCCGGAAAATATGCCAAAAACTATTTCTCACCAGAAGATCCACGGAGCCGGAGGGAGGCTGGGGGGCCAGACCCACCCAGCAGCCCACTAACCCAGGCTTGGGGAGGTCCGCCACCCCAGGCAGCTCCTCGGCCTCCCTCCGCATCTATAAGTTGCCTTCTAACCTAAAAACAGAGGGGGGTTCGATAGTTTTCCAGAAAGAGTTCAGCTCCACCGCCGCCACGAGAAACCAAGATTCGGATCCAGAAACTCCGTTCTGGCACCCTGCCGGGACGGGGAATTTGGAGAGGATCATTGCCATCATCATCACCATCGCATCTCCATCAACCACCGATGTTTTTCTCATCCATGAGTGAGTAATCCCCCGCTGTAGGCTTGGGGATGGTAGGGATTGGATGAGTTCTATCATGTAATCGAATAAGATCTGTTAGGGGCATAGTGCCTAGTATCTCTATTAGTGCTATTTGACTTTGTTGCAACTTGTTATGCTTAATGCTTGTCACTAGAGCCGAGTGCCATGATCTCAGATCTGAACTTATTATTGAATTATTATGATAGTATTGTTTGTGATCTTATCTGTAAAGTTGTGTACACATATCATTGTCCGGATCCAAAGGCCCCAAAGTGATAATAATTGGGACAACCGGAGGGGATGGCTGTGGTGTGAGGATCACATGTGTTCATGGAGTGTTAATGCTTTGCTCCGGTGCTCTATTAAAAGGAGCACCTTAATTGGCAGTAGTTCCCTAGAGGCCCCGCTGCCACGGGCTGGCTAGACAGAAGATGTTGTGCAAGTTCTCATTGCGATTACGTATGACTATATATGGAGCACATGCCTAGGATTGTTTAGTACTTGGATGATTTATTATTATTTATCTGCAATGCCCTAGTTCTTTGAAGTTACATGTTTAGACTCATCCATGCAACGCCCATCCATCCATCCCTATGCTTACCGCATTCAATCCCATCTTATTATTATTCTTGTTACCATTGCTCTGTTTCACCTTTGTTGCTACTACAAACTGTTGCTACTGATAAACTTTTGTGAGCAAGAACTATTTCCAGGTGCAGCTGAACTGACAACTCAGTTGTTAAGGCTTGCAAGTATTCTTTGGCTCCCCTTGTGTCGAATCAATAAATTGGGTAATACTACCCGCGAAGACTGTTACGATCCCCTACACTTGTGGGTCATCGAGACTATTTTCTGGCACCGTTGCCGGGGAGCATAGCTTTATTTGTAAGTTCACTTGGATCTATTATTGTTCACTGCTACTCCTTTCATCATGGGGAAGTATCGTGATGGAAAGTTCCCTATTTTACCATCCACTACAAGAAGAGGTACAATCCCAAACACATCTGCTGCTCTTGATTCACCGTCTATTATAAGTAAGCTTGTCACACCACCACATGCTCATGCTACACACACTGCTACTACTGCTGAATTTGAAACTGCTTTTGATACTCATGATGTTACTTCTATTGTGCTTGATGCGAGTGGTTCATTAGGTCTTTTTCTAGATGCTTCTATGGCTAGTCTAGGAAATACCGAAACTCCTAGTGAATACATTGTTACACCTGTTAGCTCACCTAAGTCTAGTGAGAGTTATGATATTAATGATGGTTACATAGAGCTCACTGATGAATTTGTTGAAGAGTGCCGAAACACACATGGTGCTAGTGATATTAAG
This sequence comes from Avena insularis, assembly GCA_023614405.1. NCBI lineage: Eukaryota > Viridiplantae > Streptophyta > Magnoliopsida > Poales > Poaceae > Avena > Avena insularis. The sequence continues at coordinate 50,730,495 of CM042695.1, forward strand.
AGTCTCCTTGCTAGACGTACTATTATGCCTAAGAAGTCCTATGATCCTAAGTTTGCCACCTCTCCCATAGATATTAAAGATAAAGATTATTATTTCTCTCTTGATTTATCTTATTTAGATATTGTTGAGAAAGAACCTTTTTGTGGTACTAAAAATGAGAGTGTTGTGGCTCATATGAATGAGCTTTCTACTATGAGTGCTTCGTTCTCTGATGATTTTAAAATGCGCAAGTACTTTGTTGCTAAGATCTTCCCTTTTTCACTAAAAGGAGAAGCTAGGGCTTGGTTTAATAGATTACCTCCTGGTTCCATTGATAGCCCTTCAATCAAATTGCTTCTTTCTTCCATAAATATTTTCCTCCCAGTGCTAGACATGCTGCTTTGCAGAGACTTTTTGATTTTAAACAGGGAGAAGAAGAGAAATTGCCTGAGTCATGAAAAATATTCTGTTCCTTGATTCATGCATATCCTGGATGTCCATTACCTCAGAATGAGCTTCTTGATATTTATTATAATGGACTAACTGATGATTCTAGGACCTACCTAGATAGCTTTGCTGATTGTGTTTTCAGGAAAAGGACTCCTACAGATGCTGAAGAATTAATGAACAAAATAAGCAAGAATTATGATGATTGGACTTGAACTGAGCTGAATACACTTGAGCCTATTACTCCTGAACCAGTTGTTCCCGAACCAGTCCCAACACCAACAACAAAGAAGAGGGGAGTTATTGCATTAAATGATGAAGTGATGAAGGAAGCTAAAAAGTGTCTAAAGGATAAAGGTATTAGATCTAAAGATGCGAAGAATCTACCTCCTATAGAAGAATTATGTAAGCCAATTCTCCACTCATCTACTATTGAGGTACACTCTCTCCAATTTAATGAAGGTGATATTCCTTATGGTAAGCCTCCTGATCAATGCTTAGAGGAACTTGACACATTTATTGTTAAACAAGGTAATTTTAATAAACAAGTTCAGAATCATTTATTGGAAAACTCTAGAGCTATCCATGAGTTGAAAGATATTATGGAAAGAACTTCTAATGATATTAAAATGCTCTGTAAACACTTTCAAATGGTTCAAACCCAACTTGATCAACTTGCTAAAGTACAAAAGGATATGCTAGTTAATGCTTCAGGAAATAAACATGCTTTTGGAATTAGAACTAGGAGTGGTGCAGCTACTCAAGATCCTTTATATCCTGAAGGACACCCAAAAATAATAGAGTAGGATTCACAATAAGGTGAGGATAGTGGTAGTCCTCGTAAGATGAAGAAAAAGAAACATAAGAAATTTGAGGAACCACTTGAACCTGCTGTAGATCCTAATAGTATATCTGTCTCTAATGCTAAAACTGAGAGTGGTAATATTAATGAGTCTCCTGATAAGGAGGAAGTTGAGGAAGGACCTGAGAAACACACTAAGAACACTAGGTACACAAAGGAAGATTTTATTGCTAATAAACATGGTAAAGATAGAGAACCTTGGGTGCAGAAACCTATGCCTTTTCCAGGTAAGAAACACAAGTCAAAGGAGGAAGAACACTACAACACGTTTTGTGAGTGGATGAAACCTTTATTCTTGCAAATTCCTTTGACTGATGCTATTAAATTGCCTCCTTATTCAAAGTATATGAAGGATATTGTCTCTAATAAAAGGAAGATTCCTAATGAGGAGATTTCTACTTTGCTTGCTCATTGCTCCTTCGATGGTAAAGTTCCAAAGAAACTTGGTGATCCAGGTATACCAACTATTCCTTGCTCCATTAAGAATAATTATGTTAGAACTCCTTTATGTGACTTGGGAGTTGGAGTTAGTGTTATGCCTTTTTCTCTCTACAAGAGACTCCAGCTAGAAAAGTTGATACCAACTGATATTTCTTTGCAAATGGCTGATAAGTCAACTACTATTCCTGTTGGTATATGTGAGGATGTTCCTGTTCAAGTTGCTCATAATTGCATGGTTTTAACTGATTTTGTTGTGCTTGAATTGCCTGAAGATGATAATATGTCTATTATTCTTGGGAGACCTTTTATTAATACTGCAGGTGTTGTCATCAATTGCAATCAAGGAAAAGTAACATTCAATATTAATGACAAAGAGCACACTGTCTATTTCCCCAAGAAGGTTGTCAGGAAGCTATTGCCTGAATTCTATTGAAAATATTGAAGGCATAAAGGTTGGAGAAATATATTGTCCCATTCCACAAGAAAATATTGAAACTATTATGATTGGGACCATAGCTATCAAGTATGAGGTAACATAATCACCTTGTGGAATGCAAAGTTTTGTTTCATATAAGATTGTTTTGGTAACAAGACTTGATCAACCTTGTTAATAAAAGGATTTTAATGAACAAAATAATGTTTCCACTGTGGTTATACTTGCTTTCTTTTTCCTTTCTCCCTCCTAGTCTTTGCTTTAGCTTTAGTTTTGCTAGTTGTTTGCTTGTTTGAGTTTATTAGAGCTCCTGTAGTTTGGCTTTTGGTTTGCTTTTGCTTCTTCTGAAAAACTGTTTTTGCGAGAAAATCAATTTTCATACCCTGAAAATTGGCCAAAAATAAAGTTTCCCAAAAAATCCCAGAAAATTCAAAATAAAATTTTCCTCGAAAAAGGGGTAGAGTGGCACCTGAGTTGACCCATGGGGCCACCCCTAGGCCCCACACCCATGGTAGGCGCGGCCTACCTAGTGGTGGCGCCTAGGGGGGTCTGCCCACTGGCCCCTCAGTGCCTCCTCAAAGCCACCTTCTTTCTCTCTCGAAAACACCTAAAACTTGCTCAAGCTCGAGTTCTTGCTGTTCTTGCTCGCGATTTTCGATCTCCTTGTTCAGCCCATCTCAAGTGCTGATTTTTGGAGGGTTTGCTCCTTGGTATCTGACTCCTCCACTTGTCCAATTAGATTTGTGATTGGTAGATTGTATCTTGAGTATTTTTCTACTGTAGGTGACAGGTTGTTTGAGCTTGCATGCTTGTTGTATGTTTAGAAACTTTGTTTTGATGCATGTGTAGTCCTCTAGCAAGTTCCTATAGTAGTTGCTCATCATTTATCAACTTAGAAATCACTTAGTTTGATGGTTGTTTAAAATTTCAGCAAAGGTAAGTCATGGACCACCACACCTTTGGTGACATATTTGAGAGTGATGCACCTAGAAGGGCAAGGCTCCCAAGGTCGTCTACCAGCTCCAGACCCTCATACAATGAGGATCTCATCACTCTGCGGTTTGGTGACGAGGGAGATGAAGGGGATGCTCACCCCTCCACCTTTATTTGTCAAACTTTCTTGCGAGCTGCTGGGATTCTTAATGATTTCATGGATTTGATTGAGAGGGCTGGTCTAACAAGTTTTATGCAGGATGAGAGTGCACAATATGCTTCACTTACTAAAACATTTGTGGAGAGTTTATCCTTCACCAATAGTTTGTTCAATCCTTCTGTGTCTTTTAGACTTTATGGCAGGGCTCATTCTATGTCTTTGAAGAAATTTTGCAAGGCCCTGGGACTTGGTACAAATGGGTCATCAAAGAATATTACAGCTCTTCTCGCTGATTTGTTGGAACTATACCGAGGAATAACCAATGATGATGACCGTAGAGCTCAACGTGGGAAGATAAATAACATTCAACTTCCAGCCATCAGGTACTTCACCTACTATCTTACCACCAGTGTTCTTGGTAGGGAGAACACTAGTAATATATCCAACTATCAATTGGCTTTCTTAGCTGTTGCGCTCTATGGTGAGGATAAGTATAATCTTGGTTCCCTCATTGCTCGTCGTCTAGCTGCTAAGGGACCCATTTATGGGGGAATTATTGCTACTCGTATTGCTGCTGCCTTGGACATTGCTGTTGATCCCCATGATACAGTTTTGGATCCTCAGAGACTTGATCTTGCTGCCATGAAGGCGCACCACTTTGTCACCTCTAGCTCTACTCTTGAGAACTTGGTTTATAGAATGCTGTTTACTGACGGGGAAGAGAGAGAGATCCATCTACCCCAAACCACTTTGCTCAGTATTTCTTAGGGACCTTGGTCACGCACGAAGGGGGAGATGGATGACAAGCTGCGCTCTCTCAACTTCCATGGGAACTATCAGGAGGAAGCGCCCGCATATGACCCCGCGTTACATTATACAGGGGAGGCCTCAAGCTCGTACCAGGACGAGGGAGCTTCCTCGACATACTATGGAGGTGCATCTACTTGGGCACCATGGTTTTGAGCCCCACTTAGGACAAAATCCTAAGCTTGGGGGGAGGTACACCAACATCACACTCATCTATATATCATGTTCGGTCGGTTCTTTGTATATCCATTGTTTTTTGCTTTCTTTTTGGTTATTGTTGCTTCTTTCTAAAAAAACCAAAAATACCAAAAATATTTTCATTGTTTCTCTTGGTTTATTTCTTTGTTTCTTTGCTTTGGTTTGCCTTAAAAGAAAAATCCAAAAAGATTTTGCTTTGTTTGGTTTGCTTTGTTTTTTTTTTTGGTTTTTCTTTGTTTGCTTTTTTATAAAAAAATTGAAAACACCAAAAAAAATTATTGTTCTTCTTTGGTTTTGTGAGTTCTTTGCAGGGTTCAGCTGTCCTTAGTGGATATTGGTTTTCATGTTAATTATTCAAGTTACACAAGTGAAGGGCAATAATGAAGATTAAGGCAACTCGAGGTGTGGTAAGAGGCTCGTAACGAACTCTATTTGTTTCATTTTTGTACATATACTCATCATTGTGAGCATGCTTAGCCTGTTTGTGTAAAGTGTATGTCATTATGGATGTGATGTCTACGCACTTATATTCTCGTAGACAGTTGTTGGGCCTCCAAGTGCAGAGGTTTGTAGAATAGCAACAAGTTTCCCTTAAGTGGATTACCCAAGGGTTATCGAACTCAGGGAGGAAGTGGTCAAAGGTATTCCCTCTCAAGCAACCCTGCAATCAAGATACAATAAGTATCTTGTGTCCCCAACACACCCAATATAGGTGCACTAGTTCGGCGAAGAGATAGTGAAATACAAGTGGTAACGGTGCCAGAAAAGAGCTTGACAATGGGGTAAAGACTAAAGGCAACAAGAAGGAAGCAAGCAAACATGCAACAGATCTAGTAGCAAATGGTGTTTCAATGTTTAGAAACAAGGCCTATGGATCATACTTTCACTAGTGAACACTCTCTCATATAAATATCCTCTCTTCATGATACTACTCTTAACTACTCTCCGGTTGGACACTCTAATCCATGTTAGGGCCTTCCCCAATCTAGATAACCCCACACTGTCACCTTGAGTGCTAGATGGTTCCAACAAACACCACAATTTCATAAAGACATCCAACTCCAAATATAAATCATAACAAATATTCAATCTAACCAAAGTGCCACACATGGTATGCACGCTGTCACTTTCACACACGTGGAGAAAAGCATAGATCTATTAAAGCACAAAGAGTATTTATGTAGACTCAAACCTAAGTGCCACCATGGCGTGCACGCTGTCACTTTCACACACATGGGGAGAGCAGAGATCTATTAAAGCACTTGAGTAGCAAGGTAGATCTGCTTGATTACAAAGCTCATGACCACAACAAGATCATGCATAGAGAGAGATGAACACATAGCTACTGGTAGAGCCCTTAGCCTCGAGCTACTCCGTCCTCATCATGGGAATTAGCAACGGTGATGGAGATGGTGGTGGAGATCGATGGAGATGGCTCTGGCATTTCTGTCCCCAGGTGCCGGAACAGAGACTTTCTGTCCCCCGAATCTCCCCTTCGGTGGCGGTGGCGCTACGGAGGTTTTCATGGATTTCTTCTGGATTGCTTAGGGTTTTCCCATCGGAGGCTTCTTACAGGCACAAGAATAAAGGTCGGTGGGGGTCCAGGGGACCCACACCCCCTCCAGGGCTTGCTCGCGCCTAGGGGGGTTTGGCCACCCTGTGGCCCCCCTTCGGCTCTGCTTCGTGGTTCTGTGTTGCTCCGGGAAAAATAATAACTTTGGCTTTTGTCCCGTCCAATTCCGAGAATATTGATTTTCTGCCTTTCTGGAACCAAAAACAGAAGAAAACATGCAACAGGCACTGTGGCATCTTGCCAATAGGTTAGTTCTAGAAAGTGTATAAAAATACCTCAAAGTGTAGACAAAACATAAGACAAATGATACAAAAAAAGCATGGAGCATCAAAAATTATAGATACGTTTCCGACGTATCAAGCATCCCCAAGCTTAACTCTTGCTCGTCCTCGAGTAGGTAAGTGATAAAAAGAATAATTTTTGAGGTGACATGCACCATCAAAACAAAGATCAAACCATTTGCAAGCATTGAAAGCTGGGAACAAAGAACTCTAAACATGTGCATGAAATATGGAGTTCTAACAATAGGACATAGTAACTATGCATGCAACATGAAAGGCTACAAAGATCATGAATAATATACATTGAAAAACGTTTGTTTGTTTCACATACAGAAAACATAGCATAGTGGCATTCAGCTTGTCCCTCATAGAGTAGCAAATAGATGCATAGGACACCTTCAAAGTTCACAAGGGTGACTAGAAACAAGTAGCACATGAACAAGTAATTTCACAATATGCATCAATCAATAAGCTTTGGAACACTGCACACAGAATGACAACTATGCTCTCTTAATGGTGCCTAAAGGTAGAAGGTGGAGACTCAATAGTGGTGGAAGAAAGGCCTTTTTGTAAAGGAAGCAGGGATTACAAGTTTCAAAAAGAGCTTCCAAAAATTATGGTACCTGTTAGATTTCAGCCCTCATTGCCCCTATCATAAGCATCTTGAAGTGGTTAAGGTTAAAGTGAACAAAGATGGAGTATATGCTTGACGAAGTATAAGTTGGCAATCTCAAGTCCCTTGAATACGGGGGCCACACCTCATGCATACTCAACTTTGGGTCCAGGTAAGTTCTTGCCATTGTAAGTATTTGCATATCATAGAGAACCGCCAACGGGGTACCCCTTGCACATGGTACAGGAGCTTTCCCATAACCAAAATGACAAGGCAAGCAGACAATGAGCATCTCAGCAATCTTCTTATTTACCATGGGAATGTGGTGCTTTTTCCTCTCTTTCCTCTTTCTCAATGTGTCTTTTTTTATAAGAAGAATGCTTCATAGATGTCACTATGGTGATGTTGCAAGTTTCCACCATGATTAGGCATGGCTTAGGCTAGCGGCATAGGCGTTTCTCTAACACAGGATACAAACTCCATGGACTTACAAGTTCCCTCTTTATTTCACGCCGGTGACATCCATAGACAAAAGAGCATGATATCAACTGAGTACAAAGTACAAGTGAAATGTTTAAAACGTTCCCCATGACAGCATGATTCTGCTAATTCCAATGTATAAGTGCAAGCATATACAACAAAGTTGTCACAATGGTTCAAGTTTATTAGGGGCAAAGAATATAAAGTGTGCCGTCAAGTTCGTGAGGGCTTTAATCACTAAGTTTTCACATAAAAAAATAGTTTTTAATTGGAAGATAGTTGAAAACAAGAATATACTTGGAATGGTGTAACACACCATGCATAGGAGTTTATAGTGGACACTTTGGAAAAACTTGGTTTCTTGGGAGTTGGAAGCATGAGTAGAACTTACTCATACAAGTGGAGGCTAGCAAAAGACTGGGAGCAACCAACTAAGAGAGCATAATTGCCATAATCATGCAGTGCAACAAAGCATTACTAATCAAAGCAAAGAGTGGTACTACAAGTCAAGGACTAAATGATCATAGAGGCCAATGGTGACTTGTCATAGTCATAACATGGTGTGAGAATGTGCCAAGTCAACCCAAGCAAAGCATCAAAGGAGAATACCACAATACTATGCTTTTGCATGCTAAAACAATGCATAATTTCTTCAAGGCTCATTAAGCATTCCTAATTGTTTGGAACAAGACATGCTATAGAAATAATCACTAAGCATAAGGTCAGAACAACACCTAGCATGTCATGCTAAAGTCTAAGTCACAGTCAAAACAAGCTTCCTTTTGTACCACTTAAGCATGAAGCTTTCTACTCCTTTCCAACACCAATCAACCTATTTGAAACAACTCAAAAGATAATAATCAATAAAGATCAGTGAGGTTGTCTCACAAATCCACAAAGAAGAACTAAAAAGTTCTAAGCTAGAAGCACAAGAAAACTAACGCTGAACGCAGTGCTAGCAAAAATGAACACTCACAAAACAATAAGAGTGAAAACTAGAGTGTTCTAGGCAATGGGAAAAGAGTGTGTCTCTCTCAAAAAGAAGTGTGGTGTAACCAACCAACTTACTCAAGCAAACTAAGCAAATTAAAACCAAAAACTAAAACTAAGACGATCCAAGAACAACACAACAATGCATGAAACAATAAAAACGAAGTGTCTAGAAAGACGTGAGTTTTTTATTGATGAAGAAGGGGATGCCTTGGGCATACCCAAGCTTTGACGCTTGTACCTCTTGAATATTTCTTGGGGTGACACGTGGTGGCATCCCCAATCTTTAGCTTTTGTCCATTCTTCATCTCATTACATCATTCTTTCTCTACACCTGAAAATTTTCCTTCATACAAAACTTCACACAATCTTAATTAGCAACATTAGTGTATTCAAAAGATATTAGACCCTTAGGCAAAGCTTTGGAACAGCAAAACTTTTCACTAAAAACATAAGCTAATGTAGCAACTCCTTCAAAAAGTTCAATTTTCCAAAAAGAACCAAAAAAGGAATCAATAAGAAGCAAATGCAAATAATGGCAGAAATCTGTCAAAACAGACCAATAGGTAGAAACCGATTTTTTCGAAGACCTTATGTTGCTCAAATAAAAAAGTATTGAACTAACGAAATTTAGCTAACATACTGGTGGATTTATTCGTAAAGTTTCAGCTCAATCGGAGTTACAGAGACTCCTCAAGTTTTTTATGGTAGAGGACATAAATCTGTTTCGGGACAGCAACTCCCCAAATCTTACTTCCCTCTCATTAGAGGTCATTCTTGGCACAAAAATCAAACAAAAAGGATAAGGAGAGGTCATTACTTAAGTAATAACTTCCAAGACTCAAGAAAATTCTTGGGTTATCTCCCAACAAGTACTTTTTTTAACGCCTTTAAGTTAGGCATGATAGTTTGAGAAGATGCTCACATAAGAAATATGATTTGAAATAAAAGAGACCATCAAGAAGCAAATTCAAAACACATTTAAGTCTAACCCACTTCCTATGAAAAATAATCTTGTAAATAAACAAGTCATGAAAGCACAAAGCAACAAGCATAGGAAAGCAAAACAAGTGCAACTTCAAGATTTTCAACATAAAGAGGGGAAACTTAAAATTGTTGAGATACATAAGACCATGTTTCCCTCTATCATAATAACTTTAAGTAGCATCATGAATAAAATTAACAATATAACTATCACATAAAACATTCTTATCATGAGCTACATGCATAAAATAATTATTACTCTCCACATAAGCATAGTCATTCTTATTAATTGTAGTGGGAGCAAATTCAACAAATATAGGAGGCATATTGTTATTCTCATCACCATAATCATCAAATATAGGAGGCATATTGTAATCACAATTAATTTCCCCCTCAATAATAGGTGGACTGAAAATATCATACTCATCATTGTAATCATCATATATTGGAGGTTTGGTATCATCATAAGCAATAGAATAGCTATCTTCCAAAGCTGGGGGACTAAAAAGATCATTTTCATAAAAACTAGCTTCCTAGATCTTAGAATTTTCCATAGCATTAACAATAATGGTGTCCAAAGAATTCATACTAATAACATTGCCATTAGCATGCAAATAAAACCCCATAGGTTTTTTAATTTTCTATTCAAACACTTCATGTCCTAACTCAAGATAAACACTATAAAGCTCTCTAATTCTTTTGTTGTTTTCCATTAAGCCTAACTAGTGAAAACAAGAAACAAAAAGACAAAACTACAGAATCTAAAGGAAATAACTTCGAGCACTCACACCGGAGGATGTGAGTACCTTTTACCTTACCTCCCCGGCAACGGCGCCAGAAAAGAGCTTGATGTCTACGCACTTCTATTCTCGTAGACAGTTGTTGGACCTCCAAGTGTAGAGGTTTGTAGAATAGCAACAAGTTTCCCTTAAGTGGATTACCCAAGGTTTATCGAAATTAGGGAGGAAGTGGTCAATGGTATTCCCTCTCAAACAACCCTGCAATCAAGGTATAATAAGTCTCTTGTGTCCCAAACACACCCAATATAGGTGCACTAGTTCGGCGAAGAGATAGTAAAATACAAGTGGTAACGGTGCCAGAAAAGAGTTTGATAGTGGGGTAAAGACTAAAGGCAACAAGAAGGAAGCAAGCAAACATGCAACAGTTCTAGTAGCAAACGGTGTTTCAATGTTTAGAAACAAGGCCTATGGATCATACTTTCACTAGTGAACACTCTCTCATATAAATATCCTCTCTTCATGATACTACTCTGAACTACTCTCCGGTTGGACACTCTAATCCATGGTAGGGCCTTCCCCAATCTAGATAACCCCACACTGTCACCTTGCGCGCTAGATGGTTCCAACAAACACCACAATTTCATAAAGACATCCAACTCCAAATATAACTCATAACAAATATTCAATCTAGCCAAAGTGCCACACACGGTATGCATGCTATCACTTTCACACACGTGGGGAAAAGCATAGATCTATTAAAGCACAAAGAGTATTTATGTAGACTCAAACCTAAGTGCCACCATGGCGTTCACGCTGTAACTTTCACACACATGAGGAGAGCAGAGATCTATTAAAGCACTTGAGTAGCAAGGTAGATCTACTTGATTACAAAGCTCATGACCACAACAAGATCATGCATAGAGAGAGAGAGAGAGATGAAGACATAGCTACTGGTAGATCCCTTAGACTCGAGGAAGAACTACTCCCTCCTCATCATGGGAATCAGCAACGGTGATGGATATGCTGGTGGAGATCGATGGAGATGGCTCCGGGGGCACTTCCCCATCCCAACAGGGTGCCGGAACAGAGACTTTATGTCCCCCGAATCTCCCCTTCGGTGGGGGCGGCGCTATGGAGGTTTTCATGGATTTCTTCTGGATTGCTTAGGGTTTTCCCATCGGAGGCTTCTTATAGGCGCAGGAATCAAGGTCGGTGGGGGTCCAGGGGACCCACACCCCCTCCAGGAGCCTCCAGGGCTTGCCCGCGCCTAGGGGGGGTTTAGCCACCCTGTGGCCCCCCTCTGGCTCTGCTTCGTGGTTCCGTGTTGCTCCGGGAAAAATAATAACTTTGGCTTTTGTCCCGTCCAATTCCGAGAATATTGATTTTCTGCCTTTCTAGAACCAAAATGTAAGAAAAACAGCAATCGGCACTGTGGCATCTTGTCAATAGGTTAGTTCTAGAAAGTGTATAAAAATACCTCAAAGTGTAGACAAAACATAAGACAAATGATACAAAACAAGCATGGAGCATCAAAAATTATAGATACGTTTCCGACGTATCAAGCATCCCCAAGCTTAACTCCCCGCTCCTCGAGTAGGTAAGTGATAAAAAGAATAATTTTTGAGGTGACATGCACCATCAAAACCAAGATCAAACCATTTGCAAGCATTGAAAGCTGGGAACAAAGAACTCTAAACATGTGCATGAAAGATGGAGTTCTAACAATAGGACATAGTAACTATGCATGCAATATGAAAGGCTACAAACAAAGATCTTGAATAATATACATTGAAAAATGTTTGTTTGTTTCACATACAGAAAACATAGCATAGTGGCATTCAGCTTGTCCCTCATAGAGTAGCAAATAGATGCATAAGACACCTTCAAAGTTTACAAGGGTGACTAGAAACAAGTAGCACATGAACAAGTAATTTCACAATATGCATCAATCAATAAGCTTTGGAACACTGCACACAGAATGACAACTATGCTCTCTTAATGGTGCCTAAAGGTAGAAGGTGGAGACTTAATAGTGGTGGAAGAAAGGCCTTTTTGTAAAGGAAGCAGGGATTACAAGTTTCAAAAAGAGCTTCCAAAAATTATGGTACTTGTTAGATTTCAGCCCTCATTGCCCCTATCATAAGCATCTTGAAGTGGTTAAGGTTAAAGTGAACAAAGATGGAGTATATGCTTGACGAAGTATAAGTTGGCAATCTCAAGTCCCTTGAATACGGGGCCACACCTCATGCATACTCAACTTTGGGTCCATGTAAGTTCTTGTCATTGTAAGTATTTGCATATCATAGAGAACCACCAACGGGGTACCCCTTGCACATGGTACAGGAGCTTTCCCATAACCAAAATGACAAGGCAAGCAGACAATGAGCATCTCAGCAATCTTCTTATTTACCATGGGAATGTGGTGCTTTTTCCTCTCTTTCCTCTTTCTCAATGTATCTTTTTTTATAAGAATAATGCTTCATAGATGTCCCTATGGTGATGTTGCAAGTTTCCACCATGATTAGGCATGGCTTAGGCTAGCGGCACATGCGTTTCTCTAACACAGGATACAAACTCCATGGACTTACAAGTTCCCTCTTTATTTCACACCGGTGACATCCATAGACAAAAGAGCATGATATCAACTGAGTACAAAGTACAAGTGAAATGTTTAAAACCTTCCCCATGACAGCATGGTTCTGCTAATTCCAATGTATAAGTGCAAGCATATACAACAAAGTTGTCACAATGGTTCAAGTTTATTAGGGGCAAAGAATATAAAGTGTGCCATCAAGTTCGTGAGGGCTTTAATCACTAAGTTTTCACATAACAAAATAGTTTTTAATTGGAAGATAGTTGAAAACAAGAATATACTTGGAATGGTGTAACACACCATGCATAGGAGTTTATAGTGGACACTTTGGAAAAACTTGGTTTCTTGGGAGTTGGAAGCATGAGTAGAACTTACTCATACAAGTGGAGGCTAGCAAAATACTGGGAGCAACCAACTAAGAGAGCATAATTGCCATAATCATGCAGTGCAACAAAGCATTACTAATCAAAGCAAAAAGTGGTACTACAAGTCAAGGACTAAATGATCATAGAGGCTAATGGTGACTTGTCATAGTCATAACATGGTGAGAATGTGCCAAGTCAACCCAAGCAAAGCATCAAAGGAGAATACCACAATACTATGCTTTTGCATGCTAAAACAACGCATAATTTCTTCAAGGCTCATTAAGCATTCCTAATTGTTTGGAACAAGACATGCTACATAAATAATCACTAAGCATAAGGTCAGAACAACACCTAGCATGTCATGCTAAAGTCTAAGTCACAGTCAAAACAAGCTTCCTTTTGTACCACTTAAGCATGAAGCTTTCTACTCCTTTCCAACACCAATCAACCTATTTGAAACAACTCAAAAGATAATAATCAATAAAGATCAGTGAGCTTGTCTCACAAATCCACAAAGAAGAACTAAAAAGTTCTAAGCTAGAAGCACAAGAAAACTAAGGCTGAACGCAGTGCTAGCAAAAGTGAACACTCACAAAACAATAAGAGTGAAAACTAGAGTGTTCTAGGCAATGGGAAAAGAGTGTGTCTCTCTCCAAAAGAAGTGTGGTGTAACCAACCAAATTACTCGAGCAAACTAAGCAAATGAAAACCAAAAACTAAGATGATCCAAGAACAACACAACAATGCATGAAACAATAAAAACGAAGTGTCTAGAAAGACGTGAGTTTTTTATTGATGAAGAAGGGGATGCCTTGGGCATACCCAAGCTTTGACGCTTGTACCTCTTGAATATTTCTTGGGGTGACACGAGGTGGCATCCCCAATCTTGAGCTTTTGTCCATTCTTCATCTCATTACATCATTCTTTCTCTACACCTGAAAATTTTCCTTCATACAAAGCTTCACACAATCTTAATTAGCAACATTAGTGTATTCAAAAGATATTAGACCCTTAGGCAAAGCTTTGGAACAGCAAAACTTTTCACTAAAAAGACAAGCTACTGTAGCAACTCCTTCAAAAAGTTTAATTTTCCAAAAAGAACCAAAAAAGGAATCAATAAGAAGCAAATGCAAATAATGGCAGAAATCTGTCAAAACAGACCAACAGGTAGAAACCGATTTTTTGGAAGACCTTCTGTTGCTCAACTAAAAAAGTGTTGAACTAACGAAATTTAGCTAACATACTGGTGGATTTATTCGTAAAGTTTCAGCTCAATCCGAGTTACAGAGACTCCTCAAATTTTTTTATGGTGGAGGACATAAATCTGTTTCGGGACAGCAACTCCCCAAATCTTACTTCCCTCTCATTAGAGGTCATTCTTGGCATAAAAAGCAAACAAAAAGGATAAGGAGAGGTCATTACTTAAGTAATAACTTCCAAGACTCAATAAAATTCTTGGGTTATCTCCCAACAAGTACTTTTTTTAACGCCTTTAAGTTAGGCATGATAGTTTGAGAAGATGCTCACATAAGAAATATGATTTGAAATAAAAGAGAGCATCAAGAAGCAAATTCAGAACACATTTAACTCTAACCCACTTCCTATGAAAATAATCTTGTAAATAAACAAATCATGAAAGCACAAAGCAACAAGCATAGGAAAGCAAAACAAGTGCAACTTCAAGATTTTCAACATAAAGAGGGGAAACTTAAAATTGTTGAGATACATAAGACCATGTTTCCCTCTATCATAATAACTTCCAGTAGCATCATGAATAAAGTTAACAATATAACTATCACATAAAACATTCTTATCATGAGCTACATGCATAAAATAATTATTACTCTCCACATAAGCATAGTCATTCTTATTAATTGTAGTGGGAGCAAATTCAACAAATATAGGAGGCATATTGTTATTCTCATCACCATAATCATCAAATATAGGAGGCATATTGTAATCACAATTAATTTTCCCCTCAATAATAGGTGGACTGAAAATATCGTACTCATCATTGTAGTCATCATATATTGGAGGTTTGGTATCATCATAAGCAATAGAATAGCTATCTTCCAAAGCTGGGGGACTAAAAAGATCATTTTCATAAAAACTAGCTTCCCAGAGCTTAGACTTTTCCATAGAATTAGCAATAATGGTGTCCAAAGAATTCATACTAATAACATTGCCATTAGCATGCAAATAAAACCCCATAGGTTTTTTAATTTTCTCTTCAAACACTTCATGTCCTAACTCAAGATAAACACTATAAAGCTCTCTAATTCTTTTGTTTTTTCCATTAAACCTAAGTAGTGAAAACAAGAAACAAAAAGACAAAACTACAGAATCTAAAGGAAATAACTTCGAGCACTCACACCGGAGGATGTGAGTACCTTTTTTACCTCCCAAGAACGGCGCCAGAAAAGAGCTTGATGTCTACGCACTTCTATTCTCGTAGACAGTTGTTGGGCCTTCAAGTGTAGAGGTTTGTAGAATAGCAACAAGTTTCCCTTAAGTGGATTACCCAAGGTTTATCAAAATCAGGGAGGAAGTGGTCAATGGTATTGCCTCTCAAACAACCCTGCAATCAAGATACAATAAGTCTCTTGTGTCCCAAACACACCCAATATAGGTGCACTAGTTCGGCGAAGAGATAGTAAAATACAAGTGGTAACGGTGCCAGAAAAGAGCTTGATAGTGCGGTAAAGACTAAAGGCAACAAGAAGGAAGCAAGCAAACATGCAACAGATCTAGTAGCAAACGGTGTTTCAATGTTTAGAAACAAGGCCTATGGATCATACTTTCACTAGTGAACACTCTCTCATATAAATATCCTCTCTTCATGATACTACTCTTAACTACTCTCCGGTTGGACACTCTAATCCATGGTAGGGCCTTCCCCAATCTAGATAACCCCACACTGTCACCTTGAGCGCTAGATGGTTCCAACAAACACCACAATTTCATAAAGACATCAAACTCCAAATATAAGTCATAACAAATATTCAATCTAGCCAAAGTGCCACACACGGTATGCATGCTATCACTTTCACACACGTGGGGAAAAGCATAGATCTATTAAAGCACAAAGAGTACTTATGTAGACTCAAACCTAAGTGCCACCATGGCGTTCACGCTGTAACTTTCACACACATGAGGAGAGCAGAGATCTATTAAAGCACTTGAGTAGCAAGGTAGATCTACTTGATTACAAAGCTCATGACCACAAAAAGATCATGCATAGAGAGAGAGAGATGAACACATAGCTACTGGTAGAGCCCTTAGGCTCTAGGAAGAACTACTCCCTCCTCATCATGGGAATCAACAATGGTGATGGATATGGTGGTGGAGATCGATGGAGATGGCTCCGGGGGCACTTCCTCGTCCCGGCAGGGTGCCGGAACAGAGACTTTCTGTCCCCCGAATCTCCCCTTTGGTGGTGGCGGCGCTACGGAGGTTTTCGTGGATTTCTTCTGGATTGCTTAGGGTTTTCCCATCGGAGGCTTCTTATTGGCGCAGGAATCAAGGTCGGTGGGGGTCCAGGGCACCCACACCCCCTCCAGGAGCCTCCAGGGCTTGCCCGCGCCTAGGGGGTTTAGCCGCCCTGTGGCCCCCCTCCGACTCTGCTTCGTGGTTCCGTGTTGCTCCGGGAAAAATAATAACTTTGGCTTTTGTCCCGTCCAATTCTGAGAATATTGATTTTCTGCCTTTCTGGAACCAAAAACAGAAGAAAACAGGCAACTGGCACTATGGCATCTTGTCAATAGGTTACTTCCAGAAAGTGTATAAAAATACCTCAAAGTGTAGACAAAACATAAGACAAATGATACAAAACAAGCATGGAGCATAAAAAATTATAGATACGTTTCCGACATATCAGGATGCTTAGTGGTTCTTGCTTGTCTATGATTAGCTCCAGCTTTCTAATAGTTTGTGGCATATCATATGAATGTTTGCTTGCATTGTTGTATTCATACTTTGGTATGCTATTGTGGTATCCTCCTCTGAGTGTTCATGTGAATCGACTTGACACATGCTCACGCATGCATATGACTAATCAATAGTCAGTAAGCCTCGATGATTTATTTTGCCTCAGAGTCCTTGTATCACTTTCATATCATAATTAGTCCTGTTTTGTTGCAAGCATGATTATGACAGTTATTGCTCTCTCGTTTGTTGCTCCCTCTCTATTGCTAGCCTTCACTTGCACTGAGTACGTGCTCTACCTGTGTTTCCAACTCCCCAAAACCTATGTTGACAGCTGTGTCCACCATACCTACCTATTGGCATCATTTGCTACTTCAGTGCATATTATATGACGTGTTTTCTTCCAAAATAAAATGTTTGTCTATTTTGAGAAAGTTAGTTAGTAAAGCTCTCACGAACTTGATGGCACACTTTATTCCTTGCGCTTAATAATCTCGAACCATTGTGACTAGTCCATGAAAGTTATATGCTTGCTTATTATATATTGGGAGTCAGCAGAACCGTGCTGTCACGAGGAACGCTTTCAACACTTTTTGTATATCTCATCCAGTTGATTCCTTGCTCTTTTGTTTATGGATGTCGACGATGTGAAATAAAAGGGGAAGTTGTTAGTTCATGGAGTTTATACATTGTGTTAGAGAAACACCTGGGCCGCTAGCCTAAGGCATGCTTAATCATGGTGGAAACTTGCAACATCACCATAATGAGAATCTATGAAGCTTCCTCGATAAAAAGCTATGAATATGGTAAATAAAAAGATTGCTGAGATGCTCATTGTATGCTTGCCTTGTTATTTTGGTCATGGGAAAGCTCCAGTACCATATGCAAGGGGTACCCGTTGGTGGTTCTCGATGATATGCATGTATTTACAATGACAAGAACTTTCAGGTGACCAAAGTTGAGTAGCATGCGGAGCGACCCTCGTACTCAAGGGACTTGGGATTTCCAGTCTATGGTCTGTCAAGCATATGATTCAGAGTGGACCTCAATTTCACCTTAACCACATGAAGATGCCTATGATAGGGGCAATGAGAGCTCAAAGCTAATGAGTACCTTCCTTTCAGCATTAGGAAGCCTTTCAAACCTTCACAAAACCATTTTCATAACTTTGTTGAGTCACCACTTATTCTATGAGCACCTTCTTGAGAGCATAGTTGTCATTTTTGTGTTTGTTCCAAAACTTGGTTAATTATGTCATGACTTTGATGCTTGTATCTCTGATATCTTTACTTCTAGTCTTCATGTGAACTTCAGAGGTGCCTCAGCATTTATAGTGTGCTCTTCAAACAAAGGCAAGCGAGATACCACTCTATCATACCTTATTATGAGCATTGCAATGTTGCTTATGTTTATGTTTCATGCTACTTATTATTATTGAGTTGGTTTCTCTTCATAGCTTGCAATGACTATTGAGTAGACTTAGTTGCATACTCTTTATTATGAATTGTCTAAGCATCTACTCATGTGTTGAGAATATATACATCATATGAAGCAAAGTGTTCATGAAAGTTCTTTTATCGCACTCAGTTTTCAACTGAATTGCTTGAGGACAAGCAATAAGCTAAGCTTGGGGGGAGTTGATACGTCCAAAACGTATCTACTTTCTCGAACACTGCTATTGTTTTTCCTCTATATTTGTGTGATTTGGATACAACTAACACGGACTGACGCTGTTTTCAGCAGAATTACCTTGGTGTCTTGTTTTTGTGCAGAAAATGAACTATTAGGAAATATCCCAGAAAATATGGCAAAAACTATTTCTCACTAGAAGATCCATGGAGCCAGAAGGGGAGACAGAGGGGAGGCATGGGGGGCTAGACCCACCCTAGGCGCGGGCCCACTGACCTCGCGCCTGGGGGAGGTCTGTCCACCCCAGGCAGCTCCTCGGCCTCCCTCCGGGTCTATAAGTTGCCTTCTGACCTAAAAATAGAGGGGGGTTCGATAGTTTTCTATAAAGAGTTCCGCTCCGCCGCCGCCATGAGAAACCAAGATTCGGATCCAGAAACTCCGTTCTAGCACCCTGCCGGGACAGGGAATTTGGAGAGGATCATCGCCATCGTCATCACCATCGCATCTCCATCAACCACCAATGTTTCCCTCATCCATGAGTGAGTAATCCCCCGCTTTAGGCTTGGGGATGGTAGGGATTGGATGAGTTCTATCATGTAATCGAATAAGATTTGTTAGGGGCATAATGCCTAGTATCTCTATTAGTGCTATTTGACTTTGTTGCAACTTTTTGTGCTTAATGCTTGTCACTAGGGCCCGAGTGCCATGATCCCAGATCTGAACTTATTATTGAATCATTGTGATAGTATTGTTTGTGATATTATCTGCAATTTGTGTACACATATCATTGTCCGGATCCAAAGGCCCCAAAGTGACAATAATTGGGACAACCGGAGGGGATGGCTGTGGTGTGAGGATCACATGTGTTCACGGAGTGTTAATGCTTTGCTCTGGTGCTCTATTAAAAGGAACACCTTAATTGCCAGTAGTTCCCTAGAGGCCCCGATGCCATGGGCTGGCTATACAGAAGATGTTGTGCAAGTTCTCATTGCGAGCACGTATGACTATATATGGAGTACATGCCTAGGATTGTTTAGTACTTGGATGCTTTATTATTATTTATCTGCAATGCCCTAGTTCTTTGAAATTACATGTTTAGACTCGTCCATGCAACACCCATTCATCCATTCCTATGCTTACCGCACTCGAATCCTACCATTACCGTTACTGTTACTATTGCTCCTGTTTCACTGTTGCTATTGCTACTACAAACTGTTGCTACTGATAAACTTCTGTGAGCAAGAACTATTTCTAGGTGCAGCTGAACTGACAACTCAGTTGTTAAGGCTTGCAAGTATTCTTTGGCTCCCTTGTGTTGAATCAATAAATTGGGTAATACTACCCGCGAAGACTGTTGCGATCCCCTACAATTGTGGGACATCATTGCTACGCGTTGCACGGGCGGCGGATAGAGGGGTAGCGGGAAGAAGGAGAGCGGCTGGACGGTTGGGCGGGCCCAGTTGGCTGGTTGTTCCATTTTTTCTCTTTTGTTCTTTTCTTTTTTTTTCTTTTTTCTTTTAGCCCCAAAATAGCTCCAAAGCCTTTTTATAAAATCTAGGAAAATTTCAAAGTGCTCAAATAAAATAGTTTTACTCTTTAACCCTTTTTTCAGAACAAAAATCATTTTAACAAGAATATTTATATTTAAATGCTTTGCATAAATCCTTTTTAGGAAAGACATATGGCAACAAAAGGCCACCGAAATAGTTTTTAATGAAATGGTTAGATTATTTATTTTCATAACCAAAGTATTTTCAAAATGAAAATAGGATTAGTATTTTATTACCCAAATACCACTTTTTATTAACCCATTGCCATTATATGGATTTATGGGAAACCTTTAAATATATAAGCTTTATAATTTTTTCAAAACAAAATATTTTTAAAATTGTGGGAAAATATTGCTCCACAACAAAATATATTTAAAAACCTTTTCATAAGGAAAGTATGTTTTTGAAAGCTTGTCTTATGCAAAAAGGGTTTTGTAGTTATCCGTACTTATCAAAAAGGTTTTAGGTTTTAAAAAATCCATTTTAAAAGCTTTTGTCTCCCATAAAACAAAATAAATTTAATATTTTCTGGAATATGGTTTTCCCTAGCCTCTTGACCCAAAATCTTTTGTTTAGAAAAAGGACTTTCTTTATTTTCATAAACTTTGAAAAGTTTTTTTTTTGAAATCTCAAATAAGGAAGAAGAAAAGTTTTATCAATTATTCAAATAATTTCATTATAATTTAACATAACAAAATTTGAAAAGTTTTGGGATGTTACAAAGAATCATATCCACACCTCCTAGGTAGAAACTACCACCAGGAATATTAATCCCATCAGCTCTTGACAAACTTTTAACTTGAATGCTTATATCATGGGCTATGATACGTCGTAAAAGTATCTATAATTTTTTATGTTACATGCTTGTTTAGTATCAACTTTGTTATGTTTTGTCTACACTTTGAGATATTTTTTATACATTTTCTGGTACTAAGCTATTAACAAGAGGCCGCAGTGCCAGTTGCCTGTTTTCTGCTGTTTTTGGTTTCAGAAAAGCCAAAAAAGAAATATTCTCGGAATTGGATGGGAGAAAAGCCAAAGTTAATATTTTACCGGAGCAGACACGGAGTCGAGAGGAGATACGAGGAGGCGCAACGAGGCGACCACATCTAGGGGTGGCGCGGGTCCCCCTGGCCACGCCAGCCCCTGGTGTGGGCCCCTCGAAGCTCCACACCGACCTTGCCCTTTCGCCTACATATACGTCTCCTCGGGACGTAAACCCTAACAGGGCAGAAATCCACGAAAAGGTCCGCAGCGCCGCCGCCACCGAAGAGGAGATTCGAGGAACAGAAGTCTCTATTCCGGCACCTTGCCGGGACGGGGAATTACCCCCGGATTCATCTCCATCGATCTCCACCACCATCTCCATCGCTGTTGCTGACTCCCATGATGAGGAGGGAGTAGTTATCCCTCGAGGCTAATGGCTCTACCGGTAGCTATGTGTTCATCTCTCTCTCTCTATGCGTGATCTTATTGTGGTCATGAGCTTTGTAATCAAGTAGATCTACTCTGGTACTCAAGTGCTTTAATTAATCTCTGGCTATCCCCACGTGTCTGAAGGTGATAGTGTGCACACCGTGTGGCACTTAGGGTAAAGATTACAAAAATACTTGCCTTGAGTTATATTTTGAGTTGGTTGTCTCTATGAAATTGTGATGTTTGTTGGAACCATCTAGCGCTCAAGGTGACAGTGTGGGGTTATCTAGATGGGGAATGCGAACTTTGAGGTGTGCTGTTATAGCCCTACCGTGGATTAGAGTTGTCCAACCGGAGAGTAGTTCAGAGTAGAATAATGAAGAGAAGATATTTATATGAGAGTGTCCACTAGTGAAAGTATGATCCCTAGGCCTTGTTTCTAAGCATTTAAACACCATTTACAACTAGTCCTGCTACATGTTTGCTTACTTCCATCTTTATTTCAGATTGCCTTAGTCTCTTCCTTCCCGTCAAGCTCTTTTCTGGCACCATTGTCTTATAATCATCCATATTACTTTCATTTCACTATCTCTTCGCCGAACTAGTGCACCTATACACCTAACAAGTGTATTGGGTGTGTTGGGGACACAAGAGACTTCTTGTATATTGATTGCAGAGTTGCTTGAGAGGGATACCTTTGACCACTTCCTCCCTGAGTTCGATAAACCTTGGGTAATCCACTTAAGGGAAACTTGATGCTGTTCTACAAACCTCTGCACTTGGAGGCCCAACACTGTCTACAAGAATAGAAGCATGCATAGACATCAAGCTCTTTTCTGGCGCCGTTGCCGAGGAGGTAAGGTAAAAGGTACTCACATCCTTTGGCTACTAAGCTATCTTCTAGTATTGTTGCTGGTGAGTGAGTGCTCGAAGTTATTTCCTTTAGATTCTGTAATTATATATTTTTGTTTCTTATTTTTATTTTCACTAGTTAGGCTTAATGGAAAACAACAACAAAAATTATAGAGCTTTATAGTATTTATCTTGAGTTAGGACATGAAGTGTTTGAATAGAAAATTAAAAAACCTATGAAACTTTATTTGCATGCTAATAGCAATGTTATTAGTATGAATTCTTTGAACACCATTATTGCTAATGCTATGGAAACGTCTATGCTTGGGGAAGCTAGTTTTTACAAAAATGATCTTTTTAGTTCCCCAGTTTTAGAGGAGAAAATTTGCTTTGATGATACAATACCTCCAATATACGATAATTATAATGATGAATATAATATTTCCAGTCTGATGCGCTCAGATCAATGTAGAGCTTCGTTGGGAGACCCCAAGAGGAAGGTATGATGAGCACAGCAGCAAGTCTTCCCTCAGAAATAAACCAAGGTTATCGAACCAGTAGGAGGAAGGAAACGACTCAAAGGTGTTGCTAGCAACTTGGAAACCTGCACAACACAAACTCAAGACATTGCCCCAACGAACAATGAGGTTGTCAATCTCACCGGTTTGCTGAAAACAAAGGATTAACTGTATGGTGTGGAAGGTAATGGTGGTTTGCAAAAAGTAAACAGTAACAGTGGAAGATGTATCAATGGTAAAGATTGGACCGGGGTCCATAGTTCACTAGAGGTATTCTCCTTAAGATAAACAAACATGGCATGCTAGGTAAACAAATTACAGCAGGGCAATTGACAGGACTAAGTAAGGCATAACAATGCAATACTAGACATTCATGATCCTATGAGATTCGATTGGGCAATACAACAAGATACATAGACCGCCATCCAACTGCATCTATTACTAGTAATCCACCTTCAGGTTATCATCCGAACCCCCTCCAGCATTAAGTTGCAAGCAACGGATAACTGCTTTAAGCAAAGTGCGTAAGGTAAACAATCCACTTGTTCCATGAACAAGAGACCATTGTTTTCCCCCTAGTAGCAACAACACATCTACAACCTTAGAGATTTCTGTCACTTCCCTTAGATTAAATAGAGGCATGAACCCACTATCGAGCATAAATACCCCCTCTTGGAGTAACTAGCATCTACTTGGCCAAGATAGCTACTAGAAACAAAGAGCATGCAAGATCTCAAACAACACAGACATGCTAGAATCAATAAGACAAAACTATCAATCAATCTGACATAGTAATCTCAATATCCATCGGATCCCCGCGAACACAACATGCATGATTACAAATAGATGATCTTGATCATGAACGGAGCTCACAAGATCTAAACATGGTAGCACAAAGGAGGAGATACAACCATCTAGCTACTACATGGACCCGTAGTCCAAGGTGGAACTACTCACACTTTATACCGGAGGCTAGCATGATGAAGAAGAAGGCCTCCGGGATGATCTCCCCTCTGGCAGGGTTCCGGGAAGAGCTTCAGATCCCCCCGATCTAGGGACGATGGTGGCGGCGGCTACAGACGGTTTCGTGGAATATTGATCGGGTACTTAGGGTTTTTGGTATTGGGGGGTCTTTATAGGCAAAGAGGCGAGACCGGTGGCAGCTAGGGCGGCCGCACCCCTAGGCGCGGGCTAGGGCTAGCCGCGTGGACAGGGGGTGTGGCCCCCTGGTGGCTCCCCTCCGTCTCTTACTCTGGCTCCGTGTTCCCCACGGTAAAATATTGACTTTGGCTTTTGTCCCGGCCAATTCCGAGAATATTGATTTTCTGCCTTTTCTGGAACAAAAAACAGAAGAAAACAGGCAATTGGCACTTTGGCATCTTGTTAATAGGTTAGTCCAGAAAAACATATAAAAACACCTCAAAGTGTAGACAAAGCAAAGCAAAGTAGATACTAAACAAGCATGGAACATAAAAAATTATAGATATGTTTACGACGTATCACAGTCCACCTACTATTGAGGAGAAAATTAATTATGATTACAATATGCCTCCTATATTTGATGATTATGGTGATGAGAATAACAATGATAGCTATTTTTTTTGAATTTGCTCCCAATACAATTAATAAGAATGACTATGCTTATGTGGAGAATAATAATTATTATATGCATGTGGCTCATGATAAGAATATTTTATGTGATAGTTATATTGTTAATTTTATTCATGATGCTACTGAAAGTTATTATGAGAGAGGGAAACATGGTTTTATGTATCTCAAGAATATTAAGTTTCCCCACTTTATGGTGAAAATTTTGAAGTTGCACTTGTTTTGCTTTCCTGTGCTTGTTGCTTTGTGCTTTCATGACTTGTTTCTTAGAAGATTATTTTTCACAGGAAGTGGGTTAGACTTAAATTTGTTTTATATTTTCTTCTTGATGCTCTCTTTTACTTCAATTTATATTTCTTATGTGAGCATATTTTCAAACTATCAAGCCTAACTTAAAGGCGGTAAAGAAAAGTACTTCTTGGAAGATAACCAATAGTTTTATTGAGTTTTGGAAGTTATTACTTCTGTAATAAACTCTCTTTATCCTTTTGTGTGATTTTTGTGCCAAGAATAACCTCTAATGAGAGAGAAGTAAGATTTGGGGAAGTTGCTGTCCCGAAACAGATTTATGTGCTTCACTGTAAAAATTCATGAAAAATCCCTGTACGTCGGATTGAGCTGTAAATTTCTGAGCATATGCCCCAGGTTGTAATCTAACTTTTATTAGTTCAACACTTTTCGATTTGAGCAACATAAAGTCTTCTAAAAAATCGGTTTTTACATGTTGGTCTGTTTTGACAGATTCATGTTATTATTTGCATTTGCCTCTTATCGTTTTATTTTTGAATTCTCTTTGATCACTTGAGATTTTAAAAGGAATTTCTACATTAGCTTGTGTTTTGATGGAAGTTTTACTTGTGTTGAAACTAAACCCAAAGGCTTATTATCTTTAATATACTAATATTGCTAATGAAGATTGTGTGAAGTTTTGTATGAAGGAAATTTTCAAGTGTAGGGAAATAATAATGTGATGAGATGAAGAATGGACAAATTCTCAAGCTTGGGTATGCCACCCGTGTCACCCTAAGAAATATTCAAGAGGTACAAGCGTCAAAGCTTGGGGATGCCCAAGTCACCCCCTTCTTCATAAATAAAATCTGAGGTCTCTTTCTAGACACTTCATTTTTATTGTTTCATGCACTATTGTGTTGTTATTGGAGCGTATTTGTTTTTAGTTTTCTTTTGCTTGGTTTGCTGTAATAAGTTGGTTGGGTCCCAGCACAATTATTTTGGAGAGAGACACACTTTGTTTTCATTGCCTAGAACACTCTACTTTTCATTCTTATTGTCTTGTGAGTGTTCTCTTTTGCTAGCACTATGTTTAGCCTTAGTTTTCGTGTGCTTTCAGCTTAGAACTTTTTAGTTCTTATTTTTGGATTTGTGAGACATGCTCATTTATATTTATTGATTATTATCTTTGTGAGTTGTTTCAAATAAGTCGATTAGTGTTGGAAAATAGTAGAAAGTTGCATGCTTATAGTGGTACAAAAGGAAGCTTGTTTTGACTGTGGCTTAGACTTTATCATGTCATGCTAGATGTTTCTTTGACCTTATGCTTAGTGATTATTGTTATAGCATGACTTGTTCCAAACAATTGAGATTGCTTAGTGTGCCTTGAAAGAATCATGCGTTGTTTTAGCATACAAAAGCATAATATTGTGGTATTCTCCTTTAATGATATGGTTGGGTTGACTTGGCACATGCTCACACCATGTTATGACTATGAACCAGTCACCTTAGCCTCTATGATCATTTAGTTTTTGGCTTGTGATATCACTTTATGCTTTAGTTAATAATGTTTTGTCGCTTTGCATGATTATGGCCATTATTGCTCTCTTAGTTGGTCGCTCCCAATCTTTTGCTAGTCTCCACTTTTACTGAGTATGAGCTCTACTCGTGCATCCAACTCCCAAGAAACCAAGTTATTGCAAAGAGTCCACTATAAATTCCTATGCATGGTGTGTTACACCATTGCAAGTATATTCTTGTTTTATCTATCTTCCAAATTAAAATTGTTATGTAAAAATTAGTGATTAAAGCTCTCATAAACTTGATGGCACACTTTATTTTTCTTGCCCCTAATAAACTTGAACCATTGTGTCATCTATGTTGTATATGCTTATACTTATAAGTTGGGAATTAGCAGAACCGTGCTGTCATGGGGAAACTTTCAACACTTGTAAATATCTACCTAGTTGATATCATGCTCTTTTGTTTATGGATGTCGGCGATGTGAAATAAAAGGGGAGCTTGTAAGTCCATGGAGCTATGTATATGTGTTAGAGAAACGCCTGGGCCGCCAGCCTAAGCCATGCCTAATTATGGTGGAAACTTGCAGCATCACCATAGTGAGCAATCCATGAAGCATCCTCAGAAAAAATAGAAAAAAAGAGAGAAAAAGAAAAAAATATGCATCATACTCATGGTAAATAAAAGGATTGCTGGGATGCTCACTGTCCGTTGCCTTGTCATTTTGATATGGGATAGCTCCTGTGTCATGGGAAAAGGGGTACCCCATTGGCGGTTCTCTATGATACACATATACTTATAATGACAAGAACTTACTTGTGACTAAAATTGAGTAGCATGAGGAACAACCCTCGTACTCAAGGGACATGAGATTGCCAACTTATGATTTGTCAGGCATATACTCCATACTTTGTTCACTTTAACCTTAATCACTTCAAGATGCTTATGATAGGGGCAATGAGAGGTGAAAGCTAACAAGTACCATAATTTTTGGAAGCTCTTTATAAAACTTGAAATTCCTTCTTCCCTGTAAAGGGCCTTTCTTCCTACTTTTATATTGAGTATCCACCTTATATCTTTATGCACCAATTAAGAGAGCATAGTTGTCATTCTTAGTTTTATGTGCATTGTCCCAAAACTTATTGATTGATTTATAATATTGATATTGCTTGTTCTTGAACTATTTGTATCTAGTCACCCTTATGAACTTTTAAGGTGTCCTATGCATTTATGTTTTGCTACTCCATGAGAGACAAGCTGAATACCACTATGCTATGTTTTCTGTATGTGAAACAAACAAACGTCTTTCAATGCATTGTTATTCATGATCTTTGTTTGTATCCTTTCATGTTGCAACATAGTTGCTAAGTTTTATTGTTAGAACTTCATATTTCATGCTCATGTTTAGAGAAATTTGATCCCAACTTTCAATGCTTTGCAAATGGTTTGATCAGGATTTTGATGGTGCATGTCACCTCAAAAATTATTCTTTTTATAACTTACCTACTTGAGGACAAGCAGGAGTTAAGCTTGGGGATGCTTGATACGTCATAAACGTATCTATAATTTTTTATGTTCCATGCTTGTTTAGTATCAACTTTGTTATGTTTTGTCTACACTTTGAGGTATTTTTTATACATTTTCTGGGACTAACCTATTAACAAGATGACGCGGTGCCAGTTGCCTGTTTTCTGCTGTTTTTGGTTTCGGAAAAGCCAGAAAAGAAATATTCTTGGAATTTGACGGGACAAAAGCCAAAGTCAATATTTTACCGGAGCAGACATAGAGTCTAGAGGAGAGACGAGGAGGTGCAACGAGGCGGCCACACCTAGGGGTGGCGCGGGTCCCCTGGCCACGCCAGCCCCTGGTGTGGGCCCCTCGAGGCTCCACCGACCTTGCCCTTTCACCTACATATACGTCTCCTCGGGACGTAAACCCTAACGGGGGCACAAATCCATGAAAAGGTCCGCAGCACCGCCGCCACCAAAGAGGAGATTCGGGGGACAAAAGTCTCTATCCTGGCACCCTGTCGGGACGGGGAATTGCCCCGGATTCATCTCCATCGATATCCACCACCATCTCCATCGCCTTTGCTGACTCCCATGATGAGGAGGGAGTTGTTCTCCCTCGAGGCTAATGGCTCTACTAGTAGCTATGTGTTCATCTCTCTCTCTATGCGTGATCTTATTGTGGTCATAAGCTTTCTAATCAAGTAGATCTACTCTGCTACTCAAGTGCTTTAATTAATCTCCAGCTATCCCCACATGTGTGAAGGTGATAGTGTGCACACCGTGTGGCACTTAGGCTAAAGATTACAGAAATACTTGTCATGCGTTATATTTTGAGTTGGTTATCTCTATGAAATTGTGGTGTTTGTTGGAACCATCTAGCACTCAAGGTGGCAGTGTGGGGTTATCTAGATGGGGAATGCGAACTTTGAGGTGTACTGTTATAGCCCTACCGTGGATTAGAGTTGTCCAACCGGAGAGTAGTTTAGAGTAGAATAATGAAGAGAAGATATTTATATAAGAGTGTCCAATAGTGAAAGTATGATCCCTAGGCCTTGTTTCTAAGCATTGAAACACCATTTACAACTAGTCCTGCTACATGTTTGCTTGCTTCCATCTTTATTTCAGATTGCCTTTAGTCTCTTCCTCCCCGTCAAGCTCTTTTCAGGCACTGTTGTCTTATAATCATCTATATTACTTGTATTTCACTATGTCTTCGCCGAACTAGTGCACCTATACACCTGACAAGTGTATAGGGTGTGTTGGGGACACAAGAGACTTCTTGTATCTTGATTGCAGGGTTGCTTGGGAGGGATACCTTTGACCACTTCGTCCCTGAGTTCGATAAACCTTGGGTAATCCACTTAAGGGAAACTTGCTGCTGTTCTACAAACCTCTGGACTTGGAGGCCCAACACTGTCTACAAGAATATAATCGTGCGTAGACATCAGGCTGATCCTTCTCAATCAGTTAGCACATATGTGAGCTTGAGATCGAAATCAACAACAATAAGCACATTCTGGTTGGTATAGTGCTTCCTTCCCTTGTATGTTGCAGAATGTGATCTTAGCACTCTAGTAATCACATGAGTACCATCGATTGCGTCAATACAATCCTGCGATGACATCAAGAAATAGTCATGTTTATGTCCATCTTAGTGATTCACGAAAAGAAAATACAAAATTAGTGCTCACCCTGAAATATTACCATCTCTAGGTGTTTTTTAACCTTGCTTGGAGTGTGACCAATTGGTGTTTTTTAACCTTTATTCAATCCGAGCCGGTAGCCCCCCACACCACGCGCCCGAAACCTGCAAGATCCGCCTCTCTGACCCCTAGCGGCATCCCATGGGCTAGGCCAACATCGAGAAAGGCAATGGCAGAGCAGGATCAACCCTCCACCAGATCCGGTCCTACCACATAGCAAAGAGGAATTTAGGAGGGGGGTGTGTGAAATGGGAGACACCCAGAAAAAGATCTCGGGTTTCATCCGTGACCACCAGGTCGATCCCCGCCTCCGCCGCCGACCATGGAGGCTCCGTAAGAGAGCCTCCTCCACCACCCTGATGCAACGTTGAGTTGATGTAGGAGCGCTTCGTTGGGAACCCCAAGAGAAAGGTGTGAAGCAGCACAACAACAAGTTTTCCCTCAGTAAGAAACCGAGGTTATCGAACCAGTAGGAGGAAGGAAACGTCACACAGGTGTTGCAAGCAACGCGGAGACCTGCACAACACAAACTCAAGACTTTGCCCCAATGAATCAATGAGGTTGTCAAGCTCACCGGTTTGCTGTAACAAAGGATTAAACGTATGGTGTGGTAGGTAATGGTTTGCAGCAAGTAAACAAGTAACAGTGGAAGATGTATTGATGGTAAAGATTGGACCGGGGTCCATAGTTCACTAGAGGTGCTCTCCTTAGATAAACAACATGGCATGCAGGGTAAACAAATTACAGGAGGGCAATTGACAGGAACTGAGCAAGGCATAACAATGCAATTACTAGTCATAAAGATCCTATCAAATTCGATTGGGCAATACAAAAAGATACATAGACCGCCATCCAACTGCATCTATGACTAGAAGTCCACCTTCAGGTTATCATCCGAACCCCCTCCAGTATTAAGTTGCAAGCAACAGACAACCGCTTTAAGCAAAGTGTGTAAGGTAAACAGTCCACATGTTCCATGAACAAGAAACCGTTGTTTTCTCCCTAGTGGCAACAACACATCTACAACCGAAGAGATTTCTGTCACTTCCCTTGGAAACTAGAGGCATTAACCCACTATCGAGCATAAATACCCCCTCTTGGAGTCACTAGCAACTACTTGTCCAAGATAGCTACTAACAACGGAGAGCATGAAAGATCACAAACAACACAGACATGATAGAATCATAAAGACAAAACTATTAATCAAACCAACATAATAACCTCAATATCCATCGGATCCCCACAAACACAACATGCATGATTACAAATAGATTAGATCTTGATCATGAACGGAGCTCACAAGATCTATACTTGAAAGCACAAAGGAGGAGATACAACCATCTAGCTACTACATGGACCCATAGTCCAAGGTGGAACTACTCACGCATCATACCGGAGAGAAGGCTTCCGGGATGATCTCCCCTCCGACAGGGTGCCGGGAAGAACTTTAGACCCCCCGATCTAGGGACGATGGTGGCGGCGGCTACAGACGGTTTCTTGGATATTTGATCGAGTACTCAGGGTTTCTGCATCGAGGGCTTCTTATAGTCGAAGGGGGAGGCCGAGCCGGCGATCAGGGTGGCCAAACCCTAGCCAGGCGTGGGCCCACCTATGGTCGCGCCTGGGAGGGGTGGCCTCTCTGGATCGCCCCTCCGGCTCCCCTCTAGCCTTCTTGTTCCCCACGGAAAGTAATTGACTTTGTTGTTTGTCCCGTCCAATTTTGAGAATATTTCTTACTAACTTTTCTAAAACCAAAAATAGCAGAAAACAGGCATCTAGCACTGTTGCAACTTGTTAGTAGGTTAGTAGCAGAAAACATGTAAAAAGCACCTAAAAGTGTGGACAAGTAAAGCAAAGTAGATACTAAACAAGCATGGAGCATCAAAAATTATAGATACGTTTCTGACGTATCAACATCCCCAAACTTAACTCCTGCTCGTCCTCGAGTAGGTAAGTGATAAACATAATAATTTTTTAGGTGACATGCACCCTCACAACAAAGATCCAACCATCTGAAAGCATTGAAAGCTGGGATCAAAAAACTCTAAACATGTGCATAAAAGATGGATTTCTAACAATAGGACATAGTAACTATGCATGCAACATGAAAGGCTACAAACAAAGATCATGAATAACATGCATTGAATTTGTTTGTTTGTTTCACATACAGAAAACATAGCATAGTGGTAATCAGCTTGTCCCTCATAGAGTAGCAATATAGATGCATGGGACACCTGCAAAGTTCACAAGGGTGACTAGAAACAAATAGCACAAGAACAAGTAATATCACAATATGCATCAATTAATAAGCTTTGGAACACTGCACACAATATGACAACTATGCTCTCTTAATGGTGCCTAAAGGTAGAAGGTAGAGACTCAATAATGGTGGAAGAAAGACCTTTTTGCAAAGGAAGCAGGGATTACAAGTTTCAAAAAAAGCTTCCAAAAATTATGGTACTTGTTAGCTTTCAGCCCTCATTGCCCCTATCATAAGCACCTTGAAGTGGTTAAGGTTAAAGTGGCAAAGCTGGAGTATATGCTTGACGAAGTATAAGTTGGCAATCTCAAGTCCCTTGAATACGAGGGCCACACCTCATGCATACTCAACATTGGGCCCATGCAAGTTCTTGTCATTGTAAGTATTTGCATATCATTGAGAACCGCCAACGGGGTACCCCTTGCACATGATACAAGAGCTTTCCCATAACCAAAATGACAAGGCAAGCAGACAATGAGCATCTCAACAATCTTTTTATTTACCATATGCATAACTTTTTATTGAGGATGCTTCATAGATAGCTCATTATGGTGGTGCTGCAAGTTTCCACCATGATTATGCATGGCTTAGGCTAGCGGCCCAGGCGTTTCTCTAACACAGAATACAAACTCCATGGACTTACAAGTCCCCTCTTAATTTCACACTGGTGACATCCATAGACAAAAGAGCATGATATCAACTGAGTACAAAGTACAAGTGCAATGTTGAAAACGTTCCCCGTGACAGCACGGTTATGCTAATTCCAACTTATAAGTGCAAGCATATACAACAAAGTTGTCACAATGGTTCAAGTTTATTAAGGGCAAAGAATATAAAGTGTTCCATCAAGTTCGTGAGGGCTTTAATCACTAAGTTTTCACATAACAAAATAGTTTTTAATTGGAAGATAGTTGAAAACAAAAATATACTTGGAATGGTGTAACACACAATGCATAGGAGTTTATAGTGGACACTTTGGAATAACTTGGTTTCTTGGAAGTTGGAGACATGAGTAGAACTTACTCATACAAATGGAGACTAGCAAAAGACTGGGAGAAACCAATTAAGAGAGCAATAATGGCCATAATCATGCAGTGCAACAAAGTATATTAATCAAAACAAAGAGTGGTACTACAATTGAAGGACTAAATGATCATAGAGGCTAATGGTGACTTGTCATAGTCATAACATGCACTACAAGAAATCTGCCAGTTTATGACGTTCTCACTATGACCATGAAAGAAATCGTCGTAAATTTATGACGATTTGCATGAGATCATCGTTTTCTAAGTGAGGAGGGAAAAACCCTTTTAAAATTATGACGATTAGCTCAAAATCATCGTAATTTCATTAGATTAAATCGTCATAACATAAAACACACATCTTATTATTTTATTTTTGTACCATTACGACCATATTAGATCGTCATAATGTACTAGATCATTTTATTTTTTTAATAAATAAAAGCCACCTTAGTACTCTTGCATAGCTGTCCTGTCCATGTGTCATGTTCTGTCTACGTGGCAGATGACCTGTCAAGCTGGAATTACGGGCCGGTGATCTGTCAAGCAGGACCGGTCAAACTTGCAATAATAAAAATAAACACCCTGCCCATGGATCGAACCAGTGATCTCACAATCCCAACGTTGGAGATCAACACATTAGAAAATAACGTACAAAATTAGAGGCTTAGAGGGGATCGAACCACAGACCTCATCTAAAATATATACGGCCACCAACCACCAGGATACTAGTAGTTCCATCTTATAGTTGTGCTCACAAATATAATTAAACAAACGCTTGTCTGTTGGGCTTGGGCCTTGGACGACCAGCTCCTCCTATTCTTCTCTTTTTTACTTTGAGCTAGGATGCCGTGTTCATTTGGGCTGGGCCGACCTTGAGCTTGCGCGGGTGGATTAAGTCCGGGCCAGCTCGGCTGGTCCGGTTAGGGTAGTTTTTTTTTCATTCTTCTTAATTTTTTGTATTTTTTCATAAAATGTCCAAAAAAATTGAAATTTGCTAGTAAATTTTTATAAAATTCAGTAGATCATTTTAGGATGTTAATTATCAATAGAAAATAGTAGATTTTATCCTATTATTTAAAAATAGTAGATTTACTAATCTCACGTTAGTCTATAGTAGTGACAATATCATAATTTAAAATATG
The DNA here is from genome assembly GCA_023614405.1 of Avena insularis. Classification (NCBI taxonomy): domain Eukaryota; kingdom Viridiplantae; phylum Streptophyta; class Magnoliopsida; order Poales; family Poaceae; genus Avena; species Avena insularis. Next base: position 50,764,261 of record CM042695.1, read on the forward strand.
TTTTGGACAATAGGAACATTGTTCGTCATCCCATGATACATATGTGTGCACAATAGGAACACATTATCACAAACTATGCCGCGATTCTGGCCATAACATTGGTCGTTTGGTCCGAAAGCCATGAAACCTCGGACATGATAGGTCATTTCTGAGAAGGTTTTTTGAGACACTTGCAATATACCATGGTTGGTATTTTTTCTTGCAATTATCTCACATAATAAGACACCACGCGAAGGATTTGCATTGATTGGACCGTTTTTCAATTTTTTATGCCCGTTTCAAACTATGGTCAAAACGACGGGTATGAAGGTTCTTAGCTAGGGGATGATCCTCGCCAAACTTGCATTGGATCTCTGAAAAATATGATATTGAGAGTCTAAAACTCATTTTTCAAAAAATGATGGGCATCGGATCATGTACCTGTTGAAAGAACATGTTGGGCCCCCATGTGTGGTTTTGGTAATTAATGACAATCTTTATGGACTAATGTGTGTATTAAGTTATACTTATAGGATTTGTCCATTGGCATCGCTTGGAGCATGTGTTGGCTTCAAGGTCGATGAAATGCAAAAAAGATATGTTGGGCATGCTCAATATGCGAGGTCGATGATGAGGAATTAAGAAAGGCGTTCCGTCTTGAGAAGGGCAAGACCGTCTACATCGAGCTCAAGTGGAATGCTCAAGGCAAAGGTATAATCTTGATAGGTTTTCCCTTTTGCCGGTCTCACGTTGTGTGTGTGAGACCGGGTTTAGGATAGATAACCGTACTATCAAGAGGGGCTCTCGTATGAGTAATTCGGCCACATCGTTCGGAGAGAGCTCAAACCTTTGCATACTTGCATCATCATATTTGGTTGTTATTTGGTCTTATCCATGTGATGATATAGAGCTTGTGGTAATCTCCATAACAAGATCTTGTTCATCTAAATCGGATCTCCCATTTGTATCTTGTTGCGATTTTGATTTATGCGGCTTTTCGGTTTCTCACCAAGTGAGATATATCACATTATTCTACTTGATACTTTCTCACTTGGTGATAATTAATATTTCCACTTTTTATTGGGAAGCCCTTGTCGCCCTCTATCCAACGCAATTTGAATCGGGTCAATCGGAGCTTTCACTCAAATGTTATTGCCGTTTGAATATTTGCCTGTTAGGCTGTTTTCTGGGCCAAGCGGTAGTACCGCCCGGACGGGCCGGTACTAACGCCCGGGACTAAAAACGGCCCGATTTCTTTCTGTCTCGCTAGGTACCTTTTTGCGGTAGTACCGGCCGGCCCGGTAGTACCGACCGGCCGGCCCAGTTTTTTTGTCTAAATTCGCCCAGATCCAGATTCCGTGCTGCTGCCAGCGATTGACCACCATCGCTGCTGTTTGGCTCATCATTGCTCCTCACAAGATGTCCGCCAATTCACTACTGCTAGGTCGCTGTCATTGGGCCTTCCACACATTCATATTGCTATACCACCAAGGCTCGCTGAGTCATTGCTGCAGCTGTTGCCGCTTGTCTTCTTCGCTAGTCGGGCCCGCCTTGACCGCCAAGACTGCTGCTGCTCTTCCACATGCAGCTACTGCTGCCTGCCCACTGCGGGCCTGCTTGCCGCCAGAGAGCTGTCATCGCTGCGTCTTGGCCGCCCACTCTGCTCTTTGTGCTGCTGCTTCATTTTTCCTCGCATTCGCTGGTTTGGTCCGGTACTACCGGTAAATTGCGGTACTACCGGAACGTTCAGGAAAAATACCCCAACGGGAAAATTTGCCTAGCCCTTTAAATAGCTTTGCCCCTTTGTCTTTTAGGGTTACTTCTTCCTCCTATTCTTGCCCAAGCTTTGCCCCTATTTGCTCTACTCTTTAAGCTTGATTTCTACACACCCCTCCATTGATTCTTGCAAATATTTGAGGGGTTGTTGGAGGAGATCTAGATCTACGTTTTGACCAAAACAAAACATCTCTTTGTGAGTGTATCTTTGGGGATCTAGATTTTGGGGGATTTTGTGTCTCTCTTTGATTCCTCCTCTCTTGTTCCCCCAATAGCTTTAGTAGCTTTGTTGGAACTTGAGAGTGAGGGATTTGAGCATCTTTGTGGTGTTCTTGCCATTTGCATTTGTTGCATCGGTTTGAGTTCTCCTCGGAGGATTTGGTTTGAATTGCTCATTGGAGCTTGTCCCTCTTGGGTTCTTGGAACCCTAGACGGTTTTGTGGCCTTGGTGGCATTGTAGCCTTGGTGGCATTTGTTGAGGCCTTTTGTGGCGTTTGTTGGGAGCCTCCAATTAAGTTGTGGAGTTGTGCCCCAACCTTGTGAGAGGTTCCGGTTGCCACCGACAAGTGCACCGATAGTGGAAGCGTGAATCGATCCCATTGGGGTGAGATTCACCGGAGAATAAGGGAGGCCTTTTGTGGCGTTGGTGGTTTGATACCACCCCCTCTCCAAACGAGACGTACTCCATGTTGGGAGGAACTCGGTAAAATATCGGTGTCCCCGCGTGCCTCGGTTATCTCTATATCCGAGCTCTTTACTTATGCACTTTACATTGTGATAGCCTTCATGCTTGAAGTAATATATATCTTGCTATCACTTTGTTTTTTGTATTGCTTAGCATAAATTGTTGGTGCACATAGGTAAACCTTAGTTGTTTCTAGGTTGTGCTTTACAAAGTAAACACTAGTTTTATTCCGCCTTTGTTGAGCCACTCTAGGAAAAGTTTTAATCGCTATTCACCCCCCTCTAGGCGACATCTGTATCCTTTCACCTGTAGTTCAAATCGGACCCACTTCCTACCGATTCGGCAGGAATTTGTCTTTTTTGCCAGAGGTGGAAGGAAAGGTTTGAGAGACCCCGGTTGGGACATTTGTCCATGTAAGGTATCCTATTATTTTTGAAAAATGGGATGGTAGCATTTTTAAACTTTCATTTGGTGGTTGCTTCACAAAACGACCCGGTTTTTGCGCTCGGAAAATGGAAAATGAGGTTTTTGTGCGTCGAAAAGGAAAAGTTCCTCTTGCAACATTGTTCTCCATCCCACGATACATATGTGTGCACAATATGGACACATTATCACAAACTATAGCGCGATTCTAGACATATCATTGGTCGTTTGGCCCGAAAGCCATGAAACCTCATACATGATAGGTCATTTCTGAGAAGGTTTTTTCGAGACACTTGCAATATACCAAGTTTGGTATTTTTCCTTGCAACTATGTAACATAATAAGACACCACGCGAAGGATTTGCATTGATCGGACCATTTTTGAAATTTTTATGCCCGTTTCAAACTATGGTCAAAACGGCGGGCATGAAGGTTCTTAAATCGGGGCCGAGCCTCGCTAAAATTGCATTGGATCTCTAAAGAAATAGCATATTGCGAGTCTAAAAATGATTTTTTCAAAAAATCATGGGCATCAGATAATATACCTGTAGTTCAAATCGGACCCACTTCCTATCGATTCAGCAGGAATTTGTCTTTTTCGCCAGGGGTGGACGAAAAGGTTTGAGATACCCCGGTTGGGAAATTTTCCATGTAAGGTGGTCTAATATTTCTACAAAATGTGACGGTACCATTCTAAAACTGTCATTTGGTGGTTGCTTCACAAAATGCCCCGTTTTTTGCGTTCGGAAAATAGAAAATGGATTTTCCGTGCGTCGAAAAGGAAAAACTTTCTCCTGCAACATTGTTCTCCATGGCATGATATATATGTGTGCACAATATGAGCACATTATCACAAACTATGCCCTGATTCTAGCCATAACATTGGTCATTTGACCCCAAAGCCACAAAACCTCGAACATGATAGGTCATTTTGTGAAGGGTTTTTTGGGACATACTCAATTTACCAAGTTTGGTATTTTTCCTTGCAATTATGTCACATAATAAGACACTGCGTGAAGGATTTGCGTTGATCGGACCGTTTTTTATTTTTTTATGCCCGTTTCAAACTATGGTCAAAACGGCGGGCATGAAGGTTCTTAGTTAGGGGCTAAGCCTTGCTAAACTTGCATTGGATCTATGATGAAACAGAATATTGTGAGTCTAAAAATGATTTTTACCAAAAATCATGAGCATCGGATCATGTACCTGTAGTTCAAATCGGACCCACTTCCTGCTGATTCGGCAGGAATTTGTCTTTTTTACCAGGGGTGAACGGAAAGGTTTGAGATACCCCGGTTGGGACATTGTCCATGTAAGGTGGTCTAATATTTTTACAAAATGTGGTGGTACCATTCTAAAACTGTCATTTGGTGGTTGCTTCACAAAACGTCCCGTTTTTTGCGCTCGGAAAATAGAAAATGGATTTTTCGTGCGTCGAAAAGGAAAACTTTCTCCTGCAACATTGTTCCACATGCCATGATACATATGTGTGCACAATATGGGCACATTATCACAAACTATGCCCTGATTCTAGCCATAACATTGGTCATTTGCCCCGAAAGCCACGAAACCTCGAACATGATAGGTCATTTTGTGAAGGGTTTTTTGAGACATACTCAATTTACCAAGTTTGGTATTTTTCCTTACAATTATGTCACATAATAAGACACCGCACGAAGGATTTGCGTTGATCGGACCATTTTTTATTTTTTTATGCCCGTTTCAAACAATGGTCAAAACTGCAGGCATGAATGTTCTTTGCTAGGTCGTTTGCAACCAATCAAATCGCAGTAAACAATCTCCCATGGAACCTCCATCTTGGCATGATCTGGTCCGTTCAACGCCCATCCAACGCGTAGTGGATCACCAGAAGAAGCACACCCACAGCCTGAGAACACCCCACGCACGCACGCGACCGACCATATCCTGCCTCCAAAGTCCAAACCCTAGCGCCCTCCTTCGTCCACGCCTCCGCCGCCACTTCCTGCCTGTCCAGCCGCCGTTCCTCCCACCTCTCACGCGTCTCTATCCCCTCTCCTCGCCTCGCGGTCGTGCTAGGCCGGCCTCCAGTTCCCCTAGTGCTCCCAGGAGAGACCGTCGGGCCTCACCAACCCTAGCCCGCACCCGCAGACCGCTCTCTCCACTCCTTTCCTCTCCTCTCACCCACCCGCCTCCTCCACCCCATCTAGATCGTGGCGCCGCGCTTCTCATCCTCGCCGTGCTTCAATCCGCCCCGATCTGCTCTGCCGACTCAAGCCTTCCGCCGTCGTTCGTGCAGCCACCATGTCCTCCGCTACCTCCGCCGCCCCCTCCATCGCGGCCCCGATCGGGCACTTCGTGCTCATCAAGATCCGCCCGGAGGCCGCGTCCTCGGGCGCCGATGCTGTAACATTCCAAAAATACTAAGCTTGGATCATCAAATTCTAATAATCATTTAGGGTTAAAAAAAACTTTTCTAATAAAATTATGAATGCATGCATATGTGTATGCATTGATTTTGAATTCTTTTAAAACCACCTTGTTTGTTTGTTTCATTGCTTGTAAAATGTTTCTTAGGTGAAATAAACATCATCTAAAACATTTCCCACACTTTTCCTAAAGACAAGTAAATCAAAACACATATATGAAATGAATGGTCATTTTGGCCAATTTAACTCCCATGCCTACTTTGGCTGTCTCAAACTTTCAAAACCTAACAGAAACTTTTCTGGATCTTTGCACCCCTTGAATGTACTCATAACAAGGTATCATGGCCCACTTTGTGATCATCCAGAAAATTTCAAATGCATAGTTTAAATGACAATTCAAAATTGAATCTTTATCATATGGGAAGATCCCACTTTTTCAAAAACCACTCAAACAAGCTCAACTTTCAAAACCCAAGCATCTGCAGACTCACCAACACCAATCTAGCAAACCCACCAAAATTCATTTCAAAATTCAAAACTTGATTTCATGCGGCCATTTCATCAAACAGGTTGCAGACACAAATCAAACAAACATCAAACACTATAGTGTGCAGTAAAATTGGCCTAACTTGTTCCCTAGTTAGCTCACACACAGCTCAGTAGATCATCTAGGAAGATTAGCCAGGCACTAGCACCCCTGTGAGCTTGCCATTGCCATCAATGGTGAACAGCCGAAGCCAACCTTGCCACCCCATTGTGGACAGCAGGCTAGAGGAAGAACTAGTCGTGCCAACCTTGTCTGGGAGGCAGCCCACCGTCCATCGCCACTACCTGTCCCAGCCGCGAGCGTTGCCAAGCCCTGGACCACGCGCACAAGCCGCGCCCAGACCATGCCGAGCATGCGCCAGAGCGCCACCCACGACCAGCGCCCATGCATCGCCGCCCTCACCGGCGTGCACACGATCGCCATCAACCTAGGAGACCGCCAGACACCCCGTTTGCTTGCCGCCCGTGCATACATCACCGCTCGTCGAAGACGCCGCCTGCCAGCAGAGCACCGCCCGTTCTGCACCAAACCGCACCGCCCATGCCTCGAGACCATGTCGTTGAGCATCGCCAGAGACACCGCACCGCCCCTACCTTGCCCATGCCTTTAGCCGCTGTAACCTTGCCCCGACGAGCTCACTGTGCGCCTGACGGTCCCCTCGCCGACTATAAATAGAGGCCACCTCACGATTTCTTCACACCATCTCACTCTCTCCTCACCGACCGTGCCACCGTTCTCGAGCAAGGCGAGCACCACCTCCGAATTTCACCGGAGCCACGCCTCGGAGAAGAAGGAGCCAGCGATTGAGCCCCAGAGCTGCCGTGACCACCTCGAGTTCACTGTCGTCGACTTGTTCGCCCGCCTCGCCGACCCTCGCCTGCACCCGGTGAGCCCCCAGCACCTCACTGTCTGCGCTTAGGTTTCGTTCTCGGAGTTGTCTCGCGTCGACGATGACTCCCAGTTAGATTAGAACTAGATCGAACGATCCACATTGCCCCATACCGCTTCCGCAGCCCGTGTCACCGACAGTGGAGACACCCACTTAAGCAGCCAGCAGAGCACTGCGCTTAGCAGGCCGGCCCAAGATAACTTTTCCTTGCAGCCCAGTTATTCAAATTAAACCTTTTTCTTTTTAAATTCAAACACACTTCTATATCCAACTTAAAAATCAACCCAGATCGATTCAGTGCACCAAATTGAATGAAACCAATTTTGTTGGAAAGGTCTGTGAATGCTGAATCCAAGCCCGTTGGATTCAAGTCATTTGGATTTGTAGATCACCCATAGTAAAAATAACAAGGCAGAAGCTTTTCTGCATTCAAACATTTTTCAAATTTAAACCATAAAAGCTTTTGAGTTGATTCCAACTCTCAAAAATCACATTTAACCATACATTTCAGAATATATAAAAATATATAGGTTTACTTGCAGAAATAATGTTCAAGTAATAAAAGAATGCTACATAAGCATTTCTAGCCACTTTAATTAATTAAAATAAAAGGGTAAAACCTTATTAAATTGTGACACCACTTTAAATCACATTCCCATGGACTACAATATGTGGTGATGACATGTGTCAACATGATCCCATATTTGGTTTGTAGAATATTAAATCTTAAGTAGTTTTTCAATGAGTAGAAATTACTTTTCTAAAAATAAAAAGAATCAAATCAAGCCTTAACCTTGTAAAGTTAGAGATGATGTTAGATCATCTATAGGACCCTTGTGTGTGATGATTGCAAGTAGTTAAGTATTGTTTGGTGATTGTGTACCTCGTATTTATTCATAGACGCTAGTACCGACCAAGGATACAAGGAGGAAGGAGGATACTACGAAGAAGAAGCCGAGGAGAACTTCAACCACTGCTCTGCACAAGGCAAGCTTGTATTGACATTGATGCAAGCTAACCCTTGCAAGATACCCTACCGATGCAACAAACCCATACCTGTTCTATGACCACTATATGCCTTAAGCATATGTGATCATACCCATTTGATAAACCAATCCTAGTTTTACTTGCAAGCTTCTTACTTTATTTCTTTATCAAAGCTCACTTAGAGTTTACTTAAGTGATTGGTAGATACTAGAAAGATATGTGAAGGTTGCATAAAGAGCATAAAATTTGGCCTAAGCTAGAAACCTTGATATCAGCTTAAGATATAAGGTTGGACTTAGTTGAAACTCCACTAGTTACTACCCCATCATCAGTACTACCCCCCTACCTTAGATGCTAGTGCTAAGCATAAAATTTGATCAACTCTAGATGGGAATACTTGGTGGAAACATGGTTATGAAAACCTTGGAATGATGGATCATTCTATTGAAATGTTTTGGACATGTGTTTCCGAACACTTGATGATTCTGGTGATAAAAATGTTGAGGCATGAGCCTTAGCCCTTTATAAAACTGATGGTTGTCTGGATGCGATACCATTACAATTTTATCGTACAACCACAATACCCGAATATTGGGTAGGGCTTGACTGGAAACTTATATTCCTTAGTATTAGTTCCCTCACGGCCAAGGTTTGAGTTGAGGCTACCTTGTGAAGATTGTCCACCTGTGCAGTACCCAAGATGACAGTTGGTCATGGTTGGGAGGCCAAACTCACAGGAGAGGTGCTTATACTAGGGCGTGTAATGGAAAGGTTAGGATTGATTATCCGCATACTGAGTATGGTGAATTCAGGATTTGTTCCTGACGGATGTATCGAATGTTGTGGTGAAAGTGTACAATCTCTGCAGAGTGTCAAACTATTTGAATAATGGCGTCCATGATTATGGACGATTGAGTGGCCATCTTGTTCCCCGCCGACTTTTCAAAATGACTTGTGAAATGCTTTGAGACTTTGACTTGACCACAACAGAGTTGTGACCTGAAATACAAGTTCCCACTTAGGAATTATAAAATTGTGACTAGCTTTAGAACTTAGTAGAGATAAATCTGGCTTTTGCAAAACAACCCTAGAGCCTAGTGTCCTATTATACAAAAACCCCTTTACCTGTTAGTATTAGTTTGCGAGTACTTAAAGAGTACTCATGGATTTGTCCCTGGCTATTCCCATGGCCAGACTATGAAGAGGAGTACCTGGAAGATGGACCCCAGGAAGGTTACGACAACTAGGATCATCTCCCATCGTCAGCATTGCCTGTGACCCCGAAGATGGAGCTTCCACGCTACCGTTATTATTATGTATTCACGCTTGATGTTGTATTAAGAACTGGATCATGAGATCCCTATTTGTGTAAGAACTTATGTATCGTTTGTAATGGATGAAGTACTATGGTATCCAATTCTGTTATGTCTCGCAAAAATGGTAATCCTGGGATTGCGATGTATGGCATAACAGGCATCTAGGATTGAAAAATCCGGGTGTTGACAGACGCCGCCATGGTCTCCTCGCTCCAGGCGCTCTCCACGCTCGTCCCGGTAGTCTCCTACATAAACGCGGGCCCCGTGCTCCGCCTCCGCTCCCGGGCCACCGAGGCGCTGGGCCCTGTGCTCCGCCTCCGTCCCCCGTCGCCCCAGGCTCCGTCATGCGCCTCACCCTGGAGACGGAAGGGCTGGAAGTCGCGCAGCTCATGGAGAAGGTGGCCGCGGATGACATGTCACTTAGCATCGTCGACCTCGAGGTCCTCTCCAAGGCCGGAACCCCACAGGACCGAATCAACGCCGGTACGCTGCAGCTCCCTTTTCCTCTCTCTCCCCTGTTCCTCGCTCACCTAGGAGTATTAGCTAGCTCGCTTAGCTGCTGATGCCTTTGTTGCTGTGTGCTGATTGCTCGTAGCCAGGATCATGCCCGTCGTCAAGAACAAGCACCTGCTGCTCTACACGCTCCTCATCGGAAACTCCCTCGCCATGGTGGTATGCTTCGTGTACACACCCGCCTGTCCAATCATCTATTTCCTCTGATTCATGGAGGTTGTTGTGGGCTCGACTGCTGTAATCTACCACCCCATCTAGCTACCTGATTTGCTCGCAAGCGTCTGACCTCAAGATGGGGGCCAAGGCGCGCCCATAGTCCTGTACTCCTCTTCCTCTTCTTCCGCCGCGCGCCTCACCTGGCGATAGAAGTGCAAAGGCGACCAACCTCGATCATTGAGCTTTGGTTGTTTCGATCCGAGTGTGGTCGATTCTGGCATAATGGACTTGTGAAATTTGGATCGATCTTGAGATGAATAAAATTGCTTTGCCTCTCTATACCACTGTTATGTACTTCCGGAATTTGGATTGCTTTGCCCATATATCCAAAATTGGATTGCTTTTCCCATATATCCGAAATTGGATTGCTTTGCCCATATATCCGAAATGCTGGATCAGAAACATAGTGGTGGCGGTAGGTTGAGCTTCTGAGGTGTTCCATGTTTAGGTTTGGTTGGAGTGTGTTGGCCTTCCTGTTGCTTGCTTGGTTAGGTATAATTACTGGGTACAGTTAGTGTGTTGCTTGTCAAAGATAATGATATACTATTATCATGTAGAGGTCTACTATGCAGCATGTTTTTCTCTAGTAGCAGTACAACTACTGGTTTATGTATAGTCATATATAGGTATAAGACCTCTATCATGTATAAGTATTCTCATGTATAATAAATATGCGGTGAAATGCCTGATCGTACTTTAAGAAGAGAATTAACCATAATGAAACCATACATGGTCAGATTTATAGAATCTGTGAAAACAATTGGTAATATCTGCTGTAGAGAATATGTTAAATCCATATGCGATTTTTGAATATGTTGTTTGATTGCTAGTTATTCTGAGTTCACCTGCTGCTACTATGATTCAAAATTGGTAATGTTTTTAGTTTCAGGTTGGTCTAATGTACAGAATTAATACATGACCTTGTTGCTGTCCTCTTGGAGCTTATACTCATGTTCCTGGTATATGCTTAGTTTGGTTCTTGCACTATTATTTAGATAAGATAGTACTGATCTATCATTTTAGCTGATTACCATGCTTCACTTAGCACTATATTGTGGTACACATGTTTGGTAAAATAAGTAGTCGTGCAAGTCAGATATCACTTTTGCTGTCACTTTTGTAGAAGATTACTGACCCCATGAACCCATGTTCAACTTGTGTGGTTTTGGTCTTTGAACGAATACCCATTGATCTATTCATGCCTTCTTTTGCTTTTAGTTTTTCAAAATGAATGCCTCTCTGTTACACTCTGATTCTTTTTGCTCTCTCTCTTGCTTGTTAGTTCCAATGGGACATGGTGTGTCTACATACTGGACTGCTGGAATGACCAACACAATATGCTGGAATGCTGGACTGGCTCGAGTATGGTAATGTGCCGTCATACTTCCTGATTTCTTACACAGGGATACAGCCCTAGGATATGTGCATGTTTGTTTTGCCTGAGTAGATAGCATAAAATGGGTACACTATAGATATCATAAACATGTCACTTGCTGGAGATCTTTATTCTATTTGTTCTATCATGCTCACACTAATTAAAACATACTGTCATGTGTTATTTACATATTTTTATAGCAGTAATATTTGATTGGATATTGGAGTCGGTAGTATGTTGTTTTTACAAATTGATTCACTTGTCAATTAATCCCTCTTGTCTGTCTCTTTGCTAGTTATATTGTGTCTATCTTGAAAACCATTTCCGTAGATCTTTCATATTCTAATTTGCCATGCATGCCTGTCTTAAATCATCTACAACAACTTATTTGATTTTCTAGTTATAAAGTTACACTAAGTGATTTTCTAGTGTTTGATTGTTCAACTATATGTTCATGTAAGGTAGACATGTTATGTTGGAGCTATAAATTACTTTTCCTGATCCTAAATTTGGCTTGCTGTAATTTACAATGTCTCAATATTTGTGATTTGTTCCCTGATTGTCACAGGTTTCTTAGCACAGTGTTGGAATCAAGTCTGTACTTTCACCAATTTCTTCTTGGTCACATTTCTGTAGTTGATGTAGGCATGTATAGGCCAGTGTAGGATGTTGTTTTATTAGGTGATGTGTTCTAAGTCTGGAACATCGGCCTGATTATATAGAGCAAATCTGCATGATTTTCAAGCTATTGTGCTTAATGTCGCTTTTCCAAAGCTAATGTGCTACTCTGGTTTCTACTTTGTTTGTATGTTGTTGTTTTGAATTTGTGGTGGGTTCTTACAAGTATCCACCGGTTTAAATTCTGCCACCTCCATAGCTTTAGATTGAATAGTTGATGTTGTACATGCTTATTTTGGTGTTTGCTCTTATGCCGATGGTATTCATTTATATGCCTAACCTTTTGCTTACTATTCTGTTTGAGTTGTAGGAGAAGGCTCGCTAGTCTTCACAACACCAAGGCTGAGAGTACATCGACGAGAAGATCAAGGCCACAAGCTGAAGTTCCTGAAGAAGTTCGAGAGTATCATCACAGTAGCTAGCATTTATACTTTATGAGAGTTTTGTTTGTAGATTTGGGGTGTCCAAGATTTTTTGGTTGAACTAGTAGTGATGTGAACTAGAGTGGAATTTCACGTGTTCAATCTGTTCGACTGTCATATTGTTGTAATGAATTGATTTTGACATTTATTTAAATATTGTCATGCTTTTATCTCACGTTAGATTGTTATATTGGATATTAATTAATTAGCTATATGAAGAATCTGACAACTAGAGCCCAATTTCTGTGAAACTGACAATTGAGACCCATTTGATAAAAAGGCCGAAATTAGAAAATGATTGGATTGTAAGAAGGCCAAGGCCTAGAAAATAAATAAGGCTGAAATATTAAAAACTGCCAAAATTACTGGGCTGAGCCCATATAAGCGACCAAACTGGACTGGGCTGAATTCGATTTAAGACAGTTTAATTTCGTCATAATTTTGCCACGTAGGATCGGCCACGTAGGATCTGACTTGGCCAGGCTAGATGGCCCGTGACGATATTGGATCGTCATAGATGTTATGACGATCCAATATCGTCATAGACGGTTATGACGATTTTACCAAAAACGTCGTTATAGTTCATTTGCGACGCTCAGCTTTCGACGATCTCAAAATCGTCATAAACAGACTACTCTGACGATTTTGTGACGAAAATGGAGGGTCATATATAGCCAGATTCCTTGTAGTGATGGTGTGAGCATGTGCCAAGTCAACCCAAGCAAAGCATCAAAGGAGAATACCATAATACTATGCTTTTTGCATGCTAAAACAACGCATAATTTCTTTAAGGCACACTAAGCAATCCCAATTGTTTGGAACAAGACATGCTACAACAATAATCACTAAGCATAATGCTAAAACAACACCTAGCATGTCATGCTAAAGTCTAAGTCACAGTCAATGCAAGCTCCTCTTGCACATCAAGCAAGAACTTACTACTCCTTTCCAACACCAAGCAAACTTATTTGCAAAACAACACAACAAGACGGGGGGTCCAAACTACTTTATTCAAGCAAAATAAACAACCTAAGCAAAGATAACAAAAACTAAGATGCTCCAAGAACAACATAATTGTGCATGAAACAATAAAAACGAAGTGTCTAGACAGACCTGAGCTTTTTATTGATGAAGAAGGGAATGCCTTGGGCATCACCAAGCTTTGACGCTTGTACCTCTTGGATATTTCTTGGGGTGAAACCATGGTGGCATCCCCAAGCTTGAGCTTTTGTCCATTCTTCATCTCATTGCATCATTCTTTCTCTACACCTGAAATTTTTCCCTCATACAAAACCTCGCACAATCTTCATTATCAACATTTGTTTATTCAAAAGATATTAGACCACTGGCAAAGCTTTGGAACAGCAAGACTTTTCACTAAAAACACAAGCTACTGTAGTAACTCCTAGAAAAATCTCAATTCACCTAAAGAGAACTCAAAAAGGAATCAATAAGAAGCAAATGCAAATAATGGCAGAAATCTGGCAAAACAGACCAGCAGGTAAAAACCAATTTTTTCGAACATCTTTTGTTGCTCAAATAAAAAAGCGTTGAACTAACGAAAGTTAGCTAACATACTGGGGGATTTATTCGTAAATTTTGAGCTCAATACGAGTTACAGAGCCTCCTCACGAATATTTTTGGTGCAGGACAGAAATCTGTTTCGGGATAGCAACTCCCCAAATCTTACTTCCCTCTCATTAGAGGTCATTCTTGGCACAAAAAGCAAACAAAAAGGATAAGGAGAGGTCATTACTGAAGTAATAACTTCCAAGACTCAAGGAAACTGTTGGGTTATCTCCCAACAAGTACTTTTTTTTAATGCCTTTAAGTTAGGCTCAAGAAGCAAGAAGAATCAAGTATTTTCAAATAAAGAAGCATTAACATCAAATCTTGCTTTCAAAGGAGGAACAAAAAGTAACTTCTCTCTCCTCATAGGGAAGTGTTCAATACCTTTCTTGAATGTAAATTGATATTTGATGGTGCCTTCTTTCATATCAATGATGGCACCAACTGTTCTAAGAAAAGGTCTTCCCAAAGTAATAGGACAAGAAGCATTGTATTCAACATCCAAAACATAGAAATCCATAGGGACATAAGCATTATTAACCATAATGAGAACATCATTAATACTCCCCATGAGTTTCTTCTTAGCATTATCATTGAGTGGGACATCTAAATAACAATCTTCCAATGGTGGTAAATCAAGCATCTCATAAATCTTCCTAGGCATAATAGAGACACTAGAACCAAGATCACATGAAGCTTTGAGATCAAAGTCATTCACTTGCATATTAATAATGGGTTTCCAACTATCTTCTACTTTCCTATAAATAGAAGCTTTGTGTTTTAGCTTCTCTTCCTTAATCTTAACAAGAGCATATGTAATGTGCTTAGTAAAGTCAACATGCATATCACTAGCATCAGGACTTCTAGCAAGCTTTTGTAGGAACATAATCACTTCAGAAATTTGCAACCATCAATATCAAAGTCAAACTTAGCATCACTAGTAGTAGGCTCAATAGGCTTAGGCATAGTAGGAGGAGGAATAGGGACTACTTGTGGTTTAGTGGTGATGGTGCACACACTATTGTTTCTATCAATTTCAGCTTCCCTTTCCCACTTAGCATGAAGTTGAGCTAACAACCTAACATTTTCATCAAAAGTAACTTGTATGGAATGAGCAGTAGCAAAAGTGTTTTCCATAGTTTCAGGTTTAGCAGCCATTTTATTAATCAAGGAGGACTGAGCTTCAGATAAAGAGGATATATTTTTCTCAACAGTTAAAAGCTTTTCCTCTATAGTCTTATTGAAAGTGGTTTGTTTACTAATAAAGTCCTTGAGCATGACTTCAAGTTCAGAGGGGGCACTTCTAGCATTATTATAAGAGCTTCCATAGGAATTCCCATTATTAGGAGGATAAGGCCTATAATTGTTGTTGCTACCAAAATTATTCCTATAGGCATTATTGTTGATATTGTTGTTTCTAATGAAGTTCACATCAACTTGCTCTTCTTGAGCAACCAAAGAGGCTAAGGGAACACTATTAGGATCTAGAGGAGCTTTCCCATTAACAAGCATAGCCATAATAACATCAATCTTATCACTCAAAGAGGAAGTTTCCTCAACAGAATTTACCTTCTTACCATGTGGAGCTCTCTCAACATGCCATTCAGAGTAGTTAAGCATCATATTGTCAAGGAGCCTTGTTGCAGCACCCAAGGTGAGGCCCATGAAGGTGCCTCCAGCAGCAGAATCCAGCAGGTTCCTTGAAGAGTAGTTCAAACCTGCATAAAAAGTCTGGATAATCATCCAAGCAGTGAGTCCATGAGTGGGAAAATTCTTAACCAAAGTTTTCATTCTTTCCCAAGCTTGGGCAACATGTTCATTATCAAGTTGTTTAAATTTCATAATGTCACTTCTCATAGCAATAATTTTAGCAGGAGGATAGTACTTTCCAATAAAAGCATCTTTGCACTTAGTCCAAGAATCAATACTATTTTTAGGCAAAGAAAGCAACCATTCTTTAGCTTTTCCTCTCAAGAAAAAGCTTGAGCTTAATAATATCTCCATCTACATCCTTATACTTTTGCATCTCACAAAGTTCAACAAAGCTATTGAGATGAGCAGCAGGATCATCAGAACTAGCACCAGAAAATTGCTCTCTCATAACAAGATTCAACAAGGCGGGCTTCATTTCATAAAAGGTAGCACCAGGAGCAGGTGGAGCAATAGGTGTGCTAAGGAAATCATTGTTGTTGGTGCTAGTTAAGTCACACAACTTGGTGTTCTCAGTAGAGTTCATTTTGGTAAAAGTGAGCAAGACAAAAACAGCAGCAGCTAGAGCAGGAACTATTTTTTTGTGTTTTTGAATAAATAAAGCAAACCAAGCTAGACTATTTTTTTGGGTTTTTTTGGAAAGAGGCAAAGAAAACCAAGAAAAAGAAACAAAGCAAACTAAAAACAAAGTAAAGAGAAAGGAAGTGAAGGACTCCCCTAGTGAAGACGTCCTTAGCCTCCCCGGCAACGACGCCAGAAAAGCTTGATGCATCGCTGAATTGATGTAGGAGCGCTTCATTGGGAACCCCAAGAGCAAGGTGTGAAGCAGCACATCAGCAAGTTTTCCCTCAGTAAGAAACCGAGGTTATCGAACCAGTAGGAGGAAGGAAACGTCACACAGGTGTTGCAAGCAACACGAAGACCTGCACAACACAAACTCAAGACTTTGCCCCAACGAATTAGTGAGGTTGTCAAGCTCACCGGTTTGCTGTAACAAAGGATTAAATGTATGGTGTGGTAGGTAATGGTTTGCAGCAAGTAAACAAGTAACAGTGAAAGATGTATTGATGGTAAAGATTGGACCGGGGTCCATAGTTCACTAGAGGTGCTCTCCTTAGATAGACAACATGGCATGAAGGGTAAACAAATTATAGGAGGGCAATTAACAGGAACTGAGCAAGGCATAACAATGCAATTACTAGTTAGAAATATCCAACAAGATTCGATTGGGCAATATAACAAGATACATAGACCGTCATCCAACTGCATCTATGACTAGAAGTCCACCTTCAGGTTATCATCCGAACCCCCTCCAGTATTAAGTTGCAACCAACAGACAACTGCTTTAAGCAAAATGTGTAAGGTAAACAGTCCACATGTTCTATGAACAAGAGACCGTTGTTTTCTCCCTAGTGGAAACAACACATCTACGATCGAAGAGATTTCTGTCACTTCCCTTGGAAACTAGATACATGAACCCACTATCGAGCATAAATATCCCCTTTTGGAGTCACTAGCAACTACTTGGCCAAGATAGCTACTAACAACGGAGATTATGCAAGATCACAAACAACACAGACATGATAGAATCATAAATAAAAAACCATTAATCAAACCAACATAATAACCTCAATATCCATCTGATCCCCGCAAACATAACATGCATGATTACAAATAGATTAGATCAGAAATAGATTAAAACACAATATCCATCTGATTGTTTCACAATTCCCATACTACCCATAGATCAGAAATGTGAAAATTTTAGTGTAGTGATACGCTTAAGGTTGATCACGAAGCATAATCGGGCAGGCTCCGATCCAGAGTGTCACCACATTCAGACCAAAATTGCTTTGATCTGATGTCGCTAGCGGACAGACCACCATCACCGCCCAAGGCGGAGGCGCCAACCCCAGGTGCCGCTAGCACGGCAAATCTCACAGACGGTCCGGTAAATCGGACGCGTCCAGATCTCGAAAGCGGCGTCCTCCACAGCGGAGGACTGTTCGATGGCGTTGACTTTCGTCGGCGCATACACAACATTGCAAAGAAAATCAGGGAGTCCCCAAAATCAGCGGGGGTACTGATTCATCGGAGAGAAGGCGACGGGAGACTGAGGCCGGAGATAGAGGCCCTGAGAAGGAGGCGATCTCCATAGTTCGTGATGAATTGAGGAGGCAAGATTCGGTGCCAAAGGTAATCCAAATCCCCTACGACTCTGTTTTGGGAGTTGAAAATATACAGGAAAAAGCTAGCATGCAGATTACGAAAATTGGATTTTAGGCGATCGGATCTCGAAAATCTCAGGATACTAGAGGGATCGGTGGGTGCCCAGAATGAGGAGAAAATAATCATAATTAATGAGAATCGCTCACAAAATGGTAAGTCTGAAAACAGAGGGGAGAAGGCGTTTTCAGAAACAGATCAGATTCCTGTCGATTTTTTTCAAAGTTTTGAAGGCAGGATCAATTCTGCTGATCGGGTCATCATAGATGGGGTAGGGAAAATCTGGAAAGGAATTGCAATTCACCAAATACATGTACTGAAAGGAGAGGGCGGCCCAGGCTATATAGCAGACGAAGGTGGAGGGAGGTATTCTCACGTAATCCTTTGCAAATACACACACCACACAAAGACCATGGGCAAGAAGCAGGAGATCGCAGAAGGAAAGAAGAAGCAAGGAGAGGGAGAGCACAGTAGTGCGGGGGAAAATATCACCCCCTCGCTCGTCATGCTGCTGCCAGATCAGCTGCAATTCGCACTGGGACGGTGCAGGTTGCTGATGTGGGGACGGCGGCCTTAGAGAAAAAGAAGCTCATGGCGTCGGCGATTGCTGCGGGAGCAGGAAAGAAGAAGAGTGCAGTGAAGATATATGAAGACAAGGTGCCTGAGGATGAAGATGTCCTGGTGGTGGACTTTGCTGAGGCAAGGAAGGAGCTCAAAACACCATGGATCCTCATGGGCCGCTATAACACAAGGCGAGTCTTCAACACTGCTGGTCTGTTTGTTCGTATGCACCAAGTGTGGCAGTTACAAGGCGGCATGGTGGATAAAGGGATCGGAGAAAAAAGATTTCTGATCGTACTGGAAAATGAAGGGGATTACAACCACATTCTGAAGGGAGGACCTTGGATGTATCAGTACGATGCATTCATAGTCGAGCAAAATATGATGGAGTCTCGTCTGCTATGGAGGTACCGATCAACATAATGCCGATATGGGTAAGAATTCTGGACCTCCCCATGGCGATGATGACCCAGAGCTGGGGCAAAACTATTGGAGAGAAATATTTTGGGCATGTTCATGAGGTCGGCAAGGATAATCATGGGCATGTGTGGGCATCTTTCCTCCGTCTGCGCGTGGAGCACAATGTTGAGCACCCCATCAAGAGATGGATCCCTATTGCTGGAAAAGAAGGTAGCAAGGCAAAACGGTATGAGGTGAAATATGAAGGAGCCCCTCATTTTTGTTTCTTTTGTGGCATATTTGGCCACAATGAGAGATCGTGTATGCTACCCGAGGAGGAAAAATTTGTGAGGTACTGTGAGGAGAAGCGTGCATCACCCTTCAGGCATGGGGAGAACCGTAGCTACTATGTTCCTGCGAATGATAAGAAAATAAAGAGGAGCCTCCATTTCTCATCTGCAAGCTCTGGATGGAAGTTAACTCCAGAAGTGGACAGCATGGGAGCTATTATCGCGGGAAACAAACAAACAACTGAGCAGAGCATGGAAAATGAAGGGGAAGAAGAGGCGCGTGCTGTGCCGTCAGTTGTCCAAGATGTTTTAGCTGCTGCGGTGACCAACCTGAAGGTTAATGGTGACTCAGCCCCTGTTGGTATCACTAATGAACAGGTGACAAGAGCTACGACGATGGTTCAGGCGAAGATGCACGGCTCTAAAAATAACAAGACCTACAAGAAGAAGAAGACGGCGCTGGGGACTGCTGGCGGATCGAAGACGATGCAAGTTCCGTCCATATTGGACTTCCTGCGAGAAGATGGGAGTCGCCTTCCTGAAGAAAAAGAACATGGTGCTGGGTAAACTCCCTAGCTCAGAAGATACAAGCATGGAGGAGGGGAGCCAGAGTTCTATTCTTCGGTTCAAGGGTCATGTAGGGAAGATGAAGAAAGGGGACGAAGCAACCAGCCAGGAGGTGCAGCAGAACGCTCTGGAAGAGGAAGAAGAGGCGGAAAAGGAGGCAACCAGCCAGGGGGCCACTGGTCAACTGACAGGCGCGGAGGATCGCGCCTTTTAGGAGCCATGATCGCCATGGGATTGAACTCCCGGGGTGTAGGCGATCCCCGGACAGTTCAGGAGCTCGAACGCCTCGTGCACACTCACCGCCCTCAACTCGTCTTCTTATCGGAGACTCGTCAAAGGAAAGATGTCGTGGAAAGCCTTCGTTGGAGGCTTGGTCTTAAACACGTGGTGTCGTTTCAGGAGAAAGGGAAGGGGGGAGGTCTAGCCCTCTTCTGGCATGAGAGTGTAGAAGTTGAGTTGTTTAAAATAAATAGCAGAGTTATCGATGTAATCGTTAATGATCTGAATAAAGGGAATAAAATGGAGGTGCAAGTTTGTTTATGGTGAGCCTAAAACCCATTTGCGACATCAAATGTGGGACATGTTAAAAAAAATAAAACCATTGATGAATCCTCCCTGGCTTATGATAGGTGATTTCAACGAAACTATGTGGCAAAATGAACATTTATCAGAGAAAAAACGAAATGAAAATCAAATGTTGGATTTTAGAGAAGTCCTATCCTACTGTGATTTACATGATCATGGTTTCATTGGGACACCATGGACTTTCGACAACAAGCAGAGTGGAAGAAGAAATGTCAAGGTCCGGCTAGACCGGGCTGTTGCTTCACCGACTTGGTCGAACATTTATCCTCAAAGCTTTGTAAGTCACTTAACTTCTTCACGTTCAGATCATTGTCCTATCCTTCTTACTTTAGAACAAAACCCTGCTGTGAGTTTTCCTTGTCGTTCTCGAAGGTACGAAGCGTGTTGGGAAATGGAAGAAACACTAGTTGAAGAAGTCAAGTTAGCGTGACAAGGACATGGTAAACCAAAAGACCTAGGTGCTGTGGCATCAAACCTCTCTGGTGTCATGGATTGCTTACAAGACTAGAGCAATAAAACTGTAGGATCTGTGTCCAAAAGAATTGATAAGCTGAGAAAGAAACTAGAAAAAGTGAACCGATGCACCAACTGGCATATGCAGGAGGAGAAGAAAAGAATTGAGAGGGACTTAGACAGACTTCTAGAGCAAGAAGAGTTGTATTGGAAACAGCGTTCAAGAATTAATTGGCTAAAGGAAGGAGATCGAAATACAACTTTTTTTCATAAAAAAGCTACATGGAGGGCGCGAAAAAATAAAATTGAGCGTCTTGAGAAATCTGATGGAAGCATGACTGAAAATAAGGAAGAGATGGAGGCTATGGCTACTATTTTCTTCAAAGAGTTGTATACATCAGATCAACATGTTCAGCCAGAGATTGTTACAGATACAGTACAAGCCCAAATATCCCAAGATATGAATGAAAAGCTCTGTACTGAATTTTCTGATGAAGAAATTGGCAATGCACTCTTTCTGATCGGACCGCTAAAAGCACCAGGCAAAGATGGTTTTCCTGCAAGATTTTTTCAACGACATTGGAGTGTTTTTAAAGAAGACATTATCGTTGCAGTTAAAGAATTCTTTCAAAGTGGAACTATGCCTGATGGGATAAATGACACAGTGATAGTTTTAATTCCAAAGAAGAAAAACCCGGTATGCCTCAGAGATTTCAGACCCATAAGCCTCTGCAATGTCATTTACAAAGTGGTATCAAAGTGTATGGTAAAAAGATTGAGACCGCTACTTCAGGAAATAATAGCACCAAACCAAAGTGCGTTCATCCCAGGAAGACTAATAACGGACAATGCACTCATAGCTTTTGAATGCATTCACTCGCTACGGAAAAGCACATATGGGAAAGGAAAGTTCTGCAGTTAAAAATTGGATCTTGCCAAAGCCTATGACAGAGTAGACTGGAAATACCTTGAAGAAATCCTTAAAAAGCTAGGCTTTGTGAATCAATGGGTAACATGGGTTATGACCTGTGTTAAAACGATTACATATTCAGTTCGCTTTAATGGCAATATTCTAGAAAAGTTCACGCCAACTAGAGGTCTCCGGCAGGGGGATCCTCTATCACCCTATCTATTTTTATTTGTGGCTGATGGGTTATCAAGATTATTACAAAATGAGATTGATGCTGGGCAAATAAAAGAATTAAAGGTCTGTAGGCGCAGCCCGGGAATATCACATTTGCTCTTTGCCGATGATAGCCTCTTGTTTTTTGAGGCCAGCGTGGACCAAGCAACTAAAGTAAAGAAAGTTCTAAATAGATATGAAAAAGCGACTGGGCAACTACTTAGTCCGGGTAAGTGTTCTTTGTTGCTGGGGAATAAATGTACAGAAGAGAAGGGGAAGGAGGTGGCGGCCATCTTGAAGATACAAACTTTTGGTTTCGAAGAAAAATACCTTGGTCTCCCGGTACCTGAAGGACGTATGAAAGATGGAAAAATTCAGCCGGTCAAGGAGAAAATTAAAAAGCGGTTCTCTGACTATGCTGAAAAATACTCGTCAAGTGGTGCTAAGGATGTTATGATAAAATCGGTGATACAGGCAATCCCAACCTATCCTATGAGTATATTCAGGTTCTCACAAGGTCTATGTGAGGAACTCATGAAAATGACAAGAGAGTTTTGGTGGGGAGATGAAAATGAAAGAAGAAGAATGTATTGGATGAGCTGGGACAAAGTAACAAGAAGAAAGGGACAAGGAGGTATGGGTTTTCGAGATCTCCATCTTTTTAACCAAGCTCTGCTAGCTAGACAAGCATGGCGACTCATTGCTTATCCAGATAGCCTTTGTGCGAGGTTATTAAAAGCAGAGTATTACCCTTTTGAAGAATTAACGGATACTTCTTTTATCCAAAACCCATCTCCGTGTTGGCAAGGGATAATGTACGGTCTTGAACTCCTAAAAAAAGGCATTCTATGGCGCATTGGAAATGGAAAGAAGGTGAGAATTTGGAGAGATAATTGGATACCAAGAGGAGATATGAAGGCTACAACAAACATAACAAATTCAAGAGCGAGAAAAGTAGCAGACCTCATTAACCAAGATGCTCATTCCTTGAACGAGGACACAGTTAAGAGAATTTTCATGACACATGACGCTTATGAAATTATTAAAATCCGTCTTCCAAATCATGAGGAGGAGGATTTTATCTCATGGACCCTTGAAAAAATGGTATGTTCACTGTCCGGAGTGCCTATAATCTGTCTCTTGATATCCGTAATAAGACACCAACAAGTACAAGTACTAGTATGAATGGAGATAGAAGTTTGTGGAAAACCATCTGGAGTTCACGGGTACTGCCAAAAGTAAAGATTTTTACTTGGAGACTAGCTACCAACAGTCTCGCGGTTCAAGCAAATAGAAGTAGAAGGCTCCCAAATGTGTTGCCTACTTGTAGTATCTGTGGTATGGATGTAGAAACAGGGTACCATGCTACTATGAGTTGTATAATAGCAAAAGCATTAAGGGAAGGCCTAGCTGAATGCTGGAATTTACCACATGAGAAGGACCTTGTTTATACGGGTGATGAGTGGGTGCTTGTGCTGCTAGACAAATTAAACAATGACACAAGAGACAAAATGATGTTCATTTGGTGGAGGGCTTGGCATCACAGAAATAATATGATCTTTGGTGATGGTAAATATTCTATTGAAAATTCAATTGGTTACTTACAAAATTATCTAGTTACTTTGCAGAGAATAGCGAAGGGCAAACTCATAGTGGATAGAAAAGGAAAAGGAAAAATTGATAAAGATTCAGACAAATTTGTCACACTACAGCCAGAAGGAGGAGAAAGGGAACTTTCTTGGAAGAAACATGTTGATGGTTGATTGAAGTGCAATGTTGACGCAAGCTTTATTAGTGAGAATGAAAAAGGCGCATGGGGTGCAGTCCTTCGTGACAATAATGGCCATGTTCTTTGTTCAGCATGGGATGTTATAAATCATTGTAAGACTGCAGCGATGTGAGAAGCAATTGCTTGTTTGGAAGGTCTAAGAATGGCGGTGGCAAATTCTACTTCTAACATAATAATTGAAACAGATTGTGCATCCATTCTGGAGTCATTTAAAGATAATAGTTGCGATCGGTCAGAAGTCTGTCTGATAGCGAAGGAATTTAATTTGTTGAAGCCTCCTAATCGACAAATAGTTATTTCAAAAATTAATAGATCATGTAATAGAGTGGCTCATGGACTTTGCCAGTTAAGCCGTAGTGTGTTGTGTGGTGGTGTTTTACAAGGTGCTGTGCCGACCTGCATGTCGAAAGCGGCCTTGGATGATTGTAACCAAAACATTATTACCTGATTAATACACAACACATTTTTTTTTAAAAATAAAAATATATTAGATCTTGATCATGAACGGAGCTCACAAGATCTATACATGAAAGCACAAAGGAGGAGATACAACCATCTAGCTACTACATGGACCCATAGTCCAAGGTGGAACTACTCACACATCATACCGGAGAGAAGGCCTCCGGGATGATCTCCCCTCCGACAGGGTGCCGGGAAGAACTTTAGACCCCCCCCGATCTAGGGACGATGGTGGCGGCGGCTACAAACGGTTTCGTGGATATCTGATCGGGTACTCAGGGTTTCTTCATCGGGGGCTTCTTATAGGCGAAGGGGAAGGCCGAGGCGGCGGCCAGAGTGACCAAACCCTAGCTAGGCGCGGGCCCACCTATGGACACGCCTGGGGGGTGTGGCCCCTCTGGCTCGCCCCTCCGGCTCCCCTTTGGACTTCTTGTTCCCCACGGAAAGTAATTGACTTTGTTGTTTATCCTGTCCAATTCCAAGAATATTTCTTTACTAACTTTTTTGAAACCAAAAACAGCAGAAAACAGGCATCTGGCACTGTTGCAACTTGTTAGTAGGTTAGTACCAGGAAACATGTAAAAAGCACCCCAAAATGTGGACAAGTAAAGAAAAGTAGATACTAAACAAGCATGGAGCATCAAAAATTATAGATATGTTTTCGACATATCACACCCCGACCAGGCTGCCTGCGTCTGCCCAAAGCGTTGATCTTCCCTCCACCTCCCTAGCACTCCTTCATCGACGAGGGACAACAGCATCGGCAATGTGAGAGGCGGGAGACCTAGGTCCTTGTGTCGCCCGCGTCGCCAGCCTAGGGAGCGACACAAGGTTTTTTAGGAGGTTTCTGTCCAAGTGAAAATTTATTTTTTAAGGGAGAAGTTTTATTCCTGATAAAATAGTTTGATCATATCATCCAAGTTGTTCAGATAGAAAATCCAACAAATGGATGATGTCGGGGGAATTACCCCCGCGTATCCCAAAGAAGCACTCCAAGATGGATAAAAAAGGCGAAACAACAATAAAGATAAGGGCAAACAACAGAAATCCCGTCCTAGGCCGGCTGGAACCGCCCATCCGGCCCATTGTCGCTGCCCAGACGCATGTACCAGGAGACAAGGAGGAGACAACAGACATAGACAAGACCTGAAACATGTAGCCACGCTGCTGCTTACCTATGCACTAGTGCTCCACTATACAAGACACTATACATGTACACTATAGAAAATAGTCTCACACTATGCACTGTACCTATACACCATAGCAAATAGTAAAGTTATACCTCGTGGCCCGGATTTGTCCCTTGGGCACAATTTATAAGTGCACCAAGCACTAGTGCACACACAGGCCTCTAACACCGGTTCGGACCAGCCTCTAACAGCGGTTGTAGAACCGCTGTTGGTGGTTCGGTGTTAGAGGCCCCCCTTTAACAGCGGTTCTTATACGAACCAGTGTTAAAGGGTGGTGCACGTGGGGCTGCCGCAGCGCTCAGCCCCCCCTTTAACACCTGTGTCGCGGCAGGAAAAAGAGATAAATCTCCGCATGACAGAAAACGGTTTAAATATTCGCCAGCAGGAAAACGTCTAAATATCTGCACTGCTCGCATATTTTCGCGCCAGACGGGAGGGGAGGAGGGAATCGATCGGGAGCGGTATACACATACATCATCGTCGGTACATACGAGTACATGAATAATTAAGAAACTATTATTATACACAAACATCGTCATTGTGTGGTATTCTCCGTAAAAGTTGAAGCATCAAGTACAAGACAAACACGTTCAAACATATATACAACATTCATTTTGGTGGATATCTAAAGAGTTCTCCGCCAGGCATGACGACCTCATCAAGTATGAACCCCGCCAATTCCTCTTGAATGGCTCGTATGCGGTCAAATGGTAGGAGTTGGTCCCGCATCCGTTCGATCTAAATATATATGAAGAATGGGGTCTATATATATAAGAATAAAACTCAACACAATTGATGGTAATAAAATAATGTTGTGTACTTTGTTTACTTACTCTAAGTTGTTCTAGTGCGGCTTGGCCCGTCGCACATATCGTGTTGCGAATGAACTCGCAAACATAGTATCCACATAAATTATTGCCGGGTCCCTAATGCACGCACTTTACAAGAATAGAGAGTTCAATCAAAATAATAATCAATAAAGCATGATATAATGGAATTGGAAGCAGAATCAAAGAGATATGCAGACCTAGCTAGCTAGTATTACTTATATTTTGGTCTACAAATTTTAGTTCTTCTGACCATTCACCCATGGCCCTGCCTGTGAACCTTTTCCAAACCCTGTCCGGCAAAGAAAATGGATAAAGGAGTAATTAATTACTTGTTATCACGAAAGTTGCCGATCTAGTGCGATAATATGATTGAAATTACCTCTGAAGCATCTCTTTAAAGTCTGCCCATGGCTCTTGGTATTTTCGTAACGAGTCCATGACAAGGACTTTTCCTGAGTCAGGTTGAATTACTAGCAGAATAAAGTGGAACATACGCACGCATAACTCATCATCAATTACACTTAACATCGAGTAAGCCGAAACAGAATGTGTACAAGAGAGGGTAACACTCACGAGAAGTTGTAAGGCAATAGTATTTCCCTTTTGATTTGTTGTCTCAGTAAAGACGTTAGCAAGAAATCTTCTGTTTGCCCGGGTTTGAGTTTTACCACTTGTTCATGAACTCTATTTGGGTCAACGAACCCAATGTCAAAAGGGCCTCCTTTCATGCATCCCATAACCTTTTTCCTGCATAATAGTATATATATACATATATGGTGAGCATATATATACACATGCAATTAATGAATTGAATGAGATGAGATAGAAAGTAAAGAAATAGTACTTACACACAATAAAGGCTGATGGCAGCTTTGTCGAGTTCCTTCTGCTTGAATAGAAAATGCAAGTCTTGAATGTTGAAGTTGATCTCGTCGTCTCCGCACAAGAAAATATGATCTCTTATATGCGCTGTGATCCATTCTTCCTTTCTCGTCTTGTAGAAATCAAGGTACCATTTGTGCAATCTTCGCATCTTTGTGCATCTTTCTCCATGACTACTTGAGCTGTCATCATGTCCCTCCAAGTTCAGATATTGTGAGGTGTCCTCCAAGTTCAGAACTCAATTACCTCCTCTGTTACATAGCCCTTGGAGATGCTTCCTTCTGGCCTAGCACAGTTATGAACATATTTCTTTAAGACTCCCATGTACCTCTCAAAGGGGAACATATTGTGTAGAAATACAGGACCGAGAATGGCAATATCTTCTACTAGGTGAACCAGGAGATGCGTCATAATATTGAAGAAGGATGGTGGGAACACCAACTCAAAGCTGACAAGACATTGGGCCACATTTGTCTGTAACCCTGGTAGGCTTTCTGGATCAGTTACCTTCTAAGATATTGCATTGAGGAATGCACATAGCTTCACAATGGGTACTCGAACATTTTCAGGTAGAAGCCCCCTCAATGCAATCGGAAGCAATTGTGTCATAATCACGTGGCCGTCATGAGACTTCAGGTTTTGGAATTTTTTCTCTGCCATATTTATTATTCCCTTTATATTCGACAAGAAGCCAGACGGGACCTTGATACTACTCAGGCATTCAAAAAAGATTTCCTTCTCTGCTTTGGTAAGAGCGTAGCTGGCAGGAGTTAAGTGGCATCGTTTACCTTTCTCGTTCTCAGGATGCATAGGCTCTTCAGGGTCTTTCATACATTGCTGGTCCTGCCGTGCTTCCGGTGTATCTTTTGTCTTCCCATACACTCCTAGGAAGCCTAGCAGGTTCACGCAAACATTCTTCGTCACGTGCATCACGTCAATTGAAGAGCGGACCTCTAAGACTTTCCAATAGGGTAGGTCCCAAAATATAGATTGCTTCTTCCACATGGGCGCGTGTCCGGCATCGTCATTCGGAACAGATAGACTGCTAGGACCTTTTCCAAAGATTACTTCTAGGTCCTTGACCATACCAAATACCTCCTCACCGGTACAGAGGACAGGCTTCCTCCGGGTTCTCGCTTTACATTTGAAATGCTTGCCTTTCTTTCTTACTGGATGCAGGTTCGGAAGAAATCGACGATACCCTAGGTACACAACCTTCTTACATTTCTCAAAATATACACTTTCAGTCTCATCTAAACAATGTGTGCATACATTGTATCCCTTGTTTGTCTGCCCTGAAATGTTACTAAGAGAAGGCCAATCATTGATGGTTACGAAAAGCAACGCTCGTAGGTCAAATGGCTCCCCTTTGTGCTTATCCCACATACGTACACCTTGTTTGGCCCACAGCTATAAAAGTTCTTCAACTAATGGCCTTGGGTACATATCAATGTCGTTGCCGGGTTGCCTCGGGCCTTGGATGAGCACTGGCATCATAAAGAACTTCCTCTTCATGCACAACCAAGGAGGAAGGTTATAAATACATAGAGTCACAGGCCAGGTGATGTGACTGCAGCTCTGCTCACCAAAAGGATTCATGCCATCTGTTCTTAGACCAAACCTTAAGTTCCTTGCGTCACGTGCGAAGTCTGGGTACTCTCGCTCGACTTTTCTCCACTGTGACCCATCAACGGGGTGTCTCAACATCGCGTCTTTCTTACGGTATTCCATGTGCCATCGCAACAACTTGGCATGCTCTTTATTTCTGAAGAGACGTTTTAACCGTGGTATTATAGGAGCATACCACATAACCTTGGCAGGAACCTTATTCCTAGGGGTCTCGCCCTCAACATTGCCAGATCGTCTCTGCGATCTTATACCGCAGCAGTGCATACCGGGCATGCATCCAAATTCTCGTACTTCTCACCGCGGTAGAGGATGCAGTCATTAATGCAGGCATGTATCTTCTGCACGTCTAATCCTAGAGGGCAGAAAACCTTTTTTGCTTGGTAGGTACTGTCGGGCAACTCATTATTTCTTGGCAGCAGATTCTTCATTTTTACCAACAACTTTGAAAAAATGCGCTGTCAGTCACACCGTTCTCTGCCTTCCATTGCAGAAAATCCAGTGTGGTACCTAGCTTTTTGTGGCCATCTTCGCAAGTTGGGTACAACAATGTTTTGTGATCCTTTAACATCTGCTCCAGCTTCCCCTTCTCCTTTTCAGTTTTACATTCTTCCTTTGCATCAGTAATGGCCCCACCAAGATCTTCATTAGCGGGCCCATCTGCTACCTCTTGATCTTCATTATCTACCCCCATTGCAGTATCATCATATTCAAGATATATATTATGATAGTTGTCATCATCCTCTTCTTCTTTGTTGTCTTCCATCACAACCCCTTTTTCTCCGTGCTTGGTCCAACAATTATAGCTGGGCATAAAACCGGATCGAAGCAGGTGGGCGTGAATGGTTCTGGTATTTGAGTAGTCTTTCTTGTTCTGACAGTGAACACACGTACAACACATAAAACCATTGTGACCACGGTTTGCATTAGCCACAACGATGAAATTTTGGAGGCCCGTAATGTACTCAGAAGTGCGTCGGTCACCGTACATCCATTGCCGGTTCATCTGCATTAATATATAGTATATCAAAAATTAATAGGGAGATGACCATTTATATATAGTACATCAATGACACATGAAATGATAAAGTTGTCGACCTCGACTGAGAAGGAAAGAGCAACGAGAAAACTTATTTCGAGCTCTCGGGCATTTCACCGAACACCTCTTATACATAGGAAAAAAAATACAAACTAGCACACCTCTCACCCTCTTGCTAGGATCCAAAATGAGAGAGTGAAAAAATTGGAAGAGAGGGGTGTGGGCTGAGGTGTGTTATATAGCCCACCCCCCCTTAACACTGGTTCAATCCACGAACCGGTGTTAAAGGAAACTCTGTGCCCATCGGTGCGGGTTTTAACACCGGTTCGTGGCACGAACCGGTGTTAAAGGGGGTGCTCCTTTTTTCTGCACGGGACACGCTGGTACGGGCACGCCCTTTAACACCGGTCCATTTCCGACCTCAACCAAAGGCCTCGTTTCCACTAGTGAAGGGTGCTCGCGATGGAGGAGGATGACTTGGATCCAGACTTGGCTGGATCAATCGCCAGCTCCCTGGGATCTAGCTCACTCTCACACGCACACACATATTTAGCTCAGTCCATCTTAGATACAACTCCAAGAGCATTTTTGTAGCCCGGATATACAACATATACTGTCAGACATGCAAGAGTAAGAGTTTTACCTCACCACGAGGGCTCCGAACCTGGATACTTCCTATGTCTCACTACACTCTCTTGTACCCAATCTCGCCTGCGGATACCGTCACAGTCGCCTTGCTCGCTCCCACACCTCTATCTAGCCTTCTTAGGCAATGTTGTTTCCATAGCAACGACAGATGGTGAACGATGTAATTAACAACTTTATATTCTTTTGGATGCCTTGGATAATTTAAAAACATAGGGAGATCATTTTGGATAAAATAATAATCTAGAGATTCTCCTCAATTTATTTTGGTAGATCGGTTTTTGAAAGTAAAGCCGGTTGATATAACTTTTTCCCCATCTAGCGAAAAGTTATGGGCTCAAACGACTGGTATTTTCCATGTTAAATTCATTGCTATGATGACTAGTGAATTTGGCACGGAGACACGCCGCGTCCGTGGCATTTAGTCCAATTGTGTACATGGCTAGGTTTGATGTCGATATGATTTTCTAAAGGTGCCAAAAAACTAATATCGGATAATTAGAAAAGGGTGTAAAAAATAATATTATAGACATAGGATAACTTCTGTTGAAAAGTAATGGCGGGAAAGTTGTGTCAAAATATTATCATTAAGTAAATTAAAGGAAGAGAAATAAAAAAAAGACGTAGGTACCTACTATGGGGTAAAGTCTGCGTCCAATTTTACGGTAGGAAAGTTGTGCCAAATAATTGTAATTAAGAAGAACACAAATATATTTTCATAGACATAGGCTAACCACCGTCAGATAATTATGGCCGAGAAGGTGAGTCAAAAAAATATAGTCGAGTAGTTAAAAAGAAGGAACGTAAAAAATCACCGTAGACACATGTAACTATTCTATCTAAGAGATACGCATAGGTAACTATCGTTGGAAAATTACTATCCAAAAGTTGCATCGGAAATTACCGCCGAATAGTATAAAAAGAGCAACTAAAAACCAAAAAGAAAAACATACTGTAGCATAGCCATGTGTGCCTCGCAATTGGTAGTAAATAGAAGCATCTACGGTACTTTGATTGGGTGACAGTGGGCGTGGGAGGAGCTGAGAATTATTCCCGCCTTAGAAGGTGAGTCAAAAAAATATTGTCGAGTAGTTAAAAAGAAGGAACGTAAAAAATCACCGTAGACACATGTAACTATTCTATTTGAGAGATACGTATAGGTAACTATCGTTGGAAAATTACCATCCAGAAGTTGCATCAGAAATTACCGCCGAATAGTATAAAAAGAGCAACTAAAAAACCAAAAAGAAAAACATACTGTAGCATAGCCATGTGGTGCCTCGCAATTGGTAGTAAATAGAAGCATCTACAGTAATTTGGTTGGGTGACGTGGACGTGGGAGGAGCTGAGAATCATTCCCGCCTTAATATATGTATCTATTATGGCAAGTTTAAGCCATGCATCAACCCTCCTCTAAGTCAACTGATCCGAGGATCCAATTCCACAAGGAATAAAGACTTCATGCATAAGCTAAGCTGGTTTGAATCTTTTTTTTTTTAGAATCAGCTGGTTTGAATCTTGTAGACCGTAGTTAATGTGGATGTTTTAAGAGTTGTAGTTATTTACTCGGTTTTCTTTAACTTTTTTTGGGTTATCACATTTTCTATTTTCATTTTACCTTCTGGTTAACACTACTTTGTCTTTTTTTGCCAAAATATCATTTCGAACATAATTATATTTTTTATTTTTACTAAAAAATACAATATTTTTCTTGTTTGACACTACTTATAGAGAAGTGGGGAAAATGTTTTGTGTCACCAATACTAGTGTTTTTTGCATCGATAGTAATATTTTATTATTTTGGCAACATATTTGGTTTTTTATGTCTATGGAACATATTTAGTTTATTTTATGTAAGGAACATTTTTTTAATCCAACGGAATAACCTTTCGAGATACAATGCAAATTTATTTGACAAATGTCATACTATTGAGGCTAAACAATGCCGTGATGCACCCCTCCCCCTAGGGATATGAAGAACTACCGGTGCGTGACAAACTTGAGTTGGAAAAGCGCATTAACATAAGTGGACGGTCCGACTGTAAGAGGTCCAACGAGTGTGGCAAGAAAAAGAACGAAGCTCTTTTTGTTTAAAAAATGACTCCTTTGAATGGACGGGTCTTCTCAATTTGAAGGGACATAAGAGGAAATAAATGAGATTATAGATATGCTCTCATTTCCATATTAATGTGATGGAGGTAGCGACCGTTCGCTTCACCTAATACATGCTAAACATATGCAGACCATGCAGTGGCCCCAATCACACATCTTGCCCCACCGTCTGTCGTCGTCGCCATCGCTAGCCCTCTAACCCTCACCATCCCCGTGCTAGGTGAAATGAACATCTCTAACTCCGTTGTTTCCCAAAATGTTGTTCGTAAACATGCTATCTTCGAGAACGTTGGGTTGTCTACCACAATGAGACATCATTGCACGGCAAAGGGGACCATGGGCGGACACAGTGTCCCTCCAGCCCGGGCAGCCGCCTAGGCTTGCTAACGATGCAAAGCTTGCGTTTTTATAGATTTTTATAGCGATTTTGTCTGAAAAAAATCACATGTTAAGCTTATTCGTCCAGACTTCCAAAAGTTTCTAGGTCCGACACCGAAGGGGACGACGTTGAATCACGCATGCCTTCATGGAGGGTAATCTTGAAGTTATTTGGTGCTAAAGGCTGGAAGAGGTAGGTGGTTAGGGTTTCGTGATGCATGAGGAGGCGTGGATGGCACGAAAAGGCATTATATAGGCAATTGCAATGTCGTCAAATGAATATCTTAGGATCTACTCCCTTCGTTCAGAAATATAAAACATTTAGCTTTGTGAAATAAATGTATTTAAAGTATTTTAGTGTATAGTTTCACTTTGAACCTGTATGAACATATACACTAAAAGATATCTAGATACATTTAATTTACAAAGCTAAAACGATCTTATATTTCTGAATGGAGGAAGTACAATGGTGAATCCACTCGTGTAGTCTCACACTCTAATTCTGTTCACACGGTTACTTTAATTTCTTTTAAACAACCAAATCTCACACTTTATACATTGTATGTGACTGAATATCTCTGAAAGGGCCTATATTTATTGTCGATATATGTTGCAACCGCTATGTCTCCTAAGGATGACCTATATATATTCAAATTTTATTAGATCTACACGTATTACACAGTATACACATGTATTTATATCAAAAAAAAAAATTTGAACAGGAGCCCTAGAAAAAGCTGGAAGCCTTTCCATTAAAACAAGAAGGTGGAGCTACACATATTGACGCATGATTCTAAAAAAAAGATAACCAGGTCCAAACGTTTTACAAAGAGAACCCTACAAGAAAACAGAAAAAACAATCAGGTCCTCCTTCCACCTCGTCTCTGCAACTGTTTGGCCTCAGGATGGAGGTTGAAGGTGCGCCGGACTTCACCGGCAATCTCGATGGCCTCGATTTGGCTAGGATAATTGGCTGGCTGCATGCCTTTGATTTGGAACTACAGAGAAATTTGGCTTCACTTCTCCAAGAAAACCCATCACCGTTGCTACTCGAAGAACCCTCCCTTATAGTCGCAAGCGATGTGCCCAGGAAGAGATAAGACCCCAAAGAACAACAGCGACGAGCTCCCAGGATTCGTCAAGGCTGCGCCAAGAAACCGACCTCCCTCCTCAGAGCTCCTGCCCGAGATGAGGAGAAGACGCCATAGAAGATGTAGCAGCAACAAACCCAACTGTAAGGCCTCCAAGGGGAGAACAAGGCCGCAGTGTCGCCGGAGTACTCCCCCTCGCCACCAAGGCCGGCTAGGAGCCACTTCAACCCACCACGAACTACAGAACAACGGCCTTTCCCCTCGCCGCCACGGTCGGCCGAGGAGAACCGTTGCCCACAGGACCAAGTCCTCACCAAGCAACCAGCGTCGAATTAATTCTAGGAGGCGGTGGTTCTCAACTCCACATCCCACTCCGGCCATCTGAGCTAAAGAAGAAGGCGGAGGAACCCTAGAGCTGGCCAGATCAGGACGCCAAGATCTTCCCATCCGCTCCATCTACGGGATACTAGACCCACTACCGGCATCACGCCAAACCTACCACTAAACCTAGCTACTCCGGTGTCCCCCCTTCTCCAACTCCGTCCGGCAAAGCCGGTAGCGAGGAGTCGAGGGCGGCCCGACTCTTGGCGAGCGACTTTCGAAGAGAAGAGGAAGAGGAGCGAGAGTGGTGGGGAAAAACGCGTCTCCTCCCCCGTTAGGCCTTGTTTGGTATCAACGTTTTGTAGGGTTTTCTTGTGTATTATCCCAGGGGGATTTGGTGAAAACACTCACATCACCTAATCCACTTCCCCCATCCAATCCCTTCCTCACAAACCCCCTATCACAAAAACACATTGTTTGGGAGAAGGGGTTAGCACACAAGTGTTTCGGTAATAAAAACCTGACTTTTTTCACAATTTTTATCATGTCAAGCAGGATTATAGGAACAAGAACACCTCATCATTTTGTTACAAAATGATTTTGCCTGCGAACAAGAACATCTCAAGCATCACTACAGGAACAAAGACATATAAACCTCTCACATAGTATTACAGGAATAAGAACTCACTTTATCACAAAAATGGTTTTAACCCTCATATGAACCAAAAGCCTCACTTTTACTGTCTAACTGAACAAAGCTTTGGCGCACAAACTGGTACTTATCGATCTATGCAAACGTTTAGCAAGTTGGACACCTGAGCAAGGAAGGTAGGCGTTTTAGTTATCGGCAATTAAAAGACAAGAAAAAGACAGTAAACAGACTACAGAACAAACACCGCGTGTTCGATGAACACACGTAACTAATCATGCATGGGCTACCAAACTATTATTCCATTATAACTGAATCATACTCAATGGTTAAATTCCATTAAGATTGAGAACAAAGATGAACTTTCAAGGGAAGGTAATAATGTGAACTTAACTAGAAAAAAAACATATACATGACAAGGGAGAGAAAATGTGATCCGTTTGTTGCAAGGTATGTAAAGGATCAATCTAACAATATTGCAAGGCATGTTAAGACACGAGTAGACTAGAATTCATATATACACAATTACTAGTACTAGTTGAATCATTAGGTGTTGTCGAAGGGAAGGAGAACAACTGAGTGAGTGACCGGTTCATCAACAACAATGGCATGATGATGTATAACAGTGTAGACACTACAACTTTAATCACAAAGTGATATACCATGTACAGAGACTAAGTATTTCAAATCTAGCTAGCCATCTCACTTGACCATAAGTGTGATGCTTGTCTTTACTGAACAAAAGTTCACTTAATAGTTCTTGCTAAGCTTCTTAACATGTTCACATCACATACAAGTAGTAAGATCGACACCTGCAAACTGAAAAGGCTAAGCGTGCTACCTGCTACTCTACTCCTCTACTTTTCTCTTTACTTTAATTATCAAGGAACAAAGTTGAATCATCTTGAACTTTACTCTCTATCCCCTATACTGTTTCGTGTACCACATAAGCTCTGGATCCGACTCTGTCGATGCTAGAGCCGGCAGCGATTTAGTCCTCGACGCAATCAAAGAAAACGCCGACTTACCTGGATCCTCTCAGGAGTCAATAACTTCACAGTAACTTCGAGACTTCGACAAGGAGATGGAGGAGTACGAACAAGAACACGCCTCCAAGCCAACCAAGGTGAGCCGGAAAATTCTCCTAGTCCATATGCTAGCATGGATGAAGCTACACCTTGCAAGATGATATGGATACCGGAGATTCCTCCGAGGTCCACAAGCCAACCACTACGAAAAGTACCGACAGAAGTTTATCCCCCGGTACCGGACCAAAATCTGTCTTTGCCACTGCTACGCACGTTAAGGCTACTAGGCAGTCAAAGAAGAAGAAGAACAAGAATCCGACACCGGCAGAGCCGGACGTCGAGGAAACCAACGAAGAAAAAGTTGATGAAGAGATCGAGATGGAGATCCGATTAATACCACGCTGATCGACCCTCCTATGGATGGACACGTCGTCACTAAAGGTGCATGTGAAATTTACGGAGATGCTCTCACGATTCCAATCCCAACGGCTTCGGATCTTACTCCGGAGGCGCTGGAGAAAAGGGCTAGGGACCTGGAAAAACACCGTCTGTTTCTGCTCGAAGAGGCCGCACGCATCGTCGAGCTTAAGCAACAGTTAGACAGTGATCCTGCTGTTGGAGATATGCCCTAGAGGCAATAATAAATGTAGTTATTATTATATCTTTGTGTTTATGATAAATGTTTACATTCATGCTATAATAGTATTAACAAGGAAACATTAATACTTGTGTGATTTGTAAACTAAAATAGAGTCCCTAGTAAAGCCTCTTTATAATACTAGCTTGTTGGTTAATAAATGATGGTGGTTTCCCTATCATGAACATTGAGATGTTATTAACAACAAGATCATATCGTTAGGAGAATGATATGGTGGACATACTCCTATAGATAAGCGTAGCATAAAGATCAAGTCATTTTAATAGTTCAATTGCTATATGCTTTCTGATACATAGTAACCTAATTCCTTCGACCATGAGATCATGCATATCACCTTTACCGGATGGATGCTTTGATGAAATCAAACACCACACCGTAACTGGGTGGCTATAAAGGTGGCATTGAGTGTTCAGAAAGTATTGGTTGAGACACATGGATCAAGAGTGGGATTTGTCCATCCATATGACGGATAGATATACTCTGGGCCCTCTCGGTGTAATGTCATCCAATTAGCTTGCAAGCATGTGACTGGCTCACAAGGGATCACATATCGGAACGAGAAAGAGTACTTATCGACGAGGTTGAACTAGGTATGCGTAGATACCGATCATAACCTCGGATAAGTAAACTATCGTGAGACAAAGGGAAATTGGTATCGTATGTAAGTGGTTCATTCGATCGCAGTAATCGTGAGAAATATGTGGGAGCCATATGAATTTCCAGATTCCTCTATTGGTTATTGTTCGGAGAAGTGTCTCGATCATGTCCGCATAATTCACGAACCGTAGGGAGACACACTTAAGGATTCGACGTTGTTTGAGTAGTTATGGAATGATGAGAAAGAGTCCGAATGTTGTTCGGAGTCTCGAATGGGATTCGGGATATCACGAGGAGATCCGAAATGGTCCGGAGAATAAGATTCATATAAGGAAAGTCCTGTTTCGGAGTTGGGGAATGGTTCCGGTGTTTTCATCGGGAATGTTCTAGAAGGTTCCGGAATGTCCGGCACTCCGGAGGGGAAGGATACATGAATGTTTTATATCAAGTTGGTATGATTGCATCATGTACTAAGTGTCATCGCTGAACAAAATAGAGGATTTAATCAAATCCTTGTTTGAAAAGTCAAACGCCAATTTGAAAGTCAAACGGCTAATTTTGGGAAGTGGAGGGGAGGTGGAAACCGAGTTGGGGAGGAGTTCCTCCCCTCCACCGCCGGCCCACCTCCAAGACGAGTTGGGGAGGGACTCCCCTCCCTGGCCGCCTCCACCTATAAAGGAGGCGGGCTGCCTCCTAGCACACAAGATCCCCACCTCCAAACCCTAAGCCGCCGACGCCGCCACCTGTTGTCGCCGCCGCCGTCCTAGGGAAAACCGCCGCCGCCGCCTAGCAACCCTAGCCACCGGCCTAGCCCCCTCCTCGGCGTGTCTAAACCCTAGATCGTCGAGGGCTCTCTCATAGTCCACCATACTCGCTCCGGCTTAAGGCGGCCTGGAGATCTCCCTCTACTTCGGTACCACGCCAGTTGTCTTTGAATCGCGAGGAGAGTGCTACAACCTCCACCGCTGCTGAACAAGGAGAGGAAGGTCTTCGTCAGCACCGAACGTGTGACCGACTGATCAAGGGAGCGCCGAACGCAGCTTGGAAGGATCGTCTACGCGATCTTGAGATCGGAAAGAGTACGACTACATCACCCACGAGAATCCGCTCTTGTTAAACACTTTGGAATCTTCGAGGGTGAGTTATTCCATCAACTCGTTGCTACAATCTAGTAGATAGATCTTGGCTTGTTTGTTTGTATGCGATAGAAATTTTTTGTTTTCCATGCTACGAAACCCTACAGTGGTATAAGAGCCGTGTCTATATGTAGATCGGTTGCACGAGTAGAACACAATGGTCATTGTGGGCGTTGATGCTTTTATTGTCGATTGCTTTTTGTGTACTTTGCATCTTGCGGGATGTTGGGATGAAGCGGCCCGGGCTAACCTTACATGACATCGTTCATGAGACTTGCTCCACGCTTGACATGCAACTTGTATTGCATAAGTGGCTTTGCGGGTGCCTGTTTCTCCTAGCATAGTTAAGATCCAATTTACAACGGGTGACTAACAATACTAGTATCAATGTTGTGGTTCATGTTCGTAAGTTAGAACGACACTTATTGAAAGCCCCAAACCACGTAAAACATGCAAAGAAAGTAGAGGCGTCTAACTTTGTTTTGCAGGGGTGTGCAGTGATGTGATATGACCATGATTGTGATTATATTTGATGTATGCAATGTTCCTTATTGTAAGTTGGCAACCGGCAGGAGCCATATGGTTGTCTTTAATTTATGTTAAGACCCGCGTGTCTATTAAAAGTAGTTGTAATAGTTGAAGCCGGTGTACGACAACCATGGAGAAGCGTCATTGACCTTGATGCAATGCCGGAGATGATGGAGATCATGTTCGTGCTTGAAGATGGAGATCGGAAGCACAAAGAAGAAAGGCCATATCATATCACATATTATGAATTGCATG
The DNA here is from genome assembly GCA_023614405.1 of Avena insularis. Lineage (NCBI taxonomy): Eukaryota > Viridiplantae > Streptophyta > Magnoliopsida > Poales > Poaceae > Avena > Avena insularis. The sequence continues at coordinate 50,803,171 of CM042695.1, forward strand.
TGATGTTAATCCTTTATGCATCTTGTATTGCTTAGTAGACGACGGTAGCATTATAAGATGATCCCTCATGCACATGAATTTCAAGTCATAAAGTGTTCACCCTTAGCTAGCACCGTCGCTAAAGCTTGTTGTTTCAAAGCACCACGTGATGATCGGGTGTGTTAGATTCCGCAAGTGTATACAACGTGAGCAAGCCAGATTTGCTCATGCGGAAGCTAAGGTTTGATCTTGACGAGCCTAGCATGTACAGACATGGTCTCGGAACACGGATCACCGAAAGGTAAAGCATGAATCATATAGTAGATATGATGAACATGTCGATTGTTCGCCATTGAAACTATATCAACTCTCGTGATGATCGGTGTTGATGTGGTGGATTTGGTTCGTGTGATCACTAAAACAATGTGAGGGATATTGTTTTGAGTGGGAGTTCACCTAGATTAATTTAACTATTAATTAGAACTCAATTTGTCATAAACTTAGTCTAAACTATTGCAAATATGTTGTAGATCAATGGCGGCCCCTACCATCAATTTTAATGTGTTCCTAGAGAAAGAAAAGTTGAAAAACAATGGAAGCAACTTGTGGATTGGTTCCGCAATTTGAGGATTGTCCTCACAATGGTAATTTGACCTATGTGCTGGATGCACCATTGGTGACCCACGCACTGATGCCAGCGACGAAGTAAAGAATGTTTACCTCGCTCGGAAGACTCGGACTCCACAGTAATGTGCTATCTTGTATGGTTTAGAATCGAGCTTTAAAAGGTTTGAGAATTTAGACCCATATGATATTGTCGAGGATCTCAAATTGATCTTTGAGACTCATGCGGCAATTGAAAGCTATGAGGCTTCTGAAAAGTTCTTTAACTGCAAGATGGAAGAGGGCAAATGGCTGCAAGGAGCATGTGCTTAAGATGTCCGCACGCAAACAAACTTCAAAGCTTGGGTATAGTGATTCCTAATGCTTTGGGGATTTACCGTGTCCTCCAATCACTACCACCAAGTTACAAGAACTTTGTGATGAACTACAACATGCAAAACATGAACAAGACGTTACCAGAACTCTTGCCATGTTGAAATCTGCAGAAGTGGAGATCAAGAAAGAGCAACAAGTGTTGTTGGTCAATAAGACCACCAAATTCAAGAAAGGCAAGTCTAAGCAAAAGGGACACTTCAAGAAGGGTGGTAAGAAAGTTACCACGCCAAGGAAGAAGACCAAGGCTGGACCTAAGCCTGATACTGAGTGCTTTTACGCAAGGAGAAGGTCCGAAGCGGAATTGCCCAAAGTACTTGGCGGATTTGAAGAACGGCAACATCAAGAAGAAAGGTATATCTGATATACATGTTATTGATGTGTATCTCACTAGTACTCGTAGTAGTGCTGGGTATTTAATCGGGTTCGTTGCTCATATTTGTAACTCAAACAAAAGCCAGTATCAAACGAAGCTAGCGAAGAACGAGGTGACGATGCACGTGGAAAGCAGATCAAAGGTTGATGTGATCGCTATTGACGCTACCCCTTCATCTACCATCGGGATTAGTTTTATACTTAAATAATTGTTATTTGGTGCCTGCGTTAAGCATGAACATTATATCAGGATCTTGTTTATTGCGAGACGGTTACTTGTTTAAGTCCGAGAATAATGGTTGTTCGACTTATATGAGTAATATGTTTTATGCACATGCACCTTTGATAGATGGTCTATTCTTATTGAATCTCGATAGTGGAAATACACATATTAATAACATTGAGGCTAAACGTTTGAAATCAAGCGATAACTCGACCTATATGTGGCACTGTCGTCTTGGTCACATTGGAGTGAAGCGTATGAAGAAACTCCATTCCGATGGACTTCTTGAATCACTTGATTTCGAATCACTTGAAAGATGCGAAGCATGTCTGATGGGTAAAATGACTAAGACTCCATTTTCTGGTATGATGGAGCGAGCTACGGACTTATTGAAAATCATACATACCGATGTGTGTGGTCCAATGAGTGTAGCTTCGCGCTGTGGTTATCGTTATGTTCTTACCTTCACGGATGACTTGAGTAGATATGGGTATATCTATTTCATGAAACATAAGTCCGAAACTTTCGAGAAGTTTAAGGAATTTCAAAGTGAGGTAGAGAATCAACGTAACAAGAAGATTAAATTTCTACGTTCTGATCGTGGGGGTGAATATCTAAGTTACAAGTTTGGCAAGCATTTGAAGAAATGCGGAATACTTTCACAATTGACACCGCCGGGAACACCACAACGTAATGGTGTGTCCGAACGTCGTAATCGAACTCTCTTAGATATGGTTCGTTCTATGATGTCACTTACAGATTTACCGCTATCATTTTGGGGTTATGCATTAGAAACAGCCGCATTCACTTTAAATATGGCACCATCTAAATCCGTTGAAACAACACCGTATGAATTATGGTTTGGGAAGAAACCTAGATTGTCGTTCCTTAAAGTTTGGGGTTGCGAAGCCTATGTAAAGAAGTTACAACCGGACAAGCTTGAACCCAAAGCGGAAAAATGCGTCTTCATAGGATACCCGAAGGAAACTATTGGGTATACCTTCTATCATAGATCCGAAGGCAAAATCTTCGTTGCCAAGAATGGGTCCTTTCTTTAGAAGGAATTTCTCTCGAAAGAAGTGACTGGAAGGAAAGTAGAACTCGACGAGGTTGTCGAACCTTCTCTCGAAATTGCGAGTAGCGCAACACCGGAAGAAGTTCCTGTGGTGCCTGCACCAATAAGAGAGGAAGCTAATGATGATGATCATGAAACTTGGTTGAAGTTGCTCTGTGGCCTCGCAGTCAACAAGAACTCGTACCACCTGCATTGGTATGATCCCGTTATGAGTGTCATGTTGGTGGACAACACCGATGACCCTGCGACATATGAGGAAGCGATGATGAGCCCAGATTCCAATAAATGGCAAGAAGCCATGAAATCCGAGATTGGATCCATGTACGAAAACCAAGTATGGACTTTGGTGGACTTACGGATGGCGGAAGGTCACGAGAACAAATGGATTTTCAAGAAGAAAAGCAGATCGATGGTAATGTTACTGTCTATAAAGCTCGACTTGTCGCAAAAGGGTTTCGACAAATTCAAGGAGTTGACTACGATGAGACTTTCTCACCTTTAGCGAAGCTAAAGTCTGTGAGGATAATGTTAGCAATCGCTGCATATTATGATTATGAGATATGGCAGATGGATGTCAAAATAGCATTCCTCAATGGAGACATTGATGAAGAGTTGTATAATGCAACCCAAAGGTTTTGTCGATCCTAAAGATGCTAACAAGGTATGCAAACTTCAACGGTACATCTATGGATTGAAGCAAGCATCCCGAAGTTGGAATCAACGTTTTGATAAGGTGATCAAAAGTTTTGGTTTTATACAAACTTATGGAGAAGCTTGTATTTACAAGAAAGTGAGTGGGAGCTATGTAGCATTCTTAATACTATATGTAGATGACATATTGTTGATTGGGAATGATGTAGACCTTCTTAATAGTGTCAAGGAATATTTGAATAATAGTTTTTCAATGAAGGATCTTGGCGAAGCAGCTTACATATTAGGCATAAAGATTTATAGAGATAGATCGAGACGCCAAATATCATTGTCACAAAGTACATATTTGGACAAAGTTCTAAAGAGGTTTGGAATGGAAGATAGCAAGAAAGGGTTCTTGCCCATGTTGCCCAATACGACCTTGAGTAAAACTCAAAGTCTGACATCGGCAGAAGATAGAGAAAGGATGAGTAAGACTCCCTATGCCTCAGCCATAGGATCTCTAATGTATGCCATGCTATGTACTAGACCCGACATTGCATATGCTGTTAGTTTAACTAGCAGATATCAAAGTGATCCAGGAGTGGATCATTGGACAGCGGTCAAAAACATCCTTAAGTACTTGAGAAGAACTAAGGATATGGTTCTTTCTTATGGAGGTGATGAACAGCTCGTTGTTAATGGTTACACCGATGCTAGTTGGAACACCGATCCGGATGATTCTAAATCACAATCTGGATATGTATTTATTTTGAATGGTGCAGCAGTTAGCTGGAGGAGTGCAAAGCAAAGCATTGTGGCGAGATATTCAACTGAATCGGAATACATGGCTGCTTCGGAGGCTTCACAAGAAGCGATATGGATGAAAGAGTTCATTACAGAGCTGGGTGTGGTTCCTAGTGCGCTGGACCCAATGTCTATCTACTGTGATAACATGGGTGCCATAGCCAATGCGCAAGAACCAAGGTCACACAAGAAGCTGAAGCACATCAAGCTATGTTTTCACGCTATTCGAGAACATGTCCAAGATGGGGACATAAAGATTTGCAAAGTACACACAGATCTGAATGTGGCGGATCCGTTGACTAAACCTCTCCCGAGGGCAAAACATGACCAGCACCAAACTGCCATGGGTGTTCGGTATATTACCATGTAATCTAGATTAGATGACTCTAGTGCAAGTGGGAGATTGTTGGAGATATGCCCTAGAGGCAATAATAAATGTAGTTATTATTATATCTTTGTGTTTATGATAAATGTTTACATTCATGCTATAATAGTATTAACAAGGAAACATTAATACTTGTGTGATTTGTAAACTAAAATAGAGTCCCTAGTAAAGCCTCTTTATAATACTAGCTTGTTGGTTAATAAATGATGGTGGTTTCCCTATCATGAACATTGAGATGTTATTAACAACAAGATCATATCGTTAGGAGAATGATATGGTGGACATACTCCTATAGATAAGCGTAGCATAAAGATCAAGTCATTTTAATAGTTCAATTGCTATATGCTTTCTGATACATAGTAACCTAATTCCTTCGACCATGAGATCATGCATATCACCTTTACCGGATGGATGCTTTGATGAAATCAAACACCACACCATCGGGTGGCTATAAAGGTGGCATTGAGTGTTCAGAAAGTATTGGTTGAGACACATGGATCAAGAGTGGGATTTGTCCATCCATATGACGGATAGATATACTCTGGGCCCTCTTGGTGTAATGTCATCCAATTAGCTTGCAAGCATGTGACTGGCTCATAAGGGATCACATATCACGGGAACGAGAAAAGAGTACTTATCGGTAACGAGGTTGAACTAGGTATGCAGAGATACCGACGATCATAACCTCGGATAAGTAAACTATCATGAGACAAAGGGAAATTGGTATCGTATGTAAGTGGTTCATTCGATCGCAAAGTAATCGTAGAAATATGTGGGAGCCATATGAATTTCCAGATTCCTCTATTGGTTATTGTTCGGAGAAGTGTCTCGATCATGTCCGCATAATTCACGAACAGTAGGGAGACACACTTAAGGATTCGACGTTGTTTGAGTAGTTATGGAATGATGAGAAAGAGTCCGAATGTTGTTCGGAGTCTCGAATGGGATTCGGGATATCACGAGGAGATCCGGAATGGTCCGGAGAATAAGATTCATATAAGGAAAGTCCTGTTTCGGAGTTGGGGAATGGTTTCGGTGTTTTCATCGGGAATGTTCTAGAAGGTTCCGGAATGTCCGGCACTCCGGAGGGGAAGGATACATGAATTTGTTATATCAAGTTGGTATGATTGCATCATGTACTAAGTGTCATCGCTGAACAAAATAGAGGATTTAATCAAATCATTGTTTGAAAAGTCAAACGCCAATTTGAAAGTCAAACGGCTAATTTTGGGAAGTGGAGGGGAGGTGGAAACCGAGTTGGGGAGGAGTTCCTCCCCTCCACCGCCGGCCCACCTCCAAGCCGAGTTGGGAAGGGACTCCCCTCCCCTTGGCCGCGCCTCCCACCTATAAAGGGAGGGGCAGGGCTGCCCCTCCTAGCACACAAGATCCCTACCTCCAAACCCTAAGCCGCCGGCGCCGCCACCTGCTGTCGCCGCCGCCTAGCAACCCTAGCCGCCGGCCTAGCCCCTCCTCGGCGTGTCTAAACCCTAGATCATCGAGGGATCTCTCATAGTCCACCATACTCGCTCCGGCTTAAGGCGAAGCCCTGCGAGATCTCCCCTCTACTTCCGGTACCACGCCGTTGTGCTGCCGGAATCGCGAGGAGAGTGCTACAATCTCCATTTTCTGGAACAAGGGAGAGGAAGGTCTTCATCGAGTACCGAACGTGTGACCGATTGCATGGAGCGCCTTAGGAGCAGCGCCGGAAGGATCGTCTACGCGATCTTGAGATCGGAAGAAATGCGACTACATCACCCACGAGAATCCGCTCTCGTTAAACACTTTGGAATCTTCGAGGGTGAGTTATTCCATCAACTCGTTGCTACAATCTAGTAGATAGATCTTGGCTTGTTTGTTTGTATGCGATAGAATTTTTTTGTTTTCCATGCTACGAAACCCTACACCTGCCAAATATCAATCAGATTTCAAGCGACATCCAAACAAAACAAGGGGAGGTCCGTTTCTTGCCAAGAAGAACCCGGATATCCACAGAGACCTATTTGATAGTAAAACCGGAGAGAAGATCCGAGTCTACAGCACGTCGTTGGAAAACTCTGCTGCACCTCGAGACATCCTCGCCAATAATTTGTCTCCACAGCAGGTCCAACAGTGCGTTGTGTTGCTGGACAAAGGATTAAAGCAACAGAAAACAGCCGCGTCATTTGATGACCCACAAGTATAGGGGGTGTATCGCAGTACTTTCGATAAATAGGAGTGTCGATCCCAACAAGGAGCAGAAGGTGTTGACTAGTGGTATGGAGCAGGAAATCTCTGTAAATACTTAGCAAACGGATTTTTAGGGTTTTTTGATAAAGCAACAAAACAAAGTGCGAGTAATAAAGACAACGAGCAAGTGGCCCAATCCTTTTTTAGCAAAGGACAAGCCGGTGGAAATACTTATAAGGACCAAACGTTCTCGAGGACATGAGAATTCTATCAAGTGCTTTCGCTTCAAATAGCTGAGTACTCTTCTTTGGTGTTGTAAGTGTTGTGTGGGTGAACCTATGCTAACATACCGACCTTACTTGGACTAATACATACCTGTGATTAAATCCCCTGCAAGCATCCGCAACTACAGGAAAGTAATTAAGATATAAATCTAACCACAACCTTAAACTCTGAGATCCTATGCTCCCTTGTGCAAAGGTGCCCTAATGGGGGTTCAGGTTTCTGTCACTCCGGCAACCCCACAGTTAGTAGCCAAATACACAATGCATTACCCTAGGCCCATAAATGGTGAAGTATCATGTAGTCGACGTTCACATGACACCACTAGAAGAATAGCACCACAACTTAAATACTAAACCATTGAATAATAACTCAACACAAATCCACTACTAACAACATGACTTCTCCCATGTCCTCAAGAACTAAACGAACTACTCACGAGACATCATATGGATCAAGATAAAGGATGATATGGTACTAGATAACAATATGAACATGAGCAATAATCCAATGGTTCCACTCACAAGCATCAACTACAATAGTAATCAACACCGGGAAAGTTTCCCCTAAGAACTAAGCAAGTATTCAACACGATTGTTACAGCGGGATGGAGTAATGATGATGGTGCTAGTGGAGATGATGGTGTGGATGATGATGATGATGATCCCGATGAAGCCTAGCTTGATGATGGTGTTAATGGCGACGATCTCCCCTCTTCGGGCAGGAATTTCCCCGGAAGAAATCTGTCTGCCGGAGAGATCTTTCTCTCTCGGTGTTTTCCGCCCCGCAGAGGCGGCGGAAATCTATCTATGGTCGCTCTCATCATATTAGGGTTCCGTGAGGAAGATATAGGCGAGCGGGCGTAGTCGGAGGCCGGACAGGTGGGCCACACCTGCCCTAGGCACGGCCTAGGGGGGCCGCGCCTAGGGGGTGTGGGCCCCCTGTGGCCCTTCTATGCCTCCCCTTCTGGCTTCCTCTGTCTTCTGGGAAAATATAATTTTTCCATATTTTTCTGGTATTTTTCGGATCTTCACGAAATTGCATCAAAACACCTCTTTTTCCATCAGAATCCAGACTCCGACAGTTCATCCTCCAAGAATCATCCAACATGCATAAACTGATGAAAATACATAAGTAATACCTCATAATAAGACATATATCAATGAATAGAGGCAAATTATGATATAGAATGGTGATGCAAATTGGACGTATCAACTCCCCCAAGATTAGACATTCGCTTGTCCCCAAGCGAAAACTGAGCTCAATAAACATGTCCACAGGTTTATGGAGTGAAGTGTCGATAAAAGAATACGGACAAGAAGCATCACACTTACCATTACACAACTCATAGAAGAAAGCAAATCACCATTATATAACTTATCTTGTAACAAGTATAGGAGTCACAATAGAGATGCATAAAGATAAATCATAATTGGAATTAGCAAACTTTGTTCTTGGTTAGAGAACAACTGGCAAACCGTTTCACATAAATCTTTTGTAGAATTTTTCAAAACAGGAGCACTCTTTGCTCAAAAAGAGTTTTTCACAATGAAGGCTTTCAAAGTAATACTCAATAGATAAGAGTTTTGTGCAAACAAGGAAGATAAAGAACATGATTGAATAAATCACCATATGAATGCTTGAAACACAGCAACTCAAATGCTTGCTGGAGATTGAGAGGAAGTAGGTTTTTGACTCAACTTGGAAATAGGAGAAAGGTCCCTTCATAGAGGGAAGTAGGGATTACAAGTCATAAAGAGCTTCCAAAATATTATGGTACTTACTAGCTTTGAGCTCTCATTGCCCCTATCATAGGCATCCTGAGATGATTAAGGTTAAAGTGAACAAGGATGGAGTATATGCTTGACGAAATATAAGGGCAATCTCATGTCCCTTGAATATGAGGGCCACACCTCATGCTACTCAACTTCAGTTACCGGTAAGTTCTTGTCATTGTAAGTACAAGCGTATCATAGAGAACCGCCAACGGGGTACCCCTTGCACATGGTACAGGAGCTATCCCGTAACCAAAATGACAAGGCAAGCAGACAATGGGCATCTCAGCGATCTTTTTATTTACTATGCGCATAGTTTTTTTTATTGAGGATGCTTCATAGATAGCTCACTACGGTGATGCTGCAAGTTTCCACTATGATTAGGCGTGGCTTAGGCTAGCGGCCCAGGCGTTTCTCTAACACAAAATACATAAATCCATGGACTTACAAGCTCCCTTTTTATTTCACACCGGTGACATCCACAAAAAAAAGAGCACAATATCAACTGTGTACAGGGTACAACTGCAATGTTGAAAACTTTCCCCATGACAGCATGGTTCTGCTAATTCCAACGTATAGGTGCAAGCATATACAACTTCGATGACTGATACGTCCAAAACGTATCTACTTTCTCGAACACTTTGCTATTGTTTTTCCTCTAAACTTGTGTGATTTGGATGCAACTAACACGGACTGACGCTGTTTTCAGCAGAATTACTTTGGTGTCTTGTTTTTGTGCAGAAATTGAACTATCGAGAAAAATCCCGGAAAATATGCCAAAAACTATTTCTCACCAGAAGATCCACGGATCCAGAAGGGGAGACAGAGAGGAGGCCTGGGGGTTTAGACACCTGCGCGGCCCACCGACCTCACTGGGGAGATTTAACACCTAGGCAGCTTCTCGGCCTCCCTCCGCGCCTATAAGTTGCCTTCTGACCTAAATACTCAGGGGGTTCGATAGTTTTTCAGAAAGAGTTACGCTCCATCGCCGCCACCAGAAACCAAGATTCGGATCCAGAAACTCTGTTCTGGCACCCTGCCGGGACGGGGAATTTGTAGAGGATCATCGCCATCGTCATCACCAACGCATCTCCATCAACCACCGATGTTTCCCTCATCCATGAGTGAGTAATCCCCCGCTGTAGGCTTGGGGATGGTAGGGATTGGATGAGTTCTATCATGTAATCGAATAAGAATCGGTTAGGGCATAGTGCCTAGTATCTCTATTAGTGCTATTTGACTTTGTTGCAACTTGTTGTGCTTAATGCTTGTCACTAGGGCCTGAGTGCCATGATCTCAGATCTAAACTTATTACTGAATCATTATGATAGTATTGTTTGTGATCTTATCTGCAAGTTGTGTACACATATCATTGTCCGGATCCAAAGGCCCCAAAGTGACAATAATTGGGACAACCGGAGGGGATGGCGGTGGTGTGAGGATCACATGTGTTCACGGAGTGTTAATGCTTTGCTCCGGTGCTCTATTAAAAGGAGCACCTTAATTTCCAGTAGTTCCCTAGAGGCCCCGCTGCCACGGGCTGGCTGGACAGAAGATGTTATGCAAGTTCTCATTGCGAGCACGTATGACTATATTTGGAGCACATGCCTAGGATTGTTTAGTACTTGGATGCTTGTTATTTTTTATCTGCAATGCCCTAGGTCTTGAAGTTACATGTTTAGACTCTTCCATGCAGCGCCCGTCCATCCATCCCTATGCCTACCGCACTCGAATCCTACTGTTACCGTTACTATTACTATTGCTTCTGTTCACTGTTGCCGTTACTGCTGATGTTGCTTTGCTGTTGCTACTACCAAGTTGCTACTGATAAACTTCTGTGAGCAAGAACTATTTCCAGGTGCAGCTGAATTGACACCTCAATTGTTAAGGCTTGCAAGTATTCTTTGGCTCCCCTTGTGTCGAATCAATAAATTGGGTAATACTACCTGCGAAGACTGTTGCGATCCCCTACACTTGTGGGTCATTAAGACTATTTTCTGGCATTGTTGCCGGGGAGCATAGCTTTATTTGTAAGTTCACTTGGATCTATTATTGTTCACTGCTACTCCTTTCATCATGGGGAAGTCTCGTGATGGAAAGTTCCCTGTTTTACCATCCACTACAAGAAGAGGTACAGTCCTAAACACCTCTGCTACTCTTGATTCACCGTCTGTTATAAGTAAGCTTGTCACACCACCACCACATGCTCATGCTACACACACTGCTACTACTGTTGAATCTGAAACTGCTTTTGATAATCATGATGTTACTTCTACTGTGCTCGATGCGAGTGGTTCATTAGGTCCTTTTCTAGATGCTACTATGGCTAGTCTAGGAAATACCAAAACTCCTAGTGAATACACTATTACACCTGTTAGCTCACCTGAGTCTAGTGAGAGTTTTGATATTAATGATGGTTACATAGAGATCACTGATGAATTTGTTGAAGAGTGCCTAAACACACATGGTGCTAGTGCTATTAAGAGTCTCCTTGCTAGACATACTATTATACATAAGAAGTCCTATGATCCTAAGTTTGCCACCTCTCCCATAGATATTAAAGATAAAGATTATGATTTCTCTCTTGATTTAGCTTATTTAGATATTGTTGAGAAAGAACCTTTTTGTGGTACTGAAAATGAGAGTGTTGTGGCTCATATGAATGAGCTTTCTACTATGAGTTCTTTGTTCTCTGATGATTTTAAGATACGCAAGTACTTTGCTGCTAAGATCTTCCCTTCTTCACTAAAAGGAGAAGCTAGGGCTTGGCTTAATAGATTACCTCCTGGTTCCATTGATAGCCCTGATTGCTTGATTGCTTCTTTCTTCCATAAATATTTTCCTCCCAGTGCTAGACATGCTGCCTTGCAGAGACTTTTTGATTTTAAACAGGAAGAAGAAGAGAAATTGTCCATTACCTAAGAATGCATGCATATCCTGGATGTCCATTACCTAAGAATGAGTTGCTTGATATTTATTATAATGGACCAACTGATGATTCTAGGACCTACCTAGATAGTTTTGCTGATTGTGTTTTCAGGAAAAGGACTCCTACAGATGCTTAAGAATTAATGAACAAGATAAGCAAGAATTATGATGATTGGACGTCAACTGAGCTGAATACACCTGAGCCTATTACTCCTGAACCAGATGTTCCTAAACCAGTCCCAACACCAACAACAAAGAAGAGGGGAGTTATTGCATTAAATGATGAAGTGATGAAGGAAGCTAAAAAGTGTCTAAAGGAGTAAGGTATTAGAGCTGAAGATGTTAAGAATCTACCTCCTATAGAAGAATTATGTAAGCCAATTCCCCACTCATCTACTATTGAGGTACACTCTCTCCAACACTTTGATGAAGGTGATATTCCCTGTAGTAAGCCTCCTGATCAATGCTTAGAGGAACTTGACATTTTTATTGTTAAACAAGGTCATTTTAATAATCAGATTCAGAATCATTTATTGGAAAAATCTAGAGTTATCAATGAGTTGAAAGATATTGTGGAAAGAACTTCTAATGATATTAGAATGCTTTGTAGACACTTTCAAATGGTTCAAACCCAACTTGATCAACTTGCTAAGGTACAAAAGTATATGCTAGTTAATGCTTCAGGTAATAAACATGCTTATGGAATTAAAACTACGAGTGGTATAACTACTCAAGATCCTTTATATCCTGAAGGACACCCTAAAAGAATAGAGCAGGATTCCCAACAAGGTGAGGATAGTGGTAGTCCTCGTAAGAGAAAGAAAAATAAACATAAGGAAGTTGAAGAACCACTTGAACCTGCTGTAGATCCTAAGAGTATATATGTCTCTGATGCTGAAACTAAGAGTGGTAATAATGAAAATGATGCTCCTGATAAGGAGGAAGTTGAGGAAGAACCTGAGAAACACACTAATAACACTAGGTACACAAAGGGAGATTTTATTGCTAATAAACATTGTAAAGAGAGAGAACCTTGGGTGCAGAAACCTATGCCTTTTCCAGGTAAGAAACACAAGTCAAAGGAGGAAGAACACTACAACAAGTTTTGTGAGTGGATGAAACCTTTATTTTTGCAAATTCCTTTGACTGGTGCTATTAAGTTGCCTCCTTATTCAAAGTATATGAAGGATATTGTCTCTAATAAAAGGAAGATTCCGAATGAGGAGATTTCTACTTTGCTTGCTAATTACTCCTTCAATGGTAAGGTTCCAAAGAAACTTGGTGATCCAGGTATACCAACTATTCCTTGCTCCATTAAGAATAATTATGTTAGAACTGCTTTATGTGATTTGGGAGCTGGAGTTAGTGTTGTGCCTTTTTCTCCCTATAAAAGACTCTAGCTAGAAAAGTTGATACCAACTGATATATCTTTGCAATGGCTGATAAGTCAACTACTATTCCTGTTGGTATATGTGAGGATGTTCCTGTTCAAGTAGCTCATAATTGCATGGTCTTAACTGATTTTGTTGCGCTTGAAATGCCTGAAGATGATAATATGTCTATTATTCTTGGGAGACCTTTTCTTAATATTGCAGGTGCTGTCATCAATTGTAATCATGGAAAAGTAACATTCAATATTAATGACAAAGAGCACACTGTCTATTTCCCCAAGAAGGTTGTTAGAAGTTATTGCCTGAATTCTATTAAAAATATTGAAGGCATCAAGGTTGGAGAAATATATTGTCCCATTCCACAAGAAAATATTGAAACTATTATGATTGGGACCATTGCTATCAAGTATGAGGTAACATAATCACTTAGAGGAATACAAAGTTTTGTCTCATTTAAGATTGTTTTGGTAACAAGACTTGATCAAACTTGTTAACAAAATGATTTTAATGAACAAAATAATGCTTTCACTGTGGTTATACTTGCTCCCTTTCATTTTTCTCTTTTCCAATCTTTGCTCTTCGTCGTGCCTAACTTAAAGGTGTTAAAGAAAAGTACTTGTTGGGAGATAACCCAAGAGTTTCCTTGAGTCTTGGAAGTTATTACTTCAGTAATGACCTCTCCTTATCCTTTTTGTTTGCTTTTTGTGCCAAGAATGACCTCTAATGAGAGGTAAGTAAGATTTGGGGAGTTGCTGTCCCGAAACAGATTTATGTCCTTCACCATAAAAATTCGTGAGGAGTATCTGTAAGTCGGATTGAGCTGCAAATTTACGAATAAATCCCCCAGTATGTTAGATAACTTTCGTTAGTTCAACAGTTTTTGATTTGAGCAACAGAAAGTCTTCGAAAAAATCAGTTTCTACCTGCTGGTCTGTTTTGACAGATTTCTGCCATTATTTGCATTTGCTTCTTATTGATTCCTTTTTGGGTTATTTTTGGGAAATTGAGATTTTTGAAGGAGTTGCTACAGTATCTTGTGTTTTTGATGAAAATTCTTGCTGTTCCAAAGCTTTGCCAGATGTCTAATATATTCTGAATAAACTAATGTTGCTAATGAAGATTGTGTGAAGTTTTGTATGAAAGAAAAATTTCAGGTGTAGAGAGAGGATGATGTAATGAGATGAAGAATGGACAAAAGCTCAAGCTTGGGGGGAGCCACTCCGTGTCACCTCAAGAATTACTCAAGAGGTACAAGCGTCAAAGCTTGGGGGTGCCCAAGGCATCCCCTTCTTCATCAATAAAAATCTCAGGTCTTTCTAGACACTTCGTTTTTATTGTTTCATGCACAGTTGTGTTGTTCTTGGAGCGTCTTAGTTTTGGTTTTGGTTTTCTTTTGCTTTGTTTGGTTTTGCGTTGGTTGCCTTCTAAAAAAAATCGAAAACACCAAAAATATTTGTTGTTCTTCTTTGGTTTTGTGAGTTCTTTGCAGGGTTCAGCCGTCCTCAGTGAATTTTGGTTTCATGTTATCATTCAAGTTACACAAGTGAAGAGCAATAATGAAGATTAAGACAACTCGAGGAGTGTTAAGAGGCTGCTAACGAACTCTATTTGTTTCATGGAAAAGATTTTGTTCCTTGATGCATGCATATCCTCTAAACTTATCTACTTTCTCGAACACTTTGCTATTGTTTTTCCTCTAAACTTGTGTGATTTGGATGCAACTAACACGGACTGACGCTGTTTTCAACAGAATTACTTTGGTGTCTTGTTTTTGTGCAGAAATTGAACTATCAGGAAAAATCCCGGAAAATATGCCAAAAACTATTTCTCACCCGAAGATCCACGGAGCCAGAAGGGGAGACAGAGAGGAGGCACAGGGGCCCACCCCAGGCGGGCCCACCGACCCGCGCTGGGAGGTTGGCCACCCCAGCTTCTCGGCCTCCTCCGCGCCTATAAGTTGCCTTCGACCTAAATACTCGGGGGTTCGATAGTTTTCAGAAGAGTTACGCTCCGCCACGCTACGAAACTAAGATTCGGATCCAAACTGCTCGGCACTCGCCGGACGGGAATTTGGAGAGGATCATCGCCATCGTCATCACCATGAGTGAGTAATCCCCCGTTGTAGGCTTGGGGATGGTAGGGATTGGATGAGTTCTATCATGTAATCGAATAAGAATCTGTTAGGGCATAGTGCCTAGTATCTCTATTAGTGCTATTTGACTTTGTTGCAACTTGTTGTGCTTAATGCTTGTCACTAGGGCCTGAGTGCCATGATCTCAGATCTAAACTTATTACTGAATCATTATGATAGTATTGTTTGTGATCTTATCTGCAAGTTGTGTACACATATCATTGTCCGGATCCAAAGGCCCCAAAGTGACAATAATTGGGACAACCGGAGGGGATGACTATGGTGTGAGGATCACATGTGTTCATGGAGTGTTAATGCTTTGCTCCGGTGCTCTATTAAAAGGAGCACCTTAATTTCCAATAGTTCCCTAGAGGCCCCGCTGCTACGGGCTGGCTGGACAGAAGATGTTATGCAAGTTCTCATTACGAGCACGTATGACTATATTTGGATCACATGCCTAGGATTGTTTAGTACTTGGATGCTTGTTATTATTTGTATGCAATGCCCTAGGTCTTGAAGTACATGTTTAGACTCGTCCATGCAACGCCCGTCCATCCATCCCTATGCCTACCGCAGTCTAATCCTACTATTACCATTACTATTGCTTTTGTTCACTATTGTTGTTACTGCTGCTATTGCTTTGTTGTTGCTACTATCAAATTGTTGCTACTGATAAACTTCTGTGAGCAAGAACTATTTCCAGGTGCAGCTGAATTGACAACTCGGTTGTTAAGGCTTGCAAGTATTTTTGGCTCCCCTTGTGTCGAATCAATAAATTGGGTAATACTACCCGCGAAGACTGTTGCGATCCCCTACACTTGTGGGTCATCAATGACACAATGGTTCAAGTCTATTATGTAACATCCCAAAAATATAAAACAAGGATCATCAAACTCTAATCACTAAAATTAGGGTTAACAAAAAACTTTGATTAATTTAAATCATATGAATGCATGTGTGAATGTGATGATTTGATTAATGCATGAATGATCTTGTGTGATTAACCTAAATAGCAAGAAATGGTTTAAAGACAAATATAACATCATCTAAAACATTTCCAAACAGAAACAAATAAAGAGAAAATCAAAAACAATGCAAATAAAGCAAATGGTCATTTTTGCCAATCTTGCTCACTAGGTCACTTTGAGTGTTTCTAGTCCAAGATTTCAAACAGAAACTTTTCCAATTATTTTCACCCCTTGCAAGAACAAGTAAAAGTGAATCAAAGCCCACCTTTCAAACTTACAGAAACATTTGGTAACCTCATTTAAATCACAAATCAAAATTGAATCTTTATCATATGTGAAGATTACCCATTTTGAAAACCCAACCAAACCAGTGCCCCTTGACTAATCCAACTAACTAGACACTTCCTAGTATGTGCCTAGCAAACCCACCAAGTTTGAATCCAAAATTTAAATTCAAAGTTCTTGCGGCCATTTCATCAAACACCTTGCAGATACAAATCAAACAAACATCAAACACTATAGTGTGCAGTAAAATTGGCCTAACTTGTTCCCTCTATAGCTCACTCTACACTCTCAGTAGATGATCAAAGTAATCTAACTAGCTTTAGCACCACTGTGAGCAAGCCTAGCCATTAATGTCAAGCATGCCGAGAGCACCATTGCCACCCTATTATCGCCAGCGAGCTAGAGGCATCACTAGCCTCGCCAACCTTCTATGGGACATGCAGCACCGTCCACCGCCACCCACTGTCCCAGCCCCGAGCACTGCTAGCCCCTAGACCACGCGACACGCCCATGCCACACTCCTATGCGACCATGCTGAGAGCGCGCCAGTGCGCCACGCTCGACCAGCACCCACAGACCGGGCGCCGCCCTCGCCGCTTCCAGGGATGATCACCAGCACCCCAGTACCCCGCCAGACATGCCCGTTCGACGCCGCGCGGACCACGCGCACTATGCGACATTAAAATCATCGTCGGACCCGCTCAGAGCACTGCGACGTTCCGACCGATCAGCACCGCCCCATGCCGCAAGACCACGCCGTTGAGCTTCGCGATGGAGCACCGCACCGCCCCTACCGTCGCCCATGCCAATAGCCCTCTGTGTCGTCGACCACGACGAGCTCAGCCCGCGCCCGTCGGTCCCCTTCAGGCACTATAAATAGAGGCCTCCACCGCTCGTTTTCGTCACACCATCTCACTCCCCACCTCTCACTGACCACCCTCACTCACTCCCGAAGCAAGGCGAGCAACGCATCGCCAGAATTTGGCCGAAGCCCGCTGCTGCTGGAGGAGAAGGGAGCAGTCAATTGGAGCCACCCCAGGAGAAGCTGCCGGTACTAGGAGAACCTCCGTCGTCGACTTCTTCGTTCACCCCCGTCGCCCACCCTCGCCTGAGCCTCGGTGAGCCTCCCACGACTCCCACCTGCCGCGTTAGGGTTCTGTCTCGTCGGCGCTGCCCGACATGGACGATGAACCGTAGCCGTTCCGCTTCGCCCCTCCCCGTCTCACTGACGCATGGGGACAGCCACTTAACCAGACCGCGTACGCGCTGTGTGTAGTGGGCCGGCCTAGTAAAACATCCCGTGCGATCCAACAATTCAAATTAAGCTTTATTCATTTAATTTCAAACATAGTTCTGTACCTAGATTCAAAAATCAACCCAGCTCGATTCATTGAACCAAAATGCATGAAACCAATTTTGCTAGAAAGGTACTGAAATGCTTAATCCAAGCCCGTGGGATTCAAACCATTTGGAGCTATAGATCAACCATGGTAAAAATAACAAGGCAACAACTTTTCTGCATTCAAACATTTTTCAAAATTCAACCATAAAAGCTTTTGAGTTGATTCCAACTCTCAAAAATCACATTTGATCATACCTTTTAGAATATATAAACGAATATGGGTTTACTTACAGAAATAATGATCAAGTAATAAAAGAATGCCACATAGGCATTTCTAGCCATTTTAATTAATTAAAATAAAAAGGTTAAACCTTATTAAATTGTGACACCACTTTAAATCACATTCCCATGTACTGAAATATGTTGTGATGACATGTGTCAACATGATCCCATGTTTGAGTTGGAGAATATTAAATCTTAAGTAGTTTTTCAATGAGTAGAAATGGCTTTTCTCAAATAAAATAAATAAGACAAGTGCTTTAATCCTTGTGATAATAGTGATGATGCTAGATCATCTAGTGTGAACTTTTGGTGTGATGATTAAAAATAGTTAAATATTGTTTGGTGATTATGTACCTCATATTTATTTATAGACGCTAGTACCGACCAAGGATACGAGAAGGAAGGAGGATACTACGAGAAAGAAGCCGAGGAGAACTTCAACCACTGCTCTGCACAAGGCAAGCCTAAATACTACTAGTTGAATTAGCAAGCTAACACTTGCAAGATACCCTACTTTAGCAAGCTTATACTTGCAATTATGCAAGGTACTACTTCTTGTTACTATGCCAACTCTATGCCTTAAGCATATGTGATCATACCCACTTGATGACCCAATCCTAGTTTTACTTGCAAGCTTAATATTTTATTTTATTTATCAAAGCTTCTCTTAGAGTTTACATAGGGACTTGTAGATCCCACTTGTAGATTTTAGAAAGATAATTGAAGGTAGCATAAAGAGCATAAAATTTGGCCTAAGTTAGATAATCTTGATGTCATCCTAAGGCATGATATTGAACCTAGCTAATCCCCACTTATTCACTACCCCTCATTAGTCTTTACCCCCACTTGTAGATGCTAGTGCTAAGCATAAAACTTGATCAACTTTAGATGGGAATATTTGGTGAAAATGGTTATGAAAACCTTAGAATGATGAGTCATTCTACTGAAATGTTTGGACATGTGTTCTTGAACACCAGATGATTTTGATGATGAAAATGTTGAGGCATGAGCCTTAGCCCTTTACAAAACTGATGGTTGTCTGGATGCGATACCATTCTAATTTTACCGTACAACCACAATACCCGAAGTTTGGGTAGGGCTTGACTGGAAATTTATATACCTTAGTATGGGTTCCCTTGCGGCCAAGGTCTGAGCTAAGGCTACCTTGTGAAGATTGTACGCCTGTGAAGTACCCAAGATGGCAGTTGGTCATGGTTGGGAGGCCAAACTCACAGGAGAGGTGCCTATACTAGGGCGCGTAATTGAAAGGTTAGGATTGATTATCTGCATACTGAGTATGGTGAATTCAGGATTGTTCCTGACGGATGTATCGAATGTTGTGGTGAAAGTGTACAATCTCTGCAGAGTGTCAAACTATTTGAATAGCCGCGTCCGCGGTTACCATAATGTTCCCCCGTCAGATGTTTTCAAAATGACTTGTGAAATGAGTTGTGACTTTGACTTGACCACAACAGAGTTGTGACATGAAATGCAAGTTCCCACTTAGGTGTTATAAAACTTTCAACTAGCTTTCTTTGCTTTTGAACTTAGTAGAGGTAAATCTGGCTTTTTGCAAAACAGCCCTAGAGCCTAATATCCTACTACAAAAACCCCCTTAACTTGTTAGTATTAGTTTGCGAGTATTTAAAGAGTACTCATGGCTTTGTCCCTGGCTATTCCCGTGGCCAGACTATGAAGAGGAGTACCAGGATGATGGACCACAGGAAGGTTACGACAACTAGGATCATCTCCCATCGTCAGCATTGCCTGTGACCCTGAAGATAGAGCTTCGCCTACGCTATCGTTACTATTACGTTATTCCACTGCTTGAGTTGTATTAAGAACTGGATCATGAGATCCTTATTTGTGTAAGACCTTATGTATGGTGTGTAATGGATGATGTACTGTGATATCCAAATCTGTTATGTCTCGCAAAAATGGTAATCCTGGGATTGCGATGTATGGCATAACAGGCATCTGGGTTTAAAAATCCGGGTGTTGACATATTAGGGGCAAGAAAATAAGGTGTGCCATCAAGTTCGTGAGAGCTTTACTAACTAGTTTTCACATAACAAAAAATACTTTTTAATTCAAAAGATAGATGAAGCTTGAGAATTTGCTTGGGATAGCAATAATGCTAATAGGTAGATATGGTGGACACAAATGGCATAGGTTTGGTTCAAAGGGATTGGAAACATGAGAAGTATACCTTCTCAAAAGGTTTTTGGCTAGCAAGGCTGGGTAGCAAGCAAGAGAGTTGAAGGAAACAAGTAAACATACAAGTAATAAAGCCAAACATGCAATCTTCCTTGAAGACACAAAAGACACAATAATGCTTATGAGCCAACCAAGAAAGAAAATAGATGATACAAAATACCTGTAAGCTTTTTCTCTTTTTCCTTTCAAACCTCAAAAAGTGTTGCTACTGACCAGAGCTCGGTTTGCCAAAACCAATTTAGATCTACTTGATTCTTCCAAAGTGATGCCAATACTGATCAACAAGATCCATCATATAATAGAGATTGAAAACTAAAATAAGAAGTGCAAAACGTAAAAGATGAGATTTCTCATTAATATTCAATAAAGGCACTCACACCAAGGGATACATAGATAATCAACTAAAGGAGAGATACTTCCACATGCAAACCAACCTATAAGATAACTTCTCTACCATAGATATGAATCCACTAAAAAGGTAAAAGATAAAATATAATGATGGTGATACCGCGACACTCCCCCCAAGCTTGGAACAAGCCAAGGGGTTACCAAACCTGATGATGAATTACTCCTTCAGTGGTGGTGGTGTTCTCTTGATAAGCTCTTCAATAAGTTTCTTCAAATCCTCAAACTTGAAGGTAAGGGTACGAATCAGCTCCGAGTTTTGCTCAATGCAGTTCATGATCATGCCGGACCGAGAATCTCATTCCTTGTTATTCTTTCCCCATTCTTCCTCCTTAGTTCCTTCCCTGCATTGTTAGAACGAGGCATATCCCAAACCGAGGGCAAGTTCCTTTGGGCACCTGTTGGTATTGATGCTCATGTATAAGAGTACATAAGGGTTTCTTGGTACGTGGAGGAGATGACCGTGGATTGTAGATAAGACGTGGAGGTTTCCCTCCTGTAGACATCCGTGCTGTCCTCCTAAGCTTGATAGGGTTTGCCACCACTCCAATGCTTGCGACGGTAGCACGGGTATCCGGATGCTTGTCTTCCTCCATGTCTTCCTGATACCCTACCAAAATCTCCTCCTCCTTGGGGTTTTGAGGATCATCTTCCTCGGGCTTCTTGCCTTTGTCGTTGGCAGAGACTATGGTGATCTAAACTTGAGAAGATTTCCTAACAGAAACAGACCGAAACGAAAACACGATGACAACACGATGCACGAACCTCGGGGGATCCAGGGGTTATATATTACGAAGTTTCAATGCATAAGGAAGGTACTGGTACGAAAACGAGGCGGATACGGAGCTCGGGGGGCTCACACCCCCCTCATGAGCGGCTAGCTGGGGCCCGCACCTAGGGTGGGTGTGGCCACCCGGCCTCCGTTTCCCCCTATGTTCCGTCTCGTAATCTTCCATATGTATTAAAAACATCAAAAATATAAAAAAAATTGAACTTTCACGAACCTTCCGTTTTCACCACTTTTTACCTATTCAAAGACGAACTCTGCACATTCTGGTGTTTGCTTTCTAATAAATTCTTTCGGAGTCACCAGTTGAATTGTGTCAACGTCTTCATTATATGAATCTCTAGAAATATAATGCTTTAGTCTTTGACCATTCACCACCTGTGTTGTGTCATCCTTCAAAGAAGATATTTTGATGGCACCTGAACGATATACTTCTTTGATAACAAAAGGTCATTCCCATTTTGAGAGTAGTTTCCCCGCAAAAAATCTGAGACGAGACCTATACAAAAGAACTTTCTCACCAACATGGAACTCCCTTTTGAGAATTCTTCTATCATGCCATCTTTTTACTTTTTCCTTAAAGATCTTAGCATTTTCATAAGCTTCACTTCTCCACTCATCCAGATTACTCTAGTCGAGCAATCTTTTCTCGCCGGCTAGTCTAAAATCTCTATTCAATTCTTTCACTTCCCAATAGGCTTCGTGTTCTAATTCTAAAGGCAAGTGACAAGCTTTACCATAGACCATTTTGTAAGGAGACATGCCCATATGATTTTTATAAGCAGTTCTATAAGCCCACAAAGCGTCATTCAACTTTTTAGCCCAATTTTTCCTAGATCTATTAACAGTCTTCTGCAAGATAGATTTAATTTCCCTATTGGAAAGTTCTACTTGCCCACTGGTTTGGGGGTGATAAGCTGAAGCAATTCTATGGTTAACATAATATTTAGCAAGAGTTTTCCTAAAAACACCATGAATAAAATGAGATCCTCCATCAGTCATGAGATATCTAGGTACACCAAACCTAGGAAAAAATAACATCTTTAAGCATTTTTAAAGAGGTCTTACCATCATCACTATTTGTAGGTATGGCTTCTACCCACTTTGTAACATAGTCAACATCAACAAGAATATGAGTATACCATTTTGAAGGAGGAAAGGGCACCATAATTCATAGGCATCTCATTGCGTCTAGAAATGTTACCGACTCTTTGACATTCATCACATGATAAGACAAACTTCCTTGCATCCTTGAAGAGGTTAGGCCAATAAAATCCAGAATGTAAAAACTTTTGTGCAGCCCTATCCACAGCATGATGTCCTCCATAAGCACTGCCGTGACATTTTCTCAATATCTCTTGTTGTTCAAATTCTGGAACACATCTTCGCATAATACCATCCACTCCTTCTTTATATAAGTGTGGGTCATCCCAAAAGTAATGCCTTGGATCATAAAAGAATTTTCTTCTTTGCTGAGCTGTAAAGGTTGGAGGCAAATACTTGGAAACAATAAAGTTAGCATAATCAGCATACAAGGACTTTCATGCGGACTTACCCTTATTGCAGCCAACTGCTCATTTGTAAAACTATCATTAACAGGCAATGGGTCAAAGAAATGTTTTCCAAACGAGATAAATTGTCAGCAACAGGATTTTTAGCACCTTTCTTATCCACAATATGCAGATCAAACTCTTGCAAAATCAACACCCACCTAATAAGCCTAGGCTTAGCATCTTTCTTTGTCATAAGGTACTTAATAGCAGCATGATCAGTATGAATAGTAACCTTTGAATCAACAATATATGGTCTAAACTTATCACAGGCAAAGATTACAGCTAAGAACTCTTTTTCAGTAGTAGCATAATTCTTTTGAGCAGCATCTAGAGTCTTGCTAGCATAATGAATAACATTCAACTTCTTATCAACACGTTGCCCAAGCACAGCACCCACAACAAAATCACTAGCATCACACATAATTTCAAAAGGTAGACTCCAATCAGGTGGTTGAACAATAGGAGAATTAGTCAAAGCTTTCTTCAAAGTTTCAAAAGCTTCCTTACAATCATCATCAAAAACAAAAGGTACATCTTTTTGAAGAAGATTAGTAAGGGGCTTTGAAATTTTGGAGAAATCTTTAATAAACCTCCTATAGAAACCAAACCAGCATGACCAAGGATACTACAAATACCTTTTATATCTCTAGGACAAGGCATCTTCTCAATTGCTTAAATTTTGGCTCTGTCAACTTCAACGCCCCTTTCAGAAATTTTGTGTCCAAGAACAATCCCTTCATTAACCATGAAATGGCATTTCTCCCAATTAAGAACAAGGTTGGTTTCTTCACATCTATGCAAAACTTTATCAAGGTTGTGTAAACAGTTATCAAAAGAAGTTCCATATAGAGAGAAATCGTCCATGAAAACCTCCACAATTTCCTCACAAAAAATGAAAAATAGCAGACATACATCTCTGAAAGGTAGCAGGAGCATTACATAAACCAAAAGGCATACACCTATAAGCATAAGTGCCATAAGGACAAGTGAAAGTAGTTTTCTTGGTCCCAGGCTTTCACAAAGAATTTGAGAAAACCTAGAATAACCATCAAGAAAACAAAAGTGAGTCTTTTTGGACAACCCCTCAAGCATTTGATCAATAAAGGGCAAAGGATAATGATCTTTCCTAGTAACTTTATTAACCTTTCTAAAATCAATGCACATCCTATACCCAACCACTACTCTTTGGGGCATGTAACATCCCAGGATTTAGCATCTAGAAATAGAGAGGACACAGGTTTGTGCATTGCATTCATGCATAAGAAAATCCAGGGAATTTTCGCGCAAAACTAAAAGAGCTATGGAGGGATCGGGATCTCTCTTGTACTAAAGGAAACTTCGGAGCAAGTGCGATAGATTCCGACATGACCTTTGTAGAATTCTTTGTTTCTGGGAAAAATTTGTTCAAACATATATTTGAATTTCAAATGTGAAATTCAAATTAATTTATAAAATTCACAAATAAGAATTGGAAATATTTAATAACTTGAAATAAAATGATTACATAAATAATATAACAAGGATTCTTTATTAATATAAATATTTATGCATATAGTATTGTTTTACAATAGATAAATAAAATAATTCTTTATATAAGACATTGTCTTTACAATTAGAAAACAAATAAGTAGGAAAAAGAATTACAATTGAAATAAATAACAACATTCTTTATTACAACAATTTATATGACATTGTCCTTACAAAAGAATTGTAAAATAAATAAAAAATAAGTAAACTTTATTGAATTGAATACAATAATACAATGTTTTTACAACATATAAAACAGAAAAATAAACTACAATATTTATTACAAAGGAATTCCTAAGCTACTGTTTTCTGATGTCCTTCAATAGTTGACATTTTCTTCTTCTTGATCTTCATTTCCTGAAAGCACAACAAAAAGAAAAAGAAAACAAAACAAAAGTAAAATAAAAGAAGGATTAGTGGTTAGTTTTGCTCTGAGAAGTGAACAGTGAAATGCACTGTTAAAATTCATCATTGAGCTAATCTGTAAGGGAAAAGTTTCACCAAATTGAGCATCTGTTCTTATCCAGTGAGGGCCTCAATACAACATAATAGTCTTGGAGAGGGGCAAGTTTCACCATGGCAGTAAAAATAATAAGATAAAGATTCCACAAATATCAAGTTTTCACTTGATCTCATCCACACCAGCAGGTCCCACTTGCAAGCAGCTTGCACATCAACATGCAAGTAGCTGCTGTCAACACCACAGCAAACCAGGGAACCAGATAAGAAGGAAACAACCGTAGCCAACAAGTACCTGCCCACACTCCACAACACATCAACACAACACTACCATCAGAGTGTCATACCACACCATCACCAGCAACTGGTTTCTCCCAGGAGCCATCCAAGAGCTAGGAGGGGAGAAATTCACAGGGAAGGCAACACACTAGGAGGAACTGGTTAGCAGCTCACTACAGAGCACAAGCAAGATCATCAAGATCCACATCAGGAGGAGCAGGCAATAACTACATCACAGGAACAAAGTAGGCTAACTGATCAAGTGCTAGTACTGGCATAGAAACCTCAAGTCCAGCATCAGGTTACTACTCAACACCAAGATCATGATTAAGTATCTGTTTTTATCATTTTTTTAGAGAATGAGGTTGGAGAGAGAGAGAGCTCTCAGAATGGGTAGAAGTGCTACTCCAGGATCATCCTAGAGCTAAGATAAAGCCAAGTGAAAGAATTTGTATTTCAGCCACTAAACTAGCTTCAGCCTTTTTGCATCATGAGCTAAATTTCTTTTGACACCAACATCAACTACATCACTGTAGATGTTCCCAGCAGGAAGTCATGCTACCTGGGCTACCATTGTGCACTCTCCAAGGTTGGAGGTACCACAGTAGCAGCCCAGGACAACAGAAGCACCAGAACAATTTTCCTGTATTAGCTAGATCTCAAGTTATTCAAGCCAATGATTTTATCATTTTCCTAGACAAGTAGTCGAGGAATCATCTATAAAGGCAATCTTATCTGTTCTTATCAAATTTAAGCCTCAGACCATGCATCATTGGCATTTAAATTATAAATCTTAGTCAGTCAATCCAAATGGCAGATCAAGTTATCTCATTGTGTCACTGAAACAAAAGTTCAGTATACCAAGGTATGGAATGCCAACTATTTAAGCCACATCATTAAATTGTTCACAAGGTAGGAAACCACTTAGAATCATTTTCCTAGCTAAATAGCTAGAAATCATACTATATCCAACAATTGAACTCCTATCACATACCTTAAATCACCATTGTGTTCACTCCTAATGGGAGGCATCACAGTAGCAATCCTAAGGCAGTAAAAGTTCATCATCGGGACAACCTGTAAGGGCATTGCTAAGCAAGGTCACTATAGGATACATGAGCAACAATTTAAGCAATCATTACAGTTTTCCTGATCATCTGCTAGTAAGCAGTACATAAGTTCATATCATTTTCCTAGTAGTAACCTAGGAATCAAAATCATAAATTAGATTCACTGTCCATATGCATAAGAATGTTATATCTATTCAAGCCATTAAGTTAACATTGCAGCTGAGACCTAGGACAGTTCTTTTGAATCAACAAAATTGTGAACTATCCAAATAGACAGTTACAGAATTTAGTAAACTAAGTTTATTCCACAGTAGCCAATATCTTATAGGAATATTCTATTAACAGATTGATTCCATAACTCTAATGAGAGATGCATCAACAGCCATCAAAATAATCTGGGTAAACTAGCCATTTTAGCAAACAGGTTCAAAAGAAATATTTGGGATGAATAATCCCAAACAAAACCATCACTTACTATACCAACTGGTCTAGTATTGAGAGTGGTGGATTGTTTGCTGCATCCCAATCAGTCAGAGAAAACATTTATCTAACTGAAAATCATCACAACACATAGACATTAATCCTCACCACAGTAAACCAGCTCTAACCATAATCATTTGACATTAGGGAATCATTATTGACCCCTTTAAAGGATCTTATAGATCAAATAAGTAGACGCATGTCAACCACATAAACCTATAGAAGATATTGCCAGGGTTACAGAAATTTCACTATAAGAGGGTAAGAGTAGAAGATGTAGAGAGGGGAGAAGGAGTGCCTACCTGGGACAAGTCTAAGCTCGCCGACGAAGTAGAAGTGGTGGCGACGGCAGAGAGATGAAGCTCAGCATGGCGGCACAGCCACACGAGGTGAGCCATGGCGCTGCACTGCCTCATCCCACACCACCAGCAAGTCCCAGCATCCAAACTCCCTCGCCATATCATCGGGGTTGCCGAGAACCTCTCCGTCCCGCCGGAGTAATGGAAAATGGGGAATTGGGGTTTGGGGCTGGTGGTGGGCACGTAGGAGCATAATACACAAATCGAATTGGAGGGCTAGGTTCATCTGGGGAAGGCGGAGTCTGCAGAGTGTTCTGCCTCATGGCCGAATCAAGCCGTGGCGGCGCCAGAACGCGAGGAGAAAGGAGAGAGGAGGAGAGGCTTCGAGGGGATAAGGTGAGTGCGGGCTGGGTCGGTTTGACCGATCCAGTACCCCCCCCCTCTGCTGGGCCAATTTAGCCCAATGTTGGGTACTAAGCCCATTTCAAAATAAAATAAGAAATGAAATAAAAGAAAAATAAATAAGTTACCAAAATAACCTTTAAACATTTCCAGCTATAGAAAATTATAGATAAATCATAAAAATATATTTAATATATTAGAATTATCACAAAAATAATTTCCACCTAAGAAAAATATAACTTTACTTATTTAAGTTAATAAAATGCAAATAAAGATTAAACACTATTAAATCTTAAATGAAATTTCATTAAATAAGGAAAAATCCTAAAAATAAAAAAATCATTTTTGTGTATAAAAATAACTTTACTATTTTATAAAAATACTAACTTGGAGTTTTTACAAATAAAATATAAATCAAATATTTAAAGACACTTAATTCCTTGAAGAATTTTACAAAAATAAAGGTAAGACTTAAAAATAAAAAATCATTTTTAAGAACTTTAATAAGTATATTCCATTAGAAAAATACCATGTATATTATTCAAAAACATTTTAAGATAAATAAAACTCATTACTTATTTTAATCAAATGAAATAATCACTTTGTTAATTCTAAAAATTATTTCTTAAGTAAGGAATAATCCCATTTTCTTATAAAAACACTAAAACCTTTAAAGTTTGATTACTAAGTCTAAATCCATAATTAAAATAAAACTTAAATATAACTATTAGCCTTTAAATGTTTTTAAATTTTAAATTCAAATTAAAATCCTTTTAAATAAATATTATATATCACTCATGTATAAGGGAATGAATAATATCCATTCCTCAACCACTCTTAAAAAAATGACTTTAAACTCAAATAAATTGGTAAGATCATCTAATTATGCTCCCATTAATAAATTGCATATTATTAAATTTATCTTTCACTTAAATTAAAAAGGATCATCCTTAATCATATTTGCCAAAACCCTAAAACTAGATGCTATTCTAAAACTCATCATATCTTACAACTCACTTCTATTTTTATAGTTAACTTTGGTTTAAACAACCATAAACATTTCATTTGAAGTTTATTCATGTTTTAAAGTTAACTTTAGTCACTTGTATCGTCAATCATAATATGATAACTTAACAACATTCATAACCATCACCAACCCTAATGTAAAACCTAATAAATCTTAAGACTAATTAACCTTAACTAAATACTAGTTTTCTTCAAATGTTATTCTTTTTGCCACTTCACACAAACAAGTCTATATTAGTTCCTTCAGCTCTTAGAACTTAACTCAAGGACTTTTTATCCCAATCACCAGATAACAATTAATCACAATCACATTATTCTACCAGTATTTGTATATTTTGGATTGTTCACACTTAAGTTCCTTATCAATGCCATCCCTTATGAAATAAACTTAAAGATAAACCCAATCTTAAAGAAAATACCTAAGATCAACTTATTCAAAATACTAAGGGTTTCACTTTGGGAATTATAAAATTGCATAGCATTACTTATGCATAATGGCATCCTGCTTCTTTAAACATTAGTCCTTACCGGACTAATGATGCTGATTTCAGATATTGGATCTTCTACTATCTCGAAGACCGTGAGTGCATAGTCTTGCAATCACAAAAGGCAAGTTCACACTTGCTCATGTCCTTTGATTATTTTCTGTAAAGTATTTTGCAAATCCAGTGTTGTCATCATCTGTATTTGAAAAAGATCAGAAAACACTATTTTCACAATAATATGATTATAGGTTATTTACCATGAGGTAATAATCTACTATGAAAGTTCCGGTGGTAAAGGAACATATTATCTAGGACTTAACAACCAATGTCGCCAGTGATTCTTGCTCGTATATTACGCTGCTAACCATGAGATTTGGAATGGGACGGAGAAGTCACCGGATCAGCTCTTTTGCATGCATTGGACATCGCTCGCATTTGTAAGTTGCAGATCGTGGGTATAGCCGTTTTATACGGGGGAAGTCTACCGTGGATCTGGGATTACAAAAGACAGATATCTAGTGTTAATGGTTGTTGTGTGTATCCAACTAAGGTATAGCCGTTTTACACGGGGAAAGTCTATCTTGAGTTTGGACATCCAACAGTTGTGGTGTATGCGGGGTCGCGGAGAAGGACAGTGATTGGCTTGGATCTTAGTCTGGGCCTCATACCAAGGAAGTGTGAACGAGCCTATAACTCGGATGTGCAACAAAGCTAAGATCTCTCATGGGTAAAGTGACGCACCTCTGCAGAGTGTAAGAACTATAACTTGTTACTCCCTGCTCGAAGGAATCGCGAACGCATGGAAAGGAACTCCATGAAAGTTCTGGTAAAACCGTGAAGGCTGATGGACATAGCTTTTCAGAATAAAAGCAACCTTTGAAGAAATGTTAACGAAAACTTGCATTGCCTACGACTTATGGTCTGTGGCTGTAGATAGTGCATCAAACACTTCTCTTTAGTGAATTTGCTGAGTACGCTCGTACTCAAAGTATCTTCTTAACCCTTGCTAGATCTCGGAGAAACCAATGACGTTTCCAGGAAATAAGTCACTTGAAGAGTTGAAGATATCTAAGGGAGATCAACGGAGTCGAAGACCTTACCAGAATCTAGCGAAAACAAGCCGAGACATATCTAGAACCTACTTCTGTAGAATAATACTATAGTAGTACTTTTAAGCCTTACACATATATTAATAGTAGTACTTATAAAGTAACTCCGAGTGGATCTTTCTGGTTCTTTCTATATAATATTCCTCACTATCCGAGGAAGCTATCTGGATCTTTTGTAATATGCTATATGTAATATAAAGTGTTGTCTTGGACCCATGATGTTTCTGTTGTACCACTCTGAGGGATATAATGCGGATGGAATGGTGTTCCATTGGTATTATATCACCGACTATAGTGTACTACACCATGCAGTGGTATGTTGGGTCACCGCAGGTTATAAGCTCATTATTTTCATTAGGCACAACAGTTATTCCCCCTTTCTTGGGAACACAATGAACAGGGCTAACCCATTAACTATCAACAATAGGGTAAACAATACCAGCATCAAGGAGTTTTAATACCTCATTTCTTACCACATCCTTCATCTTAGGATTTAGACGGTGTTGGTGCTCAACAACTGGTTTTGCATCAGGTTCTATATTAATAGCATGCTGACATATAGTGGGAGAAATTCCTTTTAAATCATCAAGAGTATAACCCATAGCTCCTCGCTGTTTCTTCAGTATTTCCAATAACCTTTCTTCTTCCTTTCCTGAAAGTTTAGAACTAATAATAACAGGATACACTTTCTTATCATCAAGATAACCATATTTAAGATCATCAGGTAAATGTTTTAATTCGAAAATAGGGTCCCCTTTATGTGGTAGTGTGGTACCCAAATCTTTCACAGGTAGATTATGCTTAAGTTGCTTAGGCTGACGAAGAAAAAACTCGTCAATCTCATTCCTTTCCTTCATGAAGACATCACTCTCATGATCTTCCATAAACTGCTGCAAGGCATTGTTAGGAGCAAGAGAAATAGCAGAAAGTTGTTCAACCCTGAAATCCTCGTTAGTCCGGATGGCAATGGGTACCCGAAACCCGTCAACCCGATGGGTACCTGCATTAAATGGGTAGGGTCTGGTAAATAAAAATACCCGCGGAGCTTCTTAGCGGTGAAAAACTAGACCCGTCAGGTCTAGCGGAGGCGGGTATGGGGGTTCCAAACCCGCATACCCGGCTGTGAAACAATCAAACAATGTGCGCACACACCCAACCCATGCATGCACAGCCCATACACGCGATGGACACAACCCATGCAGGCACACAACCCTCACACGCGCGGACACAGGCCATAACCCACGCACGCAGTGGCGCATATGACCCAGATGCATTACACAACAGCCCACGCACACACACGAGACACGATCCAGACGCAATCCTCGCATCGCCCCCATCCTCGTCTCGTCTCCCTCATCTAGACTGCGTGCTGCTGCCGGGAGGGGCTCGTGCCACCACCCCTCTCTCTTCGCCCACCGCCTGCACGCTGCTGCCGCCCCTCTCTCAGATCCCACTGCCTGTGCGCTCCCGCCTATCCATGCTCCGACCGGCTTAGCCATCTCCTCCTCCAACTGCGGCGTGAGCCCCTCCTGACCCTGCTCCTCCTCCTCCAACTTTGGCGGGCAACCTCACGGCGTCGTCGCTTGCCTCTAGAAGCTCGTCGTCGCGGCCATGGGGCCTCTACATCACCTCATGTCGGGTATACCCGTCGGGTCCCCATACCCGTCTTGGGTCGCAGGATTGGGGAAATATCAGACCCGGTGGTGGGTACGGGTCCGGGTCGCGGGTGCGGGGAAGAGGGACGGGTGCGGGTATGGGAGGCCAAACCCGGACCCGAAACCGGCGGGTGCCATCCGGACTCGTTAGGCAGTTCATTTTCATAAGGAGTTTTAGAAAATTTGGAAAAATTAAACTCATAAGACTCTCCATCAAACTTAGTCAGAACTTTTTCCATCCTACAGTCTATGATAGGCCCACAAGTATTCAAGAAGGGTCTACCAAAGATAATCGGATAGGTTTTACTAGCTTCTTTACCAAGTACTAGAAAATCGGCAGGATATTTAATCTTACCGCAGAGAACCTCCACATCTCTTACAATGCCAATTGGACAGACTGTCTCGCTATTAGCAAGGTGAATAACCACATCAATGTCCTCAAGCTCACAAGGCCCAATTTCGTGCATAATTTCCCTGTAAATCTCATAAGGAATAGCACTAGAACTAGCACCAATATCACACAAACCATAATAGCTATGATCACCAATTCTAACAGAAAGCACATGGACACTAGCTTTTCTAGCTTTTTTAGGACGAGAGACAACATTAGAAGTGTCTTCACAAAAAATAATGTGCTCATCCTCTATATTTCTAGTGACAAGATCTTTCACAATAGCTACCACAGTTTCAATATTAATTTGCTCATCGGGCTCCACAGTTTTCTTTGTAATTTTGCTAACCACATTAGCTACGATAGAATGTTACTTTACCTTAGCAGGAAAAGGTATTTTCTCAACATAAGGTTCAGGCAAAATAGGATCAATAGTACAAACCTCCATGCTACCAGGAACATGGGTAACAATGTCTTTATAAGGATCATGGTACTTGCCCCACGCTTTCTTGGGAATTTCAATATAAGAGGCAAAGGCCGTAAAACATCTTGCAAGAACTTGAGGATCAAGACCAAACTCATTGCTAATATCACAGAAGTCATCAGTTCCCATAAAAGATTTAATGCATTCATAATCATAGTTTATACCTGACTTCCTTCCTTTGTCATTCTCCCAAGCTTCAGTGCTCTCTTGAATACGGTCTAGGAGATCCCATTTAGCTTCTTCCTTCATACGTGTGAATGATCCAGCACAAGAAGCATCTAGTAAATCTTTATCATGAAGAGAAAGCCTATCATAAAAGTTATTGATAATAATATTGTTAGGGAGTTCATGAATAGGACATTTAAGCATTAGTAACTTCAATATCCCCCAAGCTTGAGATGTACTCTCTCCATCACGAGGCAAAAAGTTATATATCAGATTTCTATCCTTATGAATCTCACTGTGAGGATAAAATTTTGAATAAAAGAGAGATGCCATCTCCTCCCATTCCATGGATTGTCCATTCTTCAGCAACTTATACCATTCTTCAGCTCTACCTTTCAAGATATGGAGAGTAACTTCTTCTTCGCCTGTTCAGTTGTGATACCTGCACACTTAAACAACCCACATAATTCATGGATAAAAAACAAATGATCACTAGGATGGACAGTTCCATCTCCTAAATAATAATTATCCATAACACGATCAACAATACTAGTAGGTATCTTAAAAGGATCTATCTCAATAGGTGGTGGTTCATCTACTAGCCTAATAGTGGTAGTAGTTTTCCCAAACAGAAAACCAAATGGGTTATCCATATTGGAAACAAAGCAACAAACAGAAACAAAAGCAATACTCATAGTAGAAGTTTTCTTTACCAGTTCAACACTTCAATAGCGCTTCACTCTCCGGCAACGGCGCCAGAAAATAGTCTTGATGACCCACAAGTATAGGGGGTGTATCGCAGTACTTTCGATAAATAGGAGTGTCAATCCAAACGAGGAGCAGAAGGTGTTGACTAGTGGTATGGAGCAGGAAATCTCTGTAATTCTTATCAAACGGATTTTTAGGGGTTTTCTGATAAAGCAACAAAACAAAGTGCGAGTAATAAAGACAACGAGCAAGTGGCCCAATCCTTTCTTAGCAAAGGACAAGCCGGTGGAAATACTTATAAGGACCAAACGTTCTCGAGGACACATGGGAATTATGTCAAGTGCTTTCGCTTCAAATAGCTGAGTACTCTTCTTTGGTGTTGTAAGTGTTGTGTGGGTGAACCTATGCTAACATACCGACCTTACTTGGACTAATACATACCTGTGATTAAATCCCCTGCAAGCATCCGCAACTACAGGAAAGTAATTAAGATATAAATCTAACCACAGCCTTAAACTCTGAGATCCTATGCTCCCTTGTGCAAAGGTGTCCTAATGGGGGTTCAGGTTTCTGTCACTCCGGCAACCCCACAATTAGTAGCCAAATACACAATGCATTACCCTAGGACCATAAATGGTGAAGTATCATGTAGTCGACGTTCACATGACACCACTAGAAGAATAGCACCACAACTTAAATACTAAACCATTGAATAATAACTCAACACAAATCCACTACTAACAACATGACTTCTCCCATGTCCTCAAAAACTAAACAAACTACTCACGAGATATCATATAGATTAAGATCAAGGATGATATGGTAATGGATAACAATCTGAACATAGGCAATAATCCAATGGTTCCACTCACAAGCATCAACTACAATAGTAATCAACACCGGGAAAGTTCCCCCTAGGAACTAAGCAAGTATTCAACACGATTGTTACAGCAGGATGGAGTAATGATGATGGTGCTGGTGGAGATGATGGTGTGGATGATGATGATTATGATCCCGATGAAGCCTAGCTTGATGACGGTGTTGATGGCGACGATCTCCCCTCTCTGGGAAGGAATTTCCCCGGCAGAAATTTGTCCGCCGGAGAGATCTTTCTCTCTCGATGTTTTCCGTCCCACAGAGGCGGCGGAAATCTATCTGTGGTCGCTCTCCTTGTATTAGGGTTCCGTGAGGAAGATATAGGCGAGAGGTCATAGTCGGAGGCCGGGCAGGTGGGCCACACCTGCCCTAGGCGCGACCTAGGGGGGACCCGCGCCTAGAGGGGTGTGGGCCCCCTGTGTCCCTTCTACGCCTCCCCTTCTGGCTTCCTCTATCTTCTGGGAAAATATAATTTTCCCGTATTTTTCTGGTATTTTTCTGATCTTCGCGAAATTGCATCAAAACACCTCTTTTTTCATCAGAATCCAGACTCCGGTAGTTCATCCTCCAAGAATCATCCAACATGCATAAACAGATGAAAAGACGTAAGTAATACCTCATAATAAGACATATATCAATGAATAGAGGCAAATTATGATATAGAATGGTGATGCAAATTAGACGTATCATCATTCAGTGGCAAGCTGACCTCAAAGTCGGAATTTTGCCACACTGGCACAAACCAAAGCACTGACGGAAGGCTCCGCAGGGATACAGATCAGCACTATCTTCCTCACGGAGAAGAAGAGAATTCAAGGACCGGCTCAAACGGCACTCTCGCAGGCCGGCACGTGACTGGGCAAGAGTTATTCCGGCTGCGTGCGAAGATGCCATTAGGGCAATGGTTCCTCATCAGGACCATCATCAGCAAAACAACCGCCATAGAGAAGACCTGGAAGCATGCCGCCAGCGATAAGAGAAAGATCGGCTACGGATGCCACCACCGAGCCGTCCGGCTAGTAACGCCGGACGAAGAGATGATCTGGACCGTCCCGAATCAAGCAGGGACGGAGCCCGAAGACACCGACATCGGAGTCAGCATAATGAGGCTCCACCCGCCACCACAGCGTAACCTAGCCGGAAATAATCCACCAGGGCCACCCTCGCCCCCAGGCAGCGACCATGAAGGATCCCGACGTACCCATGGAAGCTGCAGGGGCGGAGGCGGCAATGGTGAGAGGAGAGGCAAAAATCTGACTCCGCCACGCAGAAGCCGTGAGCCTCCGAGGCGCAGATCTCTCTTGCCAAACGACGCTCGCCATCACATTGAGTCAAACATAGAGGCGCCATGGTACGAGGAATAAGATGTGTACGTGGGACCCAAGTGCTTTGGCCTACACATACGTCAGACCAAATTTCCGGTTGACTTTGGTATTGCCAAACACATTCATCCCTATGGCGACACGGCTCGGCCAGATACATGGCTCCAGGATTTCTTCCAGGCCTGCTGCATCGCCAAAGGCAGAAATAGCCTGGTCGCAGTCCGATATCTCCCACTTATGCTAAGGAAGACGACTCGATCATGGCTCAATGAACTGCCGGAGAATTCAATTCGTAACTGGTATGATATGCAAAATGCGTTCTTTTCAAACTTCGAGGGAACATATAGGAGGCCCTGCATAGTCGGATACTTGCAACGTTGCATACAAAAACCTGGAGAAACCTGCCGGACTACCTCGGACGCTGGATTTACACAAAGAAATCCTGTGAAGGACTAAACAAGCAAACCGCGATAGAAGCTTTCATCGCAGGACTCTTAGTCAGAATTTTGCGTCACAGACTGAAGCGTGACCACGTCACAGATTTGGGAGAGATGATAGAGACGACAAGCAAATATGCTGATGCCGACGATGATTCAGAAGGGCTGCTAAATATTCTGGCCAATCCCAATGCGGCCCAACAGCCAAAACAACAAGCTCAGAAGTGCAAGAACACCTCAGATGAAAACCGGCTTTAGACAACACAGCTGTCAACGCAACGTTTGGATCTGGCGGACGAGGAGGGCGCGGAGGTGTAGGGTTCGCAGCATAGAAAACAAAAAATTTCCTACGATGGGAACAACTATGTACCAAGATCTATCTACTAGATAAAAACAACGGGCGGATGTATATCCGTAGAGAACATACCCTTGCAGACCGACAAAGCTTAACGAGTCCAAACTCGTGGTTGATGTAGACGATCTCTTGCCGATCTCAAGATCGAGAGGAAGTCCTAGCGCCGCAAAACAGCAGCGCATCCATGCTCGCACAAACGTTCGAGGCACCGAGCAATCTCCGCCTCCTCGCTCCAGCGATGCAGCGGAAGCACAAATCTTTCTTGCCGAATAGCCACCGGGAACATGTATCTCGCTAGTCCGAGACCATGGGGAATAAATTCTAGAGGGGGAGAGAGATCCTTCACGAGGAGGTGTGAGTGAGAGAGAGGGAGGGGGCTCCTTTTATAGGGAGAGGGGGGCACCCAAGGGCCATGCGCCCAGCCATGGGGCTGCCCCCACCTCTTCCACATTCATGTGGGTGGACATTCCACTCACTCAAATGCCTTTCAATTCCCTCCACTAAAAAACCCACTCAAATTCCCATTAAATTTCCACCAAATTTAATGCAAACTCTCATTAAATAAAACTCCTTTTATTTATTCAGAATTTTGTCAATTACTTTAATGACAAACATTCACATATAACCCCTTGCTAGTATTTCATTTCACATGCGAAACACTTTGCAATTTCACCCAAAACCCCGTTTGGTATCTAGTGAAATAAATTCCTGCTTGCTATTCTTTTCGCATGAAACTTTTGCTCCAAATGGATGTCGGTGTCTCTTAAGTGTGTCACCCTACGGTTCATGAATAATGCGGACATGATCGAGACCCTCTCGGATCAATAATCGAGCGGGATCTGGAGACCCATACTGACTCCCACACATTCAACGATGACTTTCTTGTGATCGTCGGAACCTTTTACGCTAGTATCTTAATCCCTTTGTTTCACGATATATTACATGTCCAAGATTTGATCATAGGTATCTCCATACCTAGTTTGATCTCGTTACTGACATGCACTCTTTTCTTGTTCCCGTGATATAACATTCTAGTGATCAAATCACTTGCTTGCAAGCTAATCAATGTGATATCACCGAGAGGGCCCAGAGTATATCTATCCGTCATCGGGATGAACAAATTCCACTCTCGATCCATGGGCCTCAACATAACACTTTATTAGTTCTGAATCCATCTTTATAATCACCCTGTTACGGTGTGACGTTTGATGTTATCAAGAAACTCTTCCGGTGTTAGTGATTGACATGATCTCGTGGTCTAAGGATTAGGATCACTTAGTAAGTTGTTATAGCAATATAAACTCAATGGCTTTGATCGTAATGCTATACTTCGGATGAATGTTCATCACACCATTACACTAATGTTGTGATCTCGTTATTAACAACATCCAATGTCCATGATCAGGAAACTTTGATCATCTTGTTAATCAACGAGCTAGTTTATAAGAGAGGCATAACTAGGAACTTCCTTTTTTTTATTAAACACACATGTATTAACGTTTCCATATTAATACAATTATAGCATGCAAAATAAACATTTATCATAAATAAGGAATACGATAATAACCACTTTATTATTGCCTCTCGGGCATATTCCCTTCAGTCTCCCACTTGCACTAGAGACAATAATCTAGTTTGAAAAACTTTACGTATTGAACACTTATGGCTTTCCGGTGTTCCATATACGCAATTTCAAGTGGTTAACATAATCTACGGATCTGACACTTTCAGGTCCGTGTGTATTTGCATGTCTTTGCGTCTTCACGCATCACTCATTCTCTAATGAGATGGCATTGTATAAATTTGGTCTTTCGATGAGACCTTTAGTTCCTTGGGGTTAAAACACGTTGATACTATTGTCATACAATATATCTTTAGTGTTAGCCCGTTGCGAACCACACCTTAGTTTGATAACAAACTACTTGACACAAATTCCCTCCTTTGATGCTACTATAGCAGTCATATACTTAGCCTTTTTGTTGTAGTATTCGTCACAATGTCTTAACTATGGATTTCATCCAAATCCATCATGGAAAATTCTTTCCATTACATTGTGCCACCCATAGTTTAAATTGAGATAAACTTAATTTGTATCTTGTGACAAACCTAGTATCAATGTAACGCTTTACAATGAACTATTTGTAATTGTTTGTCACCTCTACACAAATATATTCTTAGTTCTTCCAAAAGATCATAAGAATATCCTTACTATCGTCCAATGATCATTTTATGATTCATTCTGGTATATGCTCATAACACTTAGAGCATAGGACATATCTGGATGTGTACATATCATGGTATGATTGATCAAAACATTCTTGTGATTTCACTCATCAAGTGTCAAAACACTTGAATCTTGTTTCACTTATCAAGTGTCGATACACTTGAATCTTGATTCAATTCCTTTCCATGCAACAAGAACCGTTTCTTGTCGTTTCTATATTGAACTCCTTCAATATCTCATATATATACGTTTGGCACAACCATATTGGCGTCATAGTCTATCCATTATAGATATTCATGCTAAATATTCGGGTTTTTCCTAAGTATTTCATCAAAATGAAATTATTAACCTTTGTCAATAAAATATACATCATTTCTAATCAACAAGATGTCCTCCACATAATGTATTAGAAATATGTCTCAGCGCTCCCACTTAATTTCTTGCAAATGCAAGCATATTCATCGTCTCCTGATGAAAAACTCCTTTTCATCACGGTGAAGATTCCAACTCCGCGATGCTTACTTCAACCATTGAAGTTTGCATGCCCTTTTTAGCATCCTTTGAATTAAAAAAACCTTTTGGATCGTGTCATGTACACGTCCTAGGTAACCATTCTATTAGAAGAACTTTGTTTTGTTTATTCATCTACCATATAACAAATTATATGTAGTGGTTGCTACTTTAATCCGTCCAGACTAAATATCGCTATGAAGATCAAATCTTGTCACAGTCAACTCCTTGAACATTGTCGTAAAATACTTTTCGACATGTCGACTATTTCATAGATGTGAAACATCCATGTCTGTTTCTTTATAGATCCAAATACGACCGATAGGTTTTTACACCTTTCCGGAGGGTCTTCCAAGTTCAAAACTTAATTTCTCGTGTATGGAACTATCACGGATTTTATGGCTTCAAGCCATTTGACGGAGTCAGGGCCCATCATCGCTTCTTTGCATATAGTCGGTTCATCATTGTCAAACAATAATGATTTACTCTCAAATCTTAGTATTTGATTGTTTATTCGACCGACTTGGTTTAATAAGAACTTAGATCTCCGTGACCACAACCTTTGAGGCACATAAGCTATGAGCATTATGGCAGCCTCCGGAACGATTCCTTGCTACGCAACTCAAAGACATTTAGCTAAGGTTCGTTAACCTTATCAAAGTTCTATTGTCCTCCCACTTAACTTTTGCGAAAAATTCCTTTTCAAGAAACTTCACATTTCAAGCAACAAACCCTTTTATCCTCGGTGTTATGGAGGAATAACCAATTGTTATTCGAAATAACCTACAAAGACATGCTCATCCGACTTCGGTTGTAAACATCTTACTTATGTTTAGCATACCAAAATTTAAGAAATGACAACTTGGGTTTTACCCCAAACCATAACTCATATGGTGCCATTTCAACGGATAAAGATGGAGCTCTTTTCAGTGTAAAAGCGGTAGTCTCTAAAGATTTAATCTTTTTAAAACATAATGGTAGTTTTATAAATAACACCTTTGATCAAACCATGTCACACAAGGTTTTATTACAAATCTCAAACACTCCATACTCCTATGGTCTTTCGGGAGATGTAAATCTAGGTGTTTTGCTAAACTTGCAACTCAAATAAATCCCTTTATGATAAAATCATAATTCATTTATTTTCTTGTTACACTTGTAACTCAAACAAATCCCTTATGATAAAATCATAAACCATTTATTTTCTTGTTACAATGATTTTCCACTTCATCTTGAAAGTCTTTGAAACGTTTTTCAAATATTTCATACTTCTTTATCATTAAGTGAATATTCACTCAAATTTCTGGAGAAAGCATATGAAGTTGAAACCCATCGCTTACGACTACACATAATGGTATACATACATCGATATGTATAAATTCCAATAATTTAGTCGTTCGTTCTTCTTTGGCCTTTGAACGAAGTTTTAATTATCCCGAGGAAAGTATCACAAGCGTCACTTGATCAAATCAAAGACTCCAAAAATCCATGAATATGGAGATTCTTCATGTTTTCTTTCCAATATAATTTAAATGGCGATGTCACTTCGTAAGTGATCTTTCAATCATTTGTCTTGCGACATTTTAGCATTAGGTTTTATGGATGTGATTTCTCCAACTAGATTTGTAAATCATCCATCTTATATGGAATACGGTAATTATTTGAACAGCCTTTTTTCTCATAATACCTGATTCAAATAACAATTATTAAAACAAATCTTGAAGTCAAGCTTTGATGTCAACGAGAAATACAAACAACGGTTTGTTTGTTTTCGATGAACATCATCACATATTCTCTAGCTAGTTACTTAGGCCATTGTAGTTTATGAATTGCGTCGTTCTGTATGACATTTCATACCAACCAATTCGGTATCCAATACCCAAGAACCACATTATTTAACAAGCAAAGAATACAACCATAACATGTATATCATATATATACCTAAATTGGATATTTCCAATCTTTTCTTTTCTGCTAAATATATTTTATAGATTCTCTTTCAGCATTTCCTTTTCCTTTTTAAAAGAATCTATCAACATCAAAAGTGGCGCCATATACATGACACATAGTCCAAAGCGTGTATATTCAAATAATAATACCTTTGGACTTGCACTTTGAAGTAGATCACCATCATCAAATGATCGGTATTCTTTCAAAATCCATTCTTTAGTAATCTTTTTAGTGTAGTAAACACTTTACATACATCTTCTATTCATCCTTATCATGACGACTTTCATGATCAAGCTACTGTAGCTTATAAAGGTGAATCGTGAGTATAACATTATTTTCCAAAACCCTTTTGGATGATTAGGATGTCTAGCATCACCAACCTTCATAAATTCTCATCCAATATGAGAACATATATTATACTCTATCATATTGCAACCAAAACATTGTTTCAGATATCGTTATATCTGCCACACATGATGGTTTCTGAAACAATTCTTTCATCTCCTAGATAAACTTGATATTAAAACTATCAAGAATCATGGAGGCAAACATGATACTTAAGATACTAACACTGGAATTGTTACTCTCGATTTAATACCAATTATTAAATTTCACGGAGTAAATAGAATTTTGCTGAAAGTTTGCAATAGGACTTTAAACTTTAGATTGACACTCAACACAATACGATACCAGTTCGTAAAGTATATATCCAGAATTCTATAGTTCTATTATCTCAATTACAACTATGCATAAGGTAGTGAACGAATGCCAATGACTACAACAAATTATGCAAATTCACTTTGATTTAATTTATGATAAATTGAGTTCTACTAATCCAAATTAGAAATGAACTCCCACTCAAAAACGACATCCCTCGTGTCTTTTTGGTGATTACATGAACCAAATCCACTACACCAAGTCCGATCATCACGTGAGTCGGTGTAGATTCAAAGACGAGCATCCATATGGTCATCATATCAAAACATATGACTCATGCTTAACCTTTCGGTCCGTGTTCCGAGGCCATGTCTGTACATGCTAGGCTCGCCAAGTAAGAACTTTAGTATTCGCGTGTCTAACTGTCTTACACCCGAGATATGCTCGTGGATTCAAGTACACCCGATCATCACGTGATGTCTTGAAGCGACGAAACATTATCGGTGCATACTTAAGGAAGAACACATTCTTATCTTGATATCTAAATGAGGGATCATCTTATTATGCTAATAAAACGCCAAACAAGCAATATAAGATGCAATCAAACATCACATGTTAATAAGTGAAATGATATGGTTCCCGCATATGATCTCCGTCATGTGCACCGTGGTATGATCTCTATCATACCTTTATGTGTAAGGCCAAGGTCTATGGAACTTACACGCTATGTGTGTTGTAAGAGTATCATCTCATACTTCTACTTACAACATCACCATATCATAACACTAGCCCAGCAACAATCTAAACTAGACGCCTCTAATTTATCTATTGCAAGTTTTACGTGGCTTAGGGCTTTCAAAGATAGAACCGTTCTTACCTACGAACATGAACCACAACAAGGATAACCAAATTGTTAACAACTCGTTGCAAATTAGATATTGACTATAGTAGGAGAGACAGACACCCGCTACCCACTTATGCAAAACTAGTTGCATGTCAAGCGTGGAATAGGTCTCATGTGCGAGGACATGTAAAGTTTGTCCGGGCCGCTTCACCCCACTATGCCAGCAATATCCAAAGTACAACTAAGAAGCAATAAAATGATCATAATCGCCCACATACTCATATGTGTACTACCCGTGCAAAATATCTACGCATAGATCAGGCTCTGATACCACTGTAGGGTTCGCAGCATAGAAAACAAAAAATTTCCTACGATGGGAACAACTATGTACCAAGATCTATCTACTAGATACAAACAACGGGAGGATGTATATCCGTAGAGAACATACCCTTGAAGACCGACAAAGCTTAACGAGTCCAAACTCGTGGTTGATGTAGACGATCTCTTGCCGATCTCAAGATCGAGAGGGAGTCCTAGCGCCGCAAAACAGCATCGTTGCTCGCACACACGTTCGAGGCACCGAGCAACCTCCGCCTCCTCGCTCCAGCGATGCAGCGGAAGCACAACTCTTTCTTGCCGAATAGCCACCGGGAACATGTATCTCGCTAGTCCGAGACCATGGGGAATAAATTATAGAGGGGGAGAGAGATCCTTCACGAGGAGGTGTGAGTGAGAGAGAGGGAGGGGGGCTCCTTTTATAGGGAGAGAGGGGCACCCAAGGGCCATGTGCCCAGCCATGGGGCTGCCCCCACCTCTTCCACATTCATGTGGGTGGACACTCCACTCACTCAAATGCCTTTCAATTCCCTCCACTCAAAAACCCACTCAAATTCCCATTAAATTTTCACCAAATTTAATACAAACTCTCATTAAATAAAACTCCTTTTATTTATTCAGAATTTTGTCAATTACTTTAATGACAAACATTCACATATAACCCCTTGCTAGTATTTCATTTCACATGCAGAAACACTTTCTGCAATTTCACCCGAAAACCCGTTTCGGTATCTAGTGAAATAAATTCCTGCGCTTGTTATTCTTTTCGGCATGAAACTTTTGCTCCAAATGGATGTCAGTGTCTCTTAAGTGTGTCACCCTACGGTTTGCGAATAATGCGGACATGATCGAGACCCCTCTCGGATCAATAATCAGAAGCGGGATCTGGAGACCCATCGACTCCCACATTCAACGATGACTTTCTTGTGATCGTCAGAACCTTTTACGCTAGTATCTTAATCCCTTTGTTTCACGATATATTACATGTCCGAGATTCGATCATCGGTATCTCCATACCTAGTTTGATCTCGTTACTGACATGCACTCTTTTCTCGTTCCCGTGATATAACATTCTAGTGATCAAATCACTTGCTTGCAAGCTAATCAATGTGATATCACC
Source organism: Avena insularis (assembly GCA_023614405.1). Classification (NCBI taxonomy): domain Eukaryota; kingdom Viridiplantae; phylum Streptophyta; class Magnoliopsida; order Poales; family Poaceae; genus Avena; species Avena insularis. Next base: position 50,847,323 of record CM042695.1, read on the forward strand.
GAGAGGGCCCAAAGTATATCTATCCATCATCGGGATGAACAAATTCCACTCTCGATCCATGGGCCTCAACATAACACTTTATTAGTTCTGAATCCATCTTTATAATCACCCTGTTACGGTGTGACGTTTGATATTATCAAGAAACTCTTTCGGTGTTAGTGATTGACATGATCTCATGGTCTAAGGATTAGGATCACTTCGTAAGTTGTTATAGCAATATAAACTCAATGACTTTGATCGTAATGCTATACTTCGGATGAATGTTCATCACACCATTACACTAATGTTGTGATATCGTTATTAACAACATCCAATGTCCATGATCAGGAAACTTTGATCATCTTGTTAATCAACGAGCTAGTTTATAAGAGAGGCATAACTAGGAACTTCCTTTTTGTTTATTAAACACACATGTATTAACGTTTCCATATTAATACAATTATAGTATGCAAAATAAACATTTATCATAAATAAGGAATACGATAATAACCACTTTATTATTGCCTCTCGGGCATATTCCCTTCAGGAGGCGGCCGGGGTAGAGGCCGTGGAACATCCCGAATCCAGGGCAGAGGAGAACAGCAACCAGGAAGAACCTATACCTGGGCCGATATTGCCAGTAATCCCTATGTCCACCACTTGGATAGTAACGGAGGATCTATTTTCGAGATGATCATTTTGGTATATTAAACTTTTTTCCGACATCGTATGCAAAACTTATGGCCATTTTACTGTGCCATGAACTATTTTTGCAGAATATATCGAAATTCATGTTTTTTAATTTTCCCTACAACTATACCCCAAAATACAACTACATCTCAAAGATTTTTTTTTGAAATTTTATCATTTTCATTTATTTTTTACAAAAGTAAAAAGGCGATCCACGGGGCGAGGGGGTTTAAATATGGTTTTCCATGTTCTGTGACGCAAAAGTCACCGCGAGGTGCGTGCAACACCAGAACCGGCAAAAAACGCGAGGGGTGTGGAGAGTCTCGAAAACACTTCGACCCGACGTGTATCAATGGGTTTACTCGGGCTGAGCCCGGCCAACACCGGCCTGCCAAACGGCTCGCTGGCGGTTTCACGTGTATTAGAGCATCTTCACTCGCCTACCCAGGAAGCTGATCCAAACGTCGAAAATCGGCCCAGTCGCGTACCCAGGGACCTGTTTTTCGTCCGGATTTCGGCGTGTTTTGGTCCGGCCTACCCAGGCCGAACCCAGGTTCCCAGGTACACCCTGGAGACGCCGGATGCCGCAAAAAGGGGCGTGGGCCAGCTCTGTCGGCGAGACAGTCCCATTCCCACCCACTCCACTCGCCCAGACTGCCGCGAAGAGGTCCCAGCTCCCCCTATGCCATGACTTCGCCGGCGGAGCTCCACCACGCCGAGACATGCCCATGCCTCTAGATACGCTCGCCGTAGTTGCCGCCCACCACGACGCCTTCTCCGTCGCCGCTCTCTCCGACATAGCCTCGCAGTAGCTCTGCTTCGCTACGTGCTCCCACCACGCTCGCCAAGTGTTCGGCATTTGGCCGGATTCGGACATGGACTCCGACGACAACGAGATACTCGCCATTGACTCCGACGAGGACGAGATACTCGCCATTGACTCTGACAAGGACGAGATACTCGCCATGGACTCTGACAACAAGGATATGCTCGCCGTACTGCTGGAGGAGGAGAGCGCCGAGGTCGTCGAAGGTGAAGAGCACTTGCAGATCCTCGCATCGCTCGCCCAGCTGTAAATGCAGATGGCGAAGCCGAAGCGCGGTGGTTCGGCGCCAGGTCGCCGTAAGTGCAAGGCGATACAAAGGATAGAGGGCTACTGCATGTTGTACGCTGACTACTTCGCCGACCAGCCACTCCATGGAGAGGACGTGTTTCGCCGTTTTGGATGAGCGAGCTCTTCCTCAAGATCGTGCATGCCATCCGGAGTTCGACCCTATTTCCTTTGCAAGAAGGATCGCACTGCTTGGTTGGGTTTTCCTTGGTGCACCGTGGCGATGAGGTTGCTTGCATATGGAGCGCCGTCGATGACTATCTCCGCGCCGAGTCCACCGCCATTGATTGCTTGTACAGGTTCTGCAGGCGTTGATTGCGATGTTTGGGAAAGCGATTTGAGATCATCCACTGTTGAAGACACTTCTCGGATCCTCGCAGTCAATGAAAGTAGAGGATTTCCTGGTATGCTTGGAAGCATAGATTGCATGCATTGGGAGTGGAAGAACTGTCCATTTGAATGGCAAGGAATGTACAAAGGCCACAAAGGAGGTTGCACTGTCATACTTGAGGCAGTTGCTACACATGATCTTTGGATCTGGCACTCCTTCTTTGGCATGGCAGGATCGAACAACAACATCAACGGCCTTAACTCCTCAACTGTCTTTTCCAAGCTTGTTGAGAGTCATGCTCCCCCCGTGGAATTTGAGATCAGTGGGCACCACTACAACAAGGGATACTATCTAGAAGATGGCATCTATCCAAGATGACCAACATTTGTGAAGACTATCTCAAGCCCAATGCTCCCCAAGCATTCTCACTTTGCCAAGGAACATGAAGCTTGCAGGAAGGACGTGGAGCGGGCATTTGGTGTGCTCCAGCAGAGGTTTGCAGTTGTCTGGTTCCCTGCTATGACCTGGTCGAAAGATCAGATGTGGGAAGTGATGAACTGTTGTGTGACATTGCACAACACGATCATTGAGGATGAGAGAAAGGATCCATTGAGTTTGCTTGAGAAGGACGAGCCATACTACAGATAGGGTCCTCTTGCCGAGCCTGATCATTAGGTGCCTCCAACCTGGGCTGCATTCATCGCAATGCGTCAGGAGATCCGAGATCCGACGATGCATCAACAGCTGCAGGATGATCTTGTTGAGCACCTATGGATACACAGGAGCAACACGTCGTAGATGCCCAGCGTGAACTAGGCCGAACTTGGCCGAAATATGTTGTATTTTCACTTCTGGTCGAACTATGTTTACATTTACGCCGAACTCTGTTTAAAATTTTGCCGAACTTTGGTCTTAAAATGTTCTGTATTCATTGTATGACGAACTACGCCGAAATCTGGACGAAATTTAGCCGAATATGAGCCGAATTTGATCGGAAACGGGCAACCCGTGAACGCGGGCAGGGTACGCGAGTGGGAAACTGGGCGTACCCAGGCCAAAAACTTGCGCCGTCCAGCCAAAGTTTGGTCCAAATTTCGGCCTGGGTTCGCCCAACGAGTGAAAATGCTCTTAGAATTAGACCTGGATAATACACCACAAAACGGGTTAAAACTCCTCTTCCAAACAAGGCCTTGAGTGTCGCTTTAGATGTTGTCCAGTTCAGTGCCGACTTGGTTTATACCGAGTTTGATTAGCGCAAGCAGAGTCTACGTACACACACAAAAAAAAGGACGAGATTAGCCAAAAAAAAAAACGAGACTAGCCAGCCTCCGGGGGCTCGCTAGTCTAAACCAGCCCTCACCCCAAAAAAGAAAAAAAATCCCCGATCCATTTCCACACGTCTAGAAAAGGTAAGTTCTGGCGGTGCACGCGAATCACTTGATTTCCTAGCCCCCTTCCGCGTGCGAACCGACAACCCTAGTTGTCTTATACAGCTACCAAGCCCCGATCTGAACAAAGCAAATAAACTCGTCCTCCAAGCTTTGTTCGTCCTCCATATCTCCATGGATTCTAGTTTTTGAATGCAAAGGACCCTGCCGTTAGTTCCTGCAGGAGAACAGCTACGCAAAAGGCAAATTGCATCCTTCACCATCAGCCTACACCTTTTCACAACAATGTTCCCATGTAGAGATCTCTATGATGGTATAAAACAGATCTGCTCTATATTCCATGAACTGCAACTAAACGTAGATCATCTAACAGAAACCGGAGTAGATCATCCAAAACAGACTTGATGGAAAACTCCAGTTACAATTAGATCAAGCATGGGCACTCCAGGAACCAAGATTTCAAGTAAATGCAACTAAAAATATTTCGCTTAATAACAGTTTTGGCTTAAAATCACCATTGCACCTATGAAAAATGCATCTGAGTTGGAACATAGGTGTAATTTTGTACCAGCAATGCTACACTTACGGGCAGTTTTCTACGGAATCCTAGTTACGGGCAGACGTGGAGAGCAGTTAAGCAAATCAAGTCCTGAAATCACGGAGGATACAATGATTTGGACCAACTGAAAGTCAGCACGTCATCCCGTAAGTTCGTTTCGTAACAAAGATTCCGTAAGTTTAGCATTTTCGATTTTGTAGCATACCTGTGACAAAACATCAAATGGATGTGCAAACTTTCTTGGGGAAAAAACACGCATGACAGGGAAATGCAATTGTAAAGAAACAAACACTCCCAGGAGCAACTTATCATGTCATAAGAAGAAATAAATTAGTATATATGAGTTGTATCCACCATATATGAAGTGTGAGAAATAGGAAATACAAACAGTGAGACAGTTGTGACAGAAACTTGCATCTCCCATAAAACAAACATGCTACTAGCAGTTCCATGTTTGCACATCGAAAGATTGACATGGTACTGAGAGGACAATAAGTCCGGAGATATGTTTTCTAAAAGACTGTAGCTTCGACTACTAGTAATTTGTGAACACTATGCATCTGTCTTATCTGTCTTTGTGCATAGTGTTGTAGCGTCGCTGTAGGGATACCATTTTACTTTCCTTATCATGCAGCCACGCCTGCCACGAACTGGTTTGTTTGAAAACAATTGCAAAAATATCAGTACAGTATTGAGTTGTTTGGGTTCTGCAAGGGAAATGAAAGTCTCTTAGCGTTTATTTGTAGCTTGCATGGGCATGGATTGTTAAAAAAATAATTGAGTAACCAAACTCAGATTTGTGATTCTTCAGATGTCAGGTCTGGATGTTCCCCCTATTGAAGTTGTGGATATGAACGATGCAGAGCCGCTATTTTGCACTCAAGCTATCCCAGCTGCAGTTGTAGGTGAATCTCAAGACCGAGTGTTGCATGACCATGAAGCAGTTGAACATTAAGATATTTTGCTGAAACCACAATTGGTAACAAAGTTGGGACACTAGGAAAGGAACACACTTGTTTATAGCCAGGAAGCATCAACTTAGGCATAATTATCAAAACAAACTCAATTACTTTGAGAAGCCAACTTAAGCATGGTATCAAAACAAGTAAACAACTCAATTACTTTCAGAAGCCAACTTAGGCATAATTATCAAAACAACTCAATTACTTTCAGAAGCCAACTTAACATGGTATCAAAACAACTCGATTACTTTCAGAAGCCAACTAAGGTATACTACTTTGGGGCATTTATGGTTGTAAAATAATCTTTGGTCAGTTGAAAAAAAATACAACTCAATTGAAAATCAGGAAGCAACCCAAGTATAATTGGAAAGGTAACTTAGTCATATACAACATACAACTTAAGTAATATTTGTGTGCAACTTAATCTAGTTGATGAAACAACTGAATAAAATCTGGGAAAGAATGTAATCATGGTGCTGAAACACATGAAGAATGCTGACTCAAGTTTATTTGGAAAAGCAATTTAGTCATATACAACATACAAGTTAAGTAATATTTGTGTGCAACTTAATCTAGTTGACGAAACAACTAAATAAAATTTGGGAAACCATCTACATGGTGCTGAAACACATGAAGAATACTGACTCAAGATTATATGGAAAGGCAAGTAAGTCATATTCATGATAAACTTAAGTAATTTTTGTGTACAACTTAACCTAATTGATGAAAACAACTAAATAATATATGGAAAACAACGTAATCATGGTGTTGAAACACATTAGAAATTCTGACTGAAGTTTATCTAGAAAGGCAACTTAATCATATTCAGCATACAATTTTATTAATATTTTGTGCAAATTAACCTAATTATAGGAATTCCTCCCGGCATGGATAAACCAAAAAGCAACTTAAATAAGAACCACCAGCCAGCTTAATTACTCCTAGTGGACAACTTAATCATAATGACAGAACAACTTATTTAAAACATAGATAATGGTCAACTCATGGCATCGTTCATGGCATGGAAATATTAAAAAGCAACTTAAATAAATACCATGAACCAACTTAATTACTCCTAGTAGACAACTTAATCATAATGACAGAACAACTTATTTAAAACATGAATAATGGCCAACCTATGGCATGATTCATGGCATGGAAAAATCAAAAAGCAACTTAAATAAGAACCACTAGCCAACTTAATTACTCCTAGTAGTCAACTTAATAATAATGATAAAACAACTTATTTAAAACATGAATAGTAGACAACTTATGCATAATTCATGGCATGGAAAAAATCAAAAAGCAACTTAAACAAAACCCACCAGCCAACTTAATTACCCCTAGTAGTCAACTTAATCATAATGATAAAACAACTTATTTAAAACATGAATAATGGATAACTTATGCAGTTATGCATAATTCATGGACAAAAACAACTCACAGAAAATCAGTGTGCAACTTAAAATCATGGAGCTGGAAAAAAACTTAACCAGCAGATAAGAAAACCCAACTAAACACATGATGACAGAGAACGCCTAAGATGTATTCAGTAACCAACTTAGCCATTTTGAACAAACAAACATATATGGTACACTATGGAAAATCCTCTCTCTCTCATACGGTACACTATGAATCACTTTATATTCTATCACTACGAAGCAGTGGCAAAAGGTCCAAGTTCCTGCGGTACCTACAACCTTGCAAAAAAATCAAGGGAAAATCTACCAAAAAACTTAGGTATAATAAGCGTGGTGTCAGAAGCACAATGGGGATTACCCACACACATGAATAGCAAAAGGTTCCTACCGCTGGTAAAAACACTCAGAAAAATAAGGCTAGGAATAATTTCAAATCCAGAATGAACCAGCCCAAACCAATTTCGATCCATAACTATTCTCAGCGCTACCCAGAAAAGCTGTATAACCATACATCAAGCAGGGGTGGAACCGCAAGACGAATCAGGCACATCCTAAGCACCAACATGGTCATGATTTGCACAACTGCAGTACGAAAATCACGCAAAATAGAACTGGAATTTGGGCTTGATGATTACCTCAAGTAGTCGAAGTAGCCGCCGATGTCGCGAATCTTCGTCGCCAAGCACCCTCATTTCGTCGATTATGAAGGAATCATCACCTACATGATGAAAATGCACTGATGGCCTATGGCACCTAGAAACACTAAGAACCTATGGATCTGCACGTCTATGATATGTCCATGTTCTACACAATCTGGGACGAGTGCCCTCGTGATAACGTTCACCATGGTACTGCAAACTAAGGAAACAAGTCTGATACATCTTATGGGGTGGTTAGCACAACGAGATTAATCCACGCTACCTCGGGCAAAAAATAGACATTGATTGCTTTCTACAATATGAATCACATGTATCCGGGGATTGTGTACAGGGGCTTACCTCATATACTCGATCTGGACACCCCAGCTTCCCCCATTCCCATATAAACGAGTGAATAAGTTCAGGCGCTAATCTCTAACCCCACACTAAACACCCGATTATAGTGTGTGTACACACTAAAATAGCCCCGAACCATCTACTACCATAACCGATAATATGTAATGTGTAAAGTTGTGCTTGGCCACCTAATTTTCAGATTTTTTTATGTAATGTGTAGAGCTGGAATTTAGAAGCAGTGTGTATTCACTTTGAGATTCAGTAGTAGTGTTGTTGTGCTAGGAAGTTCAGCTATATAATAGATATTAAAATAGGGAGTTATTGATGTTGCTGGATTTTTTGTCTTGGCTAAAAATGTTATAGAAGCATATGAGAGGGCGCAACAAGTGCGCAACTCTGGATCTCCTCCTGCCACCTCTCTAGTTTCTCCTTGTGGATCCTAAAATTTTAACATGCTGATACACTAGAACATCTACGAACCTGCCAATCCACCTGATATTCCCATTTCTACACGCATTCAGAAAATACAACTATGGCTGGAGGTGCTACATGTAGGTTTCAGTGAGCTACCTGGAGAGGATCTAGGTGGAAGAGAGGTTGCAGGAACCCAAGCAGAAGTACATCACGGCGTTCTTCCCGCTCCTAATGCCAACCGCGTCAACTGGATTCGGCGGCCGTGCAGGAGCACCCACCATGCCGTCGTCGACATCGGACAAGTCCCAGACACAAGATCGAAACAAGTAGAAAGATCTTGGTTGGGACAACTCATGACCAGATCTAGTACCACACACCTCCAGATTGGTGGCAGTTGCCGCCGTGGCAAGGTACCGCTCCATCTCAGCCCAAATCGGTTGTCGTTGCCGTCACTGCCGCGGCTAGGCGCTGCTTCTCCCTCGTCCACATCGGAGCGGGATGACGCGATGGTGGCGGAGATGGCGCGGACTAACGCGGGGCAGCGTGGTAGCGAGGAGATGGGTGCGGTGGGCGCATGGTAATCGGAGATGGGGGGAGAAGGTGATGACGGAGATGGAGATGCGGGCGAAGAGCGGTGGCGGCCATACATGGAGACGAGGCGGAGCGCGCGGGCTGCCGGAGATGGAGGTGGGACGGAGCACGCCGGCGACCGGAGATAGAGGCAGGTTAGCGCGTGATTATGGGGTGAAGTGCGATTTGGGAAGGACGAGTGGGTCGGGAGAGTTGGGGACGGCAGTGCGTGCGACGGTCTGCCCAAGCGAAAATCTGTCGAAACATCTGTCCGTGATCAACAACATCGGACGGCCACGAAACGGAGTCTCGGAAATGCCATCGAGCCTTCGACCACTTTTTAGCAGTTGGGAAAAGAATCTAGATGCCCACGCAATTTCTCCACGCGGTCTGGTCAATGAGCGTCAACGCCCTTCCCTTCCTTCTTCTCTCTCTAAAAAGAACTCCCGATCCGATCCAGCCTCTCGTCACTTCCTCAGTTACTCTCTGCCGAGCTTCTCTACCCAGCACCAGAACCAGCAGCCACCGCCGCCTCCCCCTCTCGACGGAGCCTCTTCTCCACCTCTCCGCTGTCGGCGCGGACAGGAACTGCACGGCAAGCCGGCGTCGCCCTTCCATTGTACTCACCTTCCTCGTCCAGATCCGGTGTGGGTGGGGAGCACGGGAGAGCAGTCTGCTCCAGCCACGACGCCGGCGGTCGCGCAGAGATCAAGAGGCCTGCGCGCCACCCCTCCTCTGGCGTCAAGTTTCTCATCGGTTAGATCCCGCGACAGCCTCCACTCGCTGCCTTTCTCTCTGGTCCAAGGGCGGCGAGGCAGGGGCGGCAGTTGCGGCTCGCCTAGCTAGCACACCAAGCACCAAGCTGCTCGGCTAGCGGTACAATCTGAGCGCGAGAAAGGGGGCTGCGCTCGACAGGGATGACAGCGGCGACCGTGGTGATGAAGCCGCTCCTCGGCAAGCTCACCACGCTGCTCGGCGATGAGTACAAGAAGCTCACCGGAGTGAGGAAGCAGGCCGCGTTCCTCAGGGACGAGCTCAGCGCCATGCAAGCTCTACTCGAGAAGATGGAGCTGATGGACAAGCTCGATCCCTCGGCCAAGAACTGGAGGGACCATGTCAGGGAGATGTCCTATGACATGGAGAACTGCATCGACGACTTCATGCATGAAATTGATGGTGCGCATGCAAAGACAGGCTTTGTCAAGAAGATGGCTAAGCGTCTAAGGAGGTTGGGGAGGCGTCACCAGATCGCTAACCGGATCGAGGAGCTCAAGGTTCTTGCGGTGGAGGCCAATGCTCGGCGGGAGAGGTACAAGATCGATGACTGTGTCAATACGAGTACTCGTGGTGTGGTCGTCGATCCTCGGATTTCAGCAATCTACAAGGAGGCAGCAGGCCTTGTAGGTATTGATGGCCCGAGAGAAGAGCTTGTCAGCTGGTTGCTAGATTGCCAGCAGAAACTCAAAGTGGTTTCCATTGTGGGGTTTGGTGGTTTGGGTAAGACTACACTTGCCAAACAAGTGTATGATAAGATTGGAGGGCAGTTTGACTGTAAGGAATTTGTCTCAGTCTCTCAAAGACCTGATGTGAAAAGCCTTCTCATTGGTCTACAACACAAGCTTGGGATGGGAGAGTCTTCTGAAGCTCACGAGGTGAAAGACATCATTGACTGCCTCAGAGAATACCTCGAACACAAGAGGTATATTTTCTCCTTGTACTCACTCATACACTTGCATTGGTATTGTTCTCAGTAATTGCGTGATTTAATCATACTCATCTGAATGCTTCTGGCATCATAGTTTAGTGTAATTCTAAATAGTTCTACTCACAAATCATGATGAAGAGAGCTTTTGGGCCAACGCCAAACCTTGTGAGGCATTTTGGCTATGGAGAAGTTGTGCTAGCTCGTAAGGATTACTATTCCGATCAAAGCTCTAGTTCTAGGATAAAAACTGAATTTCTCTAGATATTATTGATTTTATAATACATTATATTTAGTTAAATAAATCATAAATCAACTTCCAATTGATGAGCATATAAGCCATGCTAAGTCGGGACAGAAAAATTAAATGGTGAACCCCATATTTATTTTTATTCAAAATTCGACCATATTTCTGTTTTTTTCCTTAAATTTAGGAAGACATGTGTTGACATACTTTGCCATGTCTTCATTCGTTCATTTTGATGCTTTTCTCTGTAGGTACTTCATATTAGTTGATGACTTGTGGGATCAGCAAGCATGGGATATCATTAATTGTGCCTTCCCAGAAAATAGTAATGGAAGTAGAGTGGTAGTAACCACACGAATTGATGAAGTAGCTCTCTGGGCTTGTCACAGTGACCGCGCAAACATTTACAGAATGAAACAACTCGAAGAGCAAGACTCAAGAAGATTGTTTGTTAATAGAGTATTCGGATCTGAAAATGTCTGTCCACCAGAATTTAAAGAAATCTCAGATGAAATTCTCAAGAAGTGTGGTGGATTGCCACTAGCAATTATCACCATAGCTAGCCTAGTAGCTAGCCATGAACCAAGAACGTTGAGGGAATGGGAGTGCATAAAGAATTCTCTTGGTTCCAAGTTTGCCACAAAACCCACCTTGGAAGAGATGAGGGGTATACTAAATCTTAGCTATATGCATCTTCCTGTTCGTCTCCGACCATGTTTTTTGTATCTTGGCATGTACCCAGAAGATTTTGAGGTCATGAGGGATGACCTGGTTCGGCAATGGATAGCCGAAGGCTTAGTCTGTAGTTCTCACAGCGTTGATTTGGAGGATGTTGCGAAAAGTTATTTCAATAAGCTTATCAATAAAAGTCTGATTCAGCCTGCAAGTACAAAATATGGGGAGGTAGTTTCTTGCAGAGTACATGACATGTTACTTGATTTGATCGTAAGCAAGAGTACAGAAGATAATTTTATCAGTGTAGCATATAACTATGAAGACATGGCAAGATTGCATAGTCGTGAGTACAAGGTTCGTCGATTATCGTTGCAATCAAGTGCTGGTGGTGGAACGTCGGAGGCCCTTGCTACTAGCATGTCACAAGTTAGATCTGTTGCACGGTTCAGTGAGTCCAAGTACACACCTCATCTTTCACAGTTTAAGTATTTGCGGGTGCTTTTGTTTAAGTTTTCAACTCCACGGCATACGATAGTCGACCTCACTGCAATTGGCCATTTGTTTCTACTGAGGTATTTGAAGGTTTATGCCCTATATTCAAAGGTAGTGCTCCCTGCAGAAATTCAAGGGCTTGTGCATTTGGAGACTCTGGAATTAGTCTCTCTGTCCACACAAGACATTCCATCAGATATAACTCGCTTGGCCAACTTGTTTCATCTGGAACTTCCACAAGGTACAGTGCTGCCTAAAGGGATCCAGAACATGAAGTCACTCCGCACCTTGCGTTGTTTGGGCATGGGCAGGCCCGTCGATGAGGGGGTTCGAAGTGATCGATGGAACAAGGCCCCCGTTTTTCAAGGGCCCCAAATACCTGCAGCCCAGTAGGAAATATTAAGCCTGATAACTTTTTCTTGCTCGTGAGACCCAGTCCAGGTACTGAATTTCCATCGTTGGTCATTGGACAGTCGATGCGCTCCCGGTCGGGGATCCATCAATTGATTGATCGAGCCGTCTCGTCCGATGTGCGCCGTTCCATCGTGCATGATGGTGATTGACGCGCGCTGCTCCCGCTGTTCGAGATCGTGTTCGACGCGAGTCACGCGACCGACGCCCGTCTTCGGCCCTTCAGTTCCTATTCCCGTATTCCGCCCGCGCCCAATCCGATATCGCTTCTCGCTCGCGTCGCGGACGGCTTGATGTGCCCTTCCTGACTTCCTCTTCCTTTCCGTTGACCTGTTCTAGAAATCAGAATCCAGATCGATCGCTGGTTGGACCTTGGACATGGAACAGCGGACCGGAACACGGAGCACTGCATCAGATCAATCGGATTGATTCAGTTTCACAAGACATTTTGACACCGATGGCACGACAGCTAGTACACTCCCACACTTGTTCCCAGAATTGATTTTGCTTCCTCTCTCTTAAGTCTCAAGTACCGGATCTAATGATGTCGTTGAAGGTAATGACGTCATTATTGGCATTGAAGGTAATTTACTCTTTTTAGATAATATAAATACTCCCTCCATCCTAAAAAATGTCACAAATTTATCAAAAATCAAATGTATCAATATGTATTAAAATAGTATCTAAGTACATTCAAATTCAGATAAATCCACGACATAATTTTTAGTTCAGAGGGAGTACATGATATATTTTTAAATATTATATGAAATAGCATATTCTGAAGTTATATAATTAGTAAACATATGATTCCATTTTACAAGTTACTGAGTTAAACAAATTAAAGGTCCTATTTTATAAGTCGCACCGGGGCCCCCAAATCTTGGAGACGGGCTGGGCATGGCAAAGAGTTCGCTGGAGGATATCAAGAGCCTTAGCAAGCTGACCAATCTGATAGAATTGGTTTTAGGCACACGCACACATCATGGCGTCAACAAGTGCTTGACGCTTGAAGACGTTGACGCTTTGGTGTCCTCCATTGGAATGCTCCGAGACCTCAGGCACCTGAACCTCTATTTCAAGATTGAATCCGATGGCTCAAATAGCCGGCTGGACACATTACATGATCCTCCTCCATATCTCGAAGTACTCAAAATGGAGAATTGGAAGTTAAGTAGAGTCCCGAGATGGATTGGTGAACTACGCTGCCTCCGGATCCTCAGTCTGCACCTGTTGCAGCTGTCGAGTTTTGACGTTCGTGTTCTTGGAGAGCTTCCTTCCCTCGTGGAGGCTAACTTCCATGGGTTGTATGTCTCCCAAGACAAGGTCGTCGTCAGCACTGGGTTATTCCCGGTTCTGGAGGATCTTAAGTTCAGTTCTTATGAACAAGATGTCACTGCCTATCTTAGCTTCGAGGCAGGAGCTATGCCCAAGCTACAAAGGCTCACCCTGGAATTGGGCTGGAAAAAGTGGATGGGTGCTTCACCGGTCGGAATGGAGTGCTTGCCCTGCCTCCAGGAAATCAAAGTGCCTCTCTGTAGCTCCAGCGCCAAGTCAAGCAAAAATCGGGACAATGTACTTGCTGATGTGGAGTCTGCCTTCAAGAGCGCCGCAAGTGTGCACCCAAGACATCCCTCCGTTTCTTTTAAATAAGTTCCTTTGATCCACCTCTTGTCTGTAATTTACTTAATTGTGTCGGCCAGTTCCCTTGTGTTGTCAATCCCTCCGTTGCATTCCATTGATCCACCTCTTCTCTGTAACTTAGTTAATCCCGTCCTCATACTTAATCTCTTGTCAGTTTAGTCAATTTGACAAATGTTCTGTCCTGATGAGTGCTTCATCTCGATTGAAAAATGCATTCAGGGTCCGTTGATCCGCTCCCAGCTCTGAAATAAATGGATTTGTCTCCAGTTGATTTACAGAAACGTTCAGGAGTGACCCCTCGCCTATAGCTAGCACAACAACAATGTTTTAATTGTTCTATTTCAGACCCCTCGCCTATAGCATCTCAATTGATCGGCCGTCCAAGTGATTTAAGTGTGATGTGGTTGCTCCTGTCAGAGTAAATTCAATGTACGTGCTCTAGCTTCTAAAGCATCAAAGGATAGAGCAATTAATAACAATGTAAATAAGGGACAAATAACTGCATGTTCTGAACTTCGTGGATGATTACAACAGAACGCAACCTTCGACAACTCTATGCAGCAAGTTTCAATCTGAAAACATAGAAAACAGTGTCAGAAGGTTCTCTGAGAGGTATATCCGTTGGAAACACGCTCTGTTGCCAGAAAAATAGCCACCATGCGCCTCTCCCTGCTCTGGAACTGGACCAACCGGATACTGTTCAGTTCGTCGAGAGACTCTAAGCACACTGCTGAAGCCAAAAGCACAGCGCACAGCACTCCATACATATTCTGCGAAAGGACACTGGAAGAACAGATGGTCGATGGACTATGAAATTCCGCAGAACTCACACACACCATCTCCCCTCCCCAGCCCCTGGTAGTTCAATACCTTGGTCTTTTGCATCTCGCCAGCAAGTTTCTTGGTGGCGCTGTTATAAAGTTGTTCAGTGGTGCCCTTTCCTGAGCAGAAAAGGCGAATGCATCTTGTTTTATTACCAGCTAGAGGTCTCTGCATCCTGTTCAACCCACGAAGAATCCTCCTGAATGAATACAGGCAAAGTCTGCTGCAGCCATTCCGTGGGTACAAAGTTAGCAGAGAAGGGAAACAAAAAAGTTGGCTGTTGCGTGTGCTGCTCCATTTCTCTGAATTTGGGTCGTCAAGTCATGGGTGCGCCTCCTGGGTGGTCAGTCATTGTCTAATTCAGAATACTGAATTTCACAATAAGAGAAACAACATCACATTTATCATGGAATATTAAACTGACATCATTCAAAAATGCAGAATTTCTGGTTGCAAGTTTTCAAGTGTACAGACTATAAATTCTAAAATGGTAAATCATATCATAGAGATAAGAACAGCAATGCATGGAGCGGACAGTATAAAAAAAGGAAATATTTCAATAGCTCTCAGGAGTATTACCAGTGGCACTCGATAATTCATGTTGCACCGATCAGGAACTGAGAATGCACATTCAGTCTCCACGACCCTATAGGAGCAATTTCAATAGCTCTCAGGAGTATTGTCAGTTGCCAGAGCTGCAGCAAACTTTTCTGATAAAAAAAATCCATATTCACAACTCTAATTACTCCTCGCCCATCAAAATAAAACCATCGAGCATGCCCAAATTTTTTTCCAGTACCCACTGCACTAGAACACATCGATTCAGAAATTTAAGGGGACCACAACATCTTGGACGATTACAGTAGAACACTTGGTTCATCAGTACATAGCTCCCAACTCAAGTAATCTGAAGTTCAAAAGTATTCATTCACTTCTCAAATGGAGATAAATATTGCAATTAGTATCTGCAGCTTATGAGCAGGCAACAATTTCGATTCCAACTTGACACTAGCCACTCACAGACATAAACCACAGTTGATATCCTACAAACTGAAATAGTATGTCAAATTTGACAGTAGCCATTGTCCTAAAAAATTCAGGACAGTGCATCTTAGGCATTATGTTTTAGCAGGCAGAAAACTAAGCATAGCATACAAGTTCACGTACATACTCCACCAAGGAAAACAATCAAGTTCAGCAAGTTTCTTGGTGGAGCTTTGAACTCAAACATGTACTACATCCTCCTACTACATCAGTTTCAAGGTAGGCAGGGCAGGGAAAAACCGAGATACATTCTTTTCTGATGATTGCTGTGGTTTTCCCTCCTTCCTGACATCTATCTCCTTTGTTTTGGTTGCTTACATCCTTGCTTTTTCTAAACCTACATTGCTCATCATATTATGAACTTCTTTTGTTTCGTGGAACATATTATGGTCGGAAATTATTCTAGTACTAACTGATATAAGATATGGAACCTATAAGACAATGAAATGAAAATAAATGGAACAGGCTATATATAACTTGGAATGAAAGCAGAACATATACAAGTTTTTAATAGAAAATAGTGTTTTTGTTTATGGTTTTCTAGGTGCTATTTTGATCAGAAATTGATCCAACTACACATTCAATTTTCATGATCTTCAACGAAGTTCAAAGCACGAATATATCCTTGGACTTCTCATTTCCAGGGATGTTCTCTAATGAATGACAACATTAGCATATCAGGGTCCCTGAATCAAATTATCAGCTTCACAGGGAGTCAACAGTGATCAAACATTCAAACTGGCATGTAACATGCATACTATAGAATACAACCAACACCTGGTTAGGCAAAGAACAGCAAAATAGGGTTTACCAGCTTACTACTTAGAGTGAAACTTTGTCGCGCCACACGCAGTTACACTTTTCAAATTTCGATAGCCTTGTTGCTGGTTCATGCAAATTTGAAATTAGTTGGGACTTCCCCTTTACAAGTGGCTGCATAGTCTTTGGCAAGGTGTGGTGCAGCTTCCTTGTGAGGGCATATGAACTTCTTCACAAATTCTTCTTCCCTTATCTTGAAAATATAACAGTAGCCCCGGTTCCGATCTAGCAATCCATTCACCTTAAGAAACTTGAGAACGTAGTGCCGGGGTCTGAGCCGGCCCTCTATGCTAAAACTGATAATTACGGGTCGATGAGCAATGTACGCCGGTTCCAACCCCACCTCGGAGATGAAGAACTTAGACCTGCGCTGCAACATGTCTTTGGATCTCTGCAGCAGCATTGGAGCCCTAGTCACGGCGATTCTCACCTCGGCATCAGACCACCCGAACGTCTTCTTCAAGTAGTCCACTTTGGCAGTGACCTTCTCCTTGCTGAGGTATGCAACAGACTGCAGCGCTTGCCTGAACATCCCAGAGCCGCGGGGCACGCCTATACCTTCGGTGCAGACCACCATTGCTCGGACCCGTGCCGGTTTGGTGGAGAGCATCCTCGGCATAGGGACACACACCTTGGCAATATCACAGGTAGCTAGCCCGCACTCCCGTAGGAACGCGACGTTGGGCTTGACCACCTTGTCGTTCTTCTTGAGAACCCGGAGGAGGTTCTGGACGGAGCCGAATAGGGGCAGGTAGCACTGCAGCTTGGAGACGACGGATCTGCAGCGGAAGCGGTTGGGGAAGGTGGCGACGAGGCGGGCGATATCAGGACTCGAGAGGCCGAGGCCGGTGAGCCGAAGGACGACTGGGGCCAGGGTCCCCTCCACGCGGGCGCAGAGTAACCGCGGATCTTTGACGACGGCGGCGGCAATGTCGGCGCTGGAGAGGCCGAGGCCGGCAAGAATGGTGAGGACGGCGCCGGGATTGGCGGGGGACTTGAGGTGGGAGAGCTTCGTGGAGGCCTTGTGGGCCTGAGGTCGGGTGAGGCCGCATGTGTCGACGAGGTAATCCTCGATGGCGAAACCTTGGTCTGGGGAAATGGCCGGAGAGGCGGCGGAGACGAAGCGGCGGAGAATGGAGATGGCAGAGGTGGATGGGGAAGAGAGGAGATGGGAAGCGACGTACGCGCGGAGGTGGAGCATGGCGCCTGTGACGGCGTGGTGGCGGCGCCGGCGGCAGAGGGAGTTTGGATGGGTGCTGTGGCTGTAGTGAGAATGGGCTGCAAAATCCTAATCTCGTATCGGCTGTATTTGATGGAGAGCCCATCTCTGATGCTTCTCGGAATTTTGGTCTTTAGTCGACTTGATGAGATTTTTTTTTTTGACAGTCTATACAGTTCCATGAGTTTGAATTTTGGTCTTTATAAGTCGTCTTCATGAATTCTGGTTCGAAATCATTTTTTCGCTTCTTTCTGTCAATGCGAATCACATTCATCATCGAACTCTAAACATACTTTAACTTCTAAATCAGGAAAGCATAGAGCTCATGAAACTGGCATACTACTTTTTCTTGATATGGAAAACTGGCATACTACTAACTAAGCTGAAATTGATTCGACCTGGAAGCGAATGGGCATCCATCGATCGAGTTAATCTGTAGAAAGTCTAGAGTCTGCAAGTGGTAAAATTGCATCAAACGGCCCAGCGAAAGAGGATTTTCAGTCCCGCGCCCGCAGCCTGTCAGAACCTCCAGGGATTTCTCCACTTTCACAATTATTCTGAATTTTTATCTTAGACTGAAGGCACCACGTGTCCGGCTTTAAATAAATTAATAAAGCCCCAGCGGCTAGACATAAGGTTCCTACATCAAATGCTTAACAGCAAGCACTAAACAACGATGACCACAACAGATACACTAGCATACACAGGCCAGGAGTTCAACATGCTCAACAGCACAAACGCTAACACCGAGGAAACACAATAAAAACTAGCGGGAAGATCTTTAAGGGGGATCGACGTCTGCCACAGGATGTGCCACTGGCCGAGAGTATGTCTTGGCGAACATTGCTCTATGCATCAGGATCAGATCCTCTAGAAGCAACATCGGCTTGCGGCTTAGGAGGGTGCACCACATCTACAAAGTCAGAATATATTTAAAAATAATATTAGCAGGTTGTTTAGGAAAGACCAGCTCAATAGTAAATTTGTTACGCGTGGTCCAAAGCGACCAGCACTAAGCCGCAAAGAAAGCCTAGATCGCATAGCGCCTATGCCCCTTCAGCTCCCCCAAGATGGAAAACCACTCGGCCATATTACTAGGGTTCCAATAAGTTTGGAACATGTCCCACGCGCCACTCGAAGCAAATTTTGCCAGCACACAGGAGAATCTTCGCCGCAAAGGGAGCACTTCCCGTTCGCCGGCCCCCTTCTTTTCTTGATCTGGTCATTCGATGGGAGCCTGCCCCTCACCATTTGCCAAAGAAACATCTTGAATTTAAGCGGCAGACGAGTATTCCAAAGCATCACGAGGATAGGAGAAAGAGGGCCTTTTCAGAGTTCCCGATGCATCGATCGCGTGGAATAGGAGCCACTAGGGTCTTAGCGCTAGGAAACCACATCCCTATCTCCCGTGGGGGCCACCTCGTCAATCTCCGAGCGCAGCTAGGACCACATGTCCAAATCCTAAGGGCCGAAGGTTCTCCCAAAAGGGATGTTCCAGTTCCCACCAGAAAAGGCCCGGGAAATAAATAGCTCCGGCTCAGCGCGAGTAGATTGCAGGAAGCTACCACAATTCGGGCTGTCAGAACGAGTCAGTACCAACATTCTTAATTTTTGTTTGTCAGTACCATTTTTTGGACGTGCGAACGCGAATCACGCTGATCCCTGTCTGATGCCGTTTTTTATAGCGAGGCCCCACTGTCAGGGTCCACATGGACAAACGGCCGTTGCCGTGCCGTTTGGACTAACCGCGTCGGCGCAGACACACCCTGGTCCATCGCTCGGCCGCACGGACCACTGTCAGTCAGCTCGCTCCCACTCCTCCTACCACCGTTCTCGCTCGACCAGGAGGGGATGGAGGAGCCGGTGAGTCCTGGAGGCAGCGCCGGCGACGAGGGCCGCATTGGGAGCTCCAGTGCTGTCGGCGGAGACAGGACACACGGCAGACACAGAGTGGCGGAGCAGGATGAATTGGATGAGCTCTGGCCGTCTCGGCCATCGAGGGCGGCGGCGATGCTGGCGCATCTCTGGGTGGACAATCCGGCGGAAAGCGAACGGTGGAGCAGCGGCCTCGGCGGAGTAGAGTACGCATTCACTTTTCCCCCAATTTCCTATCTGAATTTTTCTGTCTAGGGTTAGGGTTTGCTGAATTTTGCAATGTTTACTCAATTTCTGTAGTTTGGATCCTGAAATATGGGAAGTCAGAATTCAGTTGGACGGTGAAGCCAATCTAGAGAGGAGAATATCCAGAGAAGACATTACTTATATGAATATAGTTGCAGTGATTGAGGAAAAAGGGTTTAGTTTTCAGGATTCCATTTACTGCACAATGTTGGGTGTACATGAATTGGTTCAGAACAACTGCAAGGTCTATGAACTACTGAATCATTTTGAATCAAGTAGGGTGTTGTCATTGTTTGTGAAGAGGGGCAAGCCTGTTGTAGTTAGAAAGAATAATAAATCTTCATACAAGTCCGGTGAAGCCACTGCATCTTCTATTGTGGTGCTTGAAGAACATGTTCCTTATGATTGGAGTGAGCCTGATGTCTATGTTGTTGATGGAGAAGGTTGCATTTTTACAAGTCAGAGTGATGAATATGCACCTGCTAGTAGAGGAGTACATGTTCCAACTCAAGAGAGTCAGAATGTGGATAAGGGTAAAGCAATACAAAATGAAGACAGTGATGCTGATGATGATGGCAACAATGGTTCAGAGAGTGAGCTTGATGATAGATGGTGGGACATTACCATAGGACAAGTTGATGTTGCACATTTGGAAGAAATGAGGAAGAAGGAACTAAAAGAACTGGCTGAGAGGATTGAGGAGAGGAGGAGGAAGAGAGGATCCCTATTTGCCTTTGTGAAGGGGACACAAATATTGAAGATTTGTTTGTGACTGCAGAAGAAGAAGAAGTTGCACATGAGTTGGAACCAGCACCTGGTTCAGTCAATAAGAAGAAATTGCCTGTGAAAAGAGGCCCCACTTTGAGGTGTCATTCATAAGTTGAGATACAAGAGGAACTAGATTACATACCATCATCAGATGAAGACAAGGACATTGGTTTCCTTGAGGAGGAGGATGAATCAGACAATGAATTTCAGCCATTGTTAATGGTGCCACCAAAAGGCAGAAAGAGTAGAGCAAAGAAAAGGCCAGAGAGGAAGTGGTATGATGATAGAAGGCTGCAGCCACATGAGCAACTTTGCTTGAAGATGTGCTTTGTCGATGTTCAACAATTCAGGGATGCTTTGATAGATTTGCACATTGCTCAAAGTAGGAATTTCCAGTATTGGAGAAACTCTAATGTTAGAGTCATTGTTCATTGCATCAAGAAGGGTTGTCCCTTCAAGATGGTGGCATCTGAGATAAAAGGTGAGAAAACCTTTGCCATTAGGAAGATGAGACTACAACACACTTGTAATACTACAAATGAAAGTTCCAGGGTCAGTGCTAAATGGTTAGCTCACACATATGAAGGAATGTTTAGGTCAGATCCAAATACAGGAATTCAGTCACTCATAGATGCAGCAAGGCAACAATATGGTGTGGAAGTCAGCAAGGATATGGCCTATGGGGCAAAAAATTTGGCTCTAGATGTTGTGTTGGGTGATCACAGGGAGCAGTATGTAAGTCTTAGAGATTTTGCTCAAGCTATCATTGATACTAACCCTGGTAGCAGGGTGGTTGTGACAACTGTGACACCAACACCTCTGAGAAAATCCATCTGGCCCAACATTCCATGGTTTCTTCTTTTGTATCAATGGAGCCAGAGAGGGTTTTCTAAATGGTTGTAGGCCATTCATAGGTGATTATAGTCTCATATTATTTTTTATAGTGCACCTCATTTTCCCTGTGTGTAATAATTATCTTATTCTACAGGCCTTGATGGTTGCTTTGTGAAGCTGTGCACTGGTGCTCAAATTTTGGCTGCAACAGGAAGGGATGGCAATAACAACATGTACCCTATTGCCTTTGCTGTTGTACCCAAAGAGGACAAAGCCAATTGGTGTTCGTTTCTAACTCAGCTTAAATATGCCCTTGGTGGAGAAGAGGGGCAGTTTGGTAGATACACATTCATGTCTGATAGACAAAAGGTTAGTCTTATCTTGTGCTTATCTAGTTTGTCTTGCCATAGTTAACTAGTTTGTCTTATCAACATAGGGACTCATTTCAGCCATCAACATAGTTTTCCCTAATAGCCCACAAAGATTTTGTTAAGGCACATATATGCCAACTTTCAAAGTGCTGGGTTCAGGGGTGAAGATCTGAAAAAGATAATGGACTCTGCTGCCTATGCTTACCAAAAGCACCACCATGAGCTTGCCATGGATAATCTGAGAAAGGAGAGTGAGGCAGCTTGGAAGTGGCTAAGTGAAATCCCTGTGCACATATGGGCCAGGCATGCATTTGACACCACCTGCAAGACTGACCTTGTGGTAAACAACCTGAGTGAGGTGTTCAACAGATACATCCTTGATGTTAGGAAGAAACCAATAAGAACAATGATAGAAGGAATAAAAGACATGATGATGGTGAGGAATCATGAGAAGAGGATAGGTGCTGGTATTGCTAGGTGGGAAATCACTCCCCACTTCAGTGAGCAACTTGAAATGTCCAAGAAGAAGTCCAGATTCTGCACACCAAGGATTGCAGATGTAGGTTTGTGGCAAGTGACTAATGCTAAGGGTGATGCAACCCATCTTTGTCGACACAGTGGATGTGACATGTGGATGTAGGAAGTGGGATGTCACAGGCCTGCCTTGCAGTCATGCATGTAGTGCTATCATCAAGGCCAAGCAAAGACCAGAGGACTATGTTAGCCACTTTTTCAAAAAGGAGATGTATGTTAAAGCATTCAAGCCCATAATTTACCCAGTCCACAGGCGAGATGGCTGGCCCAAGACGAGACAATGACATCATTCCACCTGTCTTCCATATCAAGAAAGGGAGAAAGCAAGAGAAGAGGAGAAAGGGTAAGTTTGAGGTGCCAAAACCTAAACAAACATCAAGAATAGGAACCATAACATGCTCTAATTGTAAACTGCAGGGCCATAGATACACTAGCTGTGCACAACCTTTAAGGCCTGATTTGGTGATTAGAAAGAACAAGCATGTGGTGAGTTTCTTGTTGTCCAGCATTATTATGTGTTATGTTATATGTTATCCTTAACATGATCATCTTATGTTGTTTCTTGTTGTCCAGCCAACACCACCTCCAGCAGCAGATGCACCTACCCCAGCAGCTACTACAAGGGCACCCCCAGCAGGTACTACAAGGGCACCCCCAGCAGGTACTAGAAGGGCAGCTACTAGAAGGGCACCCCAGCAGGTACTAGAAGGGCAGCTACTAGAAGGGCACCCCCAGCAGCTACTACAAGGGCACCCCCAGCAGGTACTTCCTTTGTTGCTCCAAGAAGAACACCAAGACAGAGAGAAGATGATGGTGGATTTGTTCCTGGATACAAGAAGAGCAAGACCTAGGGATATTTCAACTGTGGTTATGCTGGAGGTGATGATGATGGAGGAGCTGGGTCATCAAACCATTGAAATGTTGTAATGGATACATGTACTAGTCATCTTCTGTTTGCAAAAGCTGTTGTAATAGACATGTACTACTTGTTGCCTTACTCTAGTTGCTCTTTTGCTGATGAAACTACTGTGAAATGGACATGTAATGGATTTGTTCTGTGAAATGTTGTTATATGATGGCAGTTGTGTTCTGTGAGATGTTGTTATGTGAATTTTGGTCAACAATGGCATGTGTAATGTTGTTGTAAACAATGGCACCACATACAAACATAGACAAATGCACCACATAGACAAATGGTTCAACATACACTAATGGTTCAACATAGACAAATGCACCACATACACAAGAAGATTCAACATACACTAATGGTTCAACATAGACAAATGCACCACATAGACAAATGGTTCACATACACAAATGGTGCAACACACATGGTTCAACACAGCTAAAACACTACTGCAGATACTCCAACTTTTTCTTCATCTCACTCAGCACAGATTGCAGCAATCTTCTTCAGTTTCTCCTTGTTGTCAGTATTTGCTTTAAAAAGATCAAAAAGCAAATACTCCAGCTTTTTATTTTCTGCCTTGAGAACATGTTTTTGTTCCTGCAGAGCCTCCTTTTCTTCCTTCATGGCCTCCCTTTCTACCTTCATAGCCTGCTTTTCTTCCTCCCATTCCTTCTGCCTAACCCTAAGCACATCAGCTTGTGTAATCTGAATCTGTTTAAGCATGCCAGCTTCAGTCTTTAAATCCTCCACTTCTTTCTTCAGCAAATTCATCTCACTCTCACTTTCTTCCATCACCTCCTTCTCTGCCTTCTTCTCAACATTCTTCTCAGCATTCATGTTAGCCAAATTATCCACCGTGGCCTTCTTCTCAGTGCTCTCCATATATTTTTTGACATCAGCAAGGAGGGTGGCATGCTTCTTCTCTATCTTGGATTTTTCTTCAGCAAGCAGAGCAAGCACCTTACCATTTTCCACCTTCTCATCTATTCTGGCATCATTACTTTCATGGTACATAGCCCACAAACTAACTATGGCATTGCTCAAATGATCTGGCCACTCTTCATCTTTCCATGCAACAAACCCATAGTTCAACACTTGCTATTACAAATAAATAAAACCATATGAGATGGATTATACTAACAACAAATACTAATATATGTAACTAAGCTAGTGAGCAAAGCAACTAGGCTAATATATGTAAGAAGCTTCTGTTTACAATTTCATATAAGGGCAACTAGCAAGTAGGATTCAACAAAGATAAAATCTATTGAAATTAGCAACTATGGTTCAACTAGGTAGAGCAACTAGGCATTGAGCAAAGCCCCTAGGAAGATGATCTAGGCACTGAGCAAAGCAACTAGGCAGATCAACTAGAACTAGACAGTGAGCAAAGCAACTAAAACTGTTGTAATTGGGAATAGAACTCACATTTTCCATAGGGCACAGATAAAATCTACGACCAGTGTTGCTCCCTTCAAAAGCCACACACTTATGCGGTGCCATCTTGTGGTTGCGACAAACCAGGGCGCAATCCGGGGCTATGCCGCTGAAATTGG
Organism: Avena insularis; assembly: GCA_023614405.1. Lineage (NCBI taxonomy): Eukaryota > Viridiplantae > Streptophyta > Magnoliopsida > Poales > Poaceae > Avena > Avena insularis. Next base: position 50,871,909 of record CM042695.1, read on the forward strand.
GATCCTCAACATATGCAGGAGCATAATCTAGGTCCGTCAGGTCCTAGTGAAGCAGAAATTGCAAAGACAAATTAGGTAAATGGGGAGGGGTGAACAATTCCTAAATCGACAAAAATCAACCCTAACCCTAGAGCTTACCCCAAGAATGTCCGAGCTAGAACTCTCCCCATCGTCCCAGCTAGGCATGCTGGCGACGGCTAGCGGCCTCGGACGGCGGCCCAGCGGTGGTGGCGGCGGCGGCAATGGAGCTGCGCGACGGCGGTGACAAGAACAAGTGGAGTGGGAGCGAGCTGACTGACAGTGGTCCGTGCGACCGAGCGATGGACCAGGGTGTGTCTGCGCCGACGCGGTCGGTCCAAACGGCGTGGCAACGGCCGTTTGTCCACATGGACCCTGATAGTGGGGCCTCGCTATCAAAAACGGCATCAGACAGGGATCAGCGTGATTCGCGTTCGCACGTCCGAAAAATGGTACTGACAAACAAAAATTAAGAATGTTGGTACTGACTCGTTCTGACAGCCCGAATTGTGGTAGCTTCCTGCAATTTACTCGCTCAGCGCTGATGGCAAAAAGGCGGGGTACCTCTCACTGAGGGCCTGCTCTCCCACCCAGCAGTTAGTCCAGAAGCAAACGTTGGAATTGATACCGGGACAACAGAACCTAGCCCGCGGACTGAACAAGTGTTTGATTTTGTAAATGTTGTGTCAGAATTGGGATCCTCTCACCGGGTTGGAAGAGAAAAGGTTGGACACCTGGTATTTAGCTTTGAGCAGTTGCAACCAGAGCAGCTTCGAGTCATCCTCCGTGAGCATGCGGTAGATCCATTTCAACATAAGGGCAATATTCATGATCTTAAATTCCGGTAGCCACTGCGCTGAAACACATGGATTCAGAAATTTAAAGAAGGGACCGTAGCACCTTGAATGATTACAGTAGAACGCTTGGTTCATCAGCACATAGCTCCCAACTCAAGTAATCAAAAGTTCAAAAGAATTCATTCACTTCTCAAACGGAGATAAATATTGCAATTAGTATCTGCAGCTTATAAGTAGGTCACAATTTCGATCCCAACTTGACACTAGCAACTCCCAGACATGAACCACATTTTTTTGTTGATAAACCACAGTTGATATCCTAAAAATTCATATAGTAAATCTAATTTGACAGCACCTGTCCTAAAAGATTCAGGACAGTGCATCTTACGGCATTATGTTTTAGCACACAGAAAAAACTAAATAGCCTAAAAGTTCACATACACACTCCACCAAGAAAAATTATCAAGTTCAGCAAGTTTCTTGGTAGACCTCGGTACAAAACATGTACCTACATCCTCCTACTACATCAGTTTCAAGGTAGGCAGACCATGAAAAACTGAGATACATTCTTTCTTGGTGATTGTTGTGACTTTCCCTCTAATGGGGATATGCCTACCGGGGTATACCCAACAGGACGTTTCCGACTGGTCCAGGAACTGGCGAGTGGGCCTGCAAGACGGCGACTGGATCAAGACCCGGTGTGGATCCAAGCGACTAGAAGCTGAAGGCCCAGGCGAGTAGATAGGCCCAGTCGGATTAGGTTAAGCGGTTACCGAAGCCTTAACTGATTCGGTTGAGATATGTAAACCCTAGGTGAGGTAAGACTATATAAACCTCTCTACAGGGCGTGTAGAGATACGTTCCATCATACACCCAAGCGACTCGCCGCCTAGCCGTCGAGCTCACCCATTGTACCTCCACCATAATACAATCTAGCAGAAGTAGGTCTTTACCCTCCGGGGGGCCGAACCTGGGTAAAATCTTGTGTCTCCGTCCTCATCTCGCACCGCAGATGGCTGGCCGCCCTTGCCCCTCGTTCTGCTACTCGCTGCCGATTGCAGCATCTGCCGTGACCATTCCCACGACAGTGGCGCCCACCGTGGGGCCTGGCCGGTTCGGCCGGTGTTCTGCGGCGAGATCCAATCTGCCCATCAACTAGACGGTTGCCACCGGCCGCATGATAGCGATCGGCGAGATGCTCCAGATCTTGCCGAGCAGCTACATCCTGGCGGCGCGGCCCGTCACGCACAGCATGATCCTGCCGGTTGGCACGATCAGCCTCTTCGTCGGCCTCACCGACGTCATCGCCTCGAAGGATTCGGCTCGCATCCGCGAGTCGCCGCCACGTGATCGGCTCTCCGAGAGCCAGGTCCGCACGATCCATCGCCTCGCCTCCGAGTACAACTCGGCTCACAGCAACGTGGCCGAAAACTCCACGGCCACGGAAGACACGGCCCTCAACGACGACGCCGACTCGACGACCCCGGCGTCACTCGTCGGATCTATCACCGCGGCTTCACCCGCGGGCTCCATCACCCAGGTCTCCAACGTGGGAGACTTCGAGGATCCCTCCATCCTTGGGATCTTCGACTTCGACTCTGGGTCAGAAAATTCCGCCGACCTCGCGGCAGGACGATGCCGCCACGCCGCGACCTACATGGCGACCGGCACCGATCCGCCGGAGGATCCTTTCTCCACCCCGATCCCTCCTAACGCCACGGCAACAGAGGTCGAGGAATTCCGCCTGAAGCTGGCGGAGGCAGTCCGCAAGGAACAAGCCGAGCGCGAAAAATTTCGCCTCGAGCAAGTGACGGCGCAGGAGCTATCACGCTACCACCAGCAGCGAATCAGGTCGCGCATGAACCCCACCGTTCAGGGGCGCGCCCTGAACTTCGACAACGAAAACGACCCGGCCCGCGCGGCCGAGCGCGCGATTTGCGAGAACGCGCCACTAGGAGGAAGCGCCCGGCCCCCGCCAGGGTCGACGGCGATGGGCGCCCCACCTCCACCCAACCGCACACCCCCCAGGGATCAGCCGCGGATAGTAGTATCTTCACGGGAGCGAGACGCGAATGGCCTCCCACTGTTCTCCACCCCGATGGACAACCTCGTGGCGGGCCGAGCAGCAGCCGACAACATAACGGCCACCGGCGGCCTCTGGATCCAAAGATATGTCGGGGCCACCTGCTCGCCAAAGGCCGTCGAGCAGCAAAAGCAGCGCGCCCGAATCGCAGGGTCGAGTGTACTTGCGTTCTTCGAAGCGAGCGGCCTCAAGTGGCAGCAATGGCGGCAAACACCCTCAACGCCGCCACGAGCCATTGCAGCTCCAACACCGACCCACGAGCGGCACTCTCCACTGCGACCCGGGCCAGCGACCAACTTCATCGCCGCCAACGGTCAATCCATCGACGCCCGCACCCACATCATCAACAACCAAAGCTGGCGCGCACGCCAGCCCGACGACCTGCGACACACCCTAACCAATCGCCGCGACGGCGAGCCGATGGGGTCGCTAAGTCGACTCGGTCCCAGGTGCTTCGGACCAATGATCCGGCGAAGTACCCGAACTTCAAAGCGCGAAGGAGATAGAAAAATCGACCGCCGTCGACCCCTCCATGTGGCTCGATACATACCTCATGGCGATGAGAATCGCGGGCCACACCGACCTGCTAGCCGCCCGTTACCTCCCCTTGATGATGGAGGGGCGTGCGATGGATCAACACCCTCCCGTGATAGTATCGACTCCGGAGGAGATGCGCGACGCCTTCGTCAGGCATTTCGAGGGATCCTACACCCGTGCCACCACCATCGAGGACCTGGAGCGATGCGTCCAGGGACCCCGCGAGTCGACCCGCAACTGGGTCCAGCGGTGGCAAGAACTCTGGTACAATGCGGTCGGCATCCACCCGGACACCGCGATCCATTGCTTCAAGACCTCGTGCCGCTACGAGCCCTTGGTCGCCAAGCTCAAGCGACATTCTCGCACACTCGACAACATACCGGACCTCCTCGAGATCGCCAAACGCTACGTGGAGGAAGATCCAAACCAGGAAACCGACGACGAGTCGGGAGGCCAACGCCGCCTGGCGGCAACGACAACAGACGACGGTCCGACCTTCTACAGCAACAACACTCGCCTCATCGGCAAGCGCGCAGCGACGGGCGAGTCGACTTAAACGCCGCCACGCGAACGCAGCAGCGAGCCCAAAACTTCCGCGCGACGGAGGACAATGCCACGACGGCGGCAACTACAAGGCCAAGCCAAGGTTCGACCCCGCGGCCCTCCTTAACCAACCTTGTGCGTTTCATAGCAGGAAGGCAAACCCGCAACGCACATGACCGCCGACTGCCACACCCTCAGGGAGATTGAGAAGGCACGGCGAGCACGGGAGGACCCCGACAACAACCCGCCAAATGGCGGAAAATTCGGCAACATGGCCGGCTCGCTCCATACCTTCACAGGCTTCAACACGAAGCGAGAAAAGAAGGTCATCACCCGTGCCGTCGCCGTCAACGCGGTGGCCCAGTGGGCGTTCCCGATTCCTCAAGCTGGTGAGCAGCCATCACAGAGCCGCCAGACCACTTGCCGCGCCGAGTACCCGGAGTCGCCCTGGTGGTCAAGCCAAGGTGGCGACTCTGGCTCCCCAAGACATTGATGGGCGGCAGCTCCATCAACATCCTATACCGACACCTTCTGCTGCGGCTCCGATCGATGATCGAACAACCCACACCACGTTCCACGGCATCGTCCCGGTCGGAAGGCGTACCCGATCGGCAAGGTCACGCTGCCGGTCACCTTGCACACCAGCAAACTTCCGCGAGCGGATCGTCTTGGCTGGTACCCTTCGACAGCCCTACCATCTGCGTCACTGGGCGCTGGCGTTGCCAAGTTCATGGCGCCACACTCGCGTAACGCGATGAAGCTCCGGGCGTGCGGCGTCATCACCATCAGCGACCCGACATGGCCGCCCGGTGCGAGCCAAAGGAGCCAAACTTCGGCGATGCCGTCATCACGGCAGAGGCCAACCACGCGAAGCTTCGCCAAGTCTGCGGCGGGGTGAACAATGACGACCCCACCATACTCAAGAAGCCCAATTCGGGCGCAAACACCTTAGCCGAGGCAACGACAAGACACCCGCATCGTCAAGCTAGTCCCAGCGACTCGGCCAGACGGTGACGATCGGAACAGGATGAGCCCAGCCTAGGAAGGCGCTCATCGAGTTCCTCCGTGAGAACGAGGACATCTTCGCATGGAAGCCCTCGACATGCCTGGTGTCCCTGGGGCTCGCTGAGCACAAACTAACGCCGACCCCAAAGTGCGACCCGTCAAGCGATCGCTGCGGCCCTTCAATGAAGAGCGCCGCCGAGCCATCGCCGAGGAGGTGCAGCGTCTACTACTGCGAGCTTCATCCGGCCAATCAAGTACTCAAGTGGCTGGCAAACCCCGTCCTGGTCGAGAAGAAGAAGGGGACCCAGAGGATGTTTATCGACTACACAAACTTGAACAGCGCCGCCCCAACGGAGACGTTCGTCCTCCCGCGGATCGCCAAAATACTCGACTCCACCGTGGGCTCGGAGTCGCTGTGTTTCCTCGACGCCTACTCTGGGTACAACCAGATCAAAATGGCTGTTGAGGACGAGGAGAAGACGGCGTTCATCACGCCATTCGGAGCCTTCTACTACACCGCCATGACCTTGACCTCAAGAACGCGAGGCGACCTACCAACGGTGCATGCAGAGTGCCTGCGAGCCAAATTGGCCGCAACATCCACGTCTACATCGGCAGCGTGGTCGTGAAATCCGCTTCGCCAGGCGATCTACTGCCGACCTGGCGGAAACATTCTCCAACTGCGAAAGTACAAGATAAAACTCAGCAAGCAAATGCACCTTCGATGTACCAGCAGGCAACTCTTCGGGTACGTCGTCTCCAGCGGGATCGGCGAACCCACGAAGATCGACACGATCGCTCGACTCGGAAAACCCGAGTGCTGCGCGATGTCGAAGCTTGCAGGCGATGGCGGCTCTCGATCGCTTCATCCGCTGGCGAAAAGGCAATGCCTCTATACCGCTGATGCGCAGAACCCCACTTTCCGGTGGGACAAGGAAGGCGGACGACGCTCGCGACCTCAAGAAAGTGCTACTCGCAGCACCATTACTCGCCGCCCCCGTCGACAAAGAACCCATGCTGGTCTACGTCGCGGCTTTCGAGCGTGTCGTCAGCGCCGTCATGGTCATCGAGCGACCATAGGAAGGAAAGGAGCGCCCGGTACAGCGACCGGTGTACTACATCAGCGAGGTCCTCACCGAATCGCGCCAACGATACCCGCGATACGAAACTGGTATACACGGTCTTGAGTACGGCGCTGCCGCACTACTTCCGAGCACCCGATCACGGTCGTCTCCTCAGCACCGTTCAGGACATCATCCATAACCGTGAGGCGACCGGCGAAGTCGCTAAGTGGGCCGAAATCGGCGTCCATAATATCAAGTACGAGCCACGAAAGCGATCAAGTCGCGAGCTCTAGCGGACTTCATCGCCCGGATCGAAGAGGCCCAGCAGCGAAAAGCTGCCATACCTCCATTACTAGAGCTGCGCTTCGACGGCTCCAAGAACGCGGACGGCGCAGAGCGAGATCGTCTTGACTTCACCGGAAGGCGACAAGCTCCGCTTCGTCCTCTTCCTCGACTTCACCGCTGCACCAACAACATGGCGAGTCGAGGCACTACTCCACGGCATGCGAGCTGCCAAGGAGATGAGCGTCAACCGCCCTCGCTGCTACGGAGACTCCGACCTCGTTCTTTGGGCAAGTCGGCACCGCGACGCCGTCTCCCCACCATGGCGGCATACCGCCAAGCGATGGAACAAGCTGGGCGGACACTTCGCAGCTACTCCGTCGAGTGGATTGTGGCGGAAGAACGAGGAGGCCGACGCACTCTCTCGCATTGGGTCGGCTCGACTCGCACCACCGCGGCGTCTTCCTCGACCACGATCACCAAGCCATCGTCTCTCCCCAAGGGAGATCGACATCGAGTCCCTGCAGCGAGGCAGCCCAGTGCACTCGTCACCGAGCGATGATTGGACCAAACCCTACGCCGCTACACAGAGGTTGTCACCTTCTTTGGCGGCGAGAGGCGGACGCCTGGATGATCGCCGCGCCGATGCAAATCCTTCACCATCATCGACGGCGAAGCTCCTGGCCGGCGTCACCGGCGTGTTCCAACGCTGCGTCCAACCCGCCGAAGGACGCAAGATCCTCCACGACATCCACTCCGGCGACTGCGGCCACCATGCCGGCGCCCGCTCCCTGGTCGCCAAGGCCATGCGGCATGGCTTCTACTGGCCCACCGCACACGCCGATGCCGTCGACATTGTCCAGCGGTGCGCCGGCTGCCAATCGCCAACGGGCGCATGTGCCGAGCTCCGCGCTCAAGATAATCCCCATTACCTGGCCATTCGCCGTGTGGGGTATGGACATGGTAGGCCCCTTCAAAAAGGCTCCTTCTGGCTACACCCACCTCCTGGTCGCGGTCGACAAATTCACAAAGTGGGTGGAGGCCAAACCAGTCCGGAAATGCGACGGGAAGACCACCACTAAATTCCTACGCGAGCTCATATATCGCTACGGGTTCCCGAACAGCATCATCATGGACAACGGCACCAATTTATCCAAAGGAGCCATGGCCGAGTTCTGCGAGGAACACCACATCTGGCTCGACCTCGCGTCAGTCGCACACCCGGAATCCAACGCCCAGGCGGAACGGGCCAACCAGAGCATCCTCCATGGCCTGAAGCCGCGGCTCCAAGTACCGCTCGAGCGCACCGCCGGGTGCTGGGTCGAGGAGCTACCCTCTGTCATCTGGGGCATCCGCACCTCGGTCAACAGGTCAACAGGGTTCACCCCCTTCTTCATGGTGTACGGCGCCGAGGTAGTCATGCCCACCGACCTCGAGCACGACTCGCCACGGGTCGTCCACTACACGGAGGCTGCGAACGAACTCGCCCGCCAGGATGGAGTCGATCAACTTGACGAGGCACATGACCTCGCTCGATCACGCACCGCCATCTACCAACAAGGACTCCGCCGCTATCACAGCCGGCGAGTGAAAACTCGCACCTTCCAAGAAGGCGACCTGGTGCTGCGCCTCAACCAGGACAAGAAGGGCATGCACAAGCTTTCCCCTCCGTGGTAGGGACCATTCGCCATCGGTAGCGTGCTACAACAGCGCCTACTACCTCATCGACGTCCGCGGGGACGGCAAACTCGACGTCAAGCGACCGTGGAATGTAAACCTCCTACGGAAGTTCTATTCCTAGAACCCCTCATATGTACCCCCAGTCGCTATGAAATAAAAAAAAGAATTGGCTACCGCAATTTGTGCCTGCTCTCCGTATCTTGTCCCACTCGCACTCGTAATAACAGCTTCAAGCTAACCGCAGAAGTCAACCTTTGGTACAGCGATCGGCACGGCCAAGTAGTGCGGTGCAAGAGCACTGGGTCACCTCAGGTCTTGCAACGTCCACGAAAAACGCCTACCCGGAGCCCCATTGGAGTCGCTTAGTTCGACCGGGCTCTACGAGCCAAGACAACTGCCTTCGCTTCTCACAGCGACCATGATCCTCCGCATCCTCGACATAGCGACTCGAACGGCCAAGTACCACGCTCGGGGACTGACGACAAGTTCAGCGCGAGCGGCTAGGGAAAACGCCAAGTATGAGAGCATGCCCAGGACTCGCCATGCGACTGACCCAACAGGCCAGGCAGGAGCGATGCGCTCAAACTAACGCGCCAAGTCCTCACCCACCCTCGAGTCACGCCTAGAACAACCAAGTACCACGCTCGGGGACTCGGCCACCCGACCTCGTTCGCGCAAGGGAAAACGATGAAGTACAGAGCGCTCAAGGGAGTCGCCTCGCGACTGGCTCTCCGAGTCCGGGCGAGTCGACCACAATAACAAAACATTCAAAAAACCGCAAACACATAACAAACGAGGTAAACCCCATAAAAAGGGCGGACGCGCTCGGGGACTCGTTCAACCCTCAATCGTAAAACACATGACAAATCACAAAACAACACAATATCTCATTAATATCATGTTGCAATCGTCACAAATTACAAAATATCCCCAATGGCAGAACTGCTACTAACGCCCCAGGGCAAACTACTCTACTCCGCAGGCTTCGAAGATGACTCGCCAGCACCCTTGCGACTGCGAATGAAGGGCGTGTACGGGTTTGACGGGTACGTCGTCAGCTCACCCGCCATCGCCGCACGGAAGGGTTGCTCGACCTTGAAGTCCCGGTGCTGCGGCTCGGGGTCGTTAGGTGCGACGACCGTCTCCTGGTAAGGAAGGAGGTCGCCCATCGCCCAGACGCGCTCGGAGTACACCACGGCACGATCCGTCAACTTGAGAACCTCAGAGATCTCCACCGAGCGAGTCGACGACGGATAACCACTCGTCACGTCGTCCAGGTCGAAGTCCTTCGGGAAGTGGGCGAGCCCAAGGCTAAGCGCCGTCGCTGCTCCATGTCGGAATGCCGATCGCGTCATAAACTCAACGACTGACGGAGCCTTCTCCAAGTACCGCCACACCTCGACGAGGTCGTTGGGAATTACTTTCGTGGGCGACATCTCCTGGAGGTAGGCCCGGATGCACGTCGCCGACAACGTCGCCGAGTCGATGAGCGTGGCCACACATTGCCGCGCGTCGAACGAGCTCACCTCTTCCGCGTTATCAAGGATGCGACCTGCGGATAGAAGATAACAGTGAGTACATCGGATATTACAAAAAGGCACATGCAATAGGCAGGGGCAGACACACTCACCAATCAAGGGACGGGAGAGATCCGTGATGAAGCTCTGAAGAGAAGTGTAATCATCCTGAAGCCCAGCAACAAGGGCGACAGAAACTTTACGTTCTTCCACGGCGGCCATAACGGCGGCCTTGGCTCGACCATCCGCCAAACTCGCTTCCTCTTTCGCCTCCCTCAACTCGCGCTCGAGGTCGGCAATCCGCTTCTCAGCCGAGCTCAACGCCGATTGAGCCGCTGCCAACTCACTCGCTGGGACAAGTCCCTGGCGGGCCTCCTCGCTTTCGGCAATTGCTCAAGCCCCTTATTCGCCTCTTGGACGGTGGCAGTTCCTTCTCCGCGGCGTGTCGCAAAGCAAGTCGGTGACTCACGCTGCGCACTTCGCACATTTCAAACAGTTAACCAAAGCGGAATCAAAGTGCCCACCGCTGAAATTCAGCGAAAAGCGCACTGGGACCGCAATCAAAACTCCTAAGTGCCCACCCGCTGAAATTCAGCGAAAAGCGCACTTCGGGACCGCAATCATAAAAATCCTAAGTGCCCACCGCTGAAATTCAGCGAAAAGCGCATCGGGACCGGCAATCATATCCTAAGTGCCCACCCGCTGAAATTCAGCGAAAAGCGCATCGGGACCGGACGCGAAAAATAACAACAAGACAATAAAAGAATCATCACCGCAACACACCGCCTGATCCTCGGGACCGGACATATTCGGATGGCTGCGCCAAGCATGCCATGAAGTTGTATCGCATCCACGGACGCGAGGAGAGCTGGCGGTGCCGCGACGCTGCTCGACCTCCGTGACAGCGACCCAGTGCATGGCTCGAGGGCGAGGTACCACTCGCTGTAGCCGCTTTGGCCATGAAGCGCGGGAATGTTGCGATGGAGGCACCGGCACCAAAGGAGGCCGGCTCGGCTGCCCCAGGCGAGGGAGCACCCTCCTTGGCGGATAAGGCCGCCTCCGCTACGGGTTCACTCGGCGCGATCGCCGTGTCGTCGGATACTGTGACGACTTCGTCGCCCTTGGCCTTCTTGGCGCTGTCCGCGGGGACGACAACCTCGTCCACCTTCCTCTTCCGGGAGGGATCCTCCTCGCTGACGACGGGTGGCACCTTAGCCACGGTCGGATGGCCTATCTTCTTCGCTCCGGTCCTACAAATTGATCGCGTGAGCAAGATAATCCAAGTACAATGAAAGACAAAAGTAGGTGAGCAAACTCACTTGGCGACTGGAATGAAGCGTAGCCTCGTGCGGATGCCGGCCGGCTTCTCCAGTTCGGGGCCTAGTCGGCGACTGAGGCCCATCTCCAGGACGTCGCGTGCCCAAGACACGGATGGTTTCTTTGTTGTCGAGGCTGCGTCCGGAGCCTCCGAAACATCTTCGGCAGGAGCACCCTTGGGCGGCAAAACTACCGCGACTAGAACGGTCCCCGACCCAGAGATTGGGGCGAACGACGGAGGCATCAAGGCCAGAGGCACCTCGTTCAGGACGGTTGTGGTATCCGGTGCCGTCGCCACCTGTGGGGCTTCGCCCCCGGCCAGGCTGGTGGCGTCAGAGCTGCTTGGCGAGTGAGGCGGAGACGCCTGTTTCGCTGGCTTCGTCTTCTTCTTTGGAGGGGCCTTAACCTCCTTCTCCTTCTTCTTCTTCTTCTTCTTCTTCGATGGAGTGGCCTCGCGACGCGAGGTGTGCTCGGGGAGTTCGTCGTCATCATCGTCATGACGCTCGAGGCTTCTGCTCGCCTCAAGCTCACGTTGCCGCTGCCCGCGCGTTTTCCGGACTAGCGGGGCGACCTCTTCTTCGGATTCGTCGTCGTCGCCACTCCCGTCGCTCTCGATGCCTCCTCTTGCTGGAGGCGATTCGCCCACCTCCCGGACGGACGAACTCGAATTCTCGTCGTCCGCGGGCGGGAGCCACCCTTCAACTACTTGAAATAGCTGCAATAGGCATAAACAACACCAGTATGACCGCGACTGCATTTAACTGCGACTGCGAATGACTAAAGGATGACTTACCGTTGGGGCTGGATGCTTCGCGGTGTAGGCGACCGGCCTTGGCCGAGGTACGCCGTCTCGGTGATCTTCTTCAACGCCAGAGGTAATCCTCGAGCTGCCACTCCGAGGCAGGACTTCGTCGAGTCCTCCCGCCCGCTGCATCGTACATATAATGGTCGCGCGGGCAAGGGGACGAGCCGCCCGAGCCAACAGCCAGTTGCGAGGTTGATGGGCAGAGACCCGCTTCTTCAGCCGCGAATGGTCTCAAGCATTTTGTCCACGACCATTCGCTGGTCTGTTGGAAGTTTGCCGACTTGAAGTCGGCGTGGTTCGGGCCGGCGGAGTATCTTGATCGCCACCGCCGCCTCGAGTCGCCTCGGTGACGAGAACCAAGAGTTCTTCCATTGGCTTGCCGCCTTGGTAGCATTAGATCGAAGAAAGAAGCCTTCGATTTCAATCGAACGCGCCGCCTGCGCGCAGCATTGGGCCACCCGCTTCTCGCGATCGATCCGCCCGTGGAATAGATCTTTGCCCGGGAAGCGGGGCTGCAGCCAGATAGCACTCGCAGAACGCCACGAAAATGGCGAGCTGCTCGATGCGTGCGGCCTAGGTCCGACGGTTGGATCTCGTGAAGGCGCAGGCCTAAGAAGAGAGATGTTAGAATCCCACCCCACTCTAGGTGGCTGGTGAAGCGATGAACTCTCCCTCGCGGGTTCGGGGTCACCTCTCCCGGCGGGGATGCGCCACCGCCGGCGCAGATCCGACCTCCTCGAAGGACGTCCATTCGCAGACACTTAGATCTACCCCAAGGCTCGGTGGAGGGCCATTGGCGGAAGGATTCGTGGGGTCGGAGATTTGGTCGATGGATCGCGGCGCGAGGAAGGCGAAAAGTGCGCTAATCGGAGGAAATGACGAGGTGGTTCTCCGATCGCCTACCATTCCCCTTATATAGCGGTTGTTACCCGCCAAATCGTGGAGCCGTTACTACAGCGGTGATTACGCTAAAGTTACCGTTGGATTACCCCAAGCGGCTAGTTTGACCACGTTTAACGGTCCAACTTCAGCCACTCGCCCGACCCGATCACTACGACGGATCGAGTATTCGCCGACGACTCGCCAAAGCTGCGATCGAATAACTAGTTTCTCCTTTATTCAGAGCCCGTCGACGATTCGATCGGATGTCCGCTTTAAAGTCAGATATCCATCGCCAAGAACCACTGCGCCCAATCAACGACAGCCTCGGGGACTCATCGATGGGGATATGCCTACCGGGATATACCCGGCGAGACGTTCCGATCGCCCAGAACTGGCGAGTGGGCTGCAAGACGGCGATCGGATCAAGGCCCGGTGGATCCAAGCGATCGAAGTCTGAAGGCCCATCGAGTAGATAGGCCCGATCGGATTAGGTTAAGCTTTCAAGCCTTAACTGATTCGGTTGAGATATGTAAACCCTAGGGGAGGTAAGACTATATAAACCTCCCTACAGGGCGTGTAGAGATACGTTTCATCATACACCCAAGCGACTCGCCGCCTAGCCGCCGAGCTCGCCCATTGTACCTCCACCATAATGCAATCTAGCAGGAGTAGGTCTTTATCCTCCGGGGGACGAACCTAGGTAAAACCTTGTGTCTCCGCCCTCATCTCGCACCGCAGATGGCTGGCCGCCCTTGCCCCTTGTTCTACTACTCGCTGCCGATTGCAGCATCTGCCGTGACCATTCCCACGACACCCTCCTTCCTGACTTCTATCTCCTTTGGTTTGGTTGCGTACATCCTTGCTTTTTCTAAACCTACATTGCTCATTAAATTTGCCACACGAAAATCTTTCATATTTTTAACTTTTTTTTTGTTTCGTGGAACATATTATGGACGGAAATTATAGTCAGTCTTGACAAAAACTGCAAGTAAATAGAAGAAACTGAAGATACAATATTAGAAAACTAAGGAACATGCTGATAACACCGAATCATAGGTATCCTGTTTTGCGAACAGTACAGTAAAATAATGGATTTATAAATCAGATAATGGATGTGGATGATCTTCTCTTTTCAAAGATGCATACATTTGATAAATCGTTGTATCTGGAAATTACAAATTACATGAACTCGTAGATTGTAATAAAATGCCGACTATATCAGATGCAAGGTACTGGTCTCTTAAAGGGCTCACGCTTCAGCCCATAGCAACCAGACAGAGGGATGGATCTGGAAGCACTCTCTGCACCAAAAGGAAACCCCAAAAGAATGTGCTACCAAAACACAAAGGATCTGAACTCATGGGCATCTGAACAGACGCAAATTTGCACCCCATGTTTTCTCCTTCCATACTCGTGGGCAAGACAGGATAGTGCCAATTGTTTAGTGCCCAGAAAGTCTACTTACAGCAAAAACAAAACTGAATGTCATTTAATTTAACGCAACAATCTCCCTGTACCACATAATCAACTGAGATTACCAGTAATTTCATCTAGGAGCCAATGTAAGAAAAAGAGAGATAAATATGCCAATTGACATGGAGGAATTTATAGACTTCAAAATTCAAGTACTCCCTCCGACCCATATTAGTTGACTCAAATTTGTCTAGATACGAATGTATCTAGCACTAAACCTTGACTAGATACATTCGTATCTAGATGAATCTAAGTAAACTAATATGGGTCAGAGGGAGTACATGGAACCCATAAAAATGTGATCAGCAAGCAATTTCAGAACAAAAACGAATTAGCAGTACTGGGTAGTATCTTACACCATGAGTGTAGAAGAAAAAAGAATTAGCAGCACTGAAAGAAAGTGCCAAGTCGTAGAATGACATCTTCTATTTTGATAATCACCTCAAGAGACGTCAATAACCGTAGTGATCTTACCTAACGAAAATAGGCCTAGTATATAAATTCGGTTTTGTGATTCTAAGAACATCAGTGGCCATTGTAATCTGAACCTGAGGAAGCAGAACTCACCACATACATGCGAAACTAATTCTTAAACCTAAAGTTTCACAATGGCTAGCTCTGCTGCGAAAATATATGTTTTGTGAAGGGACACGCGGTTATATATGAACAAAGAACTTTTGCCTTGGTCCAAGCTGTGTAGCTTGCAACAGCCAAATCTCATATTCTTTCCCTTTTCAAGTTCACCAACAAATCTAAATTCATCATTCTTTAGATTTTCTTGTTATTCATGGCACCTCTGTTGTTCCAACGATTAGTGACAAATGTAAAGAAAAGACTATCATTTGCAGATCATGCTTTAGTCCCAGATAGGTTACAGTGTTAAATTGAAAATTCCAAACTAAAGTAAGGCCAACTATGGTACTTAGCAACAAGTATGCTACATCCTTAAGAGAAAGGTTAGGAAAATCAGAAGACAAAAAGGAAAACAGACTTCCATTAGAAATTTATTTCTAAGCATAATCTAAGTATCAAGCATAGAACTGCATAGTTATAGTACTAACTTTGCATGACAATGAAATGAAAATGTAATGAAATGAAATGAAATGAAGCTATATGACAATGAAATGAAAATGTAGCATGCTATATATATAACTTTGCATGAAAGCAGAACATACAGATATTTTTAATAGAAAACATCACGAGAATATTGTTTTCATTTATGGCTTTCTAGGTGCTGTTTTGATCAGAAATTGATCCAAATGTATCCTTGGACTTCTCATTCCCAGAGATGCTCACTAATGAATGACAGCATTAGCATATCAGGGTCCCTGAATCAAATTATCAGTTTCACAGGGAGTCAGCAGTGATCAAACATTCAAACTGGCATGTAACATGCATACTATAGAATACAACCAACACCTAGTTAGGCAAAGAACAGAAAAAATAGGGTTTACGAGCTTACTACTTGGAGTGTAACTTTGTCACGCCATATGCAATTACAATTTAAAAATCATCATAACCTTGTTGTTGGTTCATGTAAATCTGAAATTAGTTGGCACTTCTCCTTTGCAAGTGGCTGCATAGTCTTGAGCGAGGTGTGGTGCAGCTTCCTTGTGAGGACATATGAACTTCTTCACAAATACTTCTTCCCTCATCTTGAATACATAATAGTAGTCCGGGTTCTGATCTAGCAATCCATTCACCTCAAGAAACTTGAGAGCGTAGTACCGGGGTCTGAGCCTGCCCTTGATGCTTAAAGAGATCATTATCGGACGACGAGCAATGTACGCCGGTTCCAAGCCCATCTCGGAGATGAGAAACTCAGACTTGCGCTGCAGCATGTCCTCTCCACTCGGCACCACATGTGGATACTTAGATACAGCATGTCTGACTTCAGCATCTGACCACCTAAAGATCTTCTTCCAGTACTTCACTTTGGTGGCGGTATAATCCTCACTGAGGAATGCGACAGCCCGCAGCGCTCGCATGAACATTCCAGAGCCACGGGGCACACCTATACTTTCGGCGCACGCCACCATTGCTTGGACGCGTCCGGGTTTGGCAGTCAGGATCCTTGACCTAGAGACGCAGATCTTGGCAATATCACAATCCATTAGGCCGCACTGCCGTAGGAACAAGACGTTGGGCTTGACCACCTTCTCAAGGTTAGAGCCGACGAGGTAGGTGCCGCGCTCAAGCACCCGGAGGAGGTTCCCTGAGGAGCCGAAGAGGGGCAGGTAGTACTGCAGGTTGGAGACGATGGATCTACGACGGAAGTGGTTGGGGTGGAGGGAGACGAGGCGAGTGATTTCAGAACGTGAGAGACCGAGCTCGGTGAGCCCCGCGACGACGGGGGCCAGGGTCCTCTCCACGCCCGCGCAGAGAAACTTGGGGTCCGTGGCGACGATGGCAGCGACGGCAGTGCTGGAGAGGCCGAGGTCAGCGAGGAAGGCGAGGACGGCGTCAGGCTTGGCGCGGGACTTGAAGTGGGAGAGCTTCGTGGAGGCCCTGAAGGCTTGTGCTCGGGTGAGGCCGCAGGTGTCGACGAGGTAGTCCTCGACGGCGAATCGGGGATGCGGGGAAATGGCCGGCGCGGCGGCGGAGATGAGGCGGCGGAGAGTGGAGATGGCAGAGGTGGATGGGGAAGAGAGGAGATGGGAAGCGACGTACGCCCGGAGGTGGAGCATGGCGACGGCGACGGCGACGGCGCCGGAGTTGGTGGCGGCAGAGGGATTTTGGACGGCGCCGGAGTGGATGTCGTGAAGGAAAACAGAGGATTTTGGACAGCTAGTGAGAATGGGTTACAAACCTAATCTCGTATGGGCTCTAGTATTTGATAGCCCAGCTCTGACGTCTTCATCAGTTTTTTTTTTTACAGTCTCATGAGTTTAAGCTTATTTGTGGTTGTTCGAAAAAAAAAATCACTTCTTTCTGTCAATGCGAATTAAGTCGTGTCTTAATTAGGAACGACATCACATTCATCATCAAACTCTAGACATATTTTCGCAAAAAAAAAAACAATATAAACATACTACTCCCTTCAACTTCTAAATCAGGAAAGCATAGAGCAGAACGGATGCATCGTTAATCAGACATAACTAGCTACATAAAATACAACTAAGTAAAATATATGTCTTAGATTTATCAAAATTTAAAATGAATCTATGTACTAAATGGTGTCTAGATTTATCCATCTATTTTGGGAGGAAGGGAGTAGCAAAAGCAAAAGCAAAAGCGGGCATTGTCCTAAAAATATCAGGACAAGTGCACACAGGTATCCATCAAAACACCCAATTCTCCAGTCAACTGCAGTAAAAAAACCTAAGTGTTTGTAGAACATGTTTAGTCAGAGCTAAATCCATGGCATACACCAATAGATGAACTCTTATACATGCCATACCAATAGACAAACTACGCGAAATGGATCGACCTAAATCCATGGCATACATCACAGTTGCAGCAAAGCCCATGTATAAGAGTTCTGGCATTTGACACACAATACACCACAAAACTCCTATACTTTCACTTATTTGACACACAATATAAATTGCTAACACTCACTTCAGTGTGAAGTTAATTAAAGTGCCATGTACGCCTTGTAATCTGCGACTCAATTGCGAGTTGTGGCCAAGTATTTAAGCCTTCAGCGCAAATATGGATTGCAGATAAAAGAAGAAGCCATAGAGATTTTATGTAGTAGACGGCAAGACGATCGAAGGCATGCATCAATTCTTGTTGTCCCTGGGTCTTTCATCCTGAGCCATGTGCTCAAGCTCGCGTGCCATTTATTCCTCCTTTAAGACCTGCAGAGTTTCAAGTTCAAAGTTTTCTTCAAGAAATTACAGAAAAAAGTGTAACAAAATCTAGAAAGGGAAATAGTGCTAGCACATGTACCGTCAGACTCTCCTCATGATCTGCTCTGCTTCCTCTAACTTTGGACACATGTATATGATCACCTTCTTTATTTTTGCAACTGCATTTGCTCCGCCGATTGAAATTAGGTTTGGGCAATAGGAAAATTCCAAGCTCTCAAGTAATGCAAGATTATTGCACCAAATGCTAGCTGGAATGGAGGTCATACCATAGCATCCACCCATCCTCAGTGACACGAGGGATGTGAGGTTTTCTAGGCACCGAGGCACACTTGCAGAGAAGTCCCCACAACAATTCAACTCAAGAGTTTGGAGACACGACGGTAATGCCAACCCCGTTTGCCTATTAAGAGAAGGAAAACTGCCAAACCCTTCACCTCGCAGGGACACTAACTCGTTACAATATCTAACTTGAATTCTCTCAATGGCAGGTAGATATTCTTGTGTGAGGATCCCATCAACGATTGACAATTTATCGCAGAGCTCAATTTCGAGGGTAGTAAGCTTCGGGAATGCTCTGATGTTGCTCGTGCCTGAGCAGAGGAGAAGAAATAGTGGAGACTCCAATAGATGTAAGAGATTCGCAACGATAAAATTTCAACTCTTATAGAGCTGGAAGACTCCAAAATTGTGGTTGGATGGACCTGACAGAGGAATATGCTATGGTAACATTTGTGAGGGAGCAGCAATCGATATCATCCAAGAGACTGCCACAATCACCTAGCTTGGGCTGCTTAAGGGACTGCGATACCAAACTCTGAGAGCAGATGTTTGGACAACCTCGATCCTCCAATTCTTCAAGGAAACCCAAATTCCCAAGCCTTTCAATTGGAACTGATTCGAACATACCAATGCTATCATTACTCACAGAAGGTATGTCATTTAAGTTTATCATCTGTGCCTGGAACCATCTTGGGAGAGAGACACCTGAATACTTCTTGAGTAACAAAGATCTGAGAGTGGTGGGAGGTTGCAGAACTTGAAGCACTTCTATAGCACTGTGCTGCATAATCTGAGACTCACTGAGACCTCCTGACCACTCCAGTGTCAACTTGTAAAGATACTTCTTATTCTTCAGTCCGGCTTCCGCTGCATGATCCTTACTTAGCATGTCAACATTACTTATCTCCAAATCTCCACGAAATTGGTTCAGATTCTTCAGTAATGTAACTACTTGTACCTGCTCAGCTGCATCGATGTGAAACACAGACATAGGACAATAAGAGAATCCTTGTGATACAAATCTCTGTAGATGCCTCAAGTTACTAAAGTCACCTGGCAAACTGTCTATCTTGCATGTTTTGACATCCAAAATCTGCAAATTATAGAGCAAACTAAAAGTTGGAGGAATGGTCAAAGGACGGCCTTTAGAGATTTTGAGGTACGGGAGATGCTTCAAGTTGCCAATGCTATCTGATAACTCATTGATAGAGGCACATGACAACACATGGATACGTGAAAATTTACTACACCAGTTGTCCACTACAGAACTTTTTTTATTCCCGGACTACTTCTTGCAAATTAATGTACGTAGCTTTCTGTGCTTGCATAGGCTTAACAAGTCAGAATTCTCAAAGTCACTACTAGGGTGCACGTATATATGACGGACATTTAGAGGAACTCTATCAAATTCTTTCTTGTTTCTTAAGATAAAGCACTCATGCTCCGAAACTTTTTGTGCCATGTCAAGCAACAAGTCATGGATTACGTATCCACCGCTAACCTTTTGAAAGAATGACCGAGTTACGAGATCTTGAAAGTATTGCTGACCAATTTTTTGAACGAAATTATCTCCGTGGGTCTCCACAAAGCCTTCTGCCACCCAAATTTCAGCCAAGTCTTCCATTTCAAATTTTTAATCTTTGGGGTAAATAGCACAAAATGAAAAGCATCTCTTCAAATAGAAGGGTAAATACATGTAGCTCAACCTAAGGGCAGTCAAAATATCTGTAACCTCTTGTCTCAGCTCCCACAGTTCACTCTCAAGTATAGACATCCAATGTGATGCATTAAGGTCCATTCTTAACATGCGTCCAAGTGTTTTAGCGGCTAAAGGAGAACCCTTCAATTTAGTAAGTATGGTTCTCCCAATACGCTCTAACTCGGGATCATTGTAGGAACTCTCGGATCCAAATGCACATAGTTTGAAGAAATTCCAAAAGACATCCTCCTTTAAACCCTCTAATGTGATTGGTTCCACTGTGCACACCCCCTCGGCAACCTTGGGACATCTAGTGGTGACCAACATCATACTACCCTCTTGGGCACTTAATAGTGGTGCACAAAACCTCTTCCAACACTGCATATTTTCCTTCAAGGCATCATCCCACATGTCATCAAGGACAATCAATAATCTCTTATTGTTCACATGGTTAGAAAGAGTACGTTGAAGAGAATCCAAATTATCACTTGTTGACTTCTTGTCGCGACATGACTGTATAAACTCTTTGGTTAACCTTTTCACATCAAAATCATCTGAGACACAAATCCAAACTATCAGTTCAAAGTGAGACTTCACTTGTTTTTGGTTGCATATATGTTGCGCCAAAGTAGTCTTGCCAACACCACCAATTCCTACTATTGGCAAAACAGGAATACTTAATATTCCTGTTGCATAACTAAGTTGGTTAATTGGCATTGTGCTTGTAGAAGCATTGACTGGAATATTTGTTCTCTTTTGTTTTGAGCATGTAGGTACACTGAGAAATCCCATCACCTGCTTCAGCTCCTTGCCACGACCAAATGTTTTTGGTTCATTTGGGAGAGAACTAGTCTCCAGCCTGACTGCTTTATCAAACTGTTGTCTAACTTCACGTAGCCCAAACTTCTCGAGCTGGCTAGAGAGATGATCCAGCCTTCCTTGGACATCAGTCAATTTGTTGAAGCTGCCTTGAACGACATTATGAAAGAATTCGATAATGGCAGATTGGGTTCCATTTCCCTCCAGCTGAACCTTCATCTCATGCCAACTAAACTCATCAAGAAGTTCATCTGCATCATAAACTGCGTCCATTCTCCAATTGCAACAACCGATAGTGTTTCGGAAGGAGCACGGCCACATAGTGTTCATGGCTCCTCCATTCTGCTTGGTCAATGAGATTGTACATCACGGGAAGAGTATCCCTAAGACGTTGGAGGACACTCTCCAATTGCAACAACCGATCTTGAATATCCTTCTCCTGTGATCCAGTCCATCGAGAGTGCAGCGATGAAACAGCAGATTTTGCCCACTGGAAAAAATTGGCACATTCATTGAGCGCACTAATGGCCCCAATGGCAATTGATAAGCTCATGGGGAGCCTAGT
Organism: Avena insularis; assembly: GCA_023614405.1. Classification (NCBI taxonomy): domain Eukaryota; kingdom Viridiplantae; phylum Streptophyta; class Magnoliopsida; order Poales; family Poaceae; genus Avena; species Avena insularis. The sequence goes on from CM042695.1 coordinate 50,893,089, forward strand.
GCCTTTGTTTATCCTGCAAGCAAACGAGTGAATTTTGCACCGAGAGTAAACAGCAAGCCTAGTACCCTAAGCAGTTATTTTCTCCAGATATTGTTTTTGATTAAAGGGTGCTTTAAGTTCTTTTCTCCAGATATGTTCCCAACAAAATAAGTAAGTAGTTGGTTACTTTAAAGAGATACTTTATTATCACAAATGATCATGAACCTAGAAATAAAGTAGTACAATATGTATAGGCCTTTGCAATTATTACTCTATTTTCATAAATGTTTATAATAACAGAAGGAGGATACCAGAGAACTAACTAATGTGACGATCATGTTCTTGCAGCTAACTAATGTTATATTTCCCAATGAAGTACCCTTTTTTTTCACTTTCTTCCATGGTAAAAAATAATGTCTCGCTAAATAAATCAGTGTACAATGACCCGCTAATAGCATGCTATAGCGTATTATAGCACGCTAATAGCGTATTTTTAAGGTCAACGCTATTTGCTATAGCACGCTGTTTTTTACCTTTCTTCCCGAACCATCTATAAAGCAAAGCTTTTGAGCATTTAACCCGTTCACTAACTTGTCTTTTTTCACTATGAAAATTTTGCGCGCGAATAAGGCACACGAGCGTGCACAGAATCTACAGATTTTTAGAAACTTCAAGATCACGCAAACGTGACATGGAGAATTAAGGAAGTTCAAGGGGACCTCACCAGGGGCGGACGCACGTTCAGCTGACCGGGGGCCTAGGCCCCCACTCGATTTTTGGTCCTCCTTATAGGTACTAGGTACTTTTCTAGCAAGGCCTCCAGTCAGCCTACAACACATGCCCCCACTCGTCTTGCTATTTGCTAAAAAGTCCATAAAAAATGTAAAGAGCCTTGCGGCAACCAGCTGCTTCAATGCATTAATAACAAGCAAAGGAAAAAAAATAGAAAACAAAGGGTCAGGCCAGCAGGGGAAGCGCAGGAGGACGCGAGGCTATTCGAGAAACGAAACAGAGCGGCGACGGCGTTGTCTTTCTATCGCTCCCAATTCCAACAAAACTGTTCCTCCTTGTTCGTCGTTTGCTCCGCCGCCCGTACGCCGGCGCCCGCCGGTGGAGCCGTCGACTAATCACAACATCAAACAGCTGCATCCAGTCATCCACAATTGGAGTCAAGCCTCAAGGTAAGCACAAGTACTCGGATCTCTGCACTCAAGAACACAAAACACTAGGGCTTCAAGTGCTTCCGTACATGCATGCTTCTGTATTTCTAGTCTTGATTGGATCATACAATATTTCTTCGGTTCCGTTTCTTTCCATGTTTAGTCTTGATTGAATCATACTTGTACCACTTGGTTGAGATCAAATTTCACACTAGGATTTTTATGTGTGATCCATAAGAAAAAAATCTGAATTTTAAAATACCTTGGCATTGCAATCTGAGTATGCGTACTAGTACCTAGATAGTTGGACTTGTGTGATGGATTTCTTAAGATTTCTTACATTAAGTGTTCCTGTAATTTATTAGGGAAGAAGAGGAGAATGCATGGGAGAATGGAGAGGTATTTGATAAAGAAACCAACACAGATCCAGGCCCCTGCAAATAGCAACACCATCACTGAGAGTTCAAATGGGAATGCGGCTGCAGCAAAGCCTGTACAGAGATATAATTCTGTTGTGCCTCAAATAGTTGATTTAAGCAAACTTTCTCGGGATCCAGCTAAAAGAAAGAGAATGGCAGATTATCATCCCAATCAACGTGACGAGATAAGGAGAAAATATTTAACTTGGGGACCTCATCAGCCTCGTGGTTTCAATTTTCCTTATAGGCTGATCGGGAAGAAGAAAAAGAAGCGGAGATTCAATCCAGATTGGTTTGATCAGCATGGTAATTGGCTCGAGTACAGCGAGATGAAGGACAAAGCCTATTGCTTATGTTGTTATTTATTTAGGGACAACATTAAAGACACCCATCATGGGCATGATGCATTTGCAGTAGAAGGCTTCAACACATGGAACAAGACAGAGAGATTGGTGATTCATGTCGGTGATCGAAATAGTTTTCACAACAGGGCACTCAAGGACTGTGAGGATCTAATGCAACAAGATCAATCAATCACTGCAGCACTGCATAGGCAAAGCCAGATTGAAAAGAATGAGCATCTTATCCGTTTAAATGCTGCAATCGATGCTTGTAGACACTTATTGCATCAAGGACAATCTTTCCGTGGCCACGACGAGTCAGAAAATTCCGAGAATAAAGGCAATTACCATGAGCTAATGGACTACACTATTAAACAGAATGATATTGTTGCCAAAGCATTTAAAAATGCTCCGGATAATAATCAGATGTTGTCTCCAAAAATTCAGAAAGATATTACAGAGTGCTTTGCAAGAGAAGTATTGGAAAGTATTATGGAAGATATCGGCGATGGTGTGTTTAGCTTATTGGTTGATGAGTGCCGAGATGTTTCCGACAAAGAACAAATGGCAGTGGTTCTTCGATATGTTGATAAATGTGGGCAGGTGCAAGAAAAGTTTGTTGGTGTTGTCCATGTGGAGGAGATAACAGCTTCTTATCTCAAGTATTGCATAGATTTCGTATTTGCAGATCTTGGTTTGAGTCTAAAACAAGTTAGAGGGCAAGGTTATGATGGAGCTAGTAACATGTCCGGTGAGTTTAATCGTTTGCAAGCTAAAATTAAAAGCGAGAACAAATCTTGGCAAGCAGCGTCAAGCTAATGGACTTCTCAAATATTTTCAGACCTTTGATTGTGCATTTTATTTGCATATGATGATGATGATATTAGCTTTAACGAATGGTCTATCAAAAACCTTACAGGGAAAGGATAAAGACATTGTAAATGCTATTTCCGATGTGGAATCCGCTAAAAGGGAGTTGGGGAAGCTTAGAACCAATGAGGGGTTTGATTCTCTTATGACGAAGGTACAGTGGTTCTGTGAGAAGTATGAAATTTCAGTAGTGGACATGGCGAGTGTTTATGTGAACCCAAAGAAGCCAAGACAGAAGACTGGGATTAATAACGAGCATCATTATCGTGTTGATTGTTTCTTTTCTGTTCTGGATTTATTAGGAAAAGAGCTCAATGACCGATTCAATGAGGTAAATTCAGAGTTGCTTCTATGTATGTCTGCTTTGAACCCAAGTGATTTATTCTGTCGTTTTGACAAGGAGAAGTTGGAGGAGTTAGCTAAGTTTTATCCAGATGACTTTAATCACAAAGATATGGTAACTCTTGAGCATGAACTTTGCCTATACATCGATAATATACTCCATGATGCAAGGTTTTCCGGCTTGGATAGTATAACAAATCTAGCTAAACCGATGGTGGATACAAGGAAGCATCTCTCCTATCCGTTGGTATATCGTCTTGTGAAGCTAGCGTTAACACTTCCTGTTGCCACAGCCACCGGTGAGAGATGTTTCTCAGCTATGAAGTTGTCAAGAATGCACTTCGTAACAAAATTGGTGATGATTATATGAGTTATAGCCTCATTTGCTTTATGAAAAAGCAATTGCTGAACACAATTAGTAATGAAGAGATTGTCGTGGGAGGAATGAAGTGTAATGATTTAATATCTCTTATTCTTTGCATACCACTTCCATTTGTATACACATGGCTAATTGTGTGTTTTCTCTTGACAGGTAACATCGATTATATGCAAGATTACTATTTAATTTTGCAATTTGGGATATCTGGAGCCTTTTCGATTATAAAGAGTGTTCACTTTAGTGATAAACTTGTGAGAAACAAAGTTGTTTTATTGTTGTTTTGTCGTACTACTATTGAATATTTGGATGAAATATTTATGATTAACTACTATATAACATCTATATATAACATTAACATATTAGTCTACTGCAAGCCGATATGTCAATTATTTTCTTATACATGAGGCCCCCGGTCAGTTTTTGTCCTGGGTCCGCCCCTGGACCTCACCCGTTGTGGCCGATGCTGAGAGCTGTTCCTGGACGACTTGAGAGAGGGGAGTTTCCTGGACGGCTCCTGGTGTTACTGGTATTCTTGGCTTCCACAAGTGTCTAAGGTTCCCCTGCCAAGTTTCCTTGGATCAGGCGAAGTCCACATCTCCATTACACCATTGACTTGACTCAGTTTTTTTTACAACGACTCAGTTTATCTTTTAATCAATTTAAAAGCAGACAACAGACAGGATCAAAGTAGGAGCAACAATTTAAATAAGGGACGCTTAGAAAATTCTTTGATGGTTATAGCAGAACACATGGTAAGCGCGGATGCAATGCAACTGGTACACAACTCCCAACTCAAGTAATCCGAAGTACAGATCCTAACCCAAGTAATCCGAACACATGGTAATGAAATCCAATGCAACTGGTATCAGACCGCAGTCATTATCCTGTAAAATTCAGGTCAGTGCACCGTACGCATCACATCTAGTAGGCAGCACATTAAAGCATAGCCTGCTAACACACACAGTTCAATAACTTACTCCCTTTGGCCCATATTAATTGACTCAAATTTGTCTAGATTTGAATAAATCTAGACACTATTTAATATATAGGTTCATCCAAATTTTAACAAATTAAAGTCAATTAATATGGATCGGAGGGAGTACTGACATGTGTCTACTACGTACTCCCTCTGTCCTAAAATACCCTGCATTCTGGGTTTAGTCAAAGTCAAACTTTATAAAGTTTAATAGAATATATAGAAAAAACTATAAACATCCATAGCACCGAATATATATATATATTATAAAAATATATCTTATGACGATTCTAATGGTACTTATATTGTATTATAGGTGTACATAAAATTTTCAATATGTTTGGTTAAACTTTACAAAGTTTGACCTTGACTAAACCCAGAATACAGGGTATTTCAGGACAGAAGGAGTATCAGTTTCCTGGAGCACTAAAACCAAACTTGTACTGACATGAGCGCCGGGAAATGCCAATTCCAAAACCAGTCCCAGAACCTTATCACCGAAGAACATTATCTCATTCCAGAAGTTTGAAATGATCATGGAAAGCATCACCATTCACCAAGACCCTACTACTCTGAGTATCAGTGTTCCATCTGCTCGAGAAGAAAGTACAGCTACGCGACAGATAGTGTTCCAACAAGTATTCACAAACCTGACAGGCGAAACATGTCACCTGAACAGACCATATCATAACCTATGTAACCAGTCCATAAGTTGAATTCAGTAGTACTAAATTGACCTGGAGATGACAAAATTTGACATAACAAAAACAGCACTATAGTTAACACGATGTTGGAGGCTCAAGCAATGGAGATGATACTTTATACATAATGAGTGAGGGCTAAGTTAACCTCACCCAGCTCCTTCGCCTAGTCAATGCAGGGACATCAATGCCAGACAAGGAACAATACTGTTTTTTTTTCCACTGAACATATACTACTGATCATTTTGTCGACCATCAGCTGCAGCTACCGCTTGCAGTTTTGCTGTAACATCCCAAACATCATGTTTTCAAAGATTGCATATCATCCATGCATGCATATCATTTAGGGATCATTTTCCAACTCATTTCAAGGAAACAGATGTTCATAGAGCTATCATTTTATGTGAGCAACCATTAATCAAATACCATTCTCAATTGGGAGTATAAATGTTTTAAACCAAGCTTTGTTTGCTTCCTTGGTGTCTTGGTTGATTGATTAAGTTTGGACAAAAATTTACAAAAACAAATTTGGTTTCAAAACCATCTTCAAAACATATTCATATCAAGTGCTATGACACTGTTTATTTTGATTATTTCAAAGGGACCAAGCAAGTACAGAGAGACCACATGGTTTCATGCCCAAAAATATGAAGGATACACTTTACAAAAATCCAGAAAAGGTTTGAAATTCAATTGCTTTTGAATTTGTTTGAATTTGATTCCTGGAAAATCAAACAGAAATAGAAAAAGAGAAAAGAATTAGAAAAGGGCCAGCGCTACTAATCTAGCCCAGAACCAGATCCAGTCCAAAAGCCCACCCGGGCCACCTCCTCTCTGCTTTTTCTCTCACCCCCACCGAACCAACCCACACCATCGCTGACTGGTGGCCCCTCTCCACGTCAGCACCTTCTTCCCCAAATCCCGCGTGCAGACGCCGTCGCCGCCCGTTTCTTCCCCCTTCACTGCCGCGACTTTACTCTGCTTATTTGGCGATGAATCTGCGCAATCTCCGCTCGGCTATAAGATCCCCTCCCCTCTCCGCTCATTTACCCTCGCTCAGCACAGTCACCACGCCACCAGGCTGCCGGTAATTCGAGTTGAATCGCCGCCGTACCGAGAGAATCCGGCGAGCCATCACGGTGAGTACCGAGCGCCCCTTGCCTTCTGGTCCACGCGAGCTGCTTCGCAATCATCTTGCGCATCTTCTCATGCCTCTGATTTGCTCTGAATCGCCCTAGGCCGTCGTCATCATCCACCTCTGGAAACGACCGAAGCTCAACTCGACTCCGGCGACTAATTCCGGTGAGCCCCGCGTTCCCCTCTGTTTCTGAATCACGCGGTCGTGTTCGCCAATGTCTAGCACACCTTCTAACGTTTTCTGTTTGGATCCTTGCGCCCCAGAACGTCGTCTTCGACTCCGACAGTGAGCACCCGACGCCGCCAGCAACTTCGACGAGGTCCTGCTGCTGTGTCCGTGCGCCCCGACCCTGCCCGTCCACACGTTGAGCATCCCCACATTCCCACGGTCTCGGTAAGCACACGCCCGACCCCCTGCCCCTCTGGTTTCGCCGGAACATCGCTGGCAGATGCGCAGCCGCCGCGGCAACCATTTGCGCCGCCCGTTGTTGGTCAAAGCAACGTGGTCCGTCAGATTTGAATCCAGCGCTTAGGATTAGATCTGTAGCGAAGAACGCGTTTGATCTGAACCGTCGCAGATTAATTAGACCCAACGGTCTTGTGGCGTGATCCGGTCTTGACGGTATCGCCCAATCAGATGTTGCCGCGTGGTCAGTTCTTTGATTTAAAATCAGATTTTATATCTATTAGATGTTTAAACTTGTTTAATTCATAACTTTTGATTCCCACGTCCAAATTTGACAAATTTTATATCATTGGAATCAGGAGAGAAAAACCTTTCTGTTTATGCCATGTGTTTAAAGTTTTGCCTCTGTTAAAATGATTGTTTATGCAGAAACATTTGTAGGCATAATTTGAGTATAGTAATTATTTGGAAAATGTTTTGTTATTCAAATAAAGTTCTTTTGGCTTGTTTTGTACTTGTTTATGATTCAGTACTGTGCACTTGTCTTGTTTGGTGTAGAAAATCATCACATGGCGTTTTGCATACATTCATGTATTTTTGCTTGTATATATTGTGTATGTGATTTTGTGCCATTATTTTATGTGTAGATTTTGGTGCAAATAGTGATTGTGATTGTGAGGATTGTTGCTACTCCCCAAGCTACCAAGGCAAGTGGTGCTTCATGATTTTATTCCTATGTTTTTCAACTATGCATTCGAAATATTTTGCTAGTCTTGCACGAATATTTTGATCTATATGCTATGCTTGGGAAATCCTAGTAGTTGTAGAATTGCTAGAAATTTCTAAGTTAAGATTCTTGTCAATACCATGCTTAGCCTAGCTAGTAGCAACCAAGGGTGGTTATATATTCATGCTATGAGAAAATATTTCTAAGTCCTTGGACTTGTGTTTTGTTTAATAAAAAAACTAAGTGAATGAAACACCTGAGTGGAATGGAAGGAATGGTTTGTGTTGAGTGGTTACACAAGGCTCATTTCTATGGTTTACCTTGTATATCTCACTTGTGGAAAGCCACCCAGGAACAAAGGGATTTGAGATGCCATATGTTAAGAAGCTTCTAGTGCAGCCACATGGCAATATGGGCTCTGCCTGGATCACATAGGTTGCAATAACTTAGCCATTTGGACAGTTGGTGGTAGTGGGATGATAGGTTGGAGCGCATCCATTTGGTCTAAGGGAAGGCTTCTAAAAGGTCCTGTCTTGGTGAAAATCAAGTCTTGTGGGGAAAGTGCACAACCACTGCAGATGGAAGAATCTAAGTACTTAGCCATGTCCCTGGTATTGGACAACTTGAGCATCAAGACATGGAAGCTATCAAGAATCTCCTCATCCCAATTTCTAAGTAAAAACTTGTGGTTGAACAAGGGTGAAGGTTCCCCAATTTCTATTGGTGGTTCCTTGGGAAAGTTTTTGTCAAAGAAAAACTTAGTGTTTTCAACTAATAGGAAAAACCTATTTTGAGCAAAGCAAGCCTAAGCTACACTTAGCCAAATGCATATAGTATCTAGATGCCAATATTATTCTAAGATATCACTTGCCAATACTATTCCAATGTATTGACCCACTGTGGCTGTAACTTGTGATGTTGCGGGTTATTCTGATGGTGATTAGGGGTTATGAGTCTACACTCAAATGCTTGCCTGTGGCACATGAAGATGAAGACTTATTTATCTTATTACATATTTAAACTCTTGTACTAGGCCTGTGGCCATGGAGTTTGTAAAAGACTATGTTTGTCTCTGGAATGACTTGTAATAATGACCTTTGTTTCTATGTACTTCATCTTAAACTGTGGATGCTAGCATTGATCCAGGGACTAACATTGCAATCACAGGGATCTTTTCCTTTATAAAGGAGGGATCTTACAGATGGTATCAGAGCACTGTGTTGCCTGTAGGATTATGACCCTAGGATTGGAAACCACTAAGGAAAAAATTTAAAAAAACTTCCACACTTGTCTTTTCTTCTCGTAAACTTTTCTAATCTCTATTTGTAGATGAACTCCATCAATGAAGCCGTGAAGAAGGGACCACTCATGACTATGACTTTGGAATGTGAGACAGAATTCCCCAAGGCTCTCAAGGACCTCATGGTTGCCATGGGAATACATGGTGCAGCTGTGTACAAAGGTTTTCCTGTGATGGATGAAGAGTTGAATACTGGTGGGTGCAACTTCACTTGTATAAAAACAAGGAAGACAACCACAAGGAATCAGGATTCTGCATGGTCACCAACTCAGTGATGCACACTACATTCTTTGATTCAGCAAGGGATGCAGCTTGGAAGGCCATCAAAGAACTTGGTGATAGAATCAAGTGCAGAATGCTCAACACCCAGAATGACCTTAAGGAAGAAAAGAAACATATCCAAGAGTTAGAGGCTACCAACCAAAGTTTAAGGGAGGACATCATAGACTTAGCAATGGAGTCATGTGATCTAGATAGACAGATTGCCTCTAGGGATGCCCTGTTAGCTAACTTGGCAAGTGAGATGGGATTGTAACGTACTTCGTTAGTTGGACCACCACTTTCATTTATTTCCAAATGTGGCTTAAAAATAAGTTGAACCTTGGATGCTTGTAATGGTTTTATGTATGCCATGACTTGTGTGTTTTGATTTCCAAAGTTATGCATGTGATGCTATGTCTTGTGATTCATCTCTATGTATGTTGATTCTAACTTTTTATATATTATAAAATAGATGCCTAATGTTATTATCAGCATGGCTGAAGAGTTCAAGGGAACTCGTTTTGGCACTCGTCTTATTGAGCTCACTAGTTTGCTCAATCTCCCACTTCCTTCGATCATGATTCTTCCCCTCACCAAGTTCGAGAGGAAGGACCTTTGGGGCTTCAAGGTTATTTAGCCAGGACGCCAGACTGAGCCAGCCACGGAGGCCATCACCTTCAAGCTCATGCATGATGACAAGGAGAGAGGCCTAGAGGTAGTCATGCAGGATTTACTTGGACGCTTGATAGGGAGACACTCTCGGGAGGTTAGAGGTACTCACTTCCACGCCTTCAGCAGACGTGACAAGGATGGTGAGGCCATTGACTTCGAGGATATTGCTAGAGAGATAGCAGAGCCGATTCATCTGTACCTCTAGGACTTAGAGGTTCTTCTTAGGCACCTAGACACTGATAGGACCAACGCCATGCTTAGCAATGACGAACTCCAGGTGCAGCTTCGTGAGAAGGACAAGCTCTTCGCGGAGCAAGATGAGATAGTCAAGGAGATGGAGGCCAAGTTTGAGAGTCAGGATAGAAAGTTCAAGAGTCAAGAGAAGAGAGTCCAAGATAGGAACAAGAGGATTCGAGACATGACTGCAGAACTAGAGGCCAAGGACTTAGAGCTCGAGCATCAACAAGGCGTGATTGAGAGACTTCGTGCACAGAAGAGGGCTCTCAAAGCCAAAGTAGAGGCCTTAACCACCAATGTCGAGGAATACAAGACCGCGATGGAGAATGCATGTCTTACACTTGTTGATGAGGAGGTTGATGCAGAGGAGTAGTGATGACCACTCATTTATCATTTATTTACCATGCTTTTGATTATTGAGTCGCAATGACCATCCAACATGTGGATGGCTTGCTATTGGTGTGTTTACATTTTCAAAAACTTGTTGTCTGTGTTGTTGAACTTTTACTACTATGATGCATGTTTGATGATTGTTATGTGATGTATTGTGAATGTTAGCATCTATGGGTATCTCTTTCTTATCCTTATTGAAAACCACAGATGCCTCCCCGACGTGCCAATCCCAACCCCAACAACAACAACATCACCCCTGAGATGCAGCAGATGATGACAGCTCGACGGTGATGCAACCGATGACTACTTTCATACGTAACCGAACAACAACAACAACAGCAACAACAACAGCAACAACAACAACAACATTAATAATAACAACAACAATCAGAACAACCCACCGGGTTTTGACATGCTTACCAGGTTCTTAAGACTGAGGCCAGCAAAGTTCTCAGGAACTACTGATCCTATGGTGGCCAATGATTGGATACACTCTGTGAACAAGGACTTGGTAACCGCTATGTCTTGATGAAGAGAAGGTCAGATTTGCAGCACACTTGTTGGAAGGACCAGCAGCCACTTGGTGGGATAACTTCCAGATCACCACTCCCATTGCAGATGTGACATGGGATATCTTCGAAGATGGTTTCCGTACTGCTCACATCTCATTCGGAGTGATGAGTCTGAAGAAAAAGGAATTTCATAACTTGAAGCAGCGCCACCGCAGCGTGGCCGAGTATATTGAGGAGTTCAACAATCTGGCGCGTTATGCACCGGATGAAGTTGACACTGATGCTAAAAGGAGAGAGAAGTTTCTCGAAGGACTGAACGATGAACTGAACCTGCAGATATCAGTGGCATATGTCCCCACTTACCAGTCTCTTTGTGACAAGGCTGCCATCTTGGAAAGCAAGATGAAACAAGTTGAAAGCAGGAAGAGAAAGCACAACTCTGATAAGCATAGCTCGGGATCGTCTCACAAACGTTCCCATTATGATGATAGTGGGAATTCTGGATCCCACAAGCATGGAAAGTACAACAACCACAACCGTCATCATGAAAACAAGCATCACCGTAGTCATGACAATGACAGGTACAAAAATCACAAGAGTGGATATAAGAGCCACCACAATGGAAGTGGAAGTGGCAGTGGAAGCCAGCCTGTCAAGAAGGATCTTAGTCAGGTTGAATGTTTCAAGTGCAAGAAGATGGGGCATTATGCAAATGAATGCCCAGAAAATAAAGTTGAAGGACCCAACAAGCCCAACCCTTTTCAAAAGGGACAAGTGAACCACATTAATGTGGAGGAAATCTATGAGGAACCTGATGCTGTTGCTGGTAAGTTCAAACTCAATTCTATTCCAGCACTTGTTCTTTTTGATACTGGTGCATCACATTCATTCATATCAAAAGCATTTGTTGATAGAAATGGGTTTCCAACTGAAAACATTGGGTGTCCAATAAAAGTAAGTTCTCCCGGTGGAGATATGATAGTAAGTCTTGGATGCCGGGATCTAGAGATAGAGTTTGGAAAGCATAAGTTTCCAGTGAGTCTGATAATTCTAGATTCCCAAGGACTGGATGTAATTTTGGGAATGGATTGGATGACCAAGTATGAAGGAGTACTAGATTGTGCCAATCGTACTGTTGCACTCACAACCCCGGAAAAGAAACGGATTAGATTCAAGTCTAACTTTGAATCAAAAGGGAGTAAGCTAAATTCTCTTAAGGGGGTTAGCATGGACATTGTGCCAATTGTGAGTGAATATCCGGATGTGTTTCCGGAAGAATTGCCGGGAATGCCACCAGATAGAGATGTGGAATTTCTTATTGATTTGCTACCGGGATCTGGACCAATAGCAAAGAGACCGTACAAGATGTCAGTTGATGAGTTGAAAGAACTCAAGAAGCAACTTGGAGAACAGTTGCAGAAGGGATTTATCCAACCAAGTTCTTCATCTTGGGGAGCACCAGTTTTGTTTGTGGAGAAGAAAGATAGAAGTCAAAGGTTATGCATAGATTACCGTTCACTCAATGAGGTGACCGTCAAGAACAAATACCCTTTGCCTAGAATCAATGACTTATTTGATCAGTTAGAAGGAGCTTGTGTGTTCTCAAAGATTGATCTCCGGTCAGGTTATTTCCAGCTCAAGATAAGGGAACAAGACATACCTAAGACAGCTTTCACCACAAGGTATGGATTGTATGAGTATACTGTGATGCCATTTGGTTTGACCAATGCACTAGCATATTTCATGAATATGAGAACAAGGTGTTCATGGAGTTCCTTGATAAGTTTGTTGTCGTTTTCATCGATGACATTTTGATCTACTCCAAGAGCAAAGAAGAGCATGAAGTACATCTACATTTGATACTTGTGAAGCTTAGAGAGCATAAGTTGTATGCCAAATTCAGCAAGTGTGAGTTTTGGTTGAATGAAGTTGGATTTCTTGGACACGTTGTGTCAGGAGATGGTGTAGCAGTTGATCCGGCTAAAGTTTCAGCTGTAACTGAATGGGAATCTCCTAAGTCAGTGAAAGAGGTTCGTAGTTTCCTTTGCTTAGCAGGATACTACAGAAGATTTATCGAGAATTTCTCCAAGGTAGCTAAGCCTATGACGGAGTTGCTAAAGAAAGACAAGAAATTTGCTTGGTCTGAGGGCTGTGAACTTAGTTTTCAAGAATTGAAGAAGAGACTAGTGACAGCACCTGTCTTATGTTTGCCAGATTTGGAGAAAGATTTCCAAGTATATTGTGATGCATATCATCATGGATTAGGTGCAGTACTTATGCATGAAGGGAAAGTTGTGGCTTATGCCTCGAGACAACTCAAAACTCATGAGGTGAATTACCCTACTCATGATTTAGAGTTAGCCTCTGTTGTCCATGCACTTAAAACATGGAGACATTATCTTTTGGGAAAGCGATGTGAAGTGTTCACAGATCACAAGAGTTTGAAGTATATCTTCACCCAAAAAGAAATTAACATGAGACAAATAAGATGGCTAGAACTCATCAAGGACTATGACTTGAGTCTGCAATACCACCCTGGTAAAGCAAATGTTGTAGTGGATGCTCTAAGCCGTAAAGTTTTAGTGAATAGCCTTACTAAGGGAGAATTGCCAGATGATCTGTGTACCTAATTCAGAAATCTTAGATTGGAGATTATGCCTGAGGGACATCTCATGTCTTTGGATGTTCAACCCACTTTGTTGGACAAGATCAAACAAGCCCAAAAGACAGATAAGGAAATTGAAGAGATTAGGGAAAAGATTGGAAAGGGAAAAGCCAAAGGATTCCATGAAGATGAACATGATACTTTATGGTATAGGAAACATATCTGTGTTCCACAAGATCTGGAGCTTCGGAAACTTATTTTACAAGAAGCCCACAACTCACCATATTCCATTCATCCGGGTAACACCAAAATGTACATGGATATGAAGGAAAGATTTTGGTGGAATAATCTCAAGAAGGACATCGCCGAACATATTGCTTTGTGTGATGTATGTAGTAGAGTGAAAGCGGAGCATCAGAAACCAGCAGGATTGCTATAACCACTACCTATTCCTGATTGGAAGTGGGACAAGATTGGTATGGATTTCATTACCGGGTTGCCAAGGACCCGGTCAGGATATGATTCTATTTGGATAGTAGTGGATCGCCTAACTAAAGTGGCTCATTTCATACCCGTGAAGACAACCTATACAAGTGCTAAATTAGCAAAGATCTATATGAGTAGAATTGTATGTCTACATGGGGTTCCCAAGAGTATTGTGTCTAATAGGGGAACTCAATTCACTTCTCATTTTTGGAGGCAACTACATGAGTCATTGGGAACAAGGTTGGAATTTAGCACTGCTTTTCATCCTCAGACTGATGGACAAACAGAAAGGACCAATCAGATTCTTGAAGATATGTTGAGGGCATGTGCTCTAGACTATGGAGCCAGTTGGGATGAAAGTCTGCCTTACGCAGAATTCTCTTACAATAACAGTTATCAAGCCAGTATTGAGATGGCACCGTTTGAGTTTCTCTATGGGAGAAAGTGTACCACCCCATTGCTATGGAATGGTGTGGGAGAAAGAAGTTTGTTCGGACCAGAACTAATCAAAGAGGCTGAAGAGAAAGTCAAGCTAGTTAAGGACAAATTGAAGATAGCACTGTCCCGACAGAAGAAGAGTTACGCAGATCCTAAGCATAGAGAAGTCACCTATGAAGTAGGTGATAGAGCTTATCTTAGAGTGTCACCTGACATGGTTATACCCTACGGGTACGTGACTTCAGCATACCTGGTCCAGCCCAAGGAAGGCCCACAGCAGACATACGCTGGCCCATGAAGATTTTCGGGTGGCCAAGGCCCATGATGCCTTCGGATCCTTGGAGAGCAAGACTAGCATAGATAGGAAATTTAAAGGGGTGAAACCCTAGAACCTGTAACCGACTAGGACTATGCCCGGGACCTGCCTAAGTCTATATAAAGGCTAGGAGGGCACGTCCTAGATCTCACGACTCATACTTTCACACACGCACCTCCACGCCAGATCGAATCTGCGCACCCTGTAACCTTCGGTTCCGTCGTAATCAAGAGCAGACAAGCAGGAGTAGGGTTTTCCCTCCAGGGGCCTGAACCTGGGTAAATCTCGTGTCCCCTGGTTGCTTGTCTGTTAACCGTTCCACGATCTCCAGCATCCCCATCTTCTCCAAAACCCAAGTCCATAACAATGGGCATTGATGAGATTAAACCTCGTCAATTGGCGCCGTCTGTGGGAAACGGGGCTGCTGATTGTGCGATCGTGACGGTTCCGACCCGATCGATCTACAACTCTGCGGTGACGGAGAATCACCTCCTCTTCGACGCTTTCGACTTCACCGCCCACTCGCCGGCCACCATGAAAGATTTCGAGCCCGTAGGCGACGGACTCGAGATCCTATTCGGGAGCTTCTGCTTCCAGGTGGGGCAAACCGGCACCCTCCGCCTCCCTGAGCAGGTGCCCCTACCATCCATCAGGCCCGCCTCGTGGGCTCCACACCCTGTGCTACGCACATCGCCATCAACAGATGAGTTTTACGACAGCAGCAGCTGTAACTCCGATCTGTGTGATCCACCTTCGGATGAGGGGACCTATGGTTCCGGATCTGAAAGCTGCGGAAGCAGCAGACCAATCTGCGAGCGCTATCTATGCGCCGCAGTCATCCAGGGCGACGAGGAAACACCTAACCCGCCGCCCAACCGGAACTCCAACCCGTAGGGCAGAAACGGCGGAAACAGCGAAAATAGAAGAAGCCAGTCCCCCCCACTCGACGGGGAAAACAATGGCCACGTCATCCAACTTAGCAAAGAAGGATGGGTCCAGGCACGCCGTGCCGTAGCAGGCGACATAGTCCTACCTGCAGACGCCTCACGTGAACTACTGATGGCATACCACTTCCTCCTCATCGAGGAGCACAAGAAGCAAGTCAAGATGCAGGAGACGCTCGACAAACGCAAGCAAGCAGCCTCCGAGTCCAGCGCGCGACGAGCTGTGCTCTCCGCCATGGCACCCGGCTCTAGCACAAACAGAAACCAGGGAAACAAACACCGCTCTCGGGTGGAGAACATGGATCCCAGGGAACGCCGTGATGTGACCCGAACTCTCCACACATCGTTCATGGATATGGATGCCGACGGCAACATCATCCCGAAGACACCGCAAGCTGCGATCATGGCAGCCATTGCGTATCTCGCGGCCCACCCACCTCCGGAGGGTGACCCGAAAAGAGCCATGCATAAGTCCGCACTCACCAGACTCGGACTCGTCGGAGCTGGGCTCCACGAAGACGCTCCTGCGGAGCCGAAGAAGAAAGCTCCGGCCAGGCGCGACCGGAGCCCCACCCCTTCATCCGAAGAAGAGGAGGAACACGACCTTCCTCGAAGGAAGAAGAGCTCGCATCACCGTAAACGCGACTATGACGCCAGAGACGCGCTTACACAGCGCAAAATCGACAAAGCACGAGCCAAACGTGCATGCTCGTCTGAATCCGAGATGGACGAAGACGAACGAGAACTCTGCGGAGCTCGATGCTTCAGCAGATCTGTTCGGCGAACGCAGATGCCACGCATTTTTAAGCTTCCTTCGGATACTCCGAAGTTCAACGGCACGCAAGATCCAAAATCCTGGCTCAGTGACCATCTGTCATCCGTCAAGCTTCACGGAGGTAACAAAGAAACCGCCATGCAATGCCTTCAGCTGCAGCTGACAGGGGGCGCTGGTCTGGCTCAGCAGCCTATCATCAGGATCCATCCGAAGCTGGGAGGAGCTCGCTTATAGCTTCATCCGAAATTTCAAGGGCACTAGCAAGAGGCCTGCCTCAATCGAAGAGTTGCGCGTTTGCACTCAGAGAACGGGTGAATCTATTCGCTCGTACATACTACGCTGGTCTACCACCAAGAACTCCATAGCACACATCTCCGAAGAGAGGGCCATCGACGCCTTCAGGGACGGCGTCAAACGCCAAGATTTCAAGGAGGAACTTGGGCGCGTCAAGCCCAAGACACTCGACCACCTCATGGACATCGCCAACAGGTGGGCGGACGGCGAAGATTGCATTCACCGAGCACAATCGGATGAAGAGGACGACTACGGCCGAAGACGGGAACGCCGCAGCAAGAGGAGATCGCGCGTCTACGAGGACCGCGATGGACCCGGACGATGACGCCGGCGCCGCCACGCCGCCAGAACGACAACAAACAAGAATAACGGAGGATACCGCGCGGGAAACCTCGCGACAGCGGACGCCGAGTCGCGACAACGGACCCTCAGCATACGACAAACTTTCGGGTCCATGCACCATCCACTTCTACATCGACAAACAGGATGGCAAAAAGAAAGCCAGCCACATGCTCAAGGACTGCCGCGAGTTCCAGAAACTCAGCGAAAGCATGGTGCAGATGAGGCAACAAGCCCCAATCCTCGCTTGGAAACGCACCAGCGAAGGAGAAATAGCGCCGAGCTCCTCCACGCCGCCTATTGAGGCCCAAACCATCCAACGCAATGGCACGTAATAACGCTGAACGGGTACCCCAATCGAAGGAGCACTAAACATGATCCGTAAGGACGCCCACGAATAGAGTGCGAAGAAAATCACCCGACAAATCAACTTGGCGTGGCAACTCCGCTGCAATCCCCGAGTACCTCAGCGGATCGAGTCCCGCATCACATTCACTGACGGATCACCCTTGCCGGATCCCTCGCCCAGTCATGCTGCCTGTGCCGAGGCGCAGATCGGAGGCTTCGAGATGAGTCGCGTCTTCATGGACGGCAGGCATCAATTTAATGTTCGCAAGCACTTAGCGAATGCGGATCCCACAATGCAGCCCGAACATCGGACACAATGTTCCACGGTATCGTCGAGGAAGGGCATATTCCCCGGGCAAAATAGGGCTCGATGTCATCTTGAAGCCGGACAACTTTTGGCTGGAGCGACTCGAATTCAAAGTGGTGGATCGGTCGCAATACCACGTCATCCAGGGGCGTAGCATTCGCAAGGTTCTGGCCATCCCACACCACGATACCTACTACTCAAGATGCCAGACCGAGGGCGTCATCACGGTCCACGGAGCTTCACCCGATCGGACCAATGCGACAGTGGATTTCAACAAAATCTCCCGCTTTCGGCATGCAAGACGAGCTTGTAAGGCTCGCGAGGTGACGGACAACGGGCACCCCAAGTACAAGGCGTAACGACCGACATGTCCTTCGACTCCACCGTCAACACCAAGAAAGTGCAGGTCCATCCGACGGATGCCTCCAAGACGGCGCTGATCGCCAACCTCGATCCCAAGATAGAAGGCGCGCCGTCAATTCCTCCGTGAGCGTGGGAAATCTTCGCTGGTGTCCTGCGACATGCCAGAGTTCCTGTGGAATTCGCCGAGCACGCACTCAACGCCTTTCCAAACACCAAGCCCCAAACAGTCCATCCGAGACCGTCTCAACCACGAAGCCATCGGCAAGGAAATCAACAGATTACTCGCTGCAGATTTCATCAGGGAAATCAAGGAAAGCGAGTGGCTGGCAAACACAGTCATGGTCCCAAAGAAGGACATGGACATCCTGCGGATGTGCGTGGATTTCACGTCACTAAACAAGCATTGCCCAAAGGACCACTTCCCTCTTCCTCGGATCGATCAGATCATCGATTCGACTGCAGGTTGTGAGAAACTCTCCTTCCTCGACGCCTACTCAGGCTATAACCAGATTCGACTCAAGGTCGAAGATCAGGAGAAAACGGCGTTTATCACACCGTTCGGAGTATTCTGCTACAACACAATGCCCTTCGGGCTAAAGAACGCAGGTGCCACGTACCAGCGATGCATGCAGGCCTGCCTCAAAGACCAGATCGGTCGCAATGTCCAAGTCTACGTCGACGATATAGTGATAAAAACCAAGGAGGCAAGGACACTCATCGACGATCTCCGCGAGACGTTCGATAACCTTGATCGCTACAGGATCAAGCTCAACCCCGAAAAATGCGCCTTCGGCATCCCATCGGGTCAGCTGCTTGGGTACTTCATCTCTCAGCGAGGGATCGAGGCAAACCCGAAGAAAATCAGAGCCATCATGGCAATGGAGAAGCCGAAAAACCTCAAAGGCGTCCAGCAACTCGCAGGGCAAATAGCGGCGCTAAGCAGATTCATCAGCCGCATGGGCGAGAAGGCCCTGCCATTCTACCAACTGCTGCGCAAGGCAGACAAATTTGAGTGGATGCCAGAAGCCAACGATGCATTCGAAAGCCTCAAGCGGCTCCTCTCCACCTCGCCCGTTTTGGTCACGCCAAAGGAGCGCGAGCCCCTGCTGCTGTACATCGCAGCCACACACCAGGTGGTCAGCACCGTACTCGTGGTCGAACGACCCGAAGAAGGCAAGACCCACGGGGTCCAGCGCCCAATTTACTACCTCAGCGAGGTACTGACACCAACCAAGCAAAGGTACCCTCACTACCAGAAGCTCGCCTACGGCGTGTTCATGACGGCTCGACGGCTGAGCCATTATTTCCAGGAGCACCAAGTGATGGTCGTCAACGAGGCACCCCTGAACAGCATCCTGAATAATCCAGAGGCCACAAGACGGGTGGCCCTGTGGGGGATCGAGCTGTCACCCTTGGACATCGTCTACGAGAAGCGACTCGTAATCAAATCTCAAGTCCTTCCGGACTTCCTGGTACATTGGATGGAGCTGCAGCTGCCAGACACCCCAGATATGTCGCAGTCATGGACGATGCACTTCGACGGCTCCAAGAGAGAAGCTGGAGCAGGAGCAGGGGTCATACTGACCTCCCCGCAAGGCGACAAGATGAAGTACGTCCTCCGGATGAAATTCTGAGCCTCCAACAACGAGGCCGAATACGAAGCCCTCATCCATGGCATGAGGATGGCAAAGATATGCGGCGCAACGCGCCTGGTCATCTATGGTGACTCCAACCTCGTCGTCCAGCAGACGATGAATGAGTGCGACGCACACGCCGAAAACATGATCGCGTGCATCGCGCCTACAACGACTCGAAGGAGAATTCGACGGCGAAGCTTCGACACGTTGGAAGAGAAAGCAACGAGGAAGCCGACAGACTCGCCAACATCGGCTCCACTTGTGCAAAGGTGCCACCAGGTGTGTTCCTCGAACAGATCTGCGTGCCATCCATCAAGTGGAAATTCCCCAAGGGATCGCCCAAAGAAGCAGAACACTCGGGGGCTACGCTACCCGAAGGTCATGAAGGACCCAAAAAATTGGACACCGAGGTCGCCATGGTCAACCTAATGCAGGTCATGGCAGTCGAAGAAACATGGACGCGACCATACCTCCAGTTCCTATAAACGGAGAACTGCTTGACAGCCCAACAGATGCCCGGCGCATATCTCGTCGGTCAAAGGCCTTCACCATCATCAATGACGAGCTGTACAAGCGCAGTATTACGGCTGTACTACAACGGTGCGTCACCATCGACGACGGCAAAGCCATACTCCAAGACATTCACGAGGGCATATGCGGCCATCACGCAGGCATCCGCTCCCTTGTGGCCAAAGCTCTACGAGCAGGATTCTACTGGCCAACGGCCATGAGCGACGCAAAGGACATCGTCCGAAGATGCAACGGATGCCAACGGTTCGCCGACAAACCGCACGCACCTGGGTCCGAGCTCAGACCCATACCCATAGCTTGGCCTTTTGCTCAATGGGGCCTCGACATGATCGGCAAACTGCCAAAGTCCTCGAAAGGGGGACACGTTTACCTCCTGGTCGCAGTCGACAAGTTCACCAAGTGGATCGAGGCCATGCCGGTTACCAACCAGAAAGGCAAAACGGCCGTCAAGTTCTTCGAGTCCATTGTCTATAGGTTCGGCGTACCGCATAGCATCATCACCGACAATGGATCGAACTTTATCTCCAAGGAATTCCAGGACTTCTGCGAAGGCCTCGGGATCAACATCACGTACGCCTCAGTGGCACACCCGCAAACGAACGGGCAAGTGGAAAAGGCCAACGGCCTAATCGGCGCGGGCATCAAGAAGCGCCTCATGAGTCCACTCGAACGGAAAGCAGGAGCCTGGACTAAAGAGCTACCATCCGTCCTATGGAGCTTACGGACCACGCCAAACAGCTCCATAGGCTACACACCGTTCTTCATGGTACATGGAGCCGAAGCTGTGCTGCCAGCCGAAGTACGCCACCAGGCCCCTCGGGTCGTCGCATACAGTGAAGCCGAATCCACGGCTGCACTCGAAGATGCCGTCGATACACTCGACGAAGCAAGAGACATAGCAGCAGCTCGATCAGCGGTGTACTAGCAGAGTCTCCGCAACTACCACAGCCGCCGGCTTCGCCCCAGGTCCTTCATCGAAGGAGACCTCGTCTTGCGACTCAAGCAAGAGCGACCGACAAAATTCGAGTCACCATGGGAAGGACCATACGTCATCACCGAAGTCATCCCAGGTGGCGCCTATCGCCTCAAGCACGTGGAGTCTGGAGTCGCATACTCCAACCCATGGAATATCTCGACCGCGATTTATTCTATCCATAGCAACCTACCCCCTTTACTTTCAATAAGGCTTTCAGCCAAGGCTATTCAGCCGAACAATGTACCTCCTCCATTACGATATAAATAAAGCTAAGTGTCTCACCCCAAAACTTCAGTTCGCTATTTTTCAACTTTACTACATGCTACAAACGCACTCGGGGGCTCCCCCCACCTCACGATTTCATCGACTGAGGATCAAACGTGTACACCTGAGTAGCTGACAACGTCAGGCAAACGAAAAGGACACGTACTCAATCAAAGCACTGCGTGCTCACAACAAACAAGCCTTTACAAAAATGGCACAACACGCCCAGCCGAAATATACAAAGTTTACATCTATCTCTTTTTTCAGGTACTACCTATTCTGAAGAATAACCTGAGCACGCTGCTCAAACAAATCTACGACCTGTTCGGCATACTGCCTTACAGCTGCGTAATGTGGACGCATGTCCCACTCATCGCCATCCGGCCGAAGAGGTGGCCCAGCTGCCACAGCAGCCAAATCTACATCAGGACGGTGCAACCTCACAAGAGACAAAGCAGCCTTCACTCCTGCGACGAGCTGCTGCCGCAGCAACTCCTTGACATTGCTCACATTCCGAAACTTCGACAGAAGACCTGCAAGGCTTGTCGGTACGGCATC
This sequence comes from Avena insularis, assembly GCA_023614405.1. NCBI lineage: Eukaryota > Viridiplantae > Streptophyta > Magnoliopsida > Poales > Poaceae > Avena > Avena insularis. The sequence continues at coordinate 50,915,082 of CM042695.1, forward strand.
CAAAGGGAACATGACGTGCAGCACCGAGGCAAGCGACGTCTGCACTTGGCGAAGCACTCGAGAAACCTGGTGCACACGATCCTGCACCGTCGCTAGAGCCATGGCACGATCACGATCCATCCAGAAGAAGCCACCGACCTCCATGTCCTGTTGAGTCAGGCAATTGACCCGAACAGCGACATGCTCCTTCTCTTCCCTCGGAGCAAGGTTCGCACCTGCGACAATTGCAACAAATAAGCGCAAGGCCAAGAAGCTCACCCAAAAACCGAGCTACAGCTCAACCAAAGAACAACTTACATTGCAGCTGCCGACAGCGAACCAGTTCCGCCATCAAGTACTCCTCTCTGGCTGCACCACGATCCGCCTTGGACTTCCAAACGTCGGCATGACCGCGCAACCCGAGCAACCCCCTCTCCAGACTACGCACACGATCCCGAAGAAAAGCGAGTTGCGAGGAATCATCCAAAGATGGTCGCAGCGGCATTGCGGACGGGTGTCAATGTGGTCAAGACCAAGGAACCTAGAGCAGCGTAAAAGAAAGGGACACAAACATTCGACAATGGCGAGCACAACTCAAGAATTCATTAAACATATAAGGCCACCACGGGCACAAGGATGGTGTTCTTCAAAATATTTACAAAAGCGGACTACAAACTATACTACGTCTACAAAGCCTAAGACGCGCACCGAGTCGCGGAGCAGACTGCCTAGCTTTGGCCCCGCCCTGCTGCCACAGTGCATACTCAGACAGCAAATCAATGAGCTTGGGCCCATATCGTTTGCAGCGAGCGGAGTAGGCAGCAAAGGCTACCTCGGATCCATCTGCAGTTGTCGGCATCAAGGAGGTGATCTGGGGCAGGTCCAGCTCCGCTCCAGCCGCCAAGGCCATCGCCAACCCGACGGACGCGCCGATGCCCTTCTGCTTATGCGCGCAGCGCGCCGGTGATAAAGCCTCCGCCAGGGCATCCACATCATCGAGGGCCACGCCCTTAGGAACAAGCTCCTTGTAGAAGCGGCCAAGGACCTCCTTCGCCTTGGCAAGGGAGCTGACAACGGTGCTACAGCGATCTTCGACCGCCACAGTAGCATCATCTAGAGCACTGTGCTCTAGAGCACCGCGGTCAAACTCGATGCCTGCGGCATCTGAGACATAAAAAAAGCGAAGACATGAAGAAAGGCAGCACAGACGAAGACACGAAACACGAAGAAACAGGCTGAAATACAGCACTTACCCGAAATAGCCTTGGCAGCAGCCATGAGCTTCGCCGCCACCTCTCTCTCGCGCGCAGCCGCAACAGTGGCCAGCTGCTCCTCACGGTCCGCGGCCTCCTGCTGCAGACGCTCTTTCGCTTCGGCTGCCTTAGTCAGCTCTAGCTCAAGGAGTTCCTTCGCACCAACGGCGGCCTCGGCCTTCTGCTCCGATTGACCAAGGCTCTTCTTGAGAGCGTCGACCTCACGGAGAGAAGTGTTATGCTCCTCTGCATTCAACACAAGCAAATGCTAAAGAACAGGACCAGAATAAATAAGAGAGGCACTAAAAGGCAGATAGGTACCTTGAAGCTGCCGAAGGTTCGCCTCCAGCACCAAGCGCTCTTGCACCAGCCGCTTGGCCTCCTGCACAAAAGGCTGCAGAAAAAGAAATAGCAGTAAGAAAAAGGACTTGGGGGCTACGCCCAACACAAAGGAGTAAAAGCAAAATTCGCACACGAAGACACTCGGGGGCTCCCCCCGTGACATGAAACAGAGGAACTTACATGCTCTGATGGCGACTCCGAAGGCTCGCCTGCGAAATTCTGAGGCGCAACCACCTGCACCTCCTGCACAGGAGGATCCGGAGCGGCGCCCCCCGAAGTCGCCACCGTTTGAGGAGGAGGAGACGCAATCTTCGACTCCCCCATCATCTCCCGCGCACCATCACTGGAGGAATCGTGGGAGGAATGCCTGCATACGAACCAATCAGCACAAGTGCAAAAAACATGAAGGAAAAAGGACAATAGTACAACAAGAAACTTACGAGCCCAGTGAGCTCAGGTCGAAGACAGGAGGAGTCCTTCGGGCTCTCTTCTCCTCATTTTCTCTTCCTTCTTCTCCTCCTTCTTTTCTTCCTTCTTCCGCTTCGCTGGCGGGTGCGGTGCTACAGCCCGCACAGGAATGGCAGGAATGGGAGAGGAAGAACCTCCATGACCGTCACTATGACGCTCAAGGCCCAGAGGGTTTATGGGAGTCGGAGGAGTCGAGGCATCCGAAGACTCGCTGGAGCTCCGTGATCGTTTGCGCGTATGGTCCTCACTCGACTCGTCGGCATCCTCCGCCGGGGATCGCGCCAACGGCAGCTCGGACACGGACTCAACCACTTCATTATCCGGAGCATTCGGATACTTTTCAGGCAATGGCGGTACCATGCCCGGCACTTTGAAGCTCTGCAAAATCAGAAGGTAATTTGTTAGCAAACAAAGGAAATAAATACGCAGCCGACAAAAAAGCACTACGTGCACAAATCTACACCCGCGGTACGGCAAACGTTGAAGAAAATGGAGGAGTTAGCGACTTCCCCGGGATTTTTTCTCCGGCCTTGAACTTCAGCAGCGCGCGAAGGGCCCTGTCAAGATCCCCTCGGAGATTTTCTCAGCCGAAACCCTCGTCAGATCACGACGCCCAGAATAAAGAAACATCGGGTGCGCCCTAGCTTGGAGAGGCTGCACCCGACGCTCAAGAAACGTCCGGATGATGTCCACGCCGTTCACCTCCTTCTCCGGAATCAGCTGGAGATCCTCCACCCGACGGTAAAGGGCCTCTATCTCCGCCACCTCACCGTCCAAGATTTGGTTTTTCCAAGACCTTTTCGGCTCAATCATTTGGGAGGGGTCAAAGGGAACAAGACCAAAATCTTGCCCGGGCACTACGGAGTCGCGGATATAAAACCATCGCCTCCGCCAGTACTGGACAGATTCGGACATGGAAAAAGAAAAGAAGAGAAGATTGGGACTAAGGGAGATGATGCAACCCCCAATGGGATACACACCATCCGAACCAGATTGCCTCTTCACGGAATAGAGCTTCCGGAAGAGGCCAAAGTGCGGCTCAATGCCAAGCCAGCACTCGCAAAAAGTGATAAAACAAGCAATGTGGAGAAGAGAGTTGGGAGACAGATGATGAAGCTGAATCCCATAGAAGAAGAGCAGTCCCCGGAGGAAGTTGTGGACTGGAAAAGAAAACCCACGCATAACGAAGGCGAGAAACATAACCCGATACCCAGATGGGGGACGGGGGATTACCTCATTGCCGGGGAGTTTGACGGCCTCCCTGTCTTGCGGGATCAGGCCCCTCTCGTGAAGCTTGCGGAGATTGCTCTCCCGCGTCTCTGATCGCCGCCAGCCACCATCGGTGACACGGGTAGCGGTGGTGCCCTTCTGTCCTCCGGCAGCGCTGGTCCCAACGGCAGACGAGGATTTCTTCGGTTTCCCCATTGCGCTACGACGGCGCCGGCGGTGAAAACGCAGAAACGACGACGGAAATGTGGAAGGAAATCCTAGCGCGCAGCAAGAATCGCTAGAGCACAAGGAGGCAGTGAAAACAAGAACTGATGCGGTGAAAACAAACCGCGGCTTTCCCCAATGATTATAACAGTGAAGACGACGCACGGCAGCCGTCCATCCAGAAGACCTAACGCCAACGGCAGATCTGACCGTACACGTGTCAACATCACAACGAACCGCCGTTACCACGCCGTCCACTACGCGCGGAAATCGAGGAGACGCCGTAATTATCTCCACGCCGCGCGTGACCGGTCAATTCAAAGTCAGCAAGTGGGACCCACGTTCGTCCAGTCAAGTCATCTCTGGCGTAGCAGACGCTTGAGGTCATTGATCGTCAGCACTGATGTCATCAAAAGCTATACTAGCACCAACTACAATTCTTCGGCTCCGGAGCTAAGAGTACTCACTCGAATCTTCGATTCGACTAAATACTCGGGGGCTACTCTTATTAGGAGCGCTGGCCACGCACCCGAAAGACGAATAAAGACAAAGTATTTCTCTGAGTCCTACGTCGAGTCTACGACTCCACTACGGACTCGGGGGCTACTCCCATAGGGAGGATGAATTTAAGCATCCGAAAATTTTCGTGTCCTACGGACTTAACAACTAAACAATGCTTGAACTAAAGTCTCCGCTCGAGTCTACGACTTGAACAGACACTCGGGGGCTACTCCCATAGGGAGCGCTGGTCGTGCACCCTATAAAATTTCGACTGCGATCCTTCAGATCAGTATGAAAAAACTTTTCGGCAACTCTGCCCCAATTAAACGCTAAGTGAGTAGCATTCTCCTTGGCTACTCGAAACACCTCCGCGGTGATAAAATTCGGATGCTGTGTCTGCGACGCAAAGATAAGACCTACAGATATCATCTGATGGCCTGGTAACGCACATGACTGCGCTCTGCTAGTATAAACCCGTGCCAACAGACGCGATGAAAAATTCCGACGGACGCGTTGGGTACATCAATTAAATTCACTGGAATTCCACTCCTGTAAGTCCTCCGCGGCCTGAGTCGAATTACGCCAAAGATATGTTCGGATTCAGTCGAGGGACTCGAACTCGATGAAGATCGTGTTGTTTCGTCCTAAGACAGAATCGACCCTGATCCGTCGGGTGAGTCGTGCACACGTATCAACAATCCCTACACACATATATCGTTACTACCTAGTTGCACCGAAGGATTGAAGAGTCTTAGCGAATCTACGATTCGACCGATCACCGGGGCTACTGACATGGTTATACCCTACGGGTACGTGACTTCAGCATACCTGGTCCAGCCCAAGGAAGGCCCACAGCAGACATACGCTGGCCCATGAAGATTTTCGGGTGGCCAAGGCCCATGATGCCTTCGGATCCTTGGAGAGCAAGACTAGCATAGATAGGAAATTTAAAGGGGTGAAACCCTAGAACTCAGAATCGACTAGGACTATGCCCGGACCTGCCTAAGTCTATATAAAGGCCGGAGGGCACGCCCTAGATCTCTCGACTCATACTTTCGCACACGCACCTCCACGCTTAAATCGAATCAGGCACCTCAGAACCTTCTTCCGCCATAATCAAGAGCGAGACAAGCAGAGTAGGGTTTTCCTCCGGGGCCTGAACCTGGGTAAATCTCGTGTCCCCTGGTTGCTTGTCTGTTAACCGTTCCACGATCTCCAGCATCCCCATCTTCTCCAAAACCCAAGTCCATAACAATGGGCATTGATGAGATTAAACCTCGTCATCACCACTTCATGGAGTGAAGAGGTTTGGAGTCAAAGGAAAAATGGCCCCAAGATATGTTGGACCATTCAAGATTCTGAGTCGTAAAGGAGAAGTCGCTTATGAGATTGAATTGCCAGAATCATTGTCTGCCGTTCACAATGTGTTTCATGTGAGTCAGCTTAAGAAATGCCATCCAGAAATGGAAGAGACTTCTTTGAAGGATACTATACCATTGGAAGAGGTCCAATTGGAAAGTGATCTCACTTATGAGGAGAAACCTATCAAGATTCTTGAGACTGCAGAAAGAGTTACTCGGACTAAGACTATCAAATTCTGCAAAGTTCAGTGGAACCATCATTCCGAAGAAGAAGCAACATGGAAAAGAGAAGATGATCTTCGGAAAGACCACCCTCACCTATTTGCTAGCCAACCCGAATCTCGAGGGCGAGATTCACCTTAAGGGGGTTAGATTTGTAACATCCCAAACATTATGTTTTCAAAGATTGCATATCATCCATGCATGCATATCATTTAGGGATCATTTTCCAACACATTTCAAGGAAACAGATGTTCATAGTGCTATCATTTTATGTGAGCAACCATTAATCAAATACCATTCTCAATTGGGAGTATAAATGTTTTAAACCAAGCTTTGTTTGCTTCCTTGGTGTCTTGGTTGATTGATTAAGTTTGGACGAAAATTTACAAAAACAAATTTGGTTTCAAAACCATCTTCAAAACATATTCATATCAAGTGCTATGACACTGTTTATTTTGATTATTTCAAAGGGACCAAGCAAGTACAGAGAGACCACATGGTTTCATGCCCAAAAATATGAAGGATATACTTTACAAAAATCCAGAAAAGATTTGAAATTCAATTGTTTTTGAATTTGTTTGAATTTGATTCCTGGAAAATCAAACAGAAATAGAAAAAGAGAAAAGAATTAGAAAAGGGCCGGTGCTACTAATCTAGCCCAGAACCAGATCCAGCCCAAAAGCCCACCCGGGCCACCTCCTCTCTGCTTTTTCTCTCACCCGCACCGAACCAACCCACACCGTCGCTGACTGGTGGCCCCTCTCCACGTCAGCACCTTCTTCCCCAAATCCCGCGCGCAGACGCCGTCGCCGCCCATTTCTTCTCCCTTCACTGTCGCGACTTTACTCTGCTTATTTGGCGATGAATGCGAGCGCAATCTCCGCCCCTGCTCCGGCTATAAGATCCCATCCCCTCTCCGCTCATTTCCCCTCGCTCAGCACAGTCACCATGCCACCAGGCTACCGGTAATTCGAGTTGCATCGCCGCCGTACCGAGAGACTCCGGCGAGCCATCACAGTGAGTACCGAGCGCCCCTTGCCTTCTGGTCCATGCGAGCTGCTTCGCAATCATCTTGCGCATCTTCTCATGCCTCTGTTTTGCTCTGAATCGCCCTAGGCCGTCGTCATCATCCACCTCTGTAAACGACCGAAGCTCAACTCGACTCCGGCGACTAATTCCGGTGAGCCCCGCGTTCCCCTCTGTTTCTGAATCACGTGGTCATGTTTGCCAATGTCTAGCGCACCTTCTAACGTTTTCTGTTTGGATCCTTGCGCCCCAGAACGTCGCCTTCGACTCTGACAGTGAGCACCCGACGCCGCCAGCAACTCCGACGAGGTCCTGCTGCTGTGTCCGTGCGCCCCGACCCTGCCCGTCCACACGTTGAGCATCCCCATGTTCCCATGGTCTCGGTAAGCAGACGCCCGACCCCCCTGCCCCTCTGGTTTCGCTGGAACATCGCCGGCAGACGTGCAGCTGCCACGGCAACCATTTGCGCCGCCCGTTGTTGGTCAAAGCAACGTGGTCCGTCAGATTTGAATCCAGCGCTTAGGATTAGATCTGTAGCGAAGGGGTACGTTTTGATCTGAACCGTACGCAGTTAATTAGACCCAACGGTGCGCGAGCGTGATCCGGTGCGAAGCGGTATCGCCCAATCAGATGTTGCCGCGTGGTCAGTTCTTTGATTTAAAATCAGATTTTATATCTATTAGATGTTTAAACTTGTTTAATTCATAACTTTTGATTCCCACGTCCAAATTTGACAAATTTTATATCATTGGAATCAGGAGAGAAAAACCTTTCTGCTTATGCCATGTGTTTAAAGTTTTACCTCTGTTAAAATGATTGTTTATGCAGAAACATTTGTAGGCATAATTTGAGTATAGTAATTATTTGGAAAATGTTTTGTTATTCAAATAAAGTTCTTTTTGGCTTGTTTTGTACTTGTTTATGATTCAGTACTGTGCACTTGTCTTGTTTGGTGTAGAAAATCATCACATGGCGTTTTGCATACATTCATGTATTTTTGCTTGTATATATTGTGTATGTGACTTTGTGCCATTATTTTATGTGTAGATTTTGGTGCAAATAGTGATTGTGATTGTGAGGATTGTTGCTACTCCCCAAGCTACCAAGGCAAGTGGTGCTTCATGATTTTATTCCTATGTTTTTCAACTATGCATTAGAAATATTTTGCTAGTCTTGCATGAATATTTTGATCTATATGCTATGCTTGGGAAATCCTAGTGGTTGTAGAATTGCTAGAAATTTCTAAGTTAAGATTCTTGACAATACCATGCTTAGCCTAGCTAGTAGCAACCAAGGGTGGTTATATATTCATGCTATGAGAAAATATTTCTAAGTCCTTGGACTTGTGTTTTGTTTAATAAAACAACTAAGTGAATGAAACACCTGGGTGGAATGGAAGGAATGGTTTGTGTTGAGTGGTTACACAAGGCCCATTTCTATGGTTTACCTTGTGTATCTCACTTGTGGAAAGCCACCCAGGAACAAAGGGATTTGAGATGCCATATGTTAAGAAGCTTCTAGTGCAGCCACATGGCAATATGGGCTCTGCCTGGATCACATAGGTTGCAATAACTTAGCCATTTGGACAGTTGGTGGTAGTGGGATGATAGGTTGGAGCGCGTCCATTTGGTCTAAGGGAAGGCTTCTGAAAGGTCCTGTCTTGGTGAAAATCAAGTCTTGTGGGGAAAGTGCACAACCACTGCAGATGGAAGAATCTAAGTACTTAGCCATGTCCCTGGTATTGGAAAACTTGAGCATCAAGACATGGAAGCTATCAAGAATCTCCTCATCCCAATTTCTAAGTAAAAACTTGTGGTTGAACAAGGTTCCCCAATTTCTATTAGTGGTTCCTTGGGAAAGTTTTTGTCAAAGAAAAACTTAGTGTTTTTAACTAATAGGAAAAACCTATTTTGAGCAAAGCAAGCCTAAGCTACACTTAGCCAAATGCATATAGTATCTAGTTTCCAATATTATTCTAAGGTATCACTTGCCAATACTATTCCAGTGTATTGACCCACTGTGGCTGTAACTTGTGATGTTGCAGGTTATTCTGATGGTGATTAGGGGTTATGAGTCTACACTCAACATGCTTGCCTGTGGCACATGAAGATAAAGACTTATTTATCTTATTACATATTTAAACTCTTGTACTAGGCCTGTGGCCATGGAGTTTGTAAAAGACTATGTTTGTCTCTGAAATGACTTGTAATAATGACCTTTGTTTCTGTGTACTTCATCTTAAACTGTGGATGCTAGCATTGATCCAGGGACTAGCATTGCAATCACAAGAATCTTTTCCTTTATAAAGGAGGGATCTTACATTTGCATAACAAGTAATTGTTGCAGTTTGGATCAAAATGGTCACAATCTTGTGTGCATTTTAAAAGGTACAAAAATGTTTGATTCATCGATCTACAGAGAACGATGTATAATGGCACAGTAGAGGGGATAGTTTACAGCTTTTGCATTACTAAACACAACTTAAACACAAAATTAAATCACTACACGAAGCAATTACAACTTTTCTATGTTAGGTTGGACAAAGGGTCTAAGGTGTTAGTGTCGTGTAAGAACTTATAGCTCAGCACAAAGCAGCAAATGGACTGACTACAGGAAAGAAGTAAGGCGTCGACGGCCGGCCGGCTACGCCGACGGCCAAAGGTCGGGGCCGTCGGCGTAGCTGCCTTCTCTGGTAAGCCGACCAGCCCGGCCGTTGGCGTAGATACGGTCGTCGACGTAGATGATGGTAGCCCTCGGCGTAGTGTGGCCGTCGGCGTAGTAGCGAGGTCTGTGCCGACGGTGGCCCTCGGCGTAGATATAGCCTTCGGCGTAGCCCCAATTCAGACACGACGACGGAAACAGCGTTAGGCAGACAGGCTGTGCCAACGGCCAGGCCGTCGGCACAGCTCTTTAAAAACTTTTGTTTGGTCTGTGCCGTCGGCACATGCTTGCATAGGCCTCCAGATTTTTTTCCTTTTTCATTATTTTTTTAAAAATCATAACTAAATCAGAAAAATACAAATAATATATCAAAATTTGCAGAACAATAAAATCTATCTATCTACACTCAAATATTACACATTTATAAACAAAAATTAAGTAAAATATAAAACATTATATATAGTTTAAAACGGGCATTATAAATTCAAAAGTGATCCAAACAATGCGAAACCTTCGCGTGATGTCATATTATGTGACATAGTTAGAAGGAAAAATATCAAACTTGGTATATTGATTATGTCTCAAAAAAACCTTCACAAAATGACCTATCTCGTTCGAGGTTTCTTGGCTTTCGGGTCAAATGACCAATGTTATGGCTAGAATGAAGGCATAGTTTGTGATAATATGTCGATATTGTGCATAACTGTGCATAATGGGATGGCGAACAATGTTTCAGGAGGAAGTTTTCCTTTTTGTCGCACCAAAAAGCCGTTTTCCATTTTCCGAGTGCAAAAAACGGACGGTTTTGTGAAGCAACCACCAAATGGCTAATTCAAAATGCTACCGTCACGTTTTTCAAAAATACTAGACCACCTTACATGGATAATTTTATAACAGGGGAATCTCAAACATTTCCGTCTATCCCTGGTGAAAAAGACAAATTCCTGCCGAATCGGCAGGAAGTGGGTCAGATATGAACTACAGTTACATGATCGGATGCTCATGCTTTTTTATAAAAATCATTTTTAGGTTCAAAATATGTTGTTTCATCATAAATCCACTTCAAGTTTAGCGAGTCTCAGCCCCGAGCTAAGAATCTTCATGCCCGTCCTTCGACAAACTATAATGATGGTTTAAAACGGGCATTATAAATTCAAAAACGATCCAAACAATGCGAAACCTTTGCGTGGTGTCATATTATGTGACATAGTTAGAAGGAAAAATATCAAACTTGGTATATTGATTATGTCTCAAAAAAACCTTCACAAAATGACCTATCTGGTTCGAGGTTTCTTGGCTTTCGGGTCAAATGACCAATGTTATGGCTAGAATGAAGGCATAGTTTGTGATAATGTGTTGATATTGTGCATAACTGTGCATAATGGGATGGCGAACAATGTTTCAGGAGGAAGTTTTCCTTTTCGTCGCACCAAAAAGCCGTTTTCCATTTTCCGAGTGCAAAAAACGGACGGTTTTGTGAAGCAACCACCAAATGGCTAATTCAAAATGCTACCGTCACATTTTTCAAATATACTAGACCACCTTACATGGATAATTTAAAAACAGGGGGATCTCAAACATTTCCGTCTATCCCTGGTGAAAAAGACAAATTCCTGCCGAATCGGCAGGAAGTGGGTCAGATATGAACTACAGGTACACGATCGGATGCTCATGATTTTTTATAAAAATCATTTTTAGGTTCAAAATATGCTGCTTCATCATAGATCCACTTCAAGTTTAGCGAGTCTCAGCCCCGAGCTAAGAATCTTCATGCCCGCCCTTCGATAAAGTATAATGATGGTTTAAAACGGGCATTATAAATTCAAAAACAATCCAAACAATGCGAAACCTTCGCGTGGTGTCATATTATGTGACATAGTTAGAAGGAAAAATATCAAACTTGGTATATTGATTATGTCTCAAAAAAACCTTCACAAAATGACCTATCTCGTTCGAGGTTTCTTGGCTTTCGGGTCAAATGACCAATGTTATGGCTAGAATAAAAGCATATTTTGTGATAATGTGTCGATATTGTGAATAACTGTGCATAATGGGATGGCGAACAATGTTTCAGGAGGAAGTTTTCCTTTTCGTCGCACCAAAAAGCCGTTTTCCATTTTCCGAGTGCAAAAAACGGACGGTTTTGTGAAGCAACCACCAAATGGCTAATTCAAAATGCTACCGTCACATTTTTCAAAAATACTAGACCACCTTAAATGGATAATATCATAAGAGGGGATCTCAAACATTTCCGTCTATCCCTGGTGAAAAAGATAAATTCCTGCCGAATCGGTAGGAAGTGGGTCGGATATGAACTACAGGTACATGATCGGATGCTCATTATTTTTTTACAAAAATCATTTTTAGGTTCAAAATATGTTGTTTCATCATAGATCCACTTCAAGTTTAGCGAGTCTTAGCCCCGATCTAAGAATCTTCATGCCCGCCCTTCGACAAAGTATAACGATGGTTTAAAACGGGCATTATAAATTCAAAAACGATCCAACCAATGCGAAACCTTCGCGTGGTGTCATATTATGTGACATAGTTAGAAGGAAAAATATCAAACTTGGTATATTGATTATGTATCAAAAAAAACTTCACAAAATGACCTATCTCGTTCGAGGTTTCTTGGCTTTCGGGTCAAATAACCAATGTTATGGCTAGAATGAAGGCATAGTTTGTGATAATGTGTCGGTATTGTGCATAACTGTGCATCATGCGATGGCGAACAATGTTTCAGTAGGAAGTTTTCCTTTTCGTCGCACCAAAAAGCCGTTTTCCATTTTTCGAGTGCAAAAAACAGACGGTTTTATGAAGCAACTACCAAATGGCTAATTCAAAATGCTACCGTCACATTTTTCAATAATACTAGACCACCTTACATGGATAATATCGGAACAGGGAGATCTCAAACATTTCCGTCTATCCCTGGTGAAAAAGGCAAATTCCTGCCGAATCAGCAGGAAGTGTGTCAGATATGATCTACAGGTACATGATCGGATGCTCATAATTTTTTATAAAAATCATTTTTTAGGTTCAAAATATGTTGTTTCATCATAGATCCACTTCAAGTTTAGCGAGTCTCAGCCCCCAGCTAAGAATTTTTATGTGTGCCGTTTTAAACGGGCAAATGAAATTATGATAAGAATTACAACATAGTTTGTGATAAGTTGATATTGATATTATATTTGGATTCCTCTTATTTTTCTAATCAATTTAGACATATTATTTGCCGAATTCCGATTTACATATTTAAAGATATTAATTATTACATATTAAATAAAAAATACAAAATAAAATAAAATTATTATATTTTTATGTGAATTCAATAATATTTTTATTTATTCATTGTTGTTTACTAAATAATTGCTTGTAATTTCAAAAAATACAACCATGTGACATGATGATATAAAACTTAATAGGAATGATATTATAGTATTGACAACAATATGTAAATTGCTTTGCGGGAAGAGATTCTGAAGGAACGAGAAAGTTAAGCGTGCTAGAGCTGGAGCAGTGCTAGGATGGGTGACCAAACGGAATTTCGACTAAGACTGCAATTTAATTAATTATTAACTATAAATAGTGTTAAAATGATTAAAGCGAGAGATTAAGGAGTCAAACAATTCAAAGATAAAAAAATAATAAAAAAATAAAATTAAAATTAAAAAAATATTTTAGGCTGCCGACGGCCAGGCCGTCGGCGTAGCTCCAGGCTAGACCGTTATCGAAGACGGCCGTTGACTGACATGCGGGGCCCGCTGGAAGACGCTATGCCGAGGGGGAGGGCTGTGCCGACGGCCACGGAGCTGTGCCGACGAGGACATACGCCGAGGGGGCTACGCCGACGGCCACCGTCGGCACAGCCTGTGCTGACGGCAATTTATCGCTGTGCCGACGGCAGCCGGCCGTCGGCGTAGTAAATTTTTCCTATAGTGACTGAATCTGGTGTCTTTGCGAAATTAATTCTTAAACCTACAATTTCAAAATGGCTACTTTTGTTGAGAAAACATATCTTTGTGGTCTTGCGAACAGATACAGCAGTTTCACATATGCAAGTACTGAAAAGCAGATTGATATGAACAACGATATTTTGACGCGGTCCAAGATGTAGCTTGCAGTGGCCAATTCTCCACCCGCACATCGAATTTCCATGATCTTCAACGGAAGCCAGAAACACAAATATATCCATGTATTTCTCATTTTCATAAACTGCAGGTGATGTTTTCTACTCTAACGAGTGACAACATAAACTTATCAGGGTTCATGAACCAAATTGTAAGTTCAACAAGCAATGACGAAGCAGAAAATAACAGACTAGTGACCCTATTATAGAAGATAATCGACATCAAGTTAGGTGAACACCATTATAGTAATAAGAAGTTATCGATTTTCATATCCCGTTCCTGGTTCATGTAAATCTGAAATTAGCCGGCACTTCTCCTCTGCAAGCGGCTGCATAGTCTTCAGCAAGGTGCGGCGCAACTTTCTTGTGAGGACATATGTACTTCTCCACAAAATACTTCTCGGTCTTCATGACTGCACTAGAGGTTCCAGTCGCGGTCTAGAAACACATTTTGCTTGAGAAACTTTAGAACATAGTGCCGGGGCCTGAGCCGGCCCTCAAGGCTCAAGCAGATAATTACCGGTTGATGAGCAATGTCAAGCTTTGTAACTTTGAACATATATTTAGAAGAAAATATAAACATCAATAATGTAAAATATACTATTAAAATTGTCACAAACTACAAAAATATTATATGCGTTGGGAATTATGATCTTGATGTTTTTTCTTATATTCTTAGTTAAACTTTACTGAGTTTATCTTTGACTAAACATAGAACGTGAGGTGATTGTGAACCGATGGAGTACGCTGACAACTGCAGATAGCACAATAACTGTGACCATGGCAATGGCGTCCTCGAAGGTGACCTAGGCGTCAATAACCAGCTGCTCCTACCGGCTCTCGTAATTCAAATGTAATTATTTTGTCTGACGATCAATTCATGCAAAGCGTTGACCCTAGCTGCAAACATACTCCCGCCCTTTATCTATACTAGGTCATCTCGTGATTTTGGTATAAATTCAGTCATCGATTTGACCAACTAGTTTATATGCCACGAAAAGTGTACCATTGAATCAGTTTGTGTCTAAATGGAAGTTTCAAATGATGTACTTTGAGACACACTGGTCAAGTGAAATATCAATGTCTGTCACATATTACGGGGTGGCCTTGTGTGGATGAGTGGAGGGAGTATGTGGAGTAATGTGTATTATATCCTGGTACATGGATCCTGAACTCTCATTAGCTGGAGTAAGATCGGCGATCTATATTCTATCTACTCCACTTTGCTAGCTCGCGGCATGATGTACTACAAAGTGCATGCATCTATTTAAAAAAAAAAACTTGTTATAGCCATGCTATACATCAGATGTCGGCGAATTCGTCGACATCGTCATCTACCCACTCCACCCGAGAATAATCCGCGGATTTCATCAGCTCCGTCAGGCCGGTAAGGTCTTCTAGATAGGTTGGTTCATTGATCACCTGCATCACAAAATCCATTCCTCTGCTCCTGAACTCAGACAACACCTGCATGCCATTGTTTTTTTAATTTGCAAGTGATCAATGAATATGTATCAACCAAGTTTTCAAGACATTTGTGCAACTATCAACATGTTTGCTTACCACATCTGAGCATGCAATACAACTGCTCGAAGAATATCCCAGGAGGGTCAATAAGTTGTAGCTCGACGGTGATCCTCGTATCTGGTGTGGCAACAGACCAGATGGACTCTCACTGGACGTGCCAGCGACGTCTCCTGGTGCATGTATCCTGCAAAATTAGGTTGTAAATCAACTATCATTCACATTGTTGCATATAGAGAAGAGAAACGATAACACACGACTTCATGCTGTTGCAAGTGCTGCTTACCCATCTGGATGACTTAGCATCCTTGCAAAGAGGTCTGCAGCATGGCCAGATGCAATGGAGGCCAATCCAGGTCGCGTTACCGTACATTGTTGGTCTAGTGTTCTGTTGGAGACCGACTGCATCGGAAGATCA
This sequence comes from Avena insularis, assembly GCA_023614405.1. Classification (NCBI taxonomy): domain Eukaryota; kingdom Viridiplantae; phylum Streptophyta; class Magnoliopsida; order Poales; family Poaceae; genus Avena; species Avena insularis. Next base: position 50,930,400 of record CM042695.1, read on the forward strand.
TAAAAGCAAGATATATGATGGTTGTAGTACTGAGTGAATGAGTATAAATTTAAAGGGATGGCTAAGGCAGCAAACATTACATCGACAGGAGAGATAACGTCGTTGCAGATATAACATCCCAGTCTTTGACGGCCAGCAGTAACATCTTCTACAGGCTTCTTCTTAGTCATCACATCTGAACCTTCAGAATTTGTTCCTGGGCCAGCTCCATGTCGCATGACAAGGTAGCTATCGTATCCCAAGGCTGCAGTAATAGCAATCTGCAGTATAATGACAGGCATTGACATATATAAAGTTTCCAATGTGTACATTTTTATTCAAGAATATGGACAGGGTTTTACCTTGTTTTCATTCGCACAGAGAAGCGTTGGAAGCCACCTACTTTCCCTTGTGTCTGTCAACAAGAACACAGCATCATGGGTAGCCACTAAGTTCTGGAGTTCCTTGCAATTTTTGAGCACGCCAGCTGCTTCTTCATCTGATACAGGATGCCCCGGCATCGGTATTTCCATCTCATATCCTTTAAAATCCAGCTCATCCTACAAGGCAGAAATTTCAGGATGAAAATATAGTAAAATAAAAATGAAAGTACTATTTCGAAGGGAAGTGAAAACTCACCACCGACAGACAATTCTCCTTTAGACGTTCAAGTAGTGTTACTGCTTTTGGGGTGTTGCGATCAGCATATGTGTAAAGTGATTGTCTTGCCAAATTTGACACAACAACACGGCCACTGTCAACCTGTTAGCTTCCGAACACCATAATCCTGAAAATGATGGTATCCAACATGATTAACTGCGGGTAACTATGTGTCTATAGTTCATCATAAAAGTGGCATCAACCATAAGACTAACCATAAGAATACAAGCAACATCACACCCAAGAGTTCCAGCAATTAAAATTAGGCATCCAACACTGGACTGTTAGCCCCTAGCCCTACTCCAGCTACACACGCTTGATCACTTGGACACAACTCAAACTCAAAGAGAATGGGCAAGAACACACGCACTCTAGAGAGGATGGAAACTCTCACGAGAGGACACAAGAAGCTGGGGAAGTTTTCTGTTTATTCCTCTACCACTTGGTGTGGTGAAATGATACAAAGGATGCTCTATTTATACTACTAGTGAGCTAGTAAACCAGCTCACGTACTGCTCTCTCCAAAGTGTGAACACTTGACCGTTGATAGCCAAGAAGTCCAGCCGCCTTATCGCTGCAACATTGCAGGTTATCTCCTGCTACTTATCACCTTGCAGTTTATCTTCTGCAGTCCATCTTCTTGCAGCTTTGCAGGTTATGATTTGCTGCATGCCCACTTGCTTTCCCACTTGCTAGCCGTCCATGCAAGGATAGTGTTTACACTCCACGGTGGCTAGTTGCAAACTACTACTTGCATACTACTAATGCTACTAGCAACTTGATTAAACAACATGGACAACTTCCCTGAATTTATATGGAAGTTGGCAGGCAAACCCAAACAAGTGTCCGACATCATCGTGTTATTAGAAATGCCTGTAAGGTCCTTCAAATAAGTTGGTTGGTTCATGTCTTTCATAATAAAATCCAAATTTTCTCTTTTGTATTCGGATAATACCTGAAATGTTTAGCAAACAGAAACATCAGAATATACAGAATCTTGTAATGTAGCGTGAGGTCTGCTAGGATAAATCTTATAACTTAGCTCTATGTATCCTATAGTATACTTACAACATTGGAGCATGCAATACAATTATCTGAATAATTGCCTATCATAGTTGATAAGACACTCTGGGAGTGATCCTTGAATCTGATGCGGTAGTAAACCAAGCTCATGTTCAGTATCCATACCAGCAATATCTCCTGGAGCATGCATCCTGCAAGAATTATGATACAATTATTAAGGCTCAGTGTACATGTACTGATTAGTTTTGTTTAGTTCAAGCGTAATCAACAACTCTTCCCTCATACACATGCAAAAACTAAGATTATGCAGTTATCTTTCATGTATTTAATTTAATAGCTTACCCTTCAGGATGATGTAACATCCTCGCAAAGAGCTCCACTGCTTTGCCGGATGCAATTGAGGTCAGCCCAGGTAGTGCTACTGTTTCATTAGAGAGTGATGACTACAAAATAATACAATCAAACAACTATGAAATTAAGGAACTGGTGTCAAAATTGTAGGTATAAAAAAGAACATTTCCACAAATGTAAGACTTCATGTAGTATACATTGATGAAAAGGGAAGTCTTCTCATTGCAGAAACAACAGCCCAATCTGCTTTGACGACCAAGAGCATCTTCGGTGGACAAATTCTCTATTGGTGCAATCGCGTCATCCATGCCACCACTTGTTCCTGGACCAGCACCATGTCGCATGACAACATAACTGTCATATCCTACTGCTGCAGTGATAGCGATCTGCACGGCAAGCAGAAGACCTTTAGTTCCCAAGAGACAGATGGGGGAAATCATACTAATTTAACCGAGCGACATGACCATAATATATTAATTATCCACTCAAGCCACTATGCATTACTTTTTCTTGGTCATTATAAGCTGAAAATATTGCAACCCCACAGATGAATAATGTGCCTGGGACTTACCTTGTTTTCTTTTGCACACAGAAGAGTTGGAAGCCATCTTCTCTCCCATGTGTCAGTCAACAAGAAGACCACATCATTGTTAGATACTAATGTTTGAAGACGCCTACAATCTTCAAGCACACTTGGAGAAACCGGATTCCCAGGCACTGGTATTTCCATCCGGATGCCTTTGACCTCCTGAGTGACAGCAACTGCTGTCAACAAGCAGATCTGTAGAAAGCATAATATTCAAGAAACGGGTAGAAACGACTTACTGCTGCAGGGCATCTCTCCTTTAGATGTGGAAGTATTGCGGCAGCTCTCGGAACTCCACAATCATTTTTTATATAGAGTGATTGTTTGACTAGATCAGGCATGGTAACACAACCACCATCAACCACTGTTAGTTTCCGTACACCCCAGGTCTGAAAATTTGGTAACACCATATGTAATGAATAAATGGTAGAAAATATAGCGTTAAAGTTTGTTGGAAGTGATACTACTACAGTTTGTTACACAGGAATATAGTTACAGTAGTAGCAGAAAGTACTAACCATGAGTAAGCGAGAAACTTCACAGCCAAGAGTTCCAGCACCCAACAGGAGACACCGAGTGCCACGCAACTTGTCCAAATCCACAGGGAAGTGTCTCCATCCCATCAGCTGTTGTTGTTCACCCTGACTGCATATACAATAACCAATTGAATATATCCCGTTAGTAGCCGATTATGTGCAGAATAAGTTAAACACTCTTCAGCTACCTTTCTGGGTTTAGTGATTCAAGATTGATTGATTTCAGTTTCTTTTCTTTCCTTCCATCCCAAGGCGTTTCTCCTTCCCATCCAATAACTTCAGGCACATGGTTAGAGCCATCCCAGCCTGTAATCACAACCAGCCTTATAAAAACAAATTACTAGTGAGATAGTGAAGGTATTATCAAGATCGATCATAATACCATGAGGTGCTACAAATGATGCTTCACCAATAAGGGACTTCTCTAGGTTGAGCCCCCCTTGTTTATTTTCTCTATAGCATAAGAACTGAACTTTCTCGATTTTCCACCACGGGCGGCTCAGGAATGTAATGTAGAGCCCAACCAGGGTAATCTTGATGGCATCCATGATCATAAAATCCAAACAGGAGCTGCATTATAAAATGGAAGTGTCGAGAAATGAGCAATGCATACTTGGAAAGTTCTAGAAATATTGAGAAAGTTGCAAAAACCTTGTATAGTATTGGTGTATTATTTGTGAGGATAATTGTGGAGAAATCTAAAGTAAATATTTTATCTACCATGTGGTTTCAATAGTTTCCACATGGAACTAATCAATATTGTAAAACTACTTATTTGGGTGACCCCTCCCCCCTTCCACGAACGCAACCAAAGAGAAGAAGAGGAACTACAAATATGAAATTGTAGAATGCCTATAAGAGAGACACAATGTAGGGATAGAAAGCTACTAACATGTGCCATATCTACTATACATACATTTATTTTGTTTTATTCTAAAAAAAAGGTAAACGTATCCCTGTATCTGCGCTTTTTCAAAATGCATGTATTTGTATCAGCCCGACATCGATACTTGTATCCGCATTGGTGCCCGTGGCGGAGCTTAGTTGAAACAAAACCGGGCTATGTCCCGCCCAGCTTAGTAGATTTTCTGCCTACATACCAGTAAATTTAGCCCAGTAACAATCTATTTTTGTCTCCTTTAAGCCTGCTGGCCCGTCCAGGTTTTCCTAGTAAGCTCCGCTACTGATTGGTGCCACATAGTATTTTACCTTACACATATATACACACAAAAGAGAAAAAATTCAAAATAAGGGAACATTAATAATAAATCAAATATATCAATGCAAAATAGACTATTTAGTTATTAACAACACATCTATCATCAAATCTTTAAAAAAGACAACAAAATATTTCTATGATGTATGCTCAGTAACACAAACATACCTTTTGGGCACCACCCTGACGGTCTTTCCAGTCCTTAAGTTGTCTTACAACAACAGAAGAATCTGAGGATATTTCTACCCAAAAAAATGGATGAACTACAAAAAAATTCCAATTATGGTAAATTAAGGAAGCATATCCAACTAAAAACAAGCTGTGAAATACTAGTTTGAGATGAGAATCGTTAATTGAACCTGTTGTTTCATGTGAACCACGCCACACTTCCATTGATTTAGACAATGAGGTTGCCTGTAGGAGCAAATAAATAACATTTTACTAGCAACCATAAAAAAGATAGAGAAAAATAAAAAACTAAGATTAGGTAATATTAAGTGCACAAGATCATGACCTCTTCTTGGCTGAGCACCTGTGAGGCACTATGTAGGCTGAGCAGCGTCATTTCAGAACTGGAAACCAATGAGGGGAATGCAACATCGTAATAGAGCTTCCAATTCTTCAGATCCGCAAATGATATCATGAGAAATCTTAGTAACAGAGAAGGACACTCTTCTACTTTCCCGGACAGAATGTCATGCAAGATCTGGATCCAAAATACGTTAGACCAAGGAATTGAGAAAACTAAATAGATTGAAAAAGGATAAAGATAATAGAAATGTCGTACTCCCTCCGACCCATATTACTTGACTTGGATTAGTGAAAATTTAGATGAATCTAGACACTATTTAGTATGTAGGTTTATCTAAATTTTAACAAATCCAAGTCAAGTAATATGGGTCGGAGGGGTATCAAAGTTGAAGTAATTAATGTACCTTCTTCCCTGAGTAGAGACGCTACATCTAGATTTTGGAACCCTGACATGTTATTAGTATTTACGAGCGTCCCTGGTACCGGACAGTTGTTCCTAGTAGAGCCAGATGATGGTGCTAACGATTCTCGGCATAGCCTGAAGCGGGCCGAAGCTGTTGGGCGAATGCATGGGGTATAGTAGCCTAGCACCAAAACAAATTTATAAATATATTAAAAGAAAGTTCATAACTGAAACTAGAAAAAATAAAATCAAGAGGCATGCCACACCACACATAAACAGTCGAACTAGCAGATGGAAAGTTCATAGAATTGGAGTACTCTGTGGTTGGAGGAGGGGAAACCCAGCTGTTAGAAATCACATAGTAATCAAGTTGTTTCCCATGTCACAATTTAATGTTACGAGTGCGGACTGCAGAGTGTACAAGAATTCAGCAACTACACCAACAACTAGCTGATAGAACAGTTGATCTTGGCACAGACCAAAACTCGTAACAAAGACATGGCAACATCGAAGGGCAAAACATTCACATATCACCATTGCTACAAGTTGCTTGAGAAGAGTGACAAATGGAGGTTGCGGGACAAATAAGCACCTCCCAAGAGAGGGGCCATGACCCAATTGGATGATGATGAAAGCGACGTGGGTGGAAGAAACAAGAACAAGCCCGATGGAAAACAAGAAGGCAAAGGAGAAGCTAAGGATTGCGGCCGAAGCAACAAAATTTGAGTTGCAAAATAGATAAGATGGTGAAGTCTAAGGAGATGTAGATGACCAAGACATTGGAAGCCAAAGTGATGTTGGCACGAGAAAAACAAGAAGTGAAACAAGCAAAATGGCAAGAAATTCATGAAGATGCCAAGCACAAGGCCGAGTTGGAGGAGAAGAGAGTCAAAATCGAGAATGATAAGACTAGGAGGGAGCTCATGGCCGAAGAAAACAAGACGATGATGACGAGGTTTGATCTCGTCAATGCCCATTGTCATGGACTTGGGTTTTGGAGAAGATGAGGGTGCTGGAGATCGCGGAACGGTTAGCAAACAAGCAACACGGGACACGAGGTTTACCCAGGTTCAGGCCTCCGGAGGGAAAACCCTACTCCTGCTTGCGCTCTTGATTCTGGCGAACGGTGATTCTGACAGTGCGCAGATGCAATCTGGCGTGGAGGTGCGTATGCGAAAGTATGAGAGAGAGATCTAGGTCGTGCCCTCCTGGCATTTATATAGACTTAGGCAGGTCCCAGGCACAGATCTAGTCGGTTACAGGTTCTAGGATTTACCCCTTTGAATTTCTTATCTACTCTAGTCTTGCTCTCCAAGGATCCGAAGGCGTCATGGTCCTTGGCCACCCGAAAGACTTCATGGGCCGGCGTATATTTGCCGTGGGCCTTCCTTGGGCTGGACCAGGTATACTAAGATCGTGTACCCACGGGGTATAACCATGTCAGTAGCCCCCGAGTGTTCAGTCAAATCGTAGATTCGGCTGAGGACTCTTCAATCCTTCGGGTGCAACTCTGTCTTTCAAGAGATTGTGTAGGGATTGTTGATACGTGTGTCTGACTCTCCCGACGGATCAGGGTCAGTTAACTGTCTTAGGACAAAACAACACGATCTTCTTCAGGTTCGAGTCCCTCGACTCGAATCCGAAACATATGCTGGCGTAATTCGACTCAGGCCACGGAGGACTTACAGGAGTGGAATTCCAGTGAATTTAATTGATGTACCCAACGCGTCCGTCGGAATTTTTCATCGCGTCTGTTGGCACGGGTTTATACTAGCAGAGCGCAGTCATGTGCGTTACCAGGCCATCAGATGATATCTGTAGGTCTTATCTTTGCGTCGCAGACACAGCATCCGAATTTTATCACCGCGTAGGTGTTTCGAGTAGCCAAGGAGAATGCTACTCACTTAGCGTTTAATTGGGGCAGAGTTGCCGAAAAGTTTTTTCATACTGATCTGAAGGATCGCAGTCGAAATTTTATAGGGTGCACGACCAGCGCTCCCTATGGGAGTAGCCCCCGAGTGTCTGTTCGAGTCGTAGACTCGAGCGGAGACTTTAATTCAGCCGTTGTTCAGTGTCAGGTCCGTAGGACACAATTTTTTTCGGATGCTTAAATTCATCCTCTCTATGGGAGTAGCCCCTGAGTCCGTAATGGAGTCGTAGACTCAACGTAGGACTCGAAGAATCAGTTCAGTTCTGTAACATGTTGTTCATTTTTCGGGTGCGCGGCCAACGCTCCTGATAGGAGTATTCCCCGAGTAATTAGTCGAATCGTAGATTCGAGTGAGTACTCTTAGCTTTGAAGCCGAAGAAATTGTGACTGTTGCTAGTATAGCTTTTGATGACGTCAGTGCTGACGATCGATGACCTCAAGCGTCTGCTGCGCCAGAGATGACTTGACTGGACGAACATGGGTCCCACTTTCTGACCTTGAATTGACCGGTCACGCGCGGCGTGGAGATAATTACGGCATCGCCTCGATTTCCGCGCATAGTGGACGGCGTGTTAGCGACGGTTCGTTGCGATGCTGACACGTGTATGGCCAGATTCTGTCGTTGGCGTTAGGTCTTCTCGATGGACGGTTGTCGTGCATCGTCTTCGTCTTTATAATCATTGGGGGAAAATATTAGTCTGGTTTCACCGCAGCCATTCTTGTTTCACTGCTCCCTTATTCTCTGAGAGTTCTTGCTGCGCGCTGAAATATCCTCGGACATTTCCTTCTTCGATCCTACGTCCTCGTCGCCGGCGCCGCCGTACCGCAATGGGAAAACCAAAGAAGTCCTCCTCTACAGTTGGTACCAGCGCTGCTGGAGGGAAGAAGAGTGTTGCCGCTACCCGTGTCACCGACGGTGGCTGGCAGCGATCGGAGACGCGGGAGAGTGATCTCCGCAAGCTTCGTGAGTGGGGCTTGATCCCGCAGGATAGGGAGGCCGTAAAACTCCCAGGCAACAAGGTAATCCCCCGTCCCCCCGCTGGGTTTCGGGTTATGTTCCTCGCCTTCGTTATTCACGGCTTTTCCTTCCCAGTCCACGACTTCCTTCGTGGACTGCTTTTTCTTTACGGTGTCCAATTGCATCATCTTTCCCCCAATTCTCTTCTTCACATTGCTTGTTTTATCACTTTCTGCGAGTGTTGGCTCGGTATCGAGCCGCACTTTGGCCTCTTCCAGAAACTCTATTCCGTGAAGAGGCAATCTGGTTCGAATGGTGTTTATCCCATTGGGGGTTGCATCATCTCCCTCAAACCCAATCTGCTTTTATTTTCTTTTTCCATGTCCGAATCTGTCCAGTACTGGCGGAGGCGATATTTTTATATCCGCGACTCCACAGTGGCTGGGCAGGATTTTGGTCTTTCTCCTTTCGACCCCTCCCAAAAGATCGAGCCGAAGAGGTCCTGGAAAAACCAGATCTTGTATGGCGAGGTAGCGGAGATAGAGGCTCTCTATCATCGAGTGGAGGATCTCCAGTTGATTCCAGAGAAGGAAGTGAACGGTGTGGATATCATCCGCACTTTTCTTGAGCGTCGGGTGCAGCCACTCCAGGCTAGGGCGCAACCGATGTTCCTTTATGCTGGCCGCTATGATCCGACTAGGGTTTTGGCTGAGAAATTCTCCCAGGGAGATCTCGACAGGGCCCTTCGTTCGCTGCTGAAGTTCAAGGCTGGAGAGGATATCCCGGGGAAGTCGCTGACTTCTCCGTTTTCTGCTTCGCTTCCTTTTCCACAGGTGTAGATCCGTGCGCGTAGCGCTATTTTCGACTGCATTGTATTTGCACTTGTTTGCTAACAAATTTTCTTCTTTTGTGTAGGACTTAAAAGTGTCGGGCATGTCGCCTCCATTACCCGAAGTATTTCCGGATGCTCCAGATAATGAGGTGGTGGATTCCATGTCCGAGCTGCCATCGGCGCGATCTCCGGCTGAAGAGGCCAACGAGTCGAGCGAGGACCACACTCGCAAGCGGACACGGAGCTCCAGCGAGTCTTCGGATGCCTCGACTCCTCCGACTCCTAGGAATCCGCTGTGTCTTGAATGTCACAGTGATGGGCATGGAGGCTCTTCCTCTCCGATTCCTGCCGTTCCTGTGCGGGTTGTGGCACCGCATCCGCCGGCGAAGCGGAAGAAGGAAGAAAAGAAGGAAGAGAAGAAAGAGGAGAAGAAAGTCCGGAGGACCCCTCCTGTCTTCGACCTGAGCGAGCTTGACTCGTAAATTTCTTTAGTCCTGCACTGCTTTTCCTTGCCTGTTTACTTTGTACTTGTGCTAATTTGTCCTTGTGCAGCCACTCCTCCAACGACTCTTCCACTGATGGTGCTCGGGAGATGATGGGGGAGTAGAAAATCGCGTTTCCTCCTCCTCAGACGGTGGCTACCTCTGAAGGCGCTGCTCCAGACCCTTCTCCGCAAGAGGTTCAGGTGGTTGTGCCTCAGAAGGCTGCAAGAGGACCTTCGGAGTCGCCATCGGATCATGTGAGTAGTTCTGCTTCCTGCCACGGGGGAAGCCCCCGAGCATCTATAAAGGAGTTTTGTTGTTTGTTCTTCCTTCGGGTCTCGGGGGATCCCCCGAGTGCTTTCGTGTGTGTAGTTTGCTTCTGCTCTTTCTTTTGGGCATAGCCCCCGAGTCCTTCTTTTGACTAGTAGGTCTTTTTTCTGCAGCCTTTTGTGCAGGATGCCAAACGACTGGTGCAGCAGCACCTGGCGCTGGAGGCCAGCCTCAAACAGCTTCAAGGTGCTTGTATGCCTTGGTCTTTGCTTCTTCTTGTATTCTTGTCCTGTTATCCAACGTTTGTATTGTTTGAATGCAGAGGAGCACAACACCTCCCTTCGTGAGATTGATGCTCTCAAAAAGAGCCTCGGTCAAGCAGAGAAGAAGGCCGAGGTCGCTGTTGGTGCGAAAGAGCGCCTCGAGCTGGAGCTGGCCACTGCGGCGAGGCTAAGGAGCGCCTGCAGCGGGTTGCCACAGACCGCGAGGAGCAGCTTGCCACCGCCACGGCTTCTTGCGAGAGAGAGGTGGCCGACAAGCTTATGGCGGCTGCCAAGGCTGTTTCGGGTGAGTATCTTCACCGTCCTCTTTTGATTTCCTTGTCTTTCTTTTGCAGTGTTGTCGTTCATTCTTCTTCCTTGTTGTTTTAGATACCGCAGGCATCGAGTTTGATCACGGTGCTCTGGAGCACGGGAGTGCTCTGGATGATGCTGCTGCGGCGGTTGAAGATCACTATGGCACCGTCGTCAACTCGCTTGCCAAGGCCAAGGAGGTCCTTGGGCGCTTCTACAAGGAGCTTGTCCCCAAGGGCGTGGCCCTTGATGATGTTGATGCTCTGGCGGAGGCACTGTCAGCCGAAGCACCTGCGGCGTACAATGGCTTTGGCGGCATCGGTGCATCCGTCGGGCTGGCAATGGCTTTGGCGGCTGGAGCGGAGCTGGACCTTCCCCAGGTCACTTCCTGGATGCCGACGACTGCTGATGGATCCGAGGTAGCCTTCGCTACCTATTCTGCTCGATGTAAGCGTTATGGGCCGAAGCTGATTGATCTGCTGGCCGAGTACGCGCTACGACAGTAGGAGGAAGCCAAGGCGAGGGAATCCGGCTCCGAGGCTACTCAGGGTGCCGCGTCTTAGGCGTTGTAGCTGTAGGATAGTTGTAGTCTCTTTTGTTGTAATTATTTTGATGAACAAATCCTTGTGCCACGTAGTGGCTTTTGATGCACTTAATGAATTTGTTGAGTTATGTGCTCCTTCGTCTGCGTGTTCATGTCTTTGCCTTTCTGTTGATCTAGGGTCCTTCGTGTGCTGATCCCGTTGACACCCCGCCTGCAGCGCGGCTGCGGCCATCTTTGGATGATTCGTCGTAGCTTGCGTTTCTTCGAGACCGTGTTCATAGTCTCGAGAAAGAGTTGCTTGGTTTGCATGGCCAGGCCGACGTTTGGAAGTCCAAGGCGGATTACGGTGCTGCTAGAGAGGAGTACTTGATGGCGGAATTGCTTCGATTATCCGAGCAGCTTCAGTGTAAGTTTTTCGAGTTGTTGCCCATTTCTTCGGATGCGCCTGCTAGCATTGCATCTTACTTTTGTGCAAGTATTGCAGGTGCTAACCTTACTCCAAGGGAGGAGAAGGAGCGTGTTGATGTTCGGGTCAATTGCTTGACTCAACAGGACATGGAAGCCGGCGGGTTCTTCTGGATGGATCGTGACCGTGCCATGGTCCTTGCGACGGTGCAAGATCGCGTTCACCAAGTATCGCAGGTGCTTCGTCAGGTGCAGACTTCACTCGCGTCGGTTCTGCATATGATGTTTCCGCTGGATGCTGCACCTTCAACCCTCTCAGGTCTTCTGTCGAAGTTTTAGAACGTGCATCATGTCAAGGAATTGGTGCGGCAGCAGCTCGTCGCAGGGGTGAAGGCTGCGTTATCCCTTGTTAGGCTGCATCATCCTGATGTAGATCTGTCCGCTGTGGAGGATGGGCCGTCCCTTCGGCCGGATGGTGGTGAGTGGGATATGCGTCCGCATTATGATGTTGTAAGGCAGTATGCTGAAGAGATCGTAGATCTGTTTGAGCGGCATGCTCAGGTTATTCTTCAGAGTAGGTAGTACATGTAAAAGAGATAGATGTAAAATTTGTATATATTTGACTGGGCGTGTTTTGCCCTTTGTTATAAAGGTTTGGTTGTTGTTTCAGCACGTAGTGCTTTGTTCGCATACGTGTCCTTTTCGTAGCCTGACGTGGTCAGCTACTCAGGTGTACACATGTTATCCTCAGTCGATGAAATCGTGAGGTGGGGGAGCCCCCGAGTGCGTTTGTAGCATGGAGTAGAAGTGCGAATAGAAAACAAAATTTTGGGGCGAGACACTTAGCTTTATTTATATCATAATGGAGGAGGTACATTGTTCGGCTGAGTAGCCTTGGCTGAATAGCCTTATTGAAAGTAAAGGGGTAGGTAGCTAGGGGTAGAATCGTCGCAGTTGTGCGATGTTCCATGGGTTGGAGTATGCGACTCCAGACTCCACGTGCTTGAGGCGATAGGCGCCACCTGGGATGACTTCGGTGACGATGTAGGGTCCTTCCCATGGTGACTCGAATTTCTTCGGTCGCTCTTGCTTGAGTCGCAAGAAGAGGTCTCCTTCGACGAAGGACCTTGGGTGCAGCCGTCGGCTGTGGTAGTTGCGGAGACTCTGCTGGTACACCGCTGATCGAGCTGCTGCTATGTCTCGTGATTCGTCGAGTGTGTCGACGGCGTCTTCGAGTGCAGCCGTGGATTCGGCTTCGCTATAGGCTACGACCCGGGGGGGCTGGTGGCGTACTTCGGCTGGTAGCATGGCTTCGGCCCCGTGCACCATGAAGAACAGCGTGTAGCCGGTGGAGCTGTTTGGCGTGGTACGCAGGCTCCATAGGACGGAGGGTAGCTCTTTCGTCCAGGCTCCGGTGAGTCGCTCGAGTGGGCTCATGAGGCGCTTCTTGATGCCAGCGCCGATTAGGCCGTTGGCCTTTTCCACCTACCCGTTCGTTTGCGGGTGCGCCACAGAGGCGTATGTGTTGTTGATTCCAAGGCCTTCGTAGAAGTCTTGGAATTCTTTGGAGATGAAGTTCGATCCATTGTCGGTGATGATGCTATGCGGTACGCCGAACCTGTAGACGATGGATTCAAAGAACTTGATGTTGGAATTATGCCCTAGAGGCAATAATAAAGATGTTATTATTATAATTCTTGTTCATGATAAAGTTTATATTCCATGCTAGAATTGTATTAAGCGGAAACTTTAATACTTGTGTGGTTTGTGAACAACACCGTGTCCCTAGTACGCCTCTATGGACTAGCTCATTGATCAATGATGGTTAAGGTTTCCTAACCATAGACATGAGTTGTCAATTGATAATGGGATCATATCATTGGGAGAATGATATGATGGATAGACCCAAACAAAGCAGAGCAATTAGATCGTGTCATCGTGTTCGTCTTTGCGAAGCTTTTCCTATGTCAAATATTGTATTCCTTAGACCATGAGATAATACAACTCCCTGGTATCGGAAGAAAGCTTTGAGGTCATCAAACGTCATCCTATGAGAGGGTGATCATAAAGGTGTCTCTCAGGTGATCGGAAAGTATCTGTTGGGTTGTATGTATCGAGATGGGATTTGTCCCTCCCAAGTCGGAGAGATATACTTCGGGCCCACTCGGTAATCGATATCAACACCACTTGCAAGCATGTGGTTAAGGAGTTAATCACAAAGTGATATCGGATTACGGAACAAGTAAAGTACTTGTTGTGAACGAGATTGAACTAGGTATGATGATACCGACGATCGAATCTCGGGCAAGTAAAATATCGCGAGACGAAGGGAATATATATGGGATTGATTGAATCCTGGCATCGTGGTTCATCCGATATGATCATCGATGAATGTGTGGGAGTCAATATGGGTGCCCAGACTCCGCTGTTGATTATTGATAGAAGATCATGTCTGCATATTATCGAACCTGCAGGGTCACACACTTAACGTGTCTTGACGCTAGGATAGATTGGATACTTGGTTTATGAATTTTTGTTCAGAGTCTCGGATGGGATCCGGGACATCACGAGAGGTTCCGGAATGGTCCGGAGAATAAGATTCATATAAGGCAGTGCAGTTTTTGGAGTTCGGAATTGTTCCGGGTTAATCGGTATTATACCGGAAGCTTCTAGAACCTTCCGGAAGGGGGCCAACGTGGTCCCACCTTCCGGGAGGGGGCATGGTCCTATGAGGGAGTGTCCTGGCCGCATTGGGCCAGGGGCACAAGGCCCCATAGGGCCCAGCCGATTCTAGAGAGATTTAAATCGTTTAAACTAGAGATAAGATTTCTAGATAAGGGAGAGTTTAAATTGTTTAAACTAGAGATAAGATTTCTAGATAAGGGAGAGTTTAAATTGTTTAAACTAGAGATAGACTTGGAGGAGGGGCTAGGGCTGGCCGCCCCCTCCCCCTCTATAAATAGAGGGATGGTGCGCCCCCTCCCACTACCACACACCTTCCTCCAAACCCTAGTTGCCCTGCTGCCCTTCCTCTCTCCCTCCCGACTGTTTGTAGGCGAAACCCTGCAGCAGAAATTCTCCACCATATACACCACGCCGTCGTGTTGTAGATCCAATCCATCTCTCCACCATACTTGATGGTCCGAGGAAGGAGGAGACGTCGAGGTGCTGCACGTGTGCATCTCACGGAGGCACCGCCACTTGTGGTGCTAGATCGGATCGGATCGCGAGGAGGAGAAGCGAGTACGACTACATCACCCACGTTCCGACGAACGTTCACTGTCGAATCTTCAAGGGTATGAAGATCTAATCCAATCTCTCTCGTTGTTTGCATCTCCTAGATTAAATCTTGGCTTTCCCTCTGTTAAACCGTAGAAAATTTTGATTTACTATGCTGCGAAACCCTTGATGGTATCGAGCTAGATCTATGCGTAGATGTGATTCACGAGTAGAAGCATAACATGGTTGTTGCGGCGTTGATGTTTTCTGTTGCAAGCCTCTTGTTTGTGTTCTTCTTATGGCCGGGATAGTGAGATTGAAGCGGTCCGAGGCCAACCTTACGGCGACGTCGTTCGCGAGACCGACTCGCACTTGACGTGTGGCTTGTACCACACATGCGGTGGTGGATGTCGTTTCTCTCACTATAGTTGTCATGGGATTAACACCGGAGTTTGGCAACCATAATATCACCGTTGTGGCTTTCCGTAGGTAAGAATCGTTCTTAGCATCTACTCCCATAAGCCACGTAAAACATGCAACAACAAAGTAGAGGCGTCTAACTTGTTTTTTGCAAGTGTTTTGTGATATGGTATGGCCCAAGATGTGATGTGTATATTGTATGCGATGATCATGTTTTGTAATGTTTCACGACTTGCATGTCGATGAGTACACAACCGGCAGAGCCATATGGTTGTCTTTATAATTGTGTATGACCTGCGAGTCAACTTCTTATCGCCATGTAATAGCTTTACTTTATCGCTAAGTAGTTAGCAATAGTTGTAGTTGCTATTCGTGGTGGAGGCAATCATGGTGGAGTGATGGAGATCATGTAGGAGCGCACAAGATGGAGATTATTGCTTGAAGATTGGCTATACCATGTCACATAAAGTTATATGCATGTGATGTTTATCCTTTTATGTATCTTATTATGCTTAGATCGCGACGGTAGCATTATAAGATGATTCCTCACTTAAAGATCAAGATAAAACTGTGTTCTCCCCATGTATGCACCGTTCGAAAGTTAAATCGTGTCCAAGCATCACGTGATGATCGGGTGCTATAGACTCTCGCTCACATACAACGGGTGTAAGCCAGTTTTACTGCTGAAATACTTGGGTCTAACTTGACGAGCCTAGCATGTACGAACATGGCCTCGGAACACAAGAACCGAAAGGTTAAGCATGAGTCATATGAATGATATGATCGACGCTTCGTTGTCCACCATTGAAACCACATCTCTTCTCGTGATGATCGGATTAGGTGTGGTGAATTTGGATCGTGTTCACTAAACAACTTGAGGGATGTTGAATTTAGTGGGAGTTCATCTAGTAATTTGATTAAGTTGAACTATTTATCATGAACATAGTCTAAATTGTACTTGCAAATCTTGTAGATCACATGGCCAAGTCCAAATTCAACTTCAACGTTTTCTTTGAGAAAGAAAAGCTTAGAAACAATGGGTCTAACTTCACCAACTGGTTCCGCAATCTAAGAATCATTACATGCACGGACAAAAGGACTATGTCCTTGAAAGCGTTAGGTAACCCCCTGCCAAGTCGCGGTGATGAGAAAAGCTGTCTATCGTCGGCGCAAAGATGATTATGGTGTGATTAAGAGCACCATGTTGTTTTCTATGGAACCGAACTTCAAAATCGTTTTGAAAGCTATCCGGGCCCTTTGAGATTCTCAAGAGTTGAAAACCATGTTTGACTCAGGCCGTTCAGAGAGATATGAGATCTCCGAGAAGTTCTTTAACTACAAGATGGAGGAAGGGAGTTCCGTTAGTGAGCACGCCATTAAGATGTCGGGCTACACTCAACGCATATGAGCAAGCTGGACTGCAAGATTCGGAAGGAGCTCAAGATTGTTCTGCAATCACTCCTCCCAGCTACAAAAGTTTTGTAGTGACTCACAATCAGATTGGTTCCACGATACGATCAAGAGCTCTTACAAAGCTGAAGGCTGCGGAGGTGGACATCAAGAAAGATAATCATGTGTTGATGGTCAACAAGCCCTCCTTTAAGAAAGGTAAAGGTGCAAAGAAGCCCTTCAAGAAAGGTGGCGTCAGCGCGTTGCCCTGGCGAGAAGAAGCTCAAAGTCTGGTCCTAAGCGGACCTTTGGTGCTTCTATTGCAAGGACAAGGGTCCTTGGGCATCGTCCAAGTACTTAGCGGACAAGAAGGCTGGCACCATCAAAGGTATATTTTATATACATGTTATTGATGTTTTCCTTACTAGCCCTCGTTGTTGAGCATAGGTATTTGATAACGGTACAGTTGCTAATATTTGTAACTAGAAAAAGGAGCTACGGAATAGACGGGCTTTGCGAGGATGAGGTGACGATCTTGGCGTTGGCACGGATCAAGAGTTGATGTGATGGCCGTCGGCACGCTCTCCTTAGTTTTACCTTGAGATTAGTTTTAAACATTTATAAATGTTTTTATGTGCCTGTTTTTATCATGAACATTATTTCTTGATCTTGTTTATTGCAAGACGTTTATTCATTTTATTCGTAGAATAATGGTTGTTATATTTATATGAGTAACATCTTTTATGGTCATGCACCTATTGTGAATGGTTTATATCTTCTAAATCTCGAAAGGGATGAAACACACATCCATAACATTGAGGCTAAGAGATGCAAAGAAGATAGTGATCATACTACTTATTTGTGGCCTTTGTCGTCTAGGTCATATTGGTGTAAAGCGCATGAAGAAACTCCATTCTGATGGACTTTTGGAGTCTCTTGATTTTGAATCATTTGACACATGCGAACCATGCCTCATGGGCAAGATGATCAAAACCCCGTTCTCCGGTATGATGGAGCGAGCAATGGACTTGTTGGAAATCATACATACCGATGTATACGGACCGATGAGTGTTTCGACGCGCCGTGGATATCGCTATTTTCTCACTTTTACCGATGACTTAAGTAGATATGGGTATATCTATTTAATGAAACATAAATCTGAAACGTTTGAAAAGTTCAAAGAATTTCAGAATGAAGTGGAGAACCATCGTAATAGAAAAATTAAGTTTCTACGATCCGATCGTGGGGGCGAATATTTGAGTTATGATTTTCTCACGCATCTCAAAGCAAGTGGAATCGTTTCACAACTCACGCCACCCGGAACACCACAGCGCAATGGTGTGTCTAAACGCCGGAATCGAACCCTATTAGATATGGTCCGATCAATGATGTCTCTTACTGATTTGCCGTTATCTTTTTGGGGTTATGCATTAGAAACCGCTGCATTCACTTTAAACAGGGCTCCATCTAAATCCGTTGAGACGACACCATATGAACTGTGGTTTGGTGCTAAACCTAAGTTGTCGTTTCTTAAAGTTTGGGGATGCGAAGCTTACGTCAAGAAGTTGATGCCGGACAAGCTCGAACCCAAAGCGGAATGCGTCTTCATAGTATACCCTAAGGAAACTATTGGGTATACCTTCTATCCGAACCGAAGGCAAAGTGTTTATGCATAAACGGTTCCTTTCTTGAGAAGGAGTTTCTCTCGAAAGAAGTGAGTGGGAGGAAAGTAGAGCTAGACGAGGTTATTGAACCTTCTCTTCAATTGGAGAGTAGCGCAGCACCTGAAATTGTTCCAGTGCCGCCTGCACCAACAATAGAGGAAGCTAATGATAAGGATCATGAAGCTTTGGACGATCTTTGCCTTTGAGCGTCGCGGTCGACAAGGTCGCGTGCCCCTCTGAGTGGTACAACCTGTCCTGTCTTGGTGTCTTGTTAGTAGAAGACAGTGAACCTCGAACTATGAGGAAGCGATGATGAGCCCGGACTAGAAATGGCTAGAAGCCATGAAATCCAATTGGGATCCATGGCGAAAACCAAGTATGGACTTTGGTGGACCCTCCTAGCGGCCGAAAAGGCCGTTGAGTGCAAATGGATCTTCAAGAAGAAAGCGGACGCGGATGGTAATGTTACCGTCTATAAAGCACGGCTTGTTGCGAAAGGTTTTCGACAAGTTCAAGGTGTTGACTACGATGAGACTTTCTCTCCGTGGCGATGTTTAAATCCATTCGGATTTTATTAGCAATTCTGCGTTTCATGATTATGAAATATGGCAAATGGATGTCAAGACCTTTCCTCAATGGCAACATTGATGAAGAGTTGTATATGATGCAACCCGAAGGTTTTGTCGATCCTAAGGATCTTGATAAAGTATGCAAACTTCAGCGTTCCATTTATGGATCAAGCAAGCATCTCGGAGTTGGAACCTTCGTTTTGATCAAGTGATCAAGAGCTTTGGATTTGTTCCAAATTGCTCTGAAGCTTGCATCTACAAGAAAGTGAGTGGGAGCTCGGTGGCGTTTACGGTACTATATGTGGATGACATATTGATTATTGGAAATGACATCAACATGTACGATGTGAAGAGTTATTTGAACAAGTGTTTTTCAATGAAAGACCTAGGTGAAGCTGCTTATATATTGGGCATAAAAATCTATAGAGATAGACAAAGGCGCTGATAGCTTTAAGCGGTACATACCTAGACAAAGTTACGAAAAGGTTCGAATGGATAAGGCATTGAAAGGTTCGATGCCTATGTTGTCGAGTAAGATATTGAGCAAGGCTCGATGTCCACTCTGATAAATGATAGGGAAGCTATGAGCAAAGTGCCTTATGCCTCGGCCATAGGTTCCATCATGTATGCCATGCTGTGTACTAGACCGGATGTGTAAAACATGATCAGCACCTCAGTGCCATGGGTGTGAGATTGTTGCCAGATGTAAACTAGATTATTGACTCTAGTGCAAGTGGGAGACTGTTGGAATTATGCCCTAGAGGCAATAATAAAGATGTTATTATTATAATTCTTGTTCATGATAAAGTTTATATTCCATGCTAGAATTGTATTAAGCGGAAACTTTAATACTTGTGTGGTTTGTGAACAACACCGTGTCCCTAGTACGCCTCTATGGACTAGCTCATTGATCAATGATGGTTAAGGTTTCCTAACCATAGACATGAGTTGTCAATTGATAATGGGATCACATCATTGGGAGAATGATATGATGGATAGACCCAAACAAAGCAGAGCAATTAGATCGTGTCATCGTGTTCGTCTTTGCGAAGCTTTTCCTATGTCAAATATTGTATTCCTTAGACCATGAGATAATACAACTCCACGGTATCGGAAGAAAGCTTTGAGGTCATCAAAGCGTCATCCTATGAGAGGGTGATCATAAAGGTGTCTCTCGGTGATCGGAAAGTATCATTGGGTTGTATGTATCGAGATGGGATTTGTCCCTCCCAAGTCGGAGAGAGATATACTTGGGCCCCTCGGTGTCGATATCAACACCTTGCAAGCATGTGGTTAAGGAGTTAATCACAAAGTGATATCGGATTACGGACGAGTAAAGTACTTCTTTGTGAGCGAGATTGAACTAGGTATGGATACCGACGATCAATCTCGGGCAAGTAAAATATCGGCGTGTGAAGGAATATATATGGGATTGATTGAATCCGCATCGTGGTTCATCCGATATGATCATCGATGAATGTGTGGGAGTCAATATGGGTGCCCGGACCCGCTGTTGATTATTGATAGAAGATCATATGCATATTCTCGAACCCGCGAGGTCACACATAACGTGTCTCGGCTAGGATAGATTGGATACTTGGTTTATGAATTTTTGTTCGAGTCTCGGATGGGATCCGGGACATCACGAGAGGTTCGGAATGGTCCGAGAATAAGATTCATATAAGGCGGTGCAGTTTTGGAGTTCGAATTGTTAGGTTAATCGGTATTGTATCGGGCTTCTAGAACCTTCCGAAGGGGCCAACGTGGTCCCACCTTCCGGAGGGGCATGAGCCTATGAGGAGTGTCCTGGCGCATTGGGCCAGGGGCACAAGGCCCCATAGGGCCCAGCCGATTCTAGAGAGATTTAAATCGTTTAAACTAGAGATAAGATTTCTAGATAAGGGAGAGTTTAAATTGTTTAAACTAGAGATAAGATTTCTAGATAAGGGAGAGTTTAAATTGTTTAAACTAGAGATAGACTTGGAGGAGGGGCTAGGGCTGGCCGCCCGCTCCCCCTCTATAAATAGAGGGCTGGTGCGCCCCCTCCCACTACCACACACCTTCCTCCAAACCCTAGTTGCCCTGCTGCCCTTCCTCTCTCCCTCCATCGTTTGTAAGCCCTGCAGAAATTCTCCACCATATACACGCCCGTCGTGTTGTAGATCCAATCCATCTCTCCACCATACTTGCTGGTCCGAGGAAGGAGGAGGCGTCGAGTCTTTGCCGTGTGCATCTCACGGAGGCACCGCCACTTGTGGTGCTAGATCGGATCGGATCGCGAGGAGGAGAAGCGAGTCGACTACATCACCCACGTTCCGACGAGCGTTCCGCTGTCTTGAATCTTCAAGGGTATGAAGATCTAATCCAATCTCTCTCGTTGTTTGCATCTCCTAGATTAGATCTTGGCTTTCCCTCTGTTCGCTTCCGTAGAAAATTTTGATTTACTATGCTGCGAAACCCCTTCGCTTGATGGCAGTCTTGCCCTTTTGGTTAGTGACCGGCATTGCTTCGATCCACTTGGTGAATTTGTTGACTGCGACCAGGAGGTAGACGTGCCCCCCTTTCGAGGACCTTGGCAGTTTGCCGATCATGTCGAGGCCCCATTGGGCGAAGGGCCAGGCCAAAGGTATGGGCCTGAGCTCTGACCCGGGTGCGTGTGGTTTGTCGGCGAACCTTTGGCACCCTTTGCATCTTCGGACGATGTCTTTTGCGTCGTTCATGGCCGTTGGCCAGTAGAATCCAGCTCGTAGAGCTTTGGCGACAAGGGAGGAACTGCCTGCGTGATGGCCGCAGATGCCCTCGAGGGATGTCTTCAAGTATGGTTTTCCCGTCACCGATGGTGACGCACCTTTGTAATACACCCGAAATGTTGCGCTTGTACAGCTCGCCATTGATGATGGTGAAGGCTTTTGACCGGCGAGATATGCGCCGGGCATCTGTCGGGCTATCAGGTAGTTCTCCATCTATCAAGTACTAGAGGTACGGTCGTGTCCAAGTTTCTTCGACTGCCATGACCTGCATCAGGTTGACCATGGCGACCTCTATGTCTAGTTTTTCGGGTCCTTCATGACCTTCGGGTAGCGTAGCCCCCGAGTGTTCTGCTTCTTCGGGTGATCCCTTGGGGAATTTCCGCTTGATGGATGGCACGCAGATCTGTTCGAGGAACACACCTAGTGGCACCCTTGTGCAGGTGGAGCCGATGTTGGCGAGTCTGTCGGCCTCCTCGTTGCTTTCTCTTCCAACGTGTCAAGCTTCGCAGCGTCAATTCTCCTCGAGTGAGTTGTAGAGTCGCGATGCAGCGTTCATGTTTTCGGCGTGTGCGTCGATATCATTCATCGTCTGCTGGACGGAGGTTGGAGTCACCGTAGATGACGGTAGCGTTGCGCGCAGATCTTTGCCATCCTCATGCCGTGGATGAGGGCGTGTTCGCCTCGTTGTTGGAAGCTGAATTTCATCGAAGGGCGTACTTCATCTTGTCGCCTGCGAGGTCGATGTGACCCGGCTCTGCTCGACCGTGCTTGGAGCCGTCGAAATGCATCGTCCATGACCGCGACATGTGCAGGGTGTCTAGCATGCAGCTCCATCCGAGGTACAAGGAAGTCGGGAGGACTGAGACTTGATTGCGTCGCTTCTCGTGAGCGATGTCTAGAGGTGACAGCTCGATGCCCCCAGGGGCCACGCGTCTTGTGGCTGCGGGTTGTTTAGGATCTTTGTTAGGGGTGCCGTTGGCGACCATCACTGGTGCTCCGGAAGTAATGGCTCAACCGACGAGCCGTCATGAACACGCCGTAAGCGAAGTTTCTAGTGAGTGTACCTCAGCTTTGATGGCGTCAATACATCGATGAGGTAGTAGATTTGGCGTTGTACCCCAAGGGTCATGCCTTCTTCGGGTCGCTCGACCACCAGCACGGTGCTTACCACCTGGTGTGTGGCTGCTATGTACAGCAGTAGGGGCTCGCGCTCCTTTGGCGTAACCAAGACGGGCGAGGTGGAGAGCAGCCGCTTCAGATCTTCGAATGTGTCGTCCGCTTCAGGTGTCCACTCGAATTTGTCTGCCGGGCAGGGCTTTCTCATCCATACGGCTGATGAACCTGCTCAATGCCGCTATTCGCCCTGCGAGCTGCTGGACACCCTTGAGATTCTTCGTTTTCTCCATGGCCATTATGGCCCGTATTTTCTTCAGGTTCGCCTCGATCCCCCGCTGGGAGATGAAGTAGCCAAGCAGCTGGCCCGATGGGACGCCGGAGGCGCACTTTTCGGGGTTGAGCTTGATCCTATAGCGGTCGAGATTATCAAACGTCTCGCGGAGATCGTCGATGAGTGTTCTCGCCTCCCTAGTTTTGATGACTATGTCGTCGATATAGACTTGGACATTGCGACCGATCTGGTCCTTCAAGCATGCCTGCATGCACCGCTGGTACGTGGCACCTGCGTTCTTTAGCCCAAAAGGCATTGTGTTGTAGCAGAACACTCCGAACGGCGTGATGAACGTCGTTTTCTCTTGGTCTTCGACCTTGAGTCGAATCTGGCTGTAGCCTGAGTAGGCGTCGAGGAAGGAGAGTTTCTCGCATCCTGCGGTCGAATCGATGATCTAGTCGATCCGAGGAAGAGGGAAGTGATCCTTTGGGCAGTGCTTGTTCAGCGACGTGAAGTCTACGCACATACGCAGGATGTCCGTGTCCCTTTTGGGGACCATCACTGTATTGGCGAGCCACTCGCTTTCTTTAATCTCGCGGATGAAGTCTGCAGCGAGTAGTCTGTTGATTCCATCCCGATGGCTTCGGCCCGCGGCTCGGACAGTCTCCGGATGGACTGCTTGACGGGCTTGGTGTCAGGAAAGACGTTTAGTGCGTGCTCGGTGAATTCCCTGGGAACTCCTGGCATGTCCGCAGGATACCAGGCGAAGATTTCCCAGCGCTCACGGAGGAATTCGACGAGCGCGCTTTCCTATGCGGGGCTGAGATCGTTAGCGATCAGCCCCGTCTTGGAGGCATCCATCGGGTGGACCTGCACCTACTTTGTGTTGACGGTGGAGTCAAAAGACATATCAGGTGCGTTTTGTCGTGCGACTGGGGGTGCCATGTTGTCCGTCACCTCGCGGAGCCTTACGAGCTCTTCCTGCATGCCAAATGGTAGGAGATTACATTGAAGTCCTGTCGCGATGGTCGATCGGGTGAAGCTCCCGTGGACCGTGATGACGCCCCTGGGTCCTGGCATCTTGAGTAGCAGGTACGCGTAGTGTGGTACAACCAAGAAACTTGCGAATGCTACACGCCCGAGGATAGCGTGGTATTGTGATGGCCAGTCCACCACTTCGAATTTGAGCCGCTCGCATCGAAAGTTGTCTGGCTTGCCGAAGATGACGTCGAGCCATATTTTTCCCAGGGGGAATATGCCCTTTCCTGGGACGATGCCGTGGAACGTTGTGTCTGACTGTTCCAGGCTGCACAGCGGGATCCGCATTGCTGCTAGAGTACTTGCGAACATCAGGTTGATGCCGCTGCCGCCGTCCATGAAGACGCGGCTCATCTTGAAACCTCCGATCTGCGCCTCCAGCACCAGGGCAGCATGACCTGAGCGAGGGATCTGGCAAGGGTGGTCCGAACGGCTGAACGTGATGCAGGACTCCGATCCGCTGAGGTAGTCAGGGATGGCGGGTGGAGTTGTCACGGCCAGGTTGATCTGACGGGTGATTTTCTTCCGCACCCTATTCGTGGGGTGCCCCTTCTGGATCATCAGTTCTCCTTTCGGTGGGGGATATCCGTGCCCAGCGTTGTTCTGTGCTGGTGCGACTGGTTGGTTCGGGCCTCCTACAGGTGGCGGTGGAGGAGCTCCATGCGCTATCTCTCCTGGTGCGGGTGCGTTCCCAAATCCAGGGGGTGGAGCTTGCTGCCTCATCTGAACCATGCTTTCGCTGAGCTTCTAGAACTCGCGGCAGTCCTTTAGCATGTGGCTTGCCTTCTTCTTACCATCTTGCTTGTCGATGTAGAAGTAGATGGTGCATGACCCGACAGTTTTTCGTATGCCGAGGGTCCGTCGTCGCGACCGCGGCGCTGCCACGACTGCGTTGGGCGTCCTCCAATGCGAAAGTTTCCTCCGCGGTATCCACCATTGTTGCGGTTGGTGTCGTTGCAGCGATCGGCGTAGCCGGCCGCGACCATGTCGGGTCCATCGCGATCGTCGTAGACGCGCGGTCTCCTTTTGTTACGGCGCTCCCGTCGTCGGCCGTAATCGTCCTCTTCCTCCGATTGTGCCCGGTGGACAGAATCTTCACCGTCGGCCCACCTGTTGGCGATGTCCATGAGATCGTGGAGTGTCTTGGACTTGACACGCCCAAGTTCCTCCTTGAAGTCCTGGAGCTTGACGCCGTCCTTGAAGGCATCGATGTCCCTTTCTTCGGAGATGTGCGCCGCGGAGTTTTTGGTGTTGGACCAGCGCAGTATGTACGAGCGAATGGATTCGCCCGTTCGTTGAGTACAGGCTTGCAATTCCTCGATCGAGGCGGGCCTCTTGCTGGTGCCTTTGAAGTTTCGGATGAAACTGTAAGCTAGATCCTCCCAACTTCGGATGGATCCTGAAGATAGGTTGCTAAGCCAGATCCGGGCTGCGCCTGTCAGCTGCAGCTGAAGGCATTGCATGGCGATTTCCTTGTTTCCACCGTGCAGCTTGACGGATGACAGGTGGTCGCTGAGCCACGCCTTTGGGTCCTGTGTGCCGTCGAACTTCGGAGTATCTGAAGGAAGCTTGAAATTTCGCGGCATCCGTGTCCGTCGGACAGATCTGCTGAAGCACCGGGCTCCGCAGAGTTCTTCTTCGTCTTCGTCCATCTCAGATTTAGACGAGCATGCGCGCTTGGCCCGCACTTTGTCGATTTTGCGTTGTGTTAGCGCGTCTCTGGCGTCGTAATCGCGGCTGCGATGACGCGAGCTCTTGTGCCTTCGAGGAAGGTCATGGTCCTCTTCTTCGGATGAAGGAGTGGGGCTGCGGACGAACCTGACCGTAGCTTTCTTTTTTGGCTCCGTAGGAGCTTCTTGATGGAGCGCAGCTCCGACGAGTCCGAGTCCGGTGAGTGCGGACTTGTGCATGGCTCTTTTCGGGTCCCCCTCCGGAGGTGGGTGGGACGCGAGGTACGCGGTGGCTGCCATGATCGCAGCTTGCGGCGTCTTCGGGATGATGTTTCCGTCGGCATCCATCTCCATGAAGGATGTGTGGAGGGTTCGGGTCACCTCATGGCGCTCCTTGGGGTCCATGTTCTCCGTCCGAGAGCGGTGCTTGTTGCCGTGGTTGCCGTTCGAGCTAGAGTTGATGCCCATGGCGGAGAGCGCAGCTCGTCGCGCGCTGGACTCCGAGGCTGCTTGCTTGCGTTTGTCAAGCACCTCTTGCATCTTGACCTGCTTCTTGTGCTCCTCGATCAGGAGCAAATGGTATGCCATCAGCAGGTCACAGGAGGCGTCTGCAGGCAGGATCGTGCTGCCCGCCACGGCGGCGCGTGCCTGGGCCCATCCTTCTTTGCTAAGGCGGATGACATGGCCGGTGTTATCCCCTTCGGGTGGGGGGG
Organism: Avena insularis; assembly: GCA_023614405.1. Classification (NCBI taxonomy): domain Eukaryota; kingdom Viridiplantae; phylum Streptophyta; class Magnoliopsida; order Poales; family Poaceae; genus Avena; species Avena insularis. Next base: position 50,956,497 of record CM042695.1, read on the forward strand.
ACTGGCTTCTTCTGTTCCCGCCGTTTCGGTCCTGCGGGTTAGGTGGCGGGTTGGGCGGCGGGTTGGGTGTTTGCTGATCCACGTCGCCCTGGATGACTACGGCGCATTGGTAGCGCTCGTAGATTGGTCCGCTGCTGCCGCAGCTTTCGGATCCGGAACCGTAGGTCCCTTCATCCGATGGCGGATTGCACATATCGGAGTTGCAGCTGCTGCTGTCGTATGACTCATCTATTGATGATGATGTGCGTAGCACAGGGTGTGGGGCCCATGAAGCGGGCCTGATTGATGGTAGGGGCACCCGCTCTGGGAGGCGGAGGGTGCCGGTTTGCCCCACTGGGCGAAGCTCCCGAACAGGATCTCGAGTCCGTCGCCTACGGGCTCGAAGTCCTTCATGGTGGCCGGTGAGTGGGCGGTGAAGTCAAAAGCGCCGAAGAGGAGGTGACTCTCCGTCGCCGCAGAGTTGTAGATCGCTCGGGTTGGGACCGTCACGATCGCACAACCAGCGTCCTCAGTTCCCACAGACGGCGCCAATTGACGAGGTTTGATCTCGTCAATGCCCATTATTATGGACTTGGATTTTGGAGAAGATGGGGATGCTGGAGATCGCGGAACGGTTAGCAAACAAGCAACACGGGACACGAGGTTTACCCAGGTTCAGGCCCCCGGAGGGAAAACCATACTCCTGCTTGTCTGCTTTTGATTACGACGGAACCGGTGATTACAGGGGTGCGCAGATGCAATCTGGCGTGGAGGTGCGTATGCGAAAGTATGAGAGAGATCTAGGTCGTGCCCTCCTGGCCTTTATATAGACTTAGGCAGGTCCTAGGCACAGATCTAGTCGGTTACAGGTTCTAGGGTTTACCCCTTTGAATTTCCTATCTACTCTAGTCTTGCTCTCCAAGGATCCGAAGGCGTCATGGGCCTTGGCCACCCGAAAGACTTCATGGGCCGACGTATATTTGTCGTGGGCCTTCCTTGAACTGGACCAGGTATACTGAGATCGTGTACCCACGGGGTATAACCATGTCAGATGATGATGGATCCGAGGAAAATAGATTCTCGTCATTTGGAATGGTGGAAGCTTACAAAATGTACTCCCTCCGTTTTAGATTTGTGAAGAAAATGTATCTAGACGGTTTTTAGTGTGTAGATTCATTCTAAACCTAAATGAACCTACATACTAAAAGAAGTTTAGATGCATTTGTTTTATAAAGCTAAAACATCTTATATTTTGAAACGGAGGAAGTAGATCTTAGAGAGAAGAAAACAAGATCTTGTAGATGGTGCTTCCGCTAGTGGTCGTGGCGGTGTTGATGGTGTCTCCCGTGGTCTCGCTGACACCGGTTTTGCTTGATGCCATGTTCTATGGCTTGATCGTGATGTGGATTTAATTTTTTTGGTGGCTACGATCATTGCAAAAGGTGGTGTAAACCATGAACTATGCCATCTTTTGTTTGCTCATGTTCAAAAAACTGTGAAATTGTGTTTTTCGGTTCTGTTTCCCGGGTGCGGTTTACGGGGTCTCTTTCGGCGCGAGCCAAAATCGGCACCAAAACCACGTTTTTCGGGCCGCATCAAGTTTTCTGTGTGTGTGTGTGTTGAAGTTGCTATAAGCAGCAGGAGGCAATTCGGGCTCTCGCTCGTGCTTCGCCTCCGATTGAGGAACCTGAGCTCTCCGATCCCATCACGAGAACACTAACCGTATGCAGCACTAACCGATCCTCCAGTTGCAAGGGTTTATTATCCCATCCAACAACAAGAAAAATAGATGTCGAAAAGCAGAGCCAGCTAGCCTGCAAAACTGATCGCCGGCGCAAAAAAAGAGACGGCCGGGAGATGGCGGAGGAGCGGCCGCGGCCGCTCAAGGTGGAAACCATCAAGAGCGTCGTAGAGACGGGGTTCGGGGACGCCCTCCGCGGCCTCAAGCTCGACGTCCTCGGCACCGACGACTCCCCCATCCCCATCACTGGTCAGCGCCCTCTCTCCCGATTCTACCTTAGCTAGCTGCCGTCCCTGGAGTTGTGTAGCTCTTGGAGTTGGTATTCCTTGTGTACCAATGTTTGTTCCGCTTGGTTTATTTCAGTCAATGCTTCAGTTTGGGCCTGTGCCAAGATCAACTGTTCTATCAGCTTGTTGTTGGTGTAGTTTCTGAATTCTTGTACACTCTGCCGTCCGCACTCGTAACATTAAACTATGACATGGGAAACAACTTAACTACTATGTGATTTCTAACATCTGGGTTTCCCCTCCTCCAACCACAGAGTACTCCAATTCTATGAATTTTATGTGTGCATCTTGTGGCATGCCTCTTGATTTTATTTTTTCTAGTTTCAGTTATGAACTTTCTTTTAATATACTGATAAATTTGTTTTGGTGCTACGCTACTATACCCCATGCATTCTCCCAACAGCTTCGGCCCGCTTCAGGCTATGCCGAGAATCGTTAGCACCATCATCTGTCAACTCATCTGGCTCTACTAGGAACAACTGTCCGGTACCAGGGACGCTCGTAAATACTAATAACATGTCAGGGTTCCAAAATCTAGATGCAGCGTCTCTACTCAGGGAAGAAGGGAAGAAGGTACGATGTACAATGCTTGAACTTTGATACTTCCTTCATGTCCGGAAATAAGTGACTTTGATTTGTCTAGATTCACATGATTCTACACACTAAAAAGCTTCTTGATACATGTGAATCTAGATAAATCCAAGTCATTAATTTTCGAATGGAGGGGGAGTACGAGATTTCCTTATCTTTACCCTTTTCATTTTATTGTGTTTCCTCAATTCCTTGGTCTCATGTATTGTCGATCCAGATCTTGCATGACATTCTGTCCGGGAGAGTAGAAGAGTGTCCTTCTCTGCTACTAAGATTTCTCGTGGTATCATTTGCGGATCTGAAGAATTGGAAGCTCTATTACGATGTTGCATTTCCCTCGTTGGTTTCCAGTTCTGAAATGACTCTGCTCAGCCTACATAGTCCTCACAGGTGCTCAGCCAAGAAGAGGTCATGATCTTGTGCGCTTAATATTACCTAATCTTAGTTTTTTATTTTTCTCTATCTTTTTATTATGGTTGCTAGTAAAATGTTATTTATCTGCTCCTACAGGCAACATCATTGTCTAAATCAATGGAAGTGTGGCGTGGTTCACATGAAACAACAGGTTCGATTAACGATTCTCATCTCAAACTAGTATTTCACAGCTTGTTTTTAGTTGGATATGCTTCCTTAATTTACCATAACTGGATCTTTTTTTGTAGTTCATCCATTTTTTTGGGTAGAAATATCCTCAGATTCTTCTGTTGTTGTAAGACAACTTAAGGACTGGAAAGACCGTCAGGATGGTGCCCAAAAGGTATGTTTGTGTTACTGAGCATACATCATAGAAATAATGTGTTACTGAGCATACATTAGATATTGTTAATAACGAAATAGTCTATTTTGCATTGATATATTTGATTTCTTATTGATGAGATCCCTTATTTTGATTTTTTTCTCTCTTTTGTGTGTATATATGTGTATGGTAAAATACTATGTGCCACCGATGCGGATACAAGTATCGATGTCAGGCTGGTACAGATACATGCATTTTGAAAAAGCGCAGATATAGGGATACATTTAACTTTTTTTAGAATAAAACAAAATAAATGTATGTACAGTAGATATGTCACATGTTAGTAGCTTTCTATCCCTACATTGTGTCTCTCTTATAGGCATTCTACAATTTCATATTTGTAGTTCCTCTTCTTCTCTTTGGTTGCGTTCGTGGAAGGGGGGAGGGGCCACCCAAATAAGTAGTTTTACAATATTGATTAGTGCCATGTGGAAACTATTGAAACCATATGGTAGATAAAATATTTACTTTAGATTTCTTCACAATTATCCTCACATATAATACACCAATACTATACAATGTTTCAATATTTCTAGAAATTTCCAAGTATGCATTGCTCATTTCTTGACACTTCCATCTTATAATGCAGCTTCTGTTTGGATTTTATGATCATGGATGTCATCAAGATTACCCTGGTTGGGCTCTTAGAAACTACATTACATTCCTGAGCCTGTGGTGGAAAATCGAGAAAGTTCAGTTCTTATGCTATAGAGAAAATAGACAAGGGGGGCTCGATCTAGAGAAGTCCCTTATTGGTGAAGCATCATTTGTAGCACCTCATGGTATTATGATCGATCTTGATAATACCTTCACTATCTCACTAGTAATTTGGTTTTATAACGCTGGTTGTGATTACAGGCTGGGATGGCTCTAACCATGTGCCTGAAGTTATTGGATGGAAGGAAAGAAAAGAAACTGAAATCAATCAATCTTGAATCACTGAACCCAGAAAGGTAGCTGAAGAGTGTTTAACTTCTTCTGCACATAATCGGCTACTAATGGGATATATTCAATTGGTTATTGTATATGCAGTCAGTGTGAACAACAACAGCTGATGCACTTGAAGCTGATGGGATGGAGACACTTCCCTGTCGATTTGGACAAGTTGCGTGGCACTCGGTGTCTTCTGTTAGGTGCTGGAACTCTTGGCTGTGAAGTTTCTCGCTTACTCATGGTTAGTATTTTCTGCTACTACTGTAACTATATGTTCCTGTGTAACAAACTGTAGTAGTATCACTTCCAACAAACTTTAACGCTATATGCACTTACACATATTTTCTACCATTTATTCATTATATATGGTGTTACCAAATTTTCAGACCTGGGGTATATGGAAACTAACAGTGGTTGATGGTGGTTGTGTTACCATGCCTGATCTAGTCAAACAATCACTCTATATAAAAAATGATTGTGGAGTTCCGAGAGCTGCCGCAATACTTCCACATCTAAAGGAGAGATGTCCTGCAGCAGTAAGTCGTTTCTACCCGTTTCTTGAATATTATGCTTTCTACAGATCTGCTTGTTGACAGCAGTTGCTGTCATTCAGGAGGTCAAAGGCATCCGGATGGAAATACCAGTGCCTGGGAATCCGGTTTCTCCAAGTGTGCTTGAAGATTGTATGCGTCTTCAAACGTTAGTAACTAACAATGATGTGGTCTTCTTGTTGACTGACACATGGGAGGGAAGATGGCTTCCAACTCTTCTGTGTGCAAAAGAAAACAAGATAAGTCTCAGGCACATTATTCATCTGTGGGGTTGCAATATTGTCAGCTCATAATGACCAAGAAATTTTAATGCATAGTGGAATGAGTGGATAATTAATGTATTCTGGTCATATGGCTCTATAAAATTAGTATGATTTCCCCCATCTGTCTCTTGGGAACTAAAGGTCTTCTGCTTGCCGTGTAGATCGCTATCACTGCAGCAGTTTCTGCAACGAGAAGACTTCCCTTTTCATCAACGTATATTACATAAAGACTTACATTTGTGGAAATGTTCTTTTTTATACCTACAATTTTGACACCAGTTCCTTAATTTCATATTTGCTTCATTGTATTGTTTTGCAGTCATCACTCTCTAATGAAACAGTAGCTCTACCTGGGCTGACCTCAATTGCGTCCGGCAAAGCAGTGGAGCTCTTTGCGAGGATGTTACATCATCCTGAAGGGTATGCTATTAAATTAAATACATGAAAGATAACTGCAGAATCTTAGTTTTTGCATGTGTATGAGGGAAGAGTTGTTGATTGCGCTTGAACTAAAGAAAACTAATCAGTACATGTACACTGAGCCTTAAGAATTGTATCGTAATTCTTGCAGGATGCATGCTCCAGGAGATATTGCTGGTATGGATACTGAACATCAGCTTGGTTTACTGCCGCATCAGATGCAAGGATCACTCCCAAAGTGTGTCTTATCAACTGTGACAGGAAATTCTTCAAACAATTGTACTGCATGTTCCAATGTTGTAAGTATATTGTAGCATCATAGAGCTAAGTTTATAAGAATTATTATTTTGATGTTCCAGATTCTAGCACAGCTAACGCTGCATTACAAGAGTTCTGTATATTCTCATGCTTCTGCTTGCTAAACATTTCAGGTACTATCAGAATATAAAAGAGAAAATTTGGATTTTATTATGAAAGCCATAAACCAACCGACTTATTTGAAGGACCTTATGGGCATTTCTAATAACTCGATGATGTCGGACAATTGTTTGGATTTAGCCGCCAACTTCCCTGTAAATTCAGGGAAGTTGTCTAGTGTTGGATGTCTAATTTTAGGTGCTGGAACTCTTGGGTGTGATGTTGCTCGTATTCTTATGGTTAGTCTTATGGTTGATGCCGCTTTTATGTTGAACTATAGACACACATAGTTACCCACAGTTAATCATGCTGGGTACCATCATTTTCAGGATTATGGTGTTCGGAAGCTAACAGTGGTTGACAGCGGTCGTGTTGTTGTGTCAAATTTGGCAAGACAATCACTTTACACATATGCTGATCGCAACACCCCGAAAGCAGTAGCCCTACTTGAACGTCTAAAGGAGAAATGTCTGTCGGTGGTGAGTTTTCACTTCCCTTCGAAATAGTACTTTCATTTTTATTTTACTCTATTTTCATCCTGAAATTTCTGCCTTGTAGGATGAGCTGGATTTTAAAGGATATGAAATGGAAATACCGATGCCGGGGCATCCTGTATCAGATGAAGAAGCAGCTGGCGTGCTCAAAGATTGCAAGCAACTCCATAACTTAGTGGCTACCCATGATGCCGTGTTCTTGCTGACTGACACAAGGGAAAGTAGGTGGCTTCCAACGCTTCTCTGTGCGAATGAAAACAAGGTAAAACTTTGGCCATATTATTATTGAATAAAAATGTACACAATGGAGATTGTATATGCTAATAATGCCTCTGATTATTCTACTGCAGATTGCAATCACTGCAGCCCTGGGATACGATAGCTACCTTGCCATGCGACATGGAGCTGGTCCAGGAACAAATTCTGAAGGTTCAGATGTGATGACTAATAAGCTGCCTGCAAAAGATGTTACTTCTGGCCGTCAAAGACTGGGGTGTTATTTCTGCAACGACGTTATCGCTCCTGTTGATGTAACATTTGCTTCCTTAGCCTTTTGAAACCATACTCTCATTCCCTCATTACTACAACCATCATGTATCATATTATTATGATCTTCTGATGCAGTCGGTCTCCAACAGAACACTAGACCAACAGTGTACAGTAACGCGACCCGGACTGGCCTCCATTGCATCTGGCCGTGCCGCAGATCTCTTCGCAAGAATCTTAAATCATCCAGATGGGTAAGCACTTGGAACAACACCATGAATTCGATGTTAAATCATCCAGATGTGTTTCTATAAGTGCAAGATGAGGAAACAATGTGAAGTGACAATTGATTTACTGCCTAATTTTGCAGGATACATGCACCAGGAGATATCGCTTGCACGACCAGTGAGCGTCCGTCTGGTCTGTTGCCACACCAGATACGAGGATCACTGTCGAGCTACTCCCTCCGTTTGAAAATATAAGATGTTTTAGATTTGTGAATAAGATGTATCTAGACATCTTTTAGTGTCTAGATTTATTTAAACCTATACACTAAAACATGTCTAGATACATCTCCTTCACAGATCTAAAACATCTTATATTTCTAAACGGAGGGAGTACAACTTATTGACCCTCCTGGGCTACTCCTCGAGCAGTTGTATTGCATGCTCGATGTGGTAAGCAAACATATTGATAGTTGCACAAATGTGTTGAAAACTTGGCTGATTCATGTATTGTTCATTCACAAAACAATGGCATGCAGGTATTGTCTGAGTTCAGGAGTAGAGGAATGGGTTTTGTGATGCAGGTGATCAATGAACCTACCTATCTAGAAGACCTTACCGGCCTGACGGAGCTGATGAAATCCGCGGATTATTCTCGGGTGGAGTGGGTAGATGACGATGTCGACGAATTTGCCGACATCTGATGTATCGCATGGCTCTAATAACAAGTTAAAAAAAATAGATGCATGCACTTTGTAATACATCATGCAACAAGCTAGCAAACTAGATAGAATATAGATCGCTGATCTTGGACTCCAGCTAGCGAGAGTTCAGGTCACCGATCCATGTACCATAACATAATACTCCCTCCGTCTATGAAAAAATAACTGACTTGAATTTGTCTAGTATATATATTCACATGTATCTAGATGTATTTTTATATATACTACACATTACTCCACGTACTCCCTCCACTCATCCACACAAGGCCACCCCGTAGTATGTGACAGACATTGATATTTCATTTGACCAGTGTGTCTCAAAGTATATCATTTGAAACTTTCTTTTAGACACTAACGGATCCAATGGTACACTTTTTGTGGCATATAAACTCGTTCGTCAAATCGATGACTGGATTTATACCAAAATCACGAGATGACCTAGTATAGATAAAGGGCAGGAGTATGTTTGCAGCTAGGGTCAACACTTTGATTATCAGACAAAATAATTACATTTGAATTAAGAGAGCCGACGGGAGCTGCTGGTCATTGACACCTAGGTCACCTTCGAGGACGGCATTGCCATGGTCATAGTTATTGAGCTATCTGCAGTTGTCAGCGAGGGCATCCACGTACTCCCTCGGTTCACAATTACTTTGCGTTCTATGTTTAGTCAAAGTCAAACTCAGTAAAGTTTAACTATGAATATAAGAAAAAACATCAAATCCATAATTTCCAATGCATATAATATTTTTATAGTTTCTGAAAGAGTGAATTCCACTTTTTACCTCCTAGTTATGCATTATTGAGACTAATTACCCTGTCGAGTGAAAAAATGTCTGGATTACCCCTTTTAAAAGTTTTGAACCCTCATTTTCTGATATCTGTCTATTGGGCAAGGTATAAGGTGTTGACCGGAGATTAAATGTATCAAGACAACCATGAGGAATTGAAAATATGGATACAAGAAGTATGAACATGATTGTCAATCATGCCCACCGATCTGTACACATTTTACCGCGTCACCCCGGCCTAACATGCCAACTCTATGTAACAAAAACAAGCAAAGTGCTAAATTGGGATAAAAATATGTTCAAAGGCTCTTAAATGAGATAATTCAGTTTTAGTTCCACTAAATGGGGTAATTAGTGTCACAAATGCACAACTAAAGGGTAAAAAGTGGAATTCACTCTTTGTGAAAATTCTAATAGTATATTTTACATTATTGATTTTTTTATTTTTCTAAATATATGTTCAAAGTTAAAAAGCTTGAGTTAGACTCTACCCGGTATGCGAGGTAATTATGAATGGAGAGAGTAGCTGTAGATCACACCCAAGTAACGATGGGACTTGGTTCCCGTTTAACCACTGGTTAGGTTAACCTAACCTAAAAAAGAGGGCCTTTGGTTCAGTCCCTAAAATGCAAAGGGTTATTTAGGTTCGATCTATTTATACCTATAGTTACCTGGAGCATTCACCTCCACTCCCGTCCGCCTTTCCGCCACGGCCGCCGCATCCATCCGCTGACTCGTTGAGCCAGTCACAAGAGGCCGCCCGCCTGCCCCAAGATCTTCGCAGCCGGCTCCATCCAGTCCGCCTGCTGGCCCGGAGCTCCGTGTCTCGTCCTCTCGTCTGGCCTGGTCGTCCTCCACACCAGCAAGATATACCTGTTGCTGGAGAACCAGAACCTCAAGTCGCTTTTGGGCGGATATCCATTGACGGGTGTTGGAGCTGGAGATATGTAGTCGAGTGAAGATGCAAATGACTAAGATGAAGGCTCGAAGGAGAGCAGTCGCCGCCGCAAGCTGATTCCCCAAGATGTGTTCTTGAACTATCCCATTTTTCACTTTGTCACAACAACATCACCGCATCTTCCTGTTTTTATTACTCCCTCCGACCCATATTACTTGACTTGGATTTGTTAAAATTTGGATGAACCTATTGGAGATATGCCCTAGAAGCAATAATAAATGTAGTTATTATTATATCTTTGTGTTTATGATAAATGTTTACATTCATGCTATAACAGTATTAACTAGGAAACATTAATACTTAAGTGATTTGTAAACTAAATTTGAGTCCCTAGTAAAGCCTCTTCATAATACTAGCTTGTTGGTTAATAGATGATTGTGGTTTCCCTATCATGAACATTGAGATGTTATTAACAACAAGATCATATCATTAGGAGAATGGTATGATGGACATACTCCTATAGATAAGCGTAGCATAAAGATCAAGTCATTTTAATAGTTCAATTGCTATATGCTTTCTGATACATAGTAACCTAATTCCTTCGACCATGAGATCATGCTTATCACCATCACCGAAAGGATGCTTTGATGACATCAAACACCACACCGTAATTGGGTGGCTGTAAAGGTGGCATTAAGTGTTCGGAAAGTATGGGTTGAGACACATGAATCAAGATTGGGATTTGTCCATCCATATGACGGATAGATATACTCTGGGCCCTCTCGGTGAAATGTCATCCAATTAGCTTGCAAGCATGTGAATGGATCACAAGGGATCACATACCACGGGAACGAGAAAAGAGTACTTATCAGTAACGAGGTTGAACTAGGTATGCAGAGATACCGACGATCAAAACCTCGGATAAGTAAACTATCGTGAGACAAAGGGAAATTGGTATCGTATGTAAGTGGTTCATTCGATCGCAAAGTAATCGTAGAAATATGTGGGAGCCATATGAATTTACAGATTCCTCTATTTGTTATTGATCGGAGAAGTGTCTCGATCATGTCCGCATAATTCACGAACCGTAGGGAGACACACTTAAGGATTCGATGTTGTTGAGTAGTTATGGAATGATGAGTAAGAGATCGAATGTTGTTCGGAGTCTCAGATGGGATCCGGGATATCACGAGGAGATCCGTAATGGTCCGGAGAATAAGATTCATATAAGGAAAGTCCTGTTTCGGGGTTGGAGAATGGTTCCGGTGTTTTCATCAGGAATGTTCTAGAAGGTTCCGGAAGGTCCAGCACTCCGGAGGGGAAGGCTACATGAATGTGTCATAACAAGTTGGAATGATTGCATCATGTAATTAGTGTCATCGCTGAGCAAAATAAAGGGATAAATCAAATCCTAGTTTGAAAAGGTCAAACGCCAATTTGAAAAGTCAAACGACAAGTTTGCTTGGTGGAGGGAGAGTAGGAAACCTACTTGGGGAGGAAGTCCCTCTCCCTCCACCGCCGGCCTTGGAGGCCGAGTTGGGGGAGGACTCCCTCCCCCTTGGTCGTGCCCTCCCACCTATAAAAGGAGGGGAAGGGCTGCCCCTCCAAACACACAACTCCACCACCCAAAACCCTAGCCCTAGTCGCCGGCCCTCCTGCAGCCGCCGCCGCCCTAGGGCAAACCCTAGCCGCCGACTTGGGGATTTCCCCAAGCCCTAGCCGCCGGCCTAGCCCTCTCTCCTTGGTGTGTCTAAACCCTAGATCACCGAGGCCTCTCTCATAGTCCACCATACTCGCTCCGGCTTAAGGCGAAGCCCTGCGAGATCTCCCCTCTACTTCCGGTACCACGCCGTCGTGCTGCCGGAATCGCGAGGAGAGTGCTACAACCTCCGCTGCCTGCTGGAACAAAGGAGAGGAAGGTATTCATCAAGTACCGAACATGTGACCGACTGCGGGAGCGCTGCCGGAACGCGGCGCCGGAAGGATCGTCTACACGATCTTGAGATCGGCAAGAGTACGACTACATCACCCACGAGAATCCGCTCTTGTTAAACACTTTGTAATCTTCGAGGGTGAGTTATTCCATCGACTCGTTGCTACTATCTAGTAGATAGATCTTGGCTTGTTTGTTTGCATGCGATAGAAATTTTTTGTTTTCCATGCTACGAACCCCTACAGTGGTATCAGAGCCAGGTTTATATGTAGATCTGTTGCACGAGTAGAACACAATGGTCATTGTGGGCGGTGGTGCTTTTATTATCAATTGCTTCTTGTGTACTTTGCATCTTGCGGTATGATGGGATGAAGCGGCCCGGGCTAACCTTACATGACATCGTTCATGAGACTTGCTCCACGCTAAACATGCAACTTGTATTGCATAAGTGGCTTTGCGGGTGTGTTTATCTCCCATTATAGTATAGATCCAATTTACAACGGGCACTTGATAGTTCTAGCATCAACGTTGTGGTTCTTGTTCGTAAGTTAGAGCGACACTTATTGAAAGCCCCAAACCACGTAAAATATGCAAAGAAAATTAGAGGCGTCTAACTTTGTTTTGCAGGGGTGTGCTGTGATGTGATATGGCCATGATTGTGATTATATTTGATGTATGCAATGTTCCTTATTGTAAGTTGGCAATCGGCAGGAGCCATATGGTTTTCTTTAATTTCTGTTAAGACACGCGTGTCTATTCAAAGTAGTTGTAATAGTTGAAGCTGGTGGACGACAACCATGGAGCAACGTCATTGACCTTGATGCAATGTCGGTGATGATGGAGATCATGTTCATGCTTGAAGATGGAGATCGGAAGCACAAAGAAGAAAGGCCATATCATATCACATATTATTTATTGCATGTGATGTTAATCCTTTATGCATCTTGTATTGCTTAGTTAACGACGGTAGCATTATAAGATGATCCCTCAAGCACACAAATTTCAAGTTTTAAAGTGTTCATCCTCAGTTAGCACCGTTGCTAAAGCTTGTTATTTCGAAGCACCACGTGATGATCGGGTGTGTTAGATTCTGCAAGTGTATACAATGTGAACAAGCCAGTTTGGCTCATGTAGAAGCTAAGATTTGATCTTGATGAGCCTAGCATGTACAGACATGGTCTCGGAACACGGATCACCGAAAGGTAAAGCATGAATCATATAGTAGATATGATGAACATGTCGATTGTTCGCCATTGAAGCTACATCAACTCTCGTGATGATCAGTTTTGATGTGGTGGATTTGGTTCGTGTGATCACTAAAACAATGTGAGGGATATTGTTTTGAGTGGGAGTTCACCTGGATTAATTTAACTATTAATTAGAACTCAATTTGTCATAAACTTAGTCTAAACTATTGCAAATATGTTGTAGATCAATGGCGGCCCCTACCATCAATTTTAATGCGTTCCTAGAGAAAGAAAAGTTGACAAACAATGGAAGCAACTTCGCGGATTGGTTCCGCAATTTGAGGATTGTCCTCAATGCTGGTAATTTGACCTATGTGCTGGATGCACCGCTGGGTGACCCGCCTGCAGCTACTGCTACCGACGAAGTAAAGAATGTTTACCTCACTCGGAATAATCAATACTCCATAGTTCAGTGTGCTATCTTGTATGGTTTGGAATCGGAGCTTCAGAAAAGGTTTGAGAATTCAGACCCACATGATATTGTCCGTGAACTCAAAATGATATTTGAGGCTCACGCGACAGTTGAATGTTATGAGGCTTCTGAAAACTTCTTTAACTGCAAGAAGGAAGAGGGCAGCTCCGTCAGTGAGCATGTGCTTAAGATGTCTGGGCATGCGAACAAACTCCAAAGTTTGGGTATAGTGATTCCTAATTCTTTGGGGATACATCGTGTCCTCCAATCACTACCACCAAGTTATAAGAACTTTGTGATGAACTACAATATGCAAAACATGGACAAGACGTTGCCAGAACTCTTCTCCATGTTGAAATCTACAGAAGTGGAGATCAAGAAAGAGCACCAAGTGTTGTTGGTCAACAAGACCACCAAATTCAAGAAAGGCAAGTCTAAGCAAAAGGGAAACTTCAAGAAGGGCGGTAAGAAAGTTGCCGCACCGGCGAAGAAGACCAGGGCTGGACCTAAGCCTGATACTGAGTGCTTTTACTACAAGCAAGAGGGTCACTGGTGACGAGGTTTAATCTCGTCAATGCCCATTGTTATGGACTTGGGTTTTGGAGAAGATGGGGATGCTGGAGATCGTGGCACGGTTAACAGACAAGCAACCAGGGGACACGAGATTTACCCAGGTTCAGGCCCCCGGAGGGAAAACCCTACTCCTGCTTGTCTGCTCTTTGATTACGGTGGAACCGAAGGTTACAGGGTGCGCAGATTCGATCTGGCGTAGATGCGTGTGCGAAAGTATGAGTCGAGAGATCTAGGACATGCCCTCCTGGCCTTTATATAGACTTAGACAGGTCCCGGGCATAGTCCTAGTCGGTTACAAGTTCTGGGGTCGTACCCTTTCGAATTTCCTAGTCCGTGCTAGTCTTGTTCTCCAAGGACTCGAAGGCGTCATGGGCCTTGGCCACCCGAAAATCTTCATGGGCCAGTGTATATCTGCTGTGGGCCTTCTTGGGCTGGACCAGGTATGCTGAAGTTACGTACCCGTAGGGTATAACCATGTCAGTAGCCCCCGAGTGATCAGTCGAATCGTAGATTCGGCTGAGGACTCTTCCATTCTTCGGGTGCAACTATATTTTAATAGTATAGGAGTGTAGGGATTGTTGATGCGTGTGCCTGACTCACCCGACGGATCGGGGTCAGTTAACTGTCTTAGGACGAAACGACACGATCTTCTTCAGGTTTGGGTCCCTCAACCCAGACCTGAAACATATGCTGGCGTAATTCAACTCAGGCCGCGGAGGACTTACAGGAGTGGAATTCCAATGATTTTAATTGGTGTACCCAACGCGTCCGTCGGGATTTTTCATCGCATTACTGCTGATGCAGTTCATACTAGCAGAGCGCAGTCAGGTGCGTTGCCAGGCCATCAGATAATATGTGTAGATCTTATCTTTGCGTCGCAGACGCAGCATCCGAACATTTATCACCTCGGAGGTGCTTCGGGTGGCCAAGGAGATTGTCGCTCACTCAGCGTTTTGTTGGGGCAGAGTTGCCAAAAAAAAATTTGCATGCTGATCCGAAAGATCGCAGTCGAAGATTTCATAGGGTGCGCGACCAGCGCTCCCTATGGGAGTAGCCCCCGAGTGTCTGTTCGAGTCGTAGACTCGAGCGGAGACTTTAATGCAAGCATTGCTCAGTTGTTTAGTCCGTAGGACTCGAAAATTTTCGGATGCTTAAATCCTTCCTCCCTATGGGAGTATCCCCTGTGTCCGTAGTGGAGTCGCAGACTCGACGTAGGGCTCAGAGAAGTGTTTTGTCTTCATTTGTCTTTCGGGTGCGCGGCCAGCGCTCCTGATAGGAGTAGCCCCCGAGTATTTAGTCGAATCGTAGATTCGAGTGAGTACTCTTAGTTGTGGAGCCGAAGTTGATGCTAGTATAGCTTTTGATGACGTCTGTGCTGACGATCGATGACCTCAAGCGTCTGCTATGCCAGAGATGACTTGACTGGACGAAGCGTGGGTCCCACTTGCTGACTTTGAATTGACCGGTCACGCGCGGTGTGGAGATGATTACGGAGTCTCCTCGATTTCCGCACGTAGTGGACGGCGTGGTAACGACGGTTCGTTTTGGTGCTGACACGTGTACGACCAGATCTACCGTTGGCGTTAGGTCTTCTCGATGGACGCCGGTGTCGTCGTCTTATTATAATCCGTGGTGAAATCGTGGTTTGTTTTTCACCGTGCCAGTTCATCTGTTCACTGCTTCCTTGTCCTTGAGCGATTCTTGCTGCACATTGAGATTTTCCTCCACATTTCCTTCGTTCTTTCTCTGTTGTCAACGCCACCACCACCGTAGCGCCATGGGGAAAACGAAGAAGTCTTCATCTGCGGTTGGGGCCAGCGCCGCCGGAGGCAAGAAGGGCACCGCTGCTGCTCGTGTCACCGATGGTGGCTGGCGGCGGTCAGAGACGCGGGAGAGCGATCTCCGCAAACTGCGTGAGCGGAGCCTGATCCCGCAAGACACGACGGCCGTGAGACTCCCCGATAATGAGGTAATCCCCCGTCCCCCATCTGGGTATCGGGTTATGTTTGTTGCCTTCATGATTCGCGGGTTTTCTTTTCCGGTCCATGACTTCCTTCGTGGACTGCTCTTTTTCTATGGGGTTCAACTCCATCATCTGTCTCCCAACTCCCTTCTCCACATTGCGTGTTTTATCACGCTTTGCGAGTGTTGGCTTGGCATTGAGTCGACTTTGGCCTCTTCCTAAGCTTTATTCCGTGAAGAGGCGATCTGTTCGGATGGTGTGTATCCCATTGGGGGTTTCATCATCTCCCTCAGTCCCAATGTGCAATTCTTTTCCTTTTCCATGTCCGAATCTGTCCAGTACTAGCGGAGGAAATGGTTTTACATCCGTGACTCCGTACTGCCTGGGCAAGATTTTGGTCTCGTTCCTTTTGACCCCTCCCATTTGATTGAGAAGAAAAGGTCCTGGAAAAACCAAATCCTGGACGGTGAAGTGGCGGAGATAGAGGCCCTTTATCATCGGGTGGAGGATCTCCAATTGATTCCTGAGAAGGAGGTGAACAGTGTCGACATCATCCGGACGTTTCTTGAGCATCGGGTGCAGCCTCTCCAAGCGAGGGCGCACCCGATGTTTCTTTATTCTGGTCGCCGCGATCCGACGAGGGTTTCGAGTGAGAAAATCTCCGAGGGGGAACTTGACAAGGATCTTCGCGTGCTGCTGAAGTTCAAGGCCGGAGAAGAAATCCCGGGGAAGTCGCTGACTCCTCCCTTTTCTTCGACGTTGGCTGTGCCGAAGGTGTAGATTTGTGCACGTAGTGCTCCTCTTTTTATTGTTGGATGTGTTTTTGTTTCCTTTGTTTGCTAACAAAGTTTCTTCTCATCTTGCAGAGCTTCAAAGTACCGGGCATGGTACCACCATTGCCCGAAAGGTATCCGAATGCCCGGACAATGAAGTGGTTGACTCCGTGTCCGAACTTCCTTCGGCGCGTTCTCCGGCGGAGGATGCCGACGAGTCGAGTGAGGACCATACGAGCAAGCGATCGCGGAGCTCGAGTGAGTCTTCGGATGCTTCAACTCCTCCGACTCCCAGAAATCCTCTGGGCCTTGAGCGTCATGATGATGTTCATGGTGGTTCTTCCTCTCCCCTTCCTGTCATTCCTGTGCGGGCTGTTGCTCCGCACCCGCCAGCAAAGCGGAAGATGGAAGAAAAGAAGGAGGAGAAGAAGGAAGAAAAGAAGGAGGAGAAGAGGGCCCGAAAGGCTTCTCCTATCTTCGACCTGAGCGCGTTGGGCTCGTAAGTTTTCTTGTTGCCACTGTTGTCCTTTGTTCCCTTGTTATTTTTGCACTTGTGTTGATTGGTTCGTATGCAGGCAATCCTCCGACGGCTCTAGTGATGGTGCGCACGAAATGATGGGGGAGTCGAACATTGCGTCGCCTCCTCCTCAGACGGTGGCGACTTCTGGTGATGCTGCGCCAGTTCCTCCTGTGGAGGAGAGGTTTAATCTCGTCAATGCCCATTGTTATGGACTTGGGTTTTGGAGAAGATAGGGATGCTGGAGATCGTGGCACGGTTAACAGACAAGCAACCAGGGGACACGAGATTTACCTGTGTTCGCACCCGAGGGAAAAACCCTACTCACAGCTTTGCGCTCTTTGATTACGGCAGAACCGAAGGTTACAGGGTGCGCAGATTCGATCTGGCGTAGATGCGTGTGCGAAAGTATGAGTCGAGAGATCTAGGACGTGCCCTCCTGGCCTTTATATAGACTTAGGCAGGTCCCGGGCATAGTCCTAGTCGGTTACAAGTTCTGGGGTCGTACCCTTTCGAATTTCCTAGTCCGTGCTAGTCTTGTTCTCCAAGGACTCGAAGGCGTCATGGGCCTTGGCCACCCGAAAATCTTCATGGGCCAGTGTATATCTGCTGTGGGCCTTCCTTGGGCTGGACCAGGTATGCTGAAGTTACGTACCCGTAGGGTATAACCATGTCAACTGGAAGCGGAATTTCCCAAAGTACTTGGCGGATTTGAAGAACGGCAACATCAAGAAGAAAGGTATATCCGATATACATGTTATTGATGTGTATCTCACTAGTACTCGTAGTAGTGCCTGGGTATTTGATACTGGTTCGGTTGCTCATATTTGTAACTCGAAACAGGTGCTATAGAATAAACGGAAGCTAGCGAAGAACAAGGTGACGATGCGTGTTGGAAATGGATCAAAGGTTGATGTGATCGCGGTCGGCACGCTACCTCTTCATCTACCATCGGGATTAGTTTTATACTTAAATAATTGTTATTTGGTGCCTGCGTTAAGCATGAACATTATATCGGGATCTTGTTTATTGCGAGACGGTTACTTGTTTAAGTCCGAGAATAATGGTTGTTCGATTTATATGAGTAATATGTTTTATGCACATGCATCTTTGATAGATGGTCTATTCTTATTGAATCTCGATAGTGGAAATACACATATTAATAACATTGAGGCTAAACGTTTGAAATTGAGCGATAACTCGACCTATATGTGGCACTGTCGTCTTGGTCATATCGGAGTGAAGCGAATGAAGAAACTCCATTCCGATGGACTTCTTGAATCACTTGATTTCGAATCACTTGAAAGATGCGAAGCATGTCTGATGGGTAAAATGACTAAGACTCCATTTTCTGGTATGATGGAGCGAGCTACAGACTTATTAGAAATCATACATACCGATGTGTGTGGACCAATGAGTGTAGCATCGCGCGGTGGTTATCGTTATGTTCTTACCTTCACGGATGACTTGAGTAGATATGGGTATATCTATTTCATGAAACATAAGTCCGAAACTTTCGAGAAGTTTACGGAATTTCAAAGTGAGGTAGAGAATAAACGTAACAAGAAGATTAAATTTCTACGTTCTGATCGTGGAGGTGAATATCTAAGTTACGAGTTTGGCGAGCATTTGAAGAAATACGGAATACTTTCACAATTGACACCGTCAGGAACACCACAGCGTAATGGTGTGTCCGAACATCGTAATCAAACACTCTTAGATATGGTTCATTCTATGATGTCACTTACAGATTTACCGCTATCATTTTGGGGTTATGCATTAGAAACAGCCGCATTCACTTTAAATAGGGCACCATCTAAATCCGTTGAAACGACACCGTATGAATTATGGTTTGGAAGAAACCTAAATTGTCGTTTCTTAAAGTTTGGGGTTGCGAAGCCTATGTAAAGAAGTTACAGCCGGACAAGCTTGAACCCAAAGCGGAAAAATGTGTCTTCATAGGATACCCAAAGGAAACTATTGGGTATACCTTCTATCATAGATCCGAAGGCAAAATCTTCGTTGCTAAGAATGGATCCTTTCTAGAGAAGGAATTTCTCTCGAAAGAAGTGACTGGAAGGAAAGTAGAACTCGACGAGGTTGTTGAACCTTCTCTCAAACTTGCGAGTAGCGCAGCACCGGAAGAAGTTCCTGTGGTGCCTGCACCAATAAGAGAGGAAGCTAATGATGATGATCATGAAACTTCGGTTGAAGTTGGTACAGAGCCTCGCAGGTCAACGAGAACTCGTACCACTCGATTGGTATGATCCGTTATGAGTGTCATGTTGGTGGATAACACCGATGACCCTGAGACATATGAGGAAGCGATGATGAGCCCAGATTCCAATAAATGGCAAGAAGCCATGAAATCCGAGATTGGATCCATGTACGAAAACCAAGTATGGACTTTGGTGGACTTACCGGATGGCCGGAAGGTCATCGAGAACAAATGGATTTTCAAGAAGAAAACAGATGCTTTGATGGTAATGTAATCATCTATAAAGCTCGACTTGTCGCAAAAGGGTTTCGACAAATTCAAGGAGTTGACTACGATGAGACTTTCTCACCAGTAGCGAAGCTAAAGTCTGTGAGGATTATGTTAGCAATCGCTGCATATTACGATTATGAAATATGGCAGACGGATGTCAAAACAGCCTTCCTCAATGGAGACATTGATGAAGAATTGTATATGATGCAACCCAAAGGTTTTGTCAATTCTAAAGATGCTAACAAGGTGTACAAACTTCAAAGGTCCATATATGGATTGAAGCAAGCATCCCGAAGTTGGAATCAACGTTTTGATAAGGTAATCAAAAGTTTTGGTTTTATACAAACTTATGGAGAAGCTTGTATTTATAAGAAAGTGAGTGGGAGCTCTGTAGCGTTCTTAATACTATATGTAGATGATATATTGTTGATTGGGAATGATGTAGACCTTCTTAATAGTGTCAAGGAATATTTGAATAATAGTTTTTCAATGAAAGATCTTGGCGAAGCGGCTTACATATTAGGCATAAAAATTTATAGAGATAGATCAAGACGCCTAATATCATTGTCACAAAGTACATTTTTGGACAAAGTTCTAAAGAGGTTTGGAATGGAAGATAGCAAGAAAGGGTTCTTGCCCATGTTGCCCAATACGACCTTGAGTAAAACTCAAAGTCCAGCAACGGCAGAAGATAGAGAAAGGATGAGTAAGACTCCCTATGCCTCAGCCATAGGATCTCTAATGTATGCCATGCTATGTACTAGACCCGACATTGCATATGCTGTTAGTTTAACTAGCAGATATCAAAGTGATCCAGGAGTAGATCATTGGACAGCGGTCAAAAACATTCTTAAGTACTTAAGAAGAATTAAGGATATGGTTCTTTCTTATGGAGGTGATGAACAACTCGTTGTTAATGGTTACATCAATGCTAGTTGGAACACCGATCCGGATGATTCTAAATCACAATCTAGATACGTATTTATTTTGAATGGTGCAGCAGTTAGCTGGAGGAGTGAAAAGCAAAGCGTTGTGGCGAGATCTTCAACTGAATCGGAATACATAGCTGCTTCGGAGGCTTCACAAAAAGTGATATGGATGAAGGAGTTCATTATAGAGCTCGGTGTGGTTCCAAGTGCGCTGGACCCAATGTCTATCTATTGTGATAACATGGGCGCCATAGCCAATGCGCAAGAACCAAGGTCACACAAGAAGCTGAAGCACATCAAGCTATGTTTTCACGCTATTCGAGAACATGTCCATGATGGTGACATAAAGATTTGCAAAGTACACACAGATCTGAATGTGGCGGATCCGTTGACTAAACCTCTCCCGAGGGAAAAACATGACTAACACCAAACTGCCATGGGTGTTCGGTATATTACCATGTAATCTAGATTAGTTGACTCTAGTGCAAGTGGGAGACTGTTGGAGATATGCCCTAGAGGCAATAATAAATATAGTTATTATTATATCTTTGTGTCGATGATAAATGTTTACATTCATGCTATAACAGTATTAACTAGGAAACATTAATACTTGTGTGATTTGTAAACTAAATTTGAGTCCCTAGTAAAGCCTCTTCATAATACTAGCTTGTTGGTTAATAGATGATTGTGGTTTCCCTATCATGAACATTGAGATGTTATTAACAACAAGATCATATCATTAGGAGAATGGTATGATGGACATACTCCTATAGATAAGCGTAGCATAAAGATCAAGTCATTTTAATAGTTCAATTGCTATATGCTTTCTGATACATAGTAACCTAATTCCTTCGACCATGAGATCATGCTTATCACCATCACCGGAAGGATGCTTTGATGACATCAAACACCACACCATAACTGGGTGGCTATAAAGGTGGCATTAAGTGTTCGGAAAGTATGGGTTGAGACACATGAATCAAGATTGGGATTTGTCCATCCATATGACGGATAGATATACTCTAGGCCCTCTCGGTGGAATGTCATCCAATTAGCTTGCAAGCATGTGACTGGCTCACAAGGGATCACATACCACGGGAACGAGAAAAGAGTACTTATCAGTAACGAGGTTGAACTAGGTATGCCGAGATACCGACGATTAAAACCTCGGATAAGTAAACTATCGTGAGACAAAGGGAAATTGATATCGTATGTAAGTGGTTCATTCGATCGCAAAGTAATCGTAGAAATATGTGGGAGCCATATGAATTTCCAGATTCCTCTATTGATTATTGATCGGAGAAGTGTCTCGATCATGTCCGCATAATTCACGTACCGTAGGGAGACACACTTAAGGATTCGATGTTGTTGAGTAGTTATGGAATGATGAGTAAGAGACCGAATGTTGTTCGGAGTCTCGGATGGGATCCGGGATATCACGAGGAGATCCGGAATGGTCCGGAGAATAAGATTCATATAAGGAAAGTCCTGTTTCGGGGTTGGAGAATGGTTCCGGTGTTTTCATCGGAAATGTTCTAGAAGGTTCCGAAAGGTCCGGCACTTCGGAGGGGAAGGGTACATGAATGTGTCATAACAAGTTGGAATGATTGCATCATGTACTTAGTGTCATCGCTGAGCAAAATAAAAGGATAAATCAAATCCTAGTTTGAAAAAGTCAAACGCCAATTTGAAAAGTCAAACGGCAAGTTTGCTTGGTGGAGGGAGAGTAGGAAACCTACTTGGGGAGGAAGTCCCTCTCCCTCCACCGCCGGCCTTGGAGGCCGAGTTGGGGGAGGACTCCCTCCCCCTTGGCCGCGCCCTCCCACCTATAAAAGGAGGGGCAGGGCTGCCCCTCCAAACACACAACTCCACCACCCAAAACCCTAGCCCTAGCCGCCGACCCTCCTGCAGTCGCCGCCTCCCTAGGGCAAACCCTATCCGCCGACTTGGGGATTTCCCCAAGCCCTAGCCGTTGGCCTAGACCTCTCTCCTTGGTGTGTCTAAACCCTAGATCACCGAGGCCTCTCTCATAGTCCACCATACTCGCTCCGGCTTAAGGCGAAGCCCTGCGAGATCTCCCCTCTACTTCCGGTATCACGCCGTCATGCTGCCGGAATCGCGAGGAGAGTGCTACAACCTCCGCTGCCTGCTGGAACAAAGGAGAGAAAGGTCTTTATCGAGTACCGAACGTGTGACCGACTGCGGGAGCGCTGCCGGAACGCGGCGCCGAAAGGATCGTCTACACGATCTTGAGATCGGCAAGAGTACGACTACATCACCCACGAGAATCCGCTCTCATTAAACACTTTAGAATCTTCGAGGGTGAGTTATTTCATCGACTCGTTGCTACTATCTAGTAGATAGATCTTGGCTTGTTGTTTGCGTGCGATAGAATTTTTTTGTTTTCCATGCTACGAACCCCTACAGAACCTATATACTAAATAATGTCTAGATTCGTTCAAATCTAGATAAATTTGAGTCAACTAATATGGGTCGGAAGGAGTAATATTTTTGTTGCTTCACTTTTGCGAAGTATTCTCCCGTGTATCAGTTCTTGGTGATTAAAGTGATCTGATCTTCTTATATCTTCTGAATAGATAGCGGACGGACTACCTATTTCAGCTTCAGTTTTGTAGCGTACTGACCATGTCTTGCAATCTGAATAAACAAATCCTTTTGGCATTGGCAGGGATTTTTTAGCTAGTACTTTGTAATATGTACATTGATTTTCTTAAACTTGTTGGACGATTTTATTATTGATCCATAGATATTTTGTATCATACGATTGTAAAATTATGAATATATTTTTGAATTGTTGATTTTTTTAGTGAAGGCCATGCCAATATTTTATTTGCACCAAGCTGGCGGAGCTACCAATTTTAGAAGTGGTTCGAACCTAGATAACCATAAGGTTAACCATTTCTAACCTATTAACCTAAGGGAAATGATAGTATGCCCCCGGGGGATCTGTCACTTTCATCCTCCGTGTCCGTATGCGCATCATGTGTCCCATCGTGGAGATGTAAACCGCAGATGATAGCCTTATCTCTCTCCTAACTTTCTCCTCCACTCATTATTTTCCCTTCTCTTTCCTCCCAACGCTTCCTGTTTTCTTCTCCCAAACGAGAAAGTAGCGCCTATCTCTCGATCTCCAAGCAACAACCATGGCGGATGAGCTTGCCTCAAGCACCTCCACTCGTTGACCTCAATGGCGCTGCTACTATTCTCCCCATAGACCAGGTACTCGTTGACCTCAAGCACCTCCTATTCTCCCCATAGAATGTCGGCCACCTGATCTACCACCTAGAATTAGAAGCCATGGGAAAACAGGCTCCTCGTCCAGCATCTAGGCGGTCGTCATGCGCTGCTGGAAACAACACCACTGCTGTGTACATCGGCCATATATGCTACGCGGTGGGACTTTGCTCCCGGCGGCCGTGCTACAAGCCCCCAATGGCGCTGCTACTCGTGCCAGATGACCCTGCTACAAGCTCGCACGGTCTGCTACGTGTGCAGACACCTGCTACAAGCTCACGCAGTTGCGCTGCTACAACACATGACCGTGTTGCTACTGCGCTGACGATCTTTGCTACAAGCGCTACAAGAGGCAACAACATTTACTACCATGGGAGACTTTGCTACGAGGTGTCGTGAGGTCTCCCAGTGAAGCCTCCGGCGAGGTCTTCTTTTTGCTACATTAGCACATGTTTTTTGCTATCACAGTTGTATGGTTTTGCTACACTAACGCAAAGTTTTTGCTACAAGGATTTCGGCGGAAGTCTACGGCGAAAATCTCCGGCGAGTCTCCGGTGAGGTCGGGTTTGCTACATTAACACAATTTTTTTGCTACACGGTCGCCGGCGAGATCTTCGGCGAAATCTCCGGCGAGGTCTAGTCTAATTTTCTATTTTTTAGGTCGAACCTTTTTCTGCTACATGTAGCAAAAGCGAAACTAGTTATAGCAAAAACGGGACTTTCTATAGCAAAAGCAGGATTTTGATCCAAAAAGAGGACACGTGGTTGGCTGGGACCCGAGGGGATAAAAAGCACAAATCCCCCGGGCACGCATAGGACTGGTTAATGGTTAATCCATTTTTACCTTTTACATAAAATGGTTAAATAGGTTAGAGTCAAAATAAATAAATGGCTAACCAAATCCCATCGATACAGCCAAGTCAAAAGGGCGCCATGTCATCTTCGATATTATGTTGTATGAGGGCACCGATCAAATGTCACAAATAATTCCTTATACCATCTAAAAGAATGAAAAAAATTGTTAAACTGCGATTTATAGGAGGCTTTTCATCCAAATAAGCAAGAATCTCCCACCGGAATCAAATGGCGGAGGCGGAACTCACCATGACACGATCTGCTCGAGAAAAAACTGTAGGTACAGACAGAGTTGCAGAGCCCACCGGAAATCTCTGCTGCCGCCATCGCCGTCGCCGTCGCCGTCGCCATGCTCCGCCTGCGAAGGTGCTTCTTATCCCAGCTCCACTTTCATCCCTCGACCTCCCACGTCTCCCATCTCCACCGCCTCCTCTCCGCGACATCGCCGCCCGTTTCCCCGAATCCGCCCATTTGCCCGAATCGCGGATTCGTCGTCGAGGACTACCTCGTCGACACCTGCGGCCTCACCCGACCTCAAGCCCTCAAGGCCTCCACGAAGCTCTCCCACCTCAAGTCCCCCGCCAAACCCGACGCCGTCCTCGCCTTCCTCGCCGGCCTCGGCCTCTCCAGCGCCGACGTTGCCGCCGCCGTCGTCAAGGACCCGCTGTTACTCTGCGCCGGGGTGGGGAGAACCCTGGTCCCTGTCGTCGTTGGGCTCACCGACCTCGGTCTCTCGCGTGCGGAGGTCGCCCGACTAGTCTCGATTACCCCCAGATTCCGCATATCCATCGTTTCAAAGATGCACTACTACCTGTCCCTCTTTGGTTCCGGCGACAACCTCTTCTTGTCGCTCAAAAAGAACACCTACCTCCTAACCACTGACCTTGAGAAGGTGGTCAAGCCAAATGTCGTGTTCCTGCGAGAGTGCGGCCTATGTGATCGTGCTATTGCCAAGCTGGGCATTCAGGTGGAAAGGATGCTCACCACCAACCCGGAACGCCTCCAGGCAATGGCGGCCTGTGCCGAAGCCATAGGCGTGCCCCGCGGTTCTGGGATGTTCAGGCAAGCCCTGCAGGCTGTCGCATTCCTCAGCAAGGAGAAGATCACTGCCAGACTGGACTACTTGAAGGAGACGTTCAGGTGGTCTGATGCCGAAGTGAGCATTGCTCTGACCAGGGCACCGAGGCTGCTGAGGAAGTCCGAAGAAATGCTGCGGGGCAGGTCCGAGTTCCTGATCTCGGAGGTGGGGCTGGAACCGGTGGACATTGCTCATCGACCGGTAATTATCTGTTTGAGCCTTGAGGGCCGGCTCAGGCCCCGGCACTACGTTCTAAAGTTTCTCAAGCAAAATGGGTTTCTAGACCGCGACCGGAACTTCTCTAGTGCAGTCATGAAGACCGAGAAGTATTTTGTGGAGAAGTACGTATGTCCTCACAAGGAAGTTGCGCCGCACCTTGCTGAAGACTATGCAGCCGCTTGCAGAGGAGAAGTGCCGGCTAATTTCAGATTTACATGAACCATGAACGGGCTATGGAAATCGGTAACTGCTTATTACTGTAATGGTGTTCACCTAACTGGATGTCGATTATCTTCTATAATAGGGTCACTATGTCTGTTACTTTCTGCTTCGCCATTGCTAATTCCTGTTGAACTTACAATTTGGTTCATGAACCCTGATATGTTTATGTTGTCATTCATTAGAGTAGAAAACATCACCTGCAGTCTATGAAAATGAGAAATACATGGATATATTTTTGTTTCTGGCTTCCGTTGAAGATCATGGAAATTCGATGTACCCGTGGAGAATTGGCCACTGCAAGCTACATCTTGGACCGAGTCAAAATATCGTTGTTCATATCAATCTGCTTTTCAGTACTTGCATATGTGAAACTGCTGTATATGTTCGCAAGACCACAAAGATATGTTTTCTCAACAAAAGTAGCCATTGTGAAATTGTAGGTTTAAGAATTGATTTCGCAAAGACACCAGATTCAGTCCATTTGTTGCTTTGAGCTGAGTTATAAGTTATTACATGACACTGACACCTTAGACCCTTTGTCCAACCTAACATAGAAAAGTTGTAATTGCTGTGTGTAGTGAGTTAATTCTGTGTTTAAGTTGTGTTTAGTAATGCAACAGCTGTAAACTATCCCCTCTACTGTGCCATTATACATCGTTCTCTGTAGATCGATGTATCAAACATTTTTATACCTGTTAAAATGCACACAAGATTGCGACCATTTCGATCCAAGCTGCAACAATTACTTGTTATGCAAAACTGCAAACGGTAGCTGCAGCTGATGGTCGACAAAATGATCAGTAGTATATGTTCAGTGGTAAAAGAACACAGTACTGTTCCTTGTCTGGCATTGATGTCCCTGCAATGACTAGGCAAAGGAGCTGGTGAGGTTAACTTAGTCCTCAGTCATTATGTATAAAGTATCATCTCCACTGCTCGAGCCTCCAACATCATGTTAACTATAGTGCTTTTTTTGTTATGCCAAATTTTGTCATCTCCAGGTCAACTTAGTGCTACTGAATTCAACTTATGGACTGGTTACATAGGTTATGATATGGTTTGTTCAGGTGACATGTCTATGCAATTTTCCCATTTTCGCCTGTCAGGTTTGTGAATACTTGTTGGAACACTATCTGTCGCGTAGCCGTACTTTCTTCTCGAGCAGATGGAACACTGATACTCAGAGTAGTAGGGCCTTGGTGAATGGTGATGCTTTCCATGATCATTTCAAACTGCTGGAATGAGATAATGTTCTTCGGCGGTAAGGTTCTTGGACTGGTTTTGGAATTGGGATTTACCGGCCTGCATGCCTACCTGGCCTGATAATGTTCTTTGGTGGTAAGGTTCGCTCGTTACATGGCCTGCATGCCTACCTGGAAACTGATATATACGTAGTAGGCGCATGTCGGTACAAGTTTGGTTTTAATGCTCCATGAAGAAGTTTGCTGATGAGATGCTAAAAGCTAAGTTATTGAACTATGTGTGTTAGCAGGCTATGCTTTAATGTACTGCCTACTAGATGTAATGCGTACGGTGCACTGACCTGAACCTGAATTTTACAGGATAATGACTGCGGTCTGATACCAGTTGCATTGGATTTGATTACCATGTGTTCGGATTACTTGGGTTAGGATCTGTACTTCGGATTACTTGAGTTGGGAGTTGTGTACCAGTTGCATTGCATCCGCTTACCATGTGTTCTGCTATAACCATCAAAGAATTTTCTCCGTGTCCCTTATTTAAATTGTTGCTCCTACTTTGATCCTGTCTGCTGTCTGCTTTGATCTGTCCTGGATCCATGTGATTGTATTTGTCAAAATAATTTTCCCCCAGATTCTGGGAGTGCTTTTGGAATTGGGATTTACCAGCACTCTTTTCATGGCCTGCCGGCCTACCTTCAAAGTTCAAACTGATGTCGGTACAAGTTCTGTTTGAGTGCCGATGAGATGCAAAGGCTAAGGTAGTAGGGTGTAGGCTATGCTTAGTGTGCTGCCTAACTTAAATGTAACTCCTATGATGCACTGTCCTGAATTATTTAAAAGATAAACTGAGTCGTTGCAAAAAAAACCGAGTCAAGTCAATGGTGTAATGGAGATGTGGACTTTGCCTGATCCAAGGAAACTTGTCAGGGGAACCTGTGGACACTGGTGCGGCTGCCTTGCAGATCACACGTGCTCATGTCAAATGGATTAGACACTTGTGGAAGCCAAGAATACCAGTAACACCAGGAGCCGTCCAGGAAACTCCCCTCTCTCAAGTCGTCCAGGAACAGCTCTTGAGCATCGGCCACACCGGGTGAGCTCCCCTTGAACTTGCTTAATTCTCCATTCCGCGTTTGCGTGATCTTGAAGTTTCTAAAAGTTTGTAGATTCTGTGCACGCTCGAATGCCTTATTCGCGCGTAAAATTTTCGTAGAGAAAAAAGACAAGTTAGTGAACGGGTTAAATGCTCAAAAGCTTTGCTTTATAGAAGGTTTGGGAAGAAAGTGAAAAAAAGGGTACTTCGCTGGGCAATATAACATTAGTTAGCTGCAAGAACATGATCGACACATTCTTTAGTTCTCTGGTATCATCCTTCTGTTATTATAAACATTTATGAAAATAGAGTATCACTTTAAATAATTGCAAAGGCCTATACATATTGTACTACTTCATTTCTAGGTTCATGATCATTTGTGATAATAAAGTATCTCTTTAAAGTAACCAACTAGTTGACTTATTTTGTTGGGAACAGATCTGGAGAAAGAACTTAAAGCACCCTTTAATCAAAAACAATATCTGGAGAAAATAACTGCTTAGGGTACTAGGCTTGCTGTTTACTCTCGGTGCAAAATTCACTCGTTTTCTTGCAGGATAAACAAAGGCACTAGGCTCCGCATGAGCTTATCAACTGCCATTGGGGCCATTAGTGCACTCAATGAATGTGCCAATTTTTTCCAGTGGGCAAAATCTGCTGTTTCATCGCTGCACTCTCGATGGACTGGATCACAGGAGAAGGATATTCAAGATCGGTTGTTGCAATTGGAGAGTGTCCTCCAACATCTTGTGGATACTCTTCCCGCAATGTACAATCTCATTGACCGAGCAGAATGGAGGAGCCATGAACACTATGTGGCCGAGCTCCTTCCGAAACTCAAGGATGTAGTTTATGATGCCGATGACCTTCTTGATGAGTTCAGTTGGCATGAGATCAAGGTTCAGTTGGAGGGAAATGGAACCCAATCTGCTATTATCGAATTCTTTCATAATGTCGTTCAAGGCAGCTTCAACAAATTGACTGATGTCCAAAGAAGACTGGATCATCTCTCTAGCCAGCTGGAGAAGTTTGGGCTACGTGAAGTTAGACAACAGTTTGACAAAGCAGTCAGGCCGGAGACTAGCTCTCTCCCAAATGAACCAAAAATATTTGGCCGCGACAAGGAGCTGAAGCGGGTGATGGCATTTCTCAGTGTACCTACAGGCTCAAAACGGAAGAGAACAAATATCCCAGTCAATGCATCTACAAGCACAATACCAATTAACCAACTTAGTGATGCAACAGGAATATTAACTATTCCTGTTTTGCCAATAGTAGGAATTGGTGGTGTTGGCAATAAGACTACTTTGGCGCAACATATATGCAACCCAAAACAAGTGAAGTCTCACTTTGAACTGATAGTTTGGATTTGTGTCTCAGATGATTTTGATGTGAAAAGGTTAACCAAAGAGTTTATACAGTCATGTCGCGACAAGAAGTCAACAAGTGATAATTTGGATTCTCTTCAACGTACTCTTTCTAACCATGTGAACAATAAGAGATTATTGATTATCCTTGATGACATGTGGGATGATGCCTTGAAGGAAAATATGCAGTGTTGGAAGAGGTTTTGTGCACCACTATTAAGTGCCCAAGAGGGTAGTATGATGTTGGTCACCACTAGATGTCCCAAGGTTGCCGAGGGGGTGTGCACAGTGGAACCAATCACATTAGAGGGTTTAAAGGAGGATGACTTTTGGAATTTCTTCAAACTATGTGCATTTGGATCCGAGAGTTCCTACAATGATCCAGAGTTAGAGCGCATTGGGAGAACCATACTTCCTAAATTGAAGGGTTCCCCTTTAGCCGCTAAAACACTTGGACACATGTTAAGAATGGACCTTAATGCATCACATTGGATGTCTATACTTGAGAGTGAACTGTGGGAGCTGAGACAAGAGGTTACTGATATTTTGCCTGCCCTTAGGTTGAGCTACATGTATTTACCCTTATATTTGAAGAGATGCTTCTCATTTTGTGCTGTTTACCCCAAAGATTACAAATTTGAAATGGAAGACTTGGCTGAAATTTGGGTGGCAGAAGGCTTTGTGGAGCCCCATGGAGATAATTTTGATTCAAAAAATTGGTCAGCAATACTTTCAAGACCTCGTAACTCGGTCATTCTTTCAAAAGGTTAGCGGTGGATACGTAATCCATGACTTGTTGCATGACATGGCACAAAAAGTTTCGGAGCATGAGTGCTTTATCTTAAGAAACAAGAAAGAATTTGATAGAGTTCCTCTAAATGTCTGTCATATATACGTGCACCCTAGTAGTGACTTTGACAATTCTGACTTGTTAAGCCTATGCAAGCACAGAAAGCTACGTACATTAATTTGCAAGAAGCAGTCGGGAATAAAAAAAAGTTCTGTAGTGGACAACTGGTGTAGTAAATTTTCACGTATCCGTGTGTTGTCATGTGCCTCTATCAATGAGTTACCAGATAGCATTGGCAACTTGAAGCATCTCTGGTACCTCAAAATCTCTAAAGGCCGTCCTTTGACCATTCCTCCAACTTTTAGTTTGCTCTATAATTTGCAGATTTTGGATGTCAAAACATGCAAGATAGACAGTTTGCCAGGTGACTTTAGTAACTTGAGGCATCTACAGAGATTTGTATCACAAGGATTCTCTTATTGTCCTATGTCTGTGTTTCACATCGATGCAGCTGAGCAGGTACAAGTAGTTACATTACTAAAGAATCTGAACCAATTTCGTGGAGATTTGGAGATAAGTAATGTTGACATGCTAAGTAAGGATCATGCAGCGGAAGCCGGACTGAAGAATAAGAAGTATCTTTACAAGTTGACACTGGAGTGGTCAGGAGGTCTCAGTGAGTCTCAGATTATGCAGCACAGTGCTATAGAAGTGCTTCAAGTTCTGCAACCTCCCACCACTCTCAGATCTTTGTTACTCAAGAAGTATTCAGGTGTCTCTCTCCCAAGATGGTTCCAGGCACAGATGATAAACTTAAATGACATACCTTCTGTGAGTAATGATAGCATTGGTATGTTCGAATCAGTTCCAATTGAAAGGCTTGGGAATTTGGGTTTCCTTGAAGAATTGGAGGATCGAGGTTGTCCAAACATCTGCTCTCAGAGTTTGGTATCGCAGTCCCTTAAGCAGCCCAAGCTAGGTGATTGTGGCAGTCTCTTGGATGATATCGATTGCTGCTCCCTCACAAATGTTACCATAGCATATTCCTCTGTCAGGTCCATCCAACCACAATTTTGGAGTCTTCCAGCTCTATAAGAGTTGAAATTTTATCGTTGCGAATCTCTTACATCTATTGGAGTCTCCACTATTTCTTCTCCTCTGCTCAGGCACGAGCAACATCAGAGCATTCCCGAAGCTTACTACCCTCGAAATTGAGCTCTGCGATAAATTGTCAATCGTTGATGGGATCCTCACACAAGAATATCTACCTGCCATTGAGAGAATTCAAGTTAGATATTGTAACGAGTTAGTGTCCCTGCGAGGTGAAGGGTTTGGCAGTTTTCCTTCTCTTAATAGGCAAACGGGGTTGGCATTACCGTCGTGTCTCCAAACTCTTGAGTTGAATTGTTGTGGGGACTTCTCTGCAAGTGTGCCTCGGTGCCTAGAAAACCTCACATCCCTCGTGTCACTGGGGATGGGTGGATGCTATGGTATGACCTCCATTCCAGCTAGCATTTGGTGCAATAATCTTGCATTACTTGAGAGCTTGGAATTTTCCTATTGCCTGAACCTAGTTTCAATCGGCGCAGCAAATGCAGTTGCAAAAATAAAGAAGGTGATCATATACATGTGTCCAAAGTTAGAGGAAGCAGAGCAGATCATGAGGAGAGTCTGACGGTACATGTGCTAGCACTATTTCCCTTTCTAGATTTTGTTACACTTTTTTCTGTAATTTCTTGAAGAAAACTTTGAACTTGAAACTCTGCAGGTCTTCAAGGAGGAATAAATGGCACGCGAGCTGGAACACATGGCTCAGGATGAAAGACCCGGGGACAGCAAGAATTGATGCATGCCTTCGATCGTCTTGCCGTCTACTACATAAATCTCCATGGCTTATTCTTTTATCTGCAATCTATATTTATGCTGATAACCAGCTCCCAGAGTGTGTACAGAGGCTAAATACTTGGCCGCAGCTCACGATCGAGTGGCAACTTACAAGGCGTACATGTCATTGCAATTAACTTCACTGAAGTGAGTGTTAGCAATTTATATTGTGTGTCAAATAAGTGACAGTATAAGAGTTCTGTGGTGTATTGTATGTCAAATGCCAGAACTCTTATGGTATGCCATGGATTTAGGTCGATCCATTTCGCGTAGTTTGTCTATTGGTATGGCATGTATAAGAGTTCATCTATTGGTGTATGCCATGGATTTAGCTCTGACTAAACATGTTCTACAAACACTGACGCTTTTTTACTGCACTTAACTGAAGAATTGGGTGTTTCGATGGATACCCTGTGTGCACTGTCCTGAAATTTTTAGGACAATGACCGCTTTTGCTACTCCCTCTGTCCCAAAATAGATGTTTCAGATTTGTCAAAATTTAGATGAATCTAAACACTATTTAGTATTTTCTTTGGTTTAAATTAATTGATTTGGATTTGTCTAGATTCAGATGTATCTAGACTTGTTTTACTACTAGATACATCTAAATCTAGATAAATCCAAGTCAATTAATTTGGATCAAAGGGAGTATATATGTTTATCTAAATTTTGACAAATCTAAGACATCTATTTTACTTAGTTGTACTTTATGTGAGCTAGTTATGTCTGATTAACCATGCATCCGTTCTGCTCTATGCTTTCCTGATTTAGAAGTTAAAGTAATACTAGACGAACAGGCGAGCTTCGCCTCGCCGTCTTCATAACGTTGTTGCACCACATGGCCATTACGTATAGTTGCACAACATGGCCATTAAGGTATAGTCTGATGGTGCTCAGTTGTATCATTACTTCTAGGTATTTGTACTTTTTAAGTATACATACGATAAATATAAAAATATATATTATCTTGACATGAGAAATGGTGATTGCTAAGTACTAATTTACTATGGTGATTGCTAAGTACTAATTTACTACACAGCTTGAGTAAAGGACTGGTCATTTTCCCGATGATTTTGAAACTAACATATTAGCATTTAATCGGTTATGCCAACATTGTAAGTACTGAACTACATGTAGCTCATGTTCATCTAATCTTTACAGACCACTTCTATTTTTGTTGAATTTTAATGCTTTTGGTTAGGGAATAAACTGATGACAACCTTTCGCATTCACTCCACAAAATAAGACTGAGCTTCTTTAATAGTGTCGTATATTTGCTTGTCATCTTTTATAGCTAGTGAATGTTAGCTTTCTAGCCTCAGTATTACATTGATAATAATAATACAAAATATTTTTATAAAAACACATCGTACAATTAAAAGAGTCATCTCAATGATAGATTTACAGGCAAACTTGCTTCATTTCAACATTTACCTACTTACCTTGTACCAAATGTGGGAAGATAGACAGACAAAAGTCAGCTTGGGTTGCTACAGGGGCATTTCTCTTGGAATATCTGAAACATATTTTCTAATTACACCAGAATTTCCATTAACTTAATATGTGGGAGGAGTTGAGAAACTACTATACAGCTTTCCTTAACAAGCCCACCCTGAAAATATTGAAAACGACAAACATCTGATTGACCAATTGGAGCATCATGTTTTCTTTACCGGGCCTTTTGTAGCCATCATTCTTGAACTTCATAAATTGGTACTGCAATGAAGATATGAAGGAAACGCACATCTTAACTTTCTATAAATCTTTGCGATTTTAGGGGGAGTCACACCCTAGTTTCCAAGAAAAAGATTAAGTGATACTGTGATGCATGTTCTGGGACCTTCGGTCAAACAGGTGGTCGGCGATAAAAGGAGTTGTCTTGTGACCACCACTGATGTGTCGCTGACAGGGAGCCCGTAAGTGTCACACCGCCATCTAATCAGTATGCAAAAACCACGCGTCCGTTCCTGACCGTCGTAGCTCGAGGCTGAGCACCTTCATGTCGCATCCCCTCCTCTCGCCTCGTCTCCTGGCTAGGGCGGCGCTCCTCGAGAGCGGCGACCGTCGGCAGCGTCTACCCCCTCTTCTCTCTCTCTCTCTTCTCGGGTTGATTGATGGCGAGGGGGAGTGGCGTCGGCAGAGGGCGTGCAAGGGCAAGGTAGAAGTCAAAAAAATTGAGAGAGGGGAGGAGAGCAGTCAAAGTCGAAATCCATAAAAAGCTATGCGTGAAGTGGCCAGCACGCACCGCCCACCGCATACATGCGACACCTGTAGTGGACACAGAAAGGCTTCCCTCTGGCCCACAGGCAGTGGCACAGACCAGCTGAGGCCCAGGTCCAGCGATTACATGCCCACGGATGCGCACGGTAGATGGCCTCACGGATCGGCTGAAGCCCAGGTCCGGTGACTGCATGCCCTGTGCCAATGTAGTACGGGCTATCTAGACGCAAGACCCATTGGACAAGTATGGACAGGTAGTCCAAAAAATAAAGGAAACAAAGAAGACATTTCAACTTATTGAGATTTTTCATAAGAATTGTGGATCAAATATTTATGCACACAATGTTGCTAGGATTCCTGTTTACTCTAGCGTTGGACGCTATGTCCGGTACCAAAGTCCACCTTAGGGTGTTCATACAAACGTTATTATGTAATATAAAATAAAGGGTGGCAATCTTAAAAAAAAATAGGCATGCACATGGCAGATGGCCTCACGGCAGCTCTAGACCACCAGGCTTAAGCCTATAGTATATTGTGAGAAATATCTTGATAAGATCATAAAAATGTCCATAACTAATCTGTATGGTACGAAATATCTTGATAATACCATAAAATTTCCATAGCTAACCTATCAAAGGAGCAAGCAGGGGGATTATTTTGAGTTGACACACACTCCGAACCACCTCAAGAACAAATACCTCCACCAACTACATATGCTCAAGATTCGGCGGTATATCTTAAAAAACTCAGTAAACCTGAATAACTCATCCAGCTTTAGAATTCCACGGCTTAGCTCTGATTTTGCTTTAGCATCTACCGAAATTTTTATTGGAGAATAAAATTTATGTGCCAAGAAACTTTAAGATTACTATTTCAGAATTTTCTAAATCACATGATGTGACCTTCTATGAAAACTTTGCATGATGATGGCCTTCAGTCATGCAGCAGCACATGAATGGAACAATTTAATGGTGAAAATATATGTTTTGCATGCTTCAATGCCACCCCAAATCGTAGAGGTGAAGAATAAGTGGAGAACATAATAAGAAGCTAATGGCTAGCAAGACCACCGTACAAACCTTATCCAAATTGGTTCGTGCATCAGTAGAACTGCAACTATACAATGATTCTAGTACATCAGCACAAATTGTAAAAATACCTGCATTTATACATGAGGTGGAAGCATCCTTAAACATGTACACTTTAAGTTGAACTGGAAACATGTAGTACTATTGAGCAGATAAAAAGGTACATAGGTATGCGTGGGTCATATAGCCAACCACACATACATATTTTCATATTTTCTCACCTCTTGGTGTAAAACTGATTGTTACACCTTGGACAGAAAGTTAGTGGGCGATGACATACCTGTGGGAGCTCTCTTGTTTCTAGATATGACACATGCAAGGTCCATGTACTGCCAATTATTTAAAATTCATCCCTAATCTGAGATTTTAAATAGGAACCAGATGAAATTTATATGTAGTGCTAATTTTACCACTAACATTAACGGAAGCTCTAAATTCAGGATGTGCTATACTGGTAATCATCAACACAGCCAACATATAGCATGAACAATCGAGGAATGCGGCATGCCCTGAAGGTTTGAAAAAAATCGACAAGTAAGCACAATATCTAATTAAAAATGAACACAATTAGTGAATAAGACAAATCCTCCAGCACTGCTGCTAGTCACCGATGGACACAATTGCAAAAAATTAGAAAAGAAAATTACCTCCTCTTCGTTGCTCCCTTCCCCTTCAATCCCTCCTCTGCATT
Source organism: Avena insularis (assembly GCA_023614405.1). Taxonomy (NCBI): domain Eukaryota; kingdom Viridiplantae; phylum Streptophyta; class Magnoliopsida; order Poales; family Poaceae; genus Avena; species Avena insularis. The sequence goes on from CM042695.1 coordinate 50,992,889, forward strand.
TTTTGCACCCGTTGACAAAAAATCCGATAAGTAAACAAAGACTCCGTGAGCTGGAGCAAGAAATACACAAGAGTTCTGATAAATCAACAAACAAGCAAGAAATGTCTGAGATCTGATAAAAATCAAGAAATACAAGGAACCTCAAATTCGAGATGGAGCAAGAACTGCCCAAGCGGGCTAGAGCCTAGAGGTCAGGCACGCGAACACCCTTGCTGCTGCCGTCACCAGCCCGCCATTGATCTATCTGTTCGTGGCGGCATGGTCCGCCTGCCTGGATGCTCGGCATGTAAAACTGACCCAAGGAAGAAAAATAACTCATGTCATTTCCTTTTATGAACTATGCCACTGTAATACTAATTATTCTCGCAAAGGATGCTACAAAAGGTATTTCTTGAATATTCTCAGCGATAAAATCATATCAGATACTAATTATTTACTTGTGAAATAACACTTTACACTCAAAAATACAATAGAGCAAAATCCTAGCAACAAACCTTGCCCTCACTAAGGTTGCGTCAAAGAATTACCACATGGAAGAACACCACACAAAAGAATTGTAAGTGTGTATATACAACCAAATTTGATATACTCATTGATATAGTAAGATATATTTTATATGCTTGTTATTCAACTAATACACAATATGAGTCCGTAAACATGATAATCATACGCTGGTAGTGTTAAAATTTATTTCTGTTAAAAACAAAGCAACATGAAGTCTTAGTGGTATCTAAAAGGAAGTATGTCAAATGTCCAACGCGCAGGGCCAATAGCCAAACTTCTCAAAATGCTAAGAAAATTCTGAGAAAAACATACAATAAGAGAATGATGTCGTGGCTGGTCCTTTATAATCCACTAACTGTACATCAGGCCTCATCATTTGCAATGCACTAACTGTACATGAGGCTGAACTTCAGAAACAAAGCGAAGGATGATATATTTCCTAGTTTTTCATTATCACAAACTGGGAGCAATGCACAGCAAAAAAGAGACATAAGACAATAAAGTGGTTCAACCTTCAGAATATGGGCATGAGAATTAATATAGATTGGAATCCCGGTTTGAGTGGACTATCGCATGGGACTGATCTTGTTTGACGCCCAGCTCGGCCTCACCTCAGCCTTCCGACACCCAAATTTCTTCATGGATGCAGATCATCCGAGTCACAATATGAAAGGATACGGATGTCGCCTAGAGGGGTTGAATAGGCGATTAAAACTTTTCCTAGAGTGGCTCAACAAAGGCGGAATAAAGCTAGTGTTTACTTTGTTAAGCACAACCTAGAACAACTAAGGTTCACCTATGTGTACCAACAACTTATGCTAAGCAATACAAGCAACAAAGTGATAGCAAGATATATATTACTTTAAGCACGAAGGCTATCACAATGTAAAGTGCATAAGTAAAGAGCTCGGGTATAGAGATAACCGAGGCACGCGGGGACACCGATATTTTACCGAGTTCCTCCCAACATGGAGTACGTCTCGTTTGGAGAGGGGGTGGTACCAAACCACCAACGTCACAAAAGGGCTCCCTTATTCTCCGGTGAATCTCACCCCAACGGGATCGATCCACGCTTCCACTATCGGTGCACTTGTCGGTGGCAACCGGAACCTCTCACAAGGTTGGGGCACTTCTCCACAACTTAATTGGAGGCTCCCAACAAATGCCACAAAAGGCCACAATGCCACCAAGGCCACAAAACCGTCTAGGGTTCCAAGAACCCAAGAGGGACAAGCTCCAATGATTCACACGAACCAAATCCTCCGAGGAGAACACAAACCGTGCACCAAATGCAAATGGCAAGAACACCATAAAGATGTTCAAATCCTTCTCTCCCAAATTCCACCAAAGCTACAAAAGGTTATGGGGGAATAAGAGAGGAAGAACAATGAAGTAAATCCACAAAAGACTCCAAGATCTAGATCCCAATATGTTCCCCTCACTTAGAGGAGAGATTGATTGGTGGGATTGTAGATCTAGATCTCCTCTTTCAAATCCCTCAAGAATATGCAATAATCATAGGAGGGATTGAGAGAAAGCAAGATCAAGAAGGTCAACAATGGAGGGAAAAACTTGCAAAAATGGTTGAGGAACCATTGGGGAAGAAGGCCCCTTATATAGGTCCCTCCAAAATCCAACCGTTGCAGCCCAAAAACGCGATTCCCGGTACTACTGGACTTTTTCCCGGTACTACCGGACTTTCCCGGCACTACCGGACATTTCCTGGGGTTCCTGGGGCTCCAAACGCATTTTTTCTCTGCGCTCCCCGGTACCAAAAGGCGGTACTACCGGACCCCGGTACTACCGGATCCTGGTCCGGTACTACCGGTCATCACAGAACGAAAACAGCCATAACTTTTGCATCCGGACTCTGATTTCGATGATCTTGGGCTCGTTTCGAAGAGGACAACAACCTCTACAAGATCATGCAAAGAAACATCATAGTCCAGCAAGGGAGGATAGATCCAAATGACAAAGTAAAAAAACCTTCTGCCGCGCTAGGTACTAAAATGCGGTACTACCGCTTTTTGGTACCTAGCCCGGCAGTGGATTTTGGCAACTTTCTAAAACCTTCTGCCTTGCTAGGTACTAAAATGCGGTACTACCGCATTTTGGTACCTAGGAGACCAGCAAATATTCAAACGGCTATAACTTTTGATTGGTTACTCCGATCGACCCGATTCCAATTGCGTTGGAAACAGGACGACATGAGCTTCCCTAAAAGGTGAAAATATTGGTTATCGCCAAGTGAGAATGTATCAAGTATAATAATGTGATATACCTCACTTGGTGATAAACCGAAAAACCGCATAGATCAAAATCGCAATAAGATATAAAATAGGGATTCGATTTTGATGAACAAGAGCTTGTTATGGAGATTACCACAAGCTCTATATCCTCACATGGATAAGACCAAATAACAACCAAATACGATGATGCAAGTATGCAAAGGTTTGAGCTCTCACCGAACGATGTGATCGAGTTACTCATTCGAGAGCCCCTCTTGATAGTACGGTTATCTATCCTAAACCCAGTATCCTACTAACAATATGAGACCGGCAAAAGGGAAAACCTATCAAAATTATACCTTTGCCTTGAGCATTCCACTTGAGCTTGATGTAGACGATCTTGCCCTTCTCAAGATGTAACGCCTTTCTTAATTCCTCATCATCGATCCATGATCACCGAGAATGGCAAGTATCAAACATGAGATCTTCTATAGATGGTGCATTTTGAGCTTGCACAACACATCTTCTTCTCATTTCATCAACCTTGAAGCCAACACATGCTCCAAGAGATGCTGATGGACAAATCCTACAAGTATAACTTAATACACACATTAGTCCATAAAGATTGTCATTAATTACCAAAACCACACATGGGGGCCCACATGTTCTTTCAATCTCCCCCATTTTGGTAATTGATGACAATCCCTTTAAGAGGGTTTATATAAGGAATCTTAGTGAACAAAATGGTAACACCAATATCAAATACTACATAAGTATGTTATATTGGTACCACCACCATATATAGAGCAAACTCCCCCACAATCTATGCATGTGTGATGAACTTGAATTTCATTGCATATATTGCCAATCATTATTATTGGTGGAGTTTCCTCTATATATACCACATGCTAAGCAACAACAAAGATGCAAGAGCATGAAAGGCAAATGCTTAGAAACAAACTCAAAGCATAAACCACTTCCATTAAACCCTCTAAAACTTCTCCCCCATTGGCATCGATTGCCGAAATGGGTGACAAGTTCTAGAAGGCAAATATAGTAATATTTCCTCCAAAGATGTGCATTCGCACATATCCAATGATGAATACTTGGGAGGGAGTAGAACTATATCGAGGACCCGAAGATTGCCAAAGGAATAAAATAAAACAATGCATCACAAATGACGCAAGAAATCACAAGATCCGACAAACCAATTTGAAAACAACAAATGAGTCCAAATGGAAACAACAAGATATTATGATACGAGTAGATGAGTGTTTTAAATAACAAATTGAGAAGCTCCCCAAGATTTGTGCAAACTTTAAAATAGTTGCATTTCAATACAAATTGCAAAAATATGGAATCCTCGCTCCCCCATAAGCATTTAAAACACATCAAATGAAAGATCAAATAAATGCTTAAATAAAATAGAGAAGTTCCCCAAGATTTGTGCACACTTTAGAATCTTTGTATTTCAATACAAAAATGCACAAATATGGAATCCTCACTTCTCCATAAACATTTAAGGCACAATAAATGATAAATAAGACAAATGAGCATTATTAAATGAGCTCCCCAAAGATAATGCACCAATTATGATAATTGCATTTGGGAACAAGGTGCATAATCATGGAATCCTCACTCATCCAAGTTTATTTAACAATGCAAGGCATGAGAGAACAAATATGAGTGCCCAAATATGCAAACAAGAGGAACTAACACTCATAGGAAATTAAATTTGGAAGCCACTGAAGAATCAAAAGGAATAGAAAGGTGGTCTCCAAGGATTAAAAATCAACTAAAATTATCTTCTCATATGTGTATATGTCTATAAGTGGAAAACATCACAGAGACATATGCCAACAAATAAATATGCACACATAAAGAAGATATACAAGAAAGCACATGAAAGGAAAAAATGAAGTCATAACATATATCAATAAGATTTTTACTTCAAAGCATGGCCAAAGGCTCACATATGTCTTATTGTACATTAATGGACTTCAAACACCAACACACTACATATATTACAACTTTCACCAAGGGAAGAGGAGAAAGTTGGAATATATGGAGAAAAGCAACAAGTATCACAAGAAAAATTTAACTAGCAAAACCTCACTATTGCACATGAGAGAAGTTGAGGAAAAGATTGGCAATAAAATTGCTAGATTTACATATTTGGGATTGGAGGATCATATGCATGATTTTTTATAGTCCCAATTATATATACTCATCTCAACTTATACACATATACAATAGAGAGTTCTCTTAATACCATGGCTAGAGATACAACAATTACAAATACATGAATTCATGCTAGAAGGCAACCGACAAACGGTTGGAATCAAGATATATGAGCATGAGAAATAGATACTTGTTACCGAGATATAATTGATAGGATATGAATTCATTGATCATCCTATAGCTTGCCTCCAATTTCCATTAACGCACCACTTCTTCAAGATTGAGAGACAAGCATCCAATATATCTCCAATGTACCTAAAACATATTTAAGTACAAAAATGGTCCCCAAACTTATTGGGTCCAAAGAGTTAGTGCAAATACAATACATAGGTGAGACTCCACATAATTATGTGCATATTGATATGAATTTGAATTTCATGCACAACTTAGCCGATCGGATTTGGTGGAGTTTCCCCTATATATTGGATCAAAGAAAGCAAGCATGCCATGATATAAACATATAGTAAATATGCATGCATAAAGCTTTCAAGAACCAAAAAGAAGATACAATTTGAACAAAAACACCAAGTAAATCGAGATCGCACACACAAGAGTGTGACACGAAAAACGATGTCCAAATTATATCAAAGAACCAATTCAACACATGAAAGATCACAAATTCAACAAATGAACTAGGCAAAAGCCAAGAGAGCAAAAGATAGATAGAAATAAACATGCTCAAGGATTTATCTCATTCTAAAATGGTCGAATCATGAAATAAGGAATGATACAAAACCAACTCCCCAAAAGAGCAAGGTTCCAATAAGAAACCAAACTCCCCAAACTTCTCATGATGGCACAAAGTACCAAAACGAAAAGATTGAGGTTCCAAGCACAAAAAAATGATATGGATCAAAACAAAGAAGCATAAATATGAGTGTTCTAAATAATATAGGATAGCTCCCCCATGGATAGTGCATTATGTAGGATTTTACTTTTGAATGCAAAATGCACACAAATGGGATCATCACTACTACCTACATTAAATAAAACACAAGAGGATACCAATAAAATAAGAAGATCCAAAAAGTAGCAAGGAATACATGGGAGCACACAAAACATTTACTTGGCCAAAGATAGGACAATATTAAGCAAAGGCCAAAGTGAATATGATCAATAAAGTCTACCATAAATTTGGTACTAATTGTCCAAGGACAAGAAATATTGGGAATAATTTTCCCAAGGTAGCTTGCATGGATATCCAAGATCATAGTCACAACAAGAAGCATATAACTAAATATAAGAATTGAGCATGATACTTCAAGCAAGATTCTTGGTAGCTTCCAATAGTCACACAATCACTAGTGATTAGAGTAACTTGAAGCAAATGGTTTCCATGCGAATATATATATATCTAAATATGAGGAAACACATACCAAGAATCATTCTCATATACAAGATCCAAAATAAGATCAATAAAGGCATTCAAGCAAATTGGAACTTGTATGAGCAAATGTGTCACATAGGTGCTAGATAATTATCAATATCAATTCTAAGTGACACAACCTCGAATATTCACATTTTTTAGCATTTGTAATATGCACTAAGCATATGACTCCCCCATAATGTGATACTACCATAAAACCAACACGAGGTAAAATAATACAAATAGAGATAATTAATGGACATTATAAAACTTTAATTTATCATGAGAATTGTACCACATAGAGACTAGACAATAATCCAATATAAATACTAGGTGGTATTCCTCATGTACACACAATTTTAGGATTGTGGAATGCCCAAGCATAACACTCCCCCAAAATGGAATAATCCATTAATCTCTCACAAGAGCCAAATAAGATATCAAATATAACCAATTAAGGCTCCAATACAAGAAACACACATACATGGTGTGCCACTTAATCATATACAAATATACCTGATATCTCAAGATAATTAAGTGGAAAGCACAACATGTACAAAAGCATGGAAGATACAAAACCAACACATGCACAAGGGCGAGTAACTTTCAATGTAATGAGTTAAGCATATGTTACCGCAAGGAGGAACATTGGAAATATAATATAATCATGATAATACAAATGGATTGTCTTGACAATAATAATTGATGAAGATCCCTCAATTATTCATAATGTAGCCAAGACTCCAATGCCCTCCAAAACACACCTATTGATCAAGTTTTGGCTTGTTGGTCCCCAACCAAGTTGGGTCGTAAGAAGTTAGTCACAATAGGCTTGGCAACCCAAATTAATCTTTTCTTGACACCACATTGGGCACCAACAAATTTGGCAAACACATTGCCAACCTCATCCTTACAAAGAGAATAAGCATCATCAATAATGATAGGGTTGGATGAGGAGATACCAATAGTGCATGAGGAAGAAATGTGCCCCTTCTCACGGCATATGTAGCAAGTTCTACTCTTGCCATCTTTATTTTTGGATGAGGTAACAACTTGAGGAAGAGCTTGAGTCTTCTTGGGAGGAGGCCCATCTCTAACAAGATGTAGAGCTTGAGGCCGCTTCCCTTGTTGCTTCTTGCCAAGGGTCTTCTTCTTTAATGGGCAATGTTTGACATGATGCCCTTCTTCCTTGCACTTGAAGCAAACAATGTTGGCCGGATTCTTGACTTGATATTGGCCATTCTTCTTGTTATCCTTGTGCTTCAACTTCATAGTGGACTTGTTCTTGACATTGGAGTTGAATCCAAGCCCACTCTTGTCATTGGGGGATTTTTGCACACTCAAGATTTTGTTGAGTGCGGCCTTCCCTTGATGACCCTTTTTCAAGTCATTCTTCAAAGAAGTGACTTGAGCCTTGAGCTCTTTGATTTCCTATACATGGTTAATTTCAACAAAAGTACTAGAGGAAGTAGATGCTACATTGTTAGAGCAACAAGGCATGAAAAGTAATTCATCACAAGATGTAGCAATGTCATGAGTGGATGAATTACAAGGACTAGCACATGGCAATATAACATTTGGAGTAGATATAGTGCTAATGTCCACATGAGGCCCACTAGATGTTACCTTTGACATGATGGCCTCATGAGCCAACTTTAGCCTACCATGGGAGACTAGGAGATCCTCATGCGAGCTTGAGAGCTTACCATGGCTTTCTTCTAACTTCCCATAGTTGCTAGTTAGCAAAGCAAGTTGAGCCTTTAGCTCAACATTCTCCTTTAAAATAGATGCTTCACAAGACATAGAGTTAGTAGCACAAGCATCATCATTATTAGCAAGAGGTGAGGGCAACTTGGCAAGCTCTTTAGAATATGAAGCTTTAAGTTGCTCATGTGACTCGGTGATTTTGATGAGCTCACCCTTTATGACCCTAGAGCCATTTTTGAGGTGCTCAAAATCCTCAAGGAGTTTAGCATAAGCACCTTCAAGTTCATCATTTTTAATCTTGAAGGAGTTTGCCACCGCAAGTTCTCTATCATGGTATTCCTTTACTCTAGATAATTCTAGAGTAAAAGTCTCCTCAAGAGATTCTTTGGTGGTTTGTTCTTCTTCAAGGGAGTCCTTTATTTGTGCAACTTCATTAGCATACTCACGCTCAAGTGCAAACTTTTCATCAATTAAGTTTTCTTGCTCCTCAATAAGATCATTGCCTTCTATGACACAATTCAAGATTTCAAGAAAGTTGGAGGAAGCAATTTTATTTTTGAAGAGAGCGCTATAGACAACCTCTCCCATTTTCTTAATAGAGTTAATATCATACTTACCTCTATAATCATCATTATCATTCTCAACCTCATCATCATCATCATGAGATACAATGGGATTCAAAGAGGTTACCTTTGTTCCCTTAGCCATAAGGCATATGTGAGAACCGGAGGAAGGTGATGATGAGATTGCACTTATAGCTCTCTTCAAGACCTTGTCTTGGCCCATAAAATCTTCATTTTCCTCTACATGATTAGCAACACAAGCACTAGAGGAAATAGAAGCATGTTTATCATGGCAACAAGACAACATGAGCATATCATCATGAGATTTATTCAAGTCATTTCTACATGATATGCAAGGACTATTAACACAAGCATGTGAGGAATTTTGAGTGCTAGAAGTGTTAAGGTCCAAAGATAGATCATTGCAACTAGATAGATATGAGGGATTACAAATAGTGAACACACTATCCATATTGCAACTTCTATCACCACTCACCATATCATTACCTTATGAAAAGTCACATGTTGGTGAAGTGGTAGAGGATGAGAACTCATCTCGACCGGAAGTGGAAGCAACACAATCATCCTCAATAATGTTGGACACAACATATTTATCTTGAAGTTTTGTCCATAACTCATGAGCGCTCCAAAAAGAAATGATTGAAGATGTAACTACATAGCTCAAAGCATTAACAAGCACATTAGAAGCTTGAGAATCGAGATATAAGTTTTTCTCTCCGAACGATGATGCAAGTATGCAAAGGTTTGAGCTCTCTCCGAACGATGTGATCGAGTTACTCATTCGAGAGCCCCTCTTGATAGTACGGTTATCTATCCTAAACCCGGTATCCTACTAACAATATGAGACCGGCAAAAGGGAAAACCTATCAAGATTATACCTTTGCCTTGAGCATTCCACTTGAGCTTGATGTAGACGATCTTGCCCTTCTTAAGATGTAACGCCTTTCTTAATTCCTCATCATCGATCCATGATCACCGAGAATGGCAAGCATCAAACATGAGATCTTCTATAGATGGTGCATTTTAAGCTTGCACAACACATCTTCTTCTCATTTCATCAACCTTGAAGCCAACACATGCTCCAAGAGATGCTAATGGACAAATCCTACAAGTATAACTTAATACACACATTAGTCCATAAAGATTGTCATTAATTACCAAAACCACACATGGGGGCCCACATGTTCTTTCACAATACATGTTATATTTTGTATGTGCCCCGAGTCTGAATATTCGAGCAGAAAGTAGAAACTTCTCTTTATCTGCCAAGACTGCCAAACCATTATAAAAACTATTAGTTTTAATCTAACATCCATATAGGCATTCAGTAAAGGAGTACACATTTTATTAGTGTGTCCACTTCAAGTGGAAACTCAATGCATGACCTGGAATTACTTGATATCAATGATGCTACAGGCATGTACCATATGCGCTGAGAAATGAACTCAATGTTCCAATATGACATGCTTAAAAGGGGAACTGACCAAATTATATTACTCCCTCCGACCCATATTAATTAACTCACATTTGTCTAGATTTGGATGAATCTAGACACTATTTAGTATATAGGTTTATCCAAATTTTGACAAATCTAAGTCAATTAATATGGGTCAGATGGAGTATGTAGAATTCGACTTGGTGGCTAAATCTGAGAAAGTAGTGTAGCACAATCGTTTCTTAAGTGGACCAATCATTACAGATCATTTTGTTTTGAGGTAAGTATATAGGGAATTTACGTAATATCTCAATATTAAATCCTAAAGGCAACAAAAAAGCTGAAACATTAGATATACAGAATTAGGGAGAGAGACAGTGAAGGATGGTTACCGGTAATGCATCAATCTGCAGGTCACTTTGTGATCTGTAGGTCAGACATCTTCCCGGAGATGCAGGCGCACATGGTGGCTGCCAATGGGTACACGCGTGCTGCCGGGAAGCTGCGACATCGCCGGCGGCACCCATGGGTGCAGATCGATGCGTGCAAGGCCTTCAAGAGGAAGTCCACCCATGCACAGATGGAAGAGTATGAGGCGGAAGTAGTCGAACCCTAGATGGTGACGATGCTCATGAGTCGAGCTGCAGACTACGGGAGAGGGGAGGTGATGAGGTGTAGGTGGGGGTGGTGACGGACTGCAGGCGCTAGGTTGAGGGCAGCGGCGACCCTCCCTTGGTGGCGGGGCGCGAGCTGGCGGGCGCAGGAGAAGGCATAATGAGGACACGTCCTTCAGGAGGTCACCCCTTGTACGACTTGCAGATGTTCTCCAGCCGCACCCCTGACAGGATGCTCGACGCGCCGTTGTTCGACCGCTTCTCCCTGGACCCCGAGCCAGAGGCAGCGTTGGCGGATTCATCCAAGAAGAGGGCGAAGAGGTCCTGGCTCGCGTCCCCCTCAGAGGTGGTGGTGGCGGAGGATGGAGAGGTGGTGAGATGGCAGTGGATTGGGGAGGGACGGCGGTGGCGGCGGGAGGGGAGAAGTGGGAGGGGAGAAAGGGGGCGTGAGGGGAGGTGGTGTTGAGGCGGGCGGCAGTGGCGAGGGAGGGAAGAACTTGGGAAAGACGCCCAGGAGGTCCAAAGCAGGCCCACGTGCTGCGACAGTACGCCTGACAAGATGGCTGAGAGGCCTCGCTTTTGCTCACGCTTAAACCATAAAATAATGTTTATATGGTTTTATTTTTTTTGTGAAAGTATGTCTAGAGTTCGATGATGAATGTGATGTTGTTCCTAATTAAGACACGACTTAATTCGCATTGACAGAAAGAAGTGATTTTTTTTTTCGAACAACCAGAAATAAGCTCAAACTCATGAGACTGTAAAAAAAAATCTGATGAAGACGTCAGAGCTGGGCTATCAAATACTACAGCCTATACGAGATTAGGTTTGTAACCCATTCTCACTAGCTGTCCAAAATCCTCTGTTTTCCTTCAGGACAGCCACTCCGGCGCCGTCCAAAATACCTCTGCCGCCACCACTCCGGCGCCGTCGCCGTCGCCGTCGCCGTCGCCATGCTCCACCTCCGGGCGTACATCGCTTCCCATCTCCTCTCTTCCCCATCCACCTCTGCCATCTCCACTCTCCGCCGCCTCATCTCCGCCGCCGCGCCGGCCATTTCCCCGCATCCCCGATTCGCCGTCGAGGACTACCTCGTCCACACCTGCGGCCTCACCCGAGCACAAGCCCTCAGGGCCTCCGCGCAGCTCTCCCACTTCAAGTCTCGCGCCAAGCCTGACGCCGTCCTCGCCTTCCTCGCTGACCTCGGCCTCTCCAGCACCGCCGTCGCTGCCATCGTCGCCACGGACCCCAAGTTTCTCTGCGCGGGCGTGGAGAGGACCCTGGCCCCCGTCGTCGCGGGGCTCACCGAGCTCGGTCTCTCACGTTCTGAAGTCACTCGCCTCGTCTCCCTCCACCCCAGCCACTTCCGTCGTAGATCCATCGTCTCCAGCCTGCAGTACTACCTGCCCCTCTTCGGCTCCTCAGGGAACCTCCTCCTGGTGCTTGAGCGCGGCACCTACCTCGTCGGCTCTAACCTTGAGAAGGTGGTCAAGCCCAACGTCTTGTTCCTACGGCAGTGCGGCCTAATGGATTCCGATATTGCCAAGATCTGCGTCTCTAGGTCAAGGATCCTGACTGCCAAACCCGGACGCGTCCAAGCAATGGTGGCGTGCGCCGAAAGTATAGGTGTGCCCCGTGGCTCTGGAATGTTCATGCGAGCGCTGCGGGCTGTCGCATTCCTCAGTGAGGATTATATCGCCACCAAAGTGAAGTACTTGAAGAAGATCTTTAGGTGGTCAGATGCTGAAGTCAGACATGCTGTATCTAAGTATCCATATGTGGTGCCGAGTGGAGAGGACATGCTGCAGCGCAAGTCCGAGTTTCTCATCTCCGAGATGGGCTTGGAACCGGCGTACATTGCTCGTCGTCCGATAATGATCTCTTTAAGCATCAAGGGCAGGCTCAGACCCCGGTACTACGTTCTCAAGTTTCTTGAGGTGAATGGATTGCTAGATCAGAACCCGGACTACTATTATGTATTCAAGATGAGGGAAGAAGTATTTGTGAAGAAGTTCATATGTCCTCACAAGGAAGCTGCACCACACCTCGCTCAAGACTATGCAGCCACTTGCAAAGGAGAAGTGCCAACTAATTTCAGATTTACATGAACCAACAACAAGGCTATGATGATTTTTAAATTGTAATTGCATATGGCGTGACAAAGTTACACTCCAAGTAGTAAGCTCGTAAACCCTATTTTGCTGTTCTTTGCCTAACCAGGTGCTGGTTGTATTCTATAGTATGCATGTTACATGCCTGTTTGAATGTGTATCACTGCCAACTTCCTACGAAACTGATAATTAGATTCATGAATCCTGATATGTTAATGTTGTCATTCATTATAGAACATATCTGGAAATGAGAAGTCCAAGGATATATTTGGATCAATTTCTGATCAAAACAGCACCTAGAAAGCCATAAATGAAAACAATATTCTCGTGATGTTTTCTATTAAAAATATCTGTATGTTCTGCTTTCATGCAAAGTTATATATATAGCATGCTACATTTTCATTTCATTGTCATATAGCTTCCATATCTTTATATCAGTTAGTACTATAACTATGCAGTTCTATGCTTAATACTTAGATTATGCTAAGAAATAAATTTCTAATGGAAGTCTGTTTTCCTTTTTGTCTTCTGATTTTCCTAACCTTTCTCTTAAGGATTTAGCATACTTGTTGCTAAGTACCATAGTTGGCCTTACTTTAGTTTGGAATTTTCAATTTAACACTGTAACCTATCTGGGACTAAAGCATGATCTGCAAATGATAGTCTTTTCTTTACATTTGTCACTAATCGTTGGAACAACAGAGGTGCCATGAATAATAAGAAAATCTAAAGAATGATGAATTTAGATTTGTTGGTGAACTAGAAAAGGGAAAGAATATGAGATTTGGCTGTTGCAAGCTACACAGCTTGGACCAAGGCAAAAGTTCTTTGTTCATATATAACCGCGTGTCCCTTCACAAAACATATATTTTCGCAGCAAAGCTAGCCATTGTGAAACTTTAGGTTTAAGAATTAGTTTTGCACGTATGTGGTGAGTTCTGCTTTCTCAGGTTCAGATTACAATGGCCACTGATGTTCTTAGAATCACAAAACCTAATTTATATACTAGGCCTATTTTCGTTAGGTAAGATCACTACTACGGTTATTGACGTCTCTTGAGGTGATTATCAAAATAGAAGATGTCATTCTACAACTTGGCACTTTCTTTCAGTGCTGCTAATTCGTTTTTCTTCTACACTCATGGTGTAAGATACTACCCAGTACTGCTAATTCGTTTTTGTTCTGAAATTGCTTGCTGATCACATTTTTATGGGTTCCATGTACTCCCTCCGACCCATATTAGTTGACTTAGATTCATCTAGAATTCTAGATACGAATGTATCTAGTCAAGGTTTAGTGCTAGATACGACATTCGTATCTAGACAAATTTGAGTCAATAATATGGGTCGGAGGGAGTACTTGAATTTTGAAGTCTATAAATTCCTCCATGTCAATTGGCATATTTATCTCTCTTTTTCTTACATTGGCTCCTAGATGAAATTACTGGTAATCTCAGTTGATTATGTGGTACAGGGAGATTGTTGCGTTAAATTAAATGACATTCAGTTTTTTTTTTGCTGTAAGTAGACTTTCTGGGCACTAAACAATTGGCACTATCCTGTCTTGCCCACGAGTATGGAAGGAGAAAACATGGGGTGCAAATTTGCGTCTGTTCAGATGCCCATGAGTTCAGATCCTTTGTGTTTTGGTAGCACATTCTTTTGGGGTTTCCTTTTGGTGCAGAGAGTGCTTCCAGATCCATCCCTCTGTCTGGTTGCTATGGGCTGAAGCGTGAGCCCTTTAAGAGACCAGTACCTTTGCATCTGATATAGTCGGCATTTTATTACAATCTATGTTCATGTAATTTGTAATTTCAAGATACAACGATTTATCAAGTGTCCGCATCTTTGAAAAGAAAAGATCATCCACATCCATTATCTGATTTATATATCCATTATTTTACTGTACTGTTCGCAAAACAGGATACCTATGATTCGGTGTTATCAGCATGTTCCTTAGTTGTCTAATATTGTATCTTCAGTTTCTTCTATTTACTTGCAGTTTTTGTCAAGACTGACTATAATTTCCGTCCATAATATGTTCCACGAAACAAAACAAAAAAGTTAAAAATATGAAAGATTTTTGTGTGGCAAATTTAACGAGCAATGTAGGTTTAGAAAAAGCAAGGATGTACGCAACCAAACCAAAGGAGATAGAAGTCAGGAAGGAGGGAATGTCACAGCAATCACCAAGAAAGAATGTATCTCAGTTTTTCATGGTCTGCCTACCTTGAAGCTGATGTAGTAGGAGGATGTAGGTACATGTTTTGTACCAAGGTCGACCAAGAAACTTGCTGAACTTGATAGTTTTTCTTGGTGGAGTATGTATGTGAACTTTTAGGCTATTTAGTTTTTTCTGCGTGCTAAAACATAATGCCTAAGATGCACTGTCCTGAACCTTTTAGGACAGATGCTGTCAAATTAGATTTACTATATGAATTTTTAGGATATCAACTGTGGTTTATCAACAAAAAAATGTGGTTCATGTCTGGGAGTTGCCAGTGTCAAGTTGGAATCGAAATTGTGACATACTTATAAGCTGCAGATACTAATTGCAATATTTATCCCCGTTTGAGAAGTGAATGAATTCTTTTGAACTTTTGATTAGTTGAGTTGGGAGCTATGTACTGATGAACCAAGCGTTCTACTGTAATCATTCAAGGTGCTATGGTCCCTTCTTTAAATTTCTGAATCCATGTGTTTCAGCGCAGTGGCTACCGGAATTTAAGATCATGAATATTGCCCTTATGTTGAAATGGATCTGGCGCATGCTCACGGAGGATGACTCGAAGCTGCTCTGGTTGCAACTGCTCAAAGCTAAGTACCAGGTGTCCAACCTTTTCTCTTCCAACCTGGTGGGAGGATCCCAATTCTAGCACAACATTCACAAAATCAAACACTTGTTCAGCCGGGGGGCCAAGTTTTGTCCCGGTATCAATCCCAACGTTTGCTTTTGGACTGACTGCCGGGTGGGAGAGCAGGCCCTCAGTGAGAGGTACCCCCGCCTTTTTGCCATCAGCGCTGAGCCGGAGCTATCTATTTCCCAGGCCTTTTCTGGTGGGAACTGGAACATCCCTTTTAGGAGAACCTTCAGTCCTGAGGATTTGGACATGTGGTCCTAGCTGCGCTCGGAGATTGACGAGGTAGCCCCCGCGGGAGATAGGGATGTGGTTTCCTGGCGCTTGGACCCTAGTGGCTCCTATTCCACGCGATCGATGTATCAGGAACTCTGAAAAGGCCCTCTTTCTCCTATCCTCGTGATGATTTGGAAAACTCGTCTGCTGCTTAAATTCAAGATTTTTCTCTGGAAAATGGTGAGGGGCAGGCTCCAATCGAATGTCCAGATCAAGAAAAGAAGGGGGCCGTCGAACGGGAAGTGCTCCCTTTGCGGCGAAGATGAAGATGTGGATCACATCTTCTCCTGTGTGCTAGTAAAATTTGCTTGGAGTGGCGCGCGGGACATGTTCCAAACTTCTTCGAACCCTAGTAAGAGGGCGGAGTGGTTTTCCATCTTGGGGGAGCTTAAGGGGCATAGGCGCAATGCTATCTAGGCTTTCTTTGCGGCTTAGTGCTGGTCGCTTTGGACCACGCGTAACAAATTTACTATTTGATCTGGTCTTTTCTAAACAACCTGCTGATGTTATTTTTAAATATATTCTGACTTTGCAGATGTGGCGCCCCCTCCTAAGCCGCAAGCCGTTGTTGCTTCTGGAGGAGCTGATCCTGATGCATGGAGCGACGTTCGCCAAGACATACTCTCGGCCAGTGGCGCATCCTGTGGCGGACGTCGATCCCCCTTAAAGATCTTCGCGCTAGTTTTTGCTGTGTTTCCTCGCTGTTAGCGTTTGTGCTGTTGAGCACGTTGAACTCCTGGCCTGTGTATGCTAGTGTGTCTGCTGTGGTCATCGCTGTTCAACGCTTGCTGTTAAGCATTTGATGTATGAACCTTATGTCTAGCCGCTGAGGCTTTATTAATTTAAAGCCGGGCATCGTGGTGCCACACTCTAAAAAAAAGTTCAGAATCATTGCGAAAGAGAGAACTGGTCATGCATTTTACCACTTGTAGACTCCAGACTTTCTACAGATTAACTCAATCGATGGATGCCCATTCGCTTCCAGGTCGAATCAATTTCAGCTTAGTTAGCAGTATGCCAGTTTCATGAGCTCTATGCTTTCCTGATTTAGAAGTTAAAGTATGTTTGGAGTTCGATGATGAATGTGATTCGCATTGACAGAAAGAAGCGAAAAAATGATTTCAAACCAGAATTCATGAAGACGACTAAAGACCAAAATTCAAACTCATGGAACTGTATAGACTGTCAAAAAAAAATCTCATGAAGTCGACTAAAGACCAAAATTTTGTTAAGGTGAATGGATTGCTAGATCAGAACCGGGGCTACTATTATATTTTCAAGATAAGGGAAGAAGAATTTGTGAAGAAGTTCATATGCCCTCACAAGGAAGCTGCACCACACCTCGCCGAAGACTATGCAGCCACTTGCAAAGGGGAAGTCCCGACTATTTCAAATTTGCATGAACCAGAAACAAGGCTATGGAGATTTGAAAAGTGTAACCGCGTGTGGCGCGACAAAGTTTCACTCTAAGTAGTAAGCTGGTAAACCCTCTTCTGGTGTTCTTTGCGTAACCTAGTGCTGGTTTGTATCTATAGTATGCATGTTACATGCCAGTTTGAATGTTTGATCACTGCTGACTCCCTGTGAAACTGATAGTTTTATTGATGAACACTGAAATTTTAATGTTGTCATTCGTTAGAGAACATCTCTGGAAATGAGAAGTCCAAGGATATATTCGTGCTTCGGACTTCGTTGAAGATGAATGTTTAGGTGGATAAATTTCTGATAAAAAAGTACCTAGAATACCATAAACAAAAACAATATTCTCGTGCTGTTTTTTATTGAAAAGTTTTGTGTGTTCTGCTTTCATGCCAAGGTATATATGTACATGTTCCATTTTCATTTCATTTGTATTAGATTATATGCCAAGGTATTTGTATTTCATTTTCATTTTCATTTCTTTTGTGGGTTCTGTATCTTATTTCAGTTAGTACTATAACTATGCAGTTCTATGCTTAATAATTAGATTATGCTTAGAAAAAAAATTCTAATGGGAGTCTGTTTTTACCTTTTTCCTTCTGATTTCCTTAACCTTTCTCTTAAGGATTTAGCATACTTGTTTCTAAGTACCATAGTTGACCGTACTTTAATTTGGAATTTTCAACTTTGACACACCTATCTGGGAGTAAAGCATGATCCGCAAATGATAGTCTTTTCATTTATTTATCTCTAATCATTGGAACAACGGAGGTGTCATGAATAACAAGCAAATCCAAAGAATAATGAATTTAGATTTGTTGGTGAACTTGAAAAAGGAATCAATATCAGATTTGGGTGCTGCAAGCTACAACTTGGATCAAGGCAAAAGTTCTTTGTTCATATATGTCCAGTATTCAGTGCTCTCATAGGTTAACCACGTCCCTTCACAAAACATATGTTTTGGCAGCAAAGCTAGCCATTGTGATTTATAGATTCATCTTGGAAAATGAAAGATCATTCACATCTATTATCTGATTTATAGATTCATTATTTTACTGTACTATTCCCAAAACAGGATACGTATGATTCAGTGTTATCAGAAGTTTTTGTCAAGACTGACTATAATTTCTGACCATAATATGTTCCATGAAACAAAAGAAGTTCATAATATTGAAGTTTTTTGTGTGACAAATTTAATGAGCGATGTAGGTTTAGAAAAAGCAAGGGCGTAAGCAACCAAACCAAAGGAGATAGAAGTCAGGAAAGTGGAAACATCATAGAAACAACCAAGGAAACATATATCTAGTTTTTCATGGTTTCTGCCTACCTTGAAACTGATGTAGTAGGAGGATGTAGGTACATGGTTGGTTTCAAAGCTCCACCAAGAAACTTGCTGAATTTGATGGTTTTCCTTGGTAAAGCATGTACATGAACTTGTAGGCTATGCTTAGTTTTTTCTGTGTGCTAAAATGTAATGCCTAAGATGCACTGTCCTGAATTTTTTAGGACAATGGCTGCTGCCAAATTAGATGCACTGTATGGAGTTTTAGGATATCAAGTGTGGTTTATGTCTGGGAGTGGCTAATGTTAAGTTGGAATCGAAATTGTTACCTGCTCCTAAGCTGCAGATACTAATTGCAATATTTATCTCCGTTTGAGAAGTGAATGAATTCTTTTGAACTTCGAATTACTTGAGTTGGGAGATATGTACTGATGACCCAATCGTTGTACTGTAATCATCCAAGATGCTATGGTCCCTTCTTTAAATTTCTGAATCCATGTGTTCTGGCGCAGTGGTTACCAGAATTTTTTTGGGCATGCTCGATGGTTTTATTCTGATGGGCAAGGAGAAATTATAGTCGTGGCAATGGAGTTTTTGTCAGGAAATTTGCTGCAGCTCTGGCAACATGGCAAGTGCCCCACCGGTAATGTGGTAATACTCCTGAGAGCTATTGAATTTGTTGCTTTTTTTATACTGTCTGCTCCATGGCAAGTGACCCACCGGTAATACTTCAAATCTTGCAACCAGAAATTCTGTATTTTTGAATGATGTCAGTTCATATTCCATGATAAATGTGATGTTTGTTTCTCTTATTGTGAAATACAGTACAGTCTGAATTAGACAATGACCGATGACCCAGGAGTCACACCCATGACCGATGACTCAAATTCAGAGAAATAGAGCAGCACACACAATAACCAACTTTTTGTTCCCCTTCTGTGTTTTAGAGCATACACAAAATTATACATACACAAAATTATACTCATCCTGAGATGGTAACTTCGAAAATTATACATACACAAAATTGATTAACTACACAAGAGGTGGATCAATCAATGAACACTTCTTGGGTAGGACACTTGCGGTGGTCTTGAAGGCAGACTCGACAGCAGCTCCATTACAGCCAGTCGGTTGGCCTATTGACTGGAGAACCACCAGCTGTGGTAATGCTGTATTGGCCAGGGATCTGAGTTGCACAGCTCTGGTTGTCATACAGACTTCTGAGTTCGGAGCGATCTGTCCACAATGCAAGTTTCTGTAAATAAACTGGGGTGAGAACACTCTATCCAGAGTGCCACGGAATAACTTGGAACATTCAAGTCACATAAAATTCACTCATCCATCATTGAACATGTTCAGAACTATACATAAATAAGTCGATCCAGATGGCTGAAATATTCACTGATAAAAAAGAACACAACTAAAGTGCATCAGGTTTAGTGGTTTACAGACTTACAGTACTCACAAGGTTAAATACACAAGCGGGGGAAATAAACCAAAGCAACAAGGTGGCGATGAGATTAATTAAGTTGCGGACAAGAAGCGGATACATCGAATGCATGGCTACCAAACCTCAAATTTAAACGAGGATGTCTTAGGTGCACACTTGCGGTGCTCTTGAAGGCAGACTCCACATCAGCAAGTACATCGCCCATATTTTTGCTTGACTCCGCTCTAGTGCTAAAGAGATCCACTTTGATTTCCTGGAGGCAGGGCAGGCACTCCATTCCGACCGGTGAAGCACCCATCCACTCTTGCCAGCTGAATCCCAGGGCGAGCCTTTGTAGCTTGGGCATAGCTCCTGCCTCGAAGCTGAGATAGGCACTGACATCTTGTACATTAGACCAGAACATAACATACTCCAGAACAGGGAATAACCCAGTGCTGAAGACGACCTTATCTTGGGAGACATACAACCCATCGAAGTTAGCCTCGACGAGGGAAGGAAGCTCTCCAAGAACACGAACGTCAGAACTCGACAGCTGCAATAGGTGCAGGCTGAGGATCCGGAGGCAGCGTAGTTCACCAATCCATCTGGGGACTCTATTGAGCTTCCATTTCTCCAGATCGAGTACCTCGAGAAAAGGAGGAGGATCATGTAATGTGTACAAAGGGCTGTTTGAGCCATCGGATTCAACGTTGCAATAGAGGTTCAGGTGCCTGAGGTCTCGGAGCATTCCAATGGAGGACACCAAAGCATCAACGCCTTCAAGCGTCAAGCACTGGTTGTTGCCAAGAGACGTGTATAAAACCAATTCTATCATATTGGTCAGCTTGCTAAGGCCCTTGATATCCTCCAGCGAACACTTTTCCATGCCCAAACAATGCAAGGTGCGGAGTGAGTTCATGTTCTGGATCCCTTTAGGTAGCACTGTATCTTCTGGAAGTTTCAGATGAAACAAGTTGGCCAAGCGTGTTATATCTGATGGAATGTTTTGTGTGGACCCACAAATTAATTCCAGAGTCTCCAAATGCGCAAGCCCTTGAATTTCTGTAGGGAGCACTACCTCCAAATGGGCATAAACATTTAAATACCTCAATAGAAACAAATGGCCAATTGCAGTGAGGTCGACTATCATACCGATTTGATTTGGAAAATTAAACAAAAGCACCCGCAAATACTTAAACTGTGAAAGATGAGGTGTGTACCTATACCAACTGAACCGTGCATATGCTCTAACTTGTGACATGCTACTAGCAAGGGTCTCCGATGTTGCACCACCAATACTTGATTGCAAGGATAATCGACGGACCTTGTACTCGCGACTGTGCAATCTAGCCATGTCCTCATAGTTATATGCTACACTGACAAAATTATCTTCTGTATTCTTGCTTAAGATCAAATCAAGTAACATATCATGTACTCTGCAAGAAAATACCTCCCCATATACTGTTCTTCCAGGCTGAATCAGACTTTTATTGATAAGCTCATTGAAATAACTTTTCGCAACATCCTCCAAATCAACTCCAGGAGAACTACAGACTAAGCCTTCGGCTATCCATTGCCGAACCAGGTCATCCCTCATGATCTCAAAATCTTCTGGGTACATGCCAAGGTACAAAAAACATGGCCGGAGACGAACAGGAAGATGCATATAGCTAAGGTTTAGTATACCCCTCATCTCTTCCAAGGTGGGTTTTGTGGCAAACTTGGAACCAAGAGAATTCTTTATGCACTCCCATTCCCTCAACTTTCTTGGTTCATGGCTAGCTACTAGGCTACCTATGGTGATAATTGCTAGTGGCAATCCACCACACTTCTTGAGAAATTCATCTGAGATTTCTTTAAATTGTGGTGGACAGACATTTCCAGGTCCAAATACTCTATTAACAAATAATCTTCTTGAGTCTTGTTCTTCGAGTTGTTTCATTCTATAAATATTCGCGCGATCACTGTGACAAGCCCAGAGAGCTACTTCATCAATTCGTGTGGTTACCACCACTCTACTTCCATTACTATTTTCTGGGAAGGCACAACTAATGATATCCCATGCTTGCTGATCCCACAAGTCATCAACTAATATGAAGTACCTACAGAGAAAAGCATCAAAATGAACGAATCAAAATATGGTAAAGTATGTCTACACATGTCCTTCAAAATTTAAGGAAAAAACAGAAATATGGTAGAGTTTTGAATAAAAAGAAATATTGGGTTCAACATTTAATATTCCTGTCCCTACTTAGCATGGCTTATATACTCATCAATTGGAGGTTAATTTATGATTTATATAATTAAATATAGTGTATTCTAAAATTAATATATTTAGAGAAGTTCAATTTTTATCCTAGAACTAAAGCTTTGATCCAAATAGTAATCCTTATGAGCTAGCACAACTTCTCCATAGCCAAAACGCCTTACAAGGTTTGGTGTTGGCCCAAAAATTCTCTTAATCATGACTTGTGAGTACAGCTATATAGAGTTACACTACTAAACCAAGATGCCAAAAGCAGTTAGATGAGTATGATCAAATCACACAACTACTGAGAACAATACCAATGCAAGTGTAGGAGTGGTGAGTACACGGAGAAAAATATACCTCTTGTGTTTGAGGTATTCTCTAACGCAGTCAACAATTTCTTGCAGCTCATGAGCATGAGAAGACTCCTCCATCCCAAGCTTGCGTTGTAGGCCAACGAGAAGACTTTTAACATCAGGTCTTTGGGAGACTGAAACAAATGCCTTGCGATCAAACTGCCCTCCAATCCCATCATAGACTTGTTTGGCAAGCGTAGTTTTACCCAGACCTCCGAACCCCACAATGGAAACCACTTTGAGTTTCTGCTGGCAATCTAGCAACCAGCTGACAAGCTCTTCTCTCGGGCCATCAATACCTACAAGTCCTGATGCCTCCCTGTACATCGCCGACATACGGGGATCGACGGCAACAACACCAGGACTCGTATTGACACAGTCATCGATCTTGTACCTCTCCCGCCGAGCATTGGCCTCCACCGCAAGAACCTTGAGCTCCTCGATCCGGTTAGCGATCTGGTGACGCCTCCCCAACCTCCTTAGCCTCTTAGCCATCTTCTTGACAAAGCCTGTCTTTGCATCGGCACCATCAATTTCATGCATGAAGTCGTCGATGCAGTTCTCCATATCATAGGACATCTCCCTGACATGGTCCCTCCAGTTCTTGGCCGAGGGATCGAGCTTGTCCATCAGCTCCATCTTCTCAAGTAGAGCTTGCATGGCGCTGAGCTCATCCCTGAGGAACGAGGCTTGCTTCCTCACTCCGGTGAGCTTCCTGTACTCATCGCCGAGCAGCGTGGTGAGCTTGCTGAGGAGCGGGGTCATCACCCCCGCCGTCACATTTACGATTGCAGATGGCATGATGATCGAGCTTACTCTGCTCTCTCTCTCTATACCGGTACTAATAGAGATCCACGATGACATTAACTACTAATATAGCATGGCTACTTGGAAGAGGACGGACTTAGCATGGCGACCAGCTAGTGCCGGCCAGGAATTTTTGTTATGTTCCTATATATAATGCGCTATTAGAAAAGATTAAGCAAAGAAAAGAGAGTTTTCTTGGATGCTGACGGGCGGCCTGCAAAGACTAATAATAATTAAGCTGCAAGTTGCGGCCGGGGTGTCATCAACCACGATCGATCACACGAGCGTGAAAAACAGGGAGGTTTTGTGCAGGGAAGAGTTAGCTGTTTCGCCGTTTATTAAGCGGAAGGGAAACATCGGCGAGGCCCAACAGAGTCGTCATTGAGCAGTCCATGAACCTGCACAAAAAGAGCGGAGGATCTAGCTAGCTAGGACCCGCGAGCTGACAACGCGAACTCAAAGAAACAGAGCCTCGGCACCGTATATATCACAGCTAGCTAGGATACCAGAAAGCACAACCCATCACATCCCAACAGAATTACTCCCTGCTGCATCATTCAGGCATATATACGATGCTGCCGATTAATTGTTGGAGCCGGCACGGAATTAATGGTGTGACCGACGTGTGTAGATGCACACAATTCTTGAAAGACCCGATGTCCACTAGCTAGCGTGACTAGTTTACAATAAATAAAACTTCCTGATTTAAATAATAAAACTAAAGTGTGTCATGTTTACAATACTCACCAGATTTATTAATAATAGTGGAACAAGGTGGCAGGGCGATTAACTTAGTTACATACTAACAGAAACGGATCTCTATCGAATGCGTGGCTAGGCTAACAAAACTTTAACAGAGGGATGCCTTGGGTTCACACTTGCGGCGTTCTTGTATGAAGACTCGACATCAATGCGTACATCTTTCCGATCTTTTCTCGAGTCACCCACGTTAAATATGAGATACACGAACATGTCCTGGAGGCATATTAGATAGCTCCTGGCTGGAGGACACAAGATGCGCTCGCCCTCCCCTCGCCGGCCGCCACTCCGGCCCCCGCCGACCACCAACCCCCCTCCCCTCCACCCGCTGCCCCCCCTCTGCCCGCCCCGGCTCCCTGGACTACCCTCCGGCGGCGCCCCCCGCGAGTGAGGCGGTGGCCCAAGGTTTCCTGGCGCGGAAGCTACCATGGATGCTGTCCTTGAACCCGCAAGAGCTGCCGCCGCCGTTCTCATCCCCTAGCGACGCCTTCCTCCAGTTCGTCTTGGAAAACTTCAGCTCTCTGGTATGCTCTCCGCTCATCCCTGGCCTAGCTCGGTTTGTTCCGTCGCCGGTTCATGTCGAGGTGAGCCAGCTCGCTGCCCAACCTCCTTCTGTTTCGTTAGTCTGCTCTATGCTTCAGTTTTGGCTTGGATCCCCGTATGAAAGGATTGTGGTTAAGGTGTTAAACGATTTTCAGTTCCTGCTTGTTGTGGCGTGCCCCCAGCTTGCAAACTTCATTGTCTCTCTCGGCGGTCTGCGCCATGGGCGGTGCCTCACGCGATGGCTCCTCTGAGGAAGGAGAGGTCCAGGAGGAGCTCGGGGACGATGTTCCCCTGCCCATCGTGGATGCGGTAGAGTACCTCCCTGCTGATGCGGAGGATCTGGAGGAGCCAGCCAGGCCTTCGTCGACCCCCCCTCCCTAGCTCTGTCCCCCTCATTCTACAAGCTGCTGATCTTGGATGCGGGCCGGATCGTGTCACTCTCCTCCCCACCTCGAGAGGCAGTAAGGTGGATGTTTTCTCCCACCCCTTTGATCGCGAGAATGCGGTCATAAACGGGCCGTATCTTGGTAGAGAGGTCACGGTGCATTTTGAGCGGCATGATGAAACCGATAACCGTTTCATCTTTGAGCATGAGGCCATGGCAGCTCTTGCAATTGAAGACTTCCCTCTTGAGCATTGGCAAAGAGACCACATTATACACTCTTCTGGGCCATATGCCAACCCTCACACCATTGATCCCATTTGCCTCACGGGTCTCGATTACTCGGCTGTTTTGGTCACTGTCAAAGCTGAAACCATCTCTGACATTCCCTTGAACCTCCATGTCAAAAACCACTGCAGCACCGGCACTGTTGGCCGCATCTCTATTATTGACTTTGAGGATCTTGCCCCTGGGTCCGACCACCCCTCTGGTCCCGATCTTGACCCAATTCCTGATGCCTTAAACTCTGATTCTGATGATGAGGTGGTCATCGAGGGCGGCTCGGACTATGCCTCTGTTCTGCATGCTATTGGCGCACCCCCACCTTTGGTGCCTCACGCCGGCCCTTCTGCTACAGCTCCTGCTGCTTCCCTTGTGGCTAGAGCTATCACTAATGCTCCTCCTCTTCCTGTTGTGGTGGGAGAGCCTCTACGATCCAAGCCCAAAAATGTCATCATCAAGCTCTTTCTTGGGTTCTTTGAGGTGACTGTCACGGGGCTCTAGGGGAGCAGGCCTTCTTTCAAGTGCCCTTGCGCTGCCGCTCTCCTGAACCTGGGTGCAAAGGCCTGATGGTGCTCAATTTCTCCTCGGCCTGTGTCGGGATCATTGCCTCCATTGCTGAAATTGGTCCTTGTGGGCGCTCGAGCCTCACTGCTGACATTCTTGCTCGGGGTGTCCCTCTGCCGCTCGAGACACTGGTCCCCTTCTCCTTCGCTAACTCTCTGATCATGGGCTCTGCTGCACCGGTCGCTGACCTTGGTGCCTTGGAAGCTGAGGCGCTGGGTGCTGCTGCGACGCCGGTCGCTACGGTTGAAGCCCCTGTTGGTGCGCAGGATGCTATCGAGCTGGGCGCTGCCGAGGCGCCTGTCGGTGTTGGTGATGCGGAGCCTACCATCCCTATGGCTCAGGTGGCTGGCTCCGTCATCGAGCCTCGTCGCAGCTCCCGCCAAGCTGTGGTTGAAGCGGCGCATTTCGTCTCCATCCTCGACAAAGCAACCCAGCGCAAGAAGCGTCTGCTCGAGGGTTCCAGCAAACCTGCTCCCCGCCGCACCGGAGAGCTTTCTGCTGATGACCTCATCGCTGTGGCTGCTGCTGAAGGCCGCCAACTGCATGACCGCGATGTGGAGCTGCTGGCGACGGCATGCGACATCAGCGTCGCGGAGCTGGACCTCGCCGTCCCTCTTCCTGTGGAGCCTGATGTGTCTCCATGATTGGGCCAAGATGCCTGAGATGGACCGTCAAGGCCACGCACTCCATCCCTCCCGCTATCGGCTCGGCCTGCCAGGGCCTCTCCAGCGAGTTTGCTATCCTCTCTGAGCGTTGCGCCCTTGGGCCTGTTGGTGGACCTACGTGCGAGATCGGTACTGCCACGCAATGTGCTGGTGTTTCCTTTTTAGCTATGCTCCTGTCTTCCTCTTTGGGCTCCCTGCCTGGCCCCTGTTGTTTGCGCTATTGTATGACCTTTAAGTGGGTTTCCCCCGTTGGTTGGCACAACTTTTCTAGAGTTCTTTGTTATCTATCTATGTTGTTTGTTTTTTCTCCATGTTAATCAAACTCCTTTTTGTCTGCTGGAACGTTAGGGGCCTTGGTCGGAAACAAAAGCGTGACAATGTTAAGGCGGCCATCGAGTCCTTTCTCCCTTCTATCCTGTGTATTCAGGAATCGAAGCTCTCTGAGTTGAACCCCTTTCTTGCCTCCACCTTCCTTCCGCCTCTTATCAGGTCCTTCGTCTTTAAACCCTCCATTGGTGCCTCGAGCGGGCTTATCACGGCTTAGGACGATGGTGTGGTCGAGTTGGTGGATCATTCTATCAATGCTTTCTCCATCTCCACCACCTTCGCCTTCCGCTCTGATAATCTGCGTTTCTCCCTTATAAATGTCTACGGGCCTTGTACTCACGCGCATAAGGCTGGCTTCCTTGCTTCCCTCGCTCAGGATATCCAAAACATCTCTGACCCCTTCGCCATCATGGGAGACTTTAACCTTATCCGCTCACCTCGCGAGAAATCTAGCGATAATTTTAATATTGCTGAAGCTACTCTCTTCAATGACTTCATCAACTTGTCCGGGCTCCTAGAAATCCCTTTGCTCGACCGTCAATTCACTTGGTCCAACCTGCAGAATCCCCCATCCTTGCTCGCCTTGACCGGGTTCTTGTTAGGATAGCTTGGAGCATTGCGCTTCCAGACTCTACCCTAACCTCGTCTGTCAGGCCCACCTCCGACCATGTGCCCCTGCACCTTGAGGCCTCCTCTAAAGCCCCCCGTAGCTCCATCTTTCGCCTGGAAAACACTTGGATGGCTCACTCTTCCTTCCCCCCATTGTTACCACCAATTGGACCAGCGTCGACTCCTCTCACAGGTCGCTGCCCAATATTGCTGACCTTTGCTTGCGGCTCAAACGTGTTCGCTCTGCTGCCAGGGCCTGGACTCGTAGCAGGCACCTGCCTTCTATCTACCTCGTCAACTGCCGGGTGGTTATCTCTCTCTTTGACCATCTGGAGGAGCAGCGCCCGCTATCGCCTCTGGAATTCAGGATTCGCTACGTGGCAAAAATTAATCTCAACAATAAACATGCTGAGCGAGCTACTTATTGGCAGCAGCGTGCTAAGATTAAGCACTACCAGCTAGGAGATGAAAACTCTCGCTACTTCCACCTCTCTGCCTCGGGGCGTCTTCGCAAAAACCAAATCAAGGTCTTAGATGATGATGATGGTAACCCCGTTTTTGCCCACCAAGCAAAGGCTACCATCCTCCACTCCTTCTAGAATCTCCTTGGTCAGCCCCTTGCTTCCTCCAATTCGCTCGACCTCGATCGCCTTGTATCTTTCACCAGGCTTGACCAGTCCCAGGCCTCAAACCTTCTCCAACCTTTCACTATGGAAGAGTTGCGTCGCTCGGTTTTCTCTATGAACGATAATTCTAGCCCTGGTCCAGATGGTTTTGGGCCGGCCTTCAAGAAAAACCGGGGCCTTGTCAAGGACAAGCTCATGAGTTCGCTCCAAGATTTCCACACATTAGCTACTGACCTCCGTCCTATAAACAAATCCTTCATCGTCCTTCTTCCTAAAAAAGTTGGTGCCAATCGTCCCGACAACTTTCGGCCGATCTCCCTCCAGAATAGTTGTCTGAAGTTTCTCACCAAGTGTCTCACTCTTTGTCTCCGGGAGGTGATCCCGTTCCTTGTTCATCCTGACCAAACGGGTTTCATCTCTGGCCGCTCTATAGCGGAAAATTCCGGTTATGCCGCTGATATCGTCCAATCTTGTCACAAACGCTCTGCTCCCACTGTGGTCTTCAAGCTGGATTTTCGGAAAGCTTTTGATTCAATCAGTTGGGATGCCCTTGACCGCATTCTTGAAGCTAAAGGTTTCCCTGACCTTTGGCGTCAGTGGATCAAAAGAATCAACCTTTCTAGTCAAACTGCGGTCCTCCTTAATGGAATCCCTGGGCGCTGGATCCAATGTCGTCGTGGCCTCCGACAGGGGGATCCCTCTCCTCCTTCCTTTTCAACATCGTCGCCGATATTCTTCAACAACTTCTTCTTCAAGCTTCCCGGGAGGAGCTTCTTCACCCTCTTGTTGACGACCTCCCTTGCCCTATTCTCCAGTATGCAGATGACACTCTCATAATCATTAGAGCTGTCACTGGCCACTCGGAGAACCTAAAAATCTTGCTTGATGCTTTTAGCTCTGCTACCGTCCTTGCCATAAACTTTCACAAAAGCACTTTTGTTCCCATCAAGGTAGACCCGGCTCTTGCCGCTAATATGGCCTCAGCCTTTGGCTGCGCTGTCTCCTCCTTCCCGCAAACCTACCTTGGCCTTCCTCTGTCCATCCATAAGCTTCGCCTTTCTGACTTTGGCCCGATCATCGCCAAAAGTGATATGCGCTTGTACGGCTGGCGAGGGCGCTCTCTCCCCATTGGTGGTAGCCTCCTTCTCGTCAACTCTGTCCTCACCCCCATGCTAGCACACGCTATGAGCGCTGGCACCCTCCCTGTTGGGGTCATCGAAGCAATTGACAAGCGTCGTCGGGCTTTTCTTTGGACCGGTAAGGAAACTTGCTCCGGCGGGAACTGCAAGGTGGCTTGGGCGAAAGTTTGCTCCCCAAAAAATTTAGGTGGCCTTGGGGTTCTCTCTATCCCTGCCCAAAACTCCGCCATCCTCGCTAAATTCCTCACAAAAATCCACTCTGACTCTCCGGCCCCCTGGGCCTGCTGGTTTCGCCGTATGTATGGTTGGTCCGCCTCCCGTGACCTGGGTGATAAGCACTTCCTCGACACGCCCGTTTGGAATGCCATTGTTCAGGGGCTGTCTGCCTTTCGTTCTGTCTCCTCCATCGTCATTGGAAACGGCGCCTCTGTGTCCTTCTGGTTGACCAATGGCTTGGGCCTAACCCTCTTAATGAGAGGTTCCCTACGCTTTTCTCTCACGCCACTCGCCCGAATATCTCTGCGGCCTTTGTTCTTGATAATGGCCTCCCCATCACTCTCACCTCTCGCCTCTCTCATCGTGCTGCCTCCGAACTCAATGAAGTTTGTCTTGAGCTTGGGACGGTTGATCGTCGCCTTGCGAATGCTGACTCTCGTGTTTGTCGCCTTACTAACAAACACCTTTCTAACAAGGATTTCTATGTCCATCACTTTAAGCATATGCAGGCTGATGATTTGGCTAGCAAGGTTTGGAACAACACTGCACCCCTCAAGTGCAAAATCTTCAACTGGCTCACTCGTCTCCGACGGCTTCCCACAAACGAGCGACGCCACCGGCATCAGCTAGCAGCATCCCTTCCTGCTTGTCCTGCCACATGGATGAGGATACAGACCACCTGCTTCTACACTGCCCGTGCGCCCGCGAAGTCTGGGACCTCTTATTCCACGGTCATAGCTATGACAACTTCATCCAGCTCTGGGAAGCTCTTGCGACTACCCCTGCATGCAACAGGGTCTACACGGCGGTTGCGTGGAATATTTGGAAGAGACGGAACGACCTCGTCTTTAACCAACAGGAAACTTCTCTTCTGACGGTTCAACGTCGTTGTGTTGAGGATATTCGTCTTTGGGCTAATCGGTGTACCACTTCCACCTCCCAACTTCTGCTTATATCTTGGTGTAATAACTTTGATCCACTGTGATCCCCTTGTAACCCCCCTCTCTTCTTCTCTCTCCCCCTCAAACTTGTATTGAACTGCCACTTGAGTTATTTGGGTGAGGAATATATGGTTCAGGCTGGCATAAGCCCGCCATAGTCACGGTCAAAAAAAAAAGATAGCTCCTGGCTCAAAGCTCAGGTATGTAGTGATATCTTTATCCGACTAGAACCAAACATGATCTAGAACTGGGAATAACCCTGTGTCGACCATGACCTTGTCTTGGGACACATCTAACACGTCGATGTAGGCATCGACTAGGGATGGTAGCTCTCCAAGAATACGAATCTCATCATTGGACATGTGTAAGACGCACAGGTGGAGCTTCCGAAGGCGGCGAAGCTCACCAATCCATTTGGGAACCCTGCTAAACATCCATATTAGAAGGGTGAGTACCTCGAGACAAAGAGGAGGATGAGGTAATGAGTACAACGAAAGAAGTCTACATAACCCCCCTAACTATCGACTTTGGGACACTAACCCTCCTCAAGTTTGGATTGGGGCACTTAACCCCCCTAAGTATCAAATACCATGCAAATGACCCCCTGGATGGCTGATGGTAGTATTGGAGTGTGGTTTTGCTGATGTGGAGGGTGTCACTCAGGGAGGACCAGCCCGGGTGGAAAAATGGTCCGTCTTCCCTAGAAAAAAGGAAAATCGAGTCAATTCGCCTTTGCCCTTGTGGTATCGACGAGCAAGGCGCATCCGGCAGCGGCGAAGTGTCACTGGACTTGTTAGGAAGTCGCCTCGAGGCTGCAGAGGCTAACCATGCACCAACGGCGAGCGATTCTGCTAGCGCCTACGCCGAAGGCTCCCGTGCAAGAGCTTTGCACAGAGCAACAGACACGCTTCGTCTCATCAGTTGGTTCGTCACAGCCAGGAACGAGGGGCAGCTAACCAATGTCTGCGTGTTGAATATACTTTGGAGGGTGCATCAATTGTGAGTCATCTTCGATTTTGTTGAGCCACCAATGTTTGCATTGTTTTCTCTTCCTTTCTTTTTTTTTCTTTCTTTTGGGCTTGGATTGTGTTGTTTGCTAAACAGTGATCTCAAACTTGTATAGGTGGTTGTTGTGTTAATATAGCGGGACGAAAGCTATTTGAAAAGAGCACACGTGCGAATGTGCTAACATGACATAAGACTCTAATTAGGACAATATATGGCAACACGTGTTCAAGAGCATGACCAAGCCTATGAAAAGATTCGACGGAGCTCGCTGCCTTCGCGTGACGTCGTAGCGGCCCATGAGCCGGACGTGTATGTAGGAGAGCTGGACATTGAGGAGATGCTACGCGTCATCGAGGTCGGGTACCGCCACTTCACCACCGATGCGTACTATGAGACGACGGAGGCTGCCATGGTCAGGCCGCCGCAGAGGTTTTCTGCTCCGGCCGGCACCGTCGTCGGCCGCCTGTGATGTCTGCGCGGGCGCGTGGCTGCGCTGCTCGGGCCCGTGTGACCCTCCAGTATACATATATAGGTCTCCTGCGTCACGCCTTGATGACAAGAAGCGGCTGCTTCATCTATCATCGTCCGAGATCAGGGGATCTCACGGAAGGAAGACGAAGACAGAAGGAACTTTGGTGTACCATTAACTAACAAATGACCTCCTCATTAATTGTCACAGACTTGGGCCACGAGCAGGGCCGTATCCGAGAAATCGGAGGCCCAGTGCAAAATTTGAAATTTGGCCCTGGGTTATTAGCGATTTCATTTTTTTCATCATCGAGTTGCTAATACGATTTTCCGTCAGAATAAATCTTGTTAAAAACAAGTGAACTCTTAAATGGCTACCCTTTAATTTAAATGAACCGTCTATGCTTCTGTGTAGCATTTCTCTATACAAGTATAACCAATAAATTTAGTTGAGGAATTTTCTTCAGCAAACCCCAATTGATGCTATTGGACCAAAAGTATAACTTTTTTCTAAGAGAGATGATAAAAAGTAGGAAAAAGTAAAATAAAATACTTACTTCAGAAAAACTACTCCCTCCGGCCCGTTTTAATTGACGGAGACAGAGACGGAGCCGAGCAAAATCATGATTTTGATTAAGGGTCACCTCGAGAGATTTGTAGGAATAAGGTTCTTTTTGTAAAATGAAAATGAGTAGAGGCCGCAGGTCCGGAGGGAGTAAAAGTTACACATAACTACCTAGAGCCAATTACCGAGAAAGTATACTTGTTGTAAAAGCAATTAAAGCGAGTTGATTATATTTTTATGTGCTGGTGCGTTGTGTGACAGGAAACGTAAGAAAGAGGGAATTCGGAAATCGATGGAGGGAAGTAGTAGTGCTTGTATGAATGTGGATACAGGAAGAGAGCTATAGCTTAATGATTGATTGGCGTGCCGCGGGAGCATCTGCACCCCGGAGCCAAATTATGGATATCCGGTTGTGCTAGCTCTTGTTTTCATAACCATGCAAGTTTCTGTAAATAAACCAGTTATGAAAGTCATGGAAAATTCAGGTGTAGCACTGGTAAGCCATACACGTTGAGATATACTATTTGCCATATGCTGTTCCAGATGACGCAATCAATTTAAAGGGTCTGACGACCGAGATGTTCATTAATTGATTAAACTGAAGCGTATCAGGCTTACACTATGCAAGAGATGAAGTACACCAAGGGAACTGGCGAGGCGATTAATTAAGTTACAGAAAAAGAGGTTATTGAACTGAAGTGTATCAGGTTTACACTACACAAGGGAACTGGCGAGGCGATTAATTAAGTTACAGAAAAGAGGCAGACTAATGGAATGCATGGCTACGGAACTGTAACAAAAGCAGGGCGACTTAAGTTACAGACGAGAGGCAGCGTTCTTGAAGGCAACACAAGGATGTCCTGGGTGCACACTTGCAGCACTCTTGAAGGCAGACTCGACATCAGCAAGTACATCTTCCATATTTTTGCTTGACTCGGCACTGGTGCTACGGAGATGCACTTTGATTTCCTGGAGGCAGGGCAGGCACTCCATTCCGACCGGTGAAGCGCCTATCCACTCTTTCCAGCCGAATCCCAGGGTGAGCCTTTGTAGCTTGGGCATGGCTCCTGCCTGGAAGCTGAGAAAACCAGTGGCATCTTGTTCAAAAGACCAGAACGTAATCTTATTCAGAACAGGGAATAACCCAGTGCTGACGACAGTGTCTTGGGGGACATACAACCCGTGGAATTTAGCCCTGACAAGGGAAGGAAGCTCCCCAAGAACACGAACGTCAAAACTCGACAGCTGCAACAGGTGCAGCTTCAGGATCCGAAGGCACCGTAGTTGACCAATCCATCTAGGGACTTTACTTAACTTACATTCATTCAGTTTGAGTGCCTCGAGAAACGGAGGAGGATCATGTAATGTGTACAGCGGGTTGTTTAAGCCATCGGATTTAATATCGAAATGGAGGATCAGGAGCTTGAGGTCTCGGAGCATTCCAATGGAGGACACCAAAGCGTCAGCGCATTGAAGCGTCAAGCACTGGTCGCCGAAATAAGACAAGCTTAAATCCAACTTCTTCAGATCAGTCAGTTGGCTAAGGCCTTTGATATCCTCCAGCGAACTCTCTTCGACGCCCGAGCAACTGAGCGCGCGGACTGATTTTAAGTTCTGGATTCCTACAGGCAGCCCAGTACCATCTGGAAGTATCAGATGAAACAAGTTGGTCAAGCAACTTATATCTGATGGAATGTACTGTGTGTAGCTACAGAATAATTCCAGAGTCTCCAAATGCACAAGCCCTTGAATTTCTGTAGGGAGCACTACCTCTGAATGTCTGGCATTAACTTTCAAATACCTCAGTAGAAACAAATGGCCAATTGCAGTGAGGTTGACTTTCATAAACGGTTGTATTGGAAACTCAAACAGAAGCACCCGCAAATACTTAAATTGCGAAAGAGGAGGTGTGTCCTTGGACTTACCGAACCGTGCATATGATCTAACTTGTGGCATGCTACTAGCATGGGTCTCTGACTTAGCACCACCAACACTTGATTGCAAGGATAATCGACGAACCTTGTAGTCACAACTATGCAATCTAGCCATGTCTTCGGGGTTATATGCTACACTGATAAAATTATCTTCTGTACTCTTGCTTAGGATCAAATCAAGTAACATATCATGTACTCTGCAAGAAACTACCTCCCCATATGATGTTATTCCGGGCTGAATCAGACTTTTATTGATAAGCTCATTGAAATAACTTATCGCAACATCCTCCAAATCAACTCCATGAGAACTACAAACTAAGCCTTCCGCTATCCATTGCCGAACCAGATCATTCCTCATGATCTTACGATCTTCCGGATACATGCCAAGGTACAAAAAACATGGCCGGAGACGAACAGGAAGATGAATATAGCTAAGGTTTAATATACCCCTCATCTCTTCCAAGGTGGGTTTTGTGGCAAACTTGGAACCAAGAGAATTCTTTATGCACTCCCACTCCCTCGACGTTCTTGGTTCATGGCTAGATAGTAGGCTAGCTATGGTGATAATTGCTAGTGGCAATCCACCACACTTCTTAAGAATTTCAGCTGAGATTTCTTTAAATTGTAGTGGACAGACATTTTTAGGCCCAAATACTCTATTAACAAATAATCTTCTTGAGTCTTGCTCTTCGAGTTGTTTCATTCTGTAAATGTTCGCACGATCACCATGACAAGCCCAAAGAGCTACTTCATCAATTCGTGTGGTTACCACTATTCTACTTCCATTACTATTTTCTGGAAAGGCA
Organism: Avena insularis; assembly: GCA_023614405.1. Lineage (NCBI taxonomy): Eukaryota > Viridiplantae > Streptophyta > Magnoliopsida > Poales > Poaceae > Avena > Avena insularis. The sequence goes on from CM042695.1 coordinate 51,028,187, forward strand.
CAACTAATGATATCCCATGCTTGCTGATCCCACAAGTCATCAACTAATATGAAGTACCTATAGAGAAAAACATCAAAATGAACTAATCAAAACATGGTAAAGTATGTCTACACATGTCCTTCAAAATTTAAGGAAAAAACAGAAATATGGTAGAGTTTTGAATAAAAAGAAATATTGGGTTCAACATTTAATATTTCTGTCCCTACTTAGCATGGCTTATATGCTCATCAATTGGAAGTTGATTTATGTTTTATATAACTAAATATAATGTATTCTAAAATCAATAATATTTAGAGAAATTCCATTTTTATCCTAGAACTAGAGCTTTGATCGGAATAGTAATCCTTACGAGCTAGCACAACTTCTCCATAGCCAAAACACCTCACAAGGTTTGGCGTTGGCACAAAGTCTCTCTCCATGATTACTTGTGAGCAGAACTATTTAGACTTAAACTAAACTAAGATGCCAAAAGCATTCAGATGAGTATGATCAAATCACACAACTACTGAGAACAATACCAATGCAAGTATAGGAGTGAGTACATGGAGAAAATATACCTCTTGTGTTCGAGGTATTCTCTGAGGCGGTCAATGATTTCTTGCACCTCGTGAGCATTAGAAGACTCTCCCATCCCAAGCTTGTGTTGTAGACCAATGAGAAGGCTTTTCACATCAGGTCTTTGGGAGACCGAGAGAAATGCCTTACAGTTAAACTGCCCTACAATCTTATCATATACTTGTTTGGCAAGTGTAGTCTTACCCAAACCACCAAACCCCACAATGGAAACCACTTTGAGTTTCTGCTGGCAATCTAGCAACCAGCTGACAAGCTCTTCTCTCGGGCCATCAATACCTACAAGGCCTGCTGCCTCCTTGTATATCGCTGAAATCCGAGGATCGATGGCCACAACACTAAGACTCGAATTGATGCAATCATCGATCTTGTACCTCTTGCGCCGATCATTGGCCTCCAGAGCAAGAACCTTGAGCTCCTCGATCTGGTTGGCGATCTTATGACGCCTCCCCAAGGTGGCGAGGAACTCAACCACCTTCCTAACAAAGCGTGGCTCTGCTTGGGCACGGTCAATGTTATGCATGAAGTCGTCGATGCAGTTCTCCATGTCGTAGGACATCTCCCTGACATGGTCCCTCCAGTTCTTGGCTAAGGGGTCGAGCTTGTCCATAAGCTCCATCCTGTCAAGGAGAGCTTTCATGGCGCTCAGCTCATCCTTGAGGAAGGAGGCCTGCTTTCTCACCCCCGTGAGCTTCTTGTACTCCTCGCCGAGCAGCTTAGTGAGCTTTCCGAGGAGCGGGTTCATCACTCCCGTGGTTACACTCACGATTCCAGTTGGCATCCTGATCAAGCAGCTTGGTGAGCTAGCTACGTTTGTGTGGAAAGGCTTGTAAGAAATGGTTGGTGAAGAGAAAGCTGTCTAACACAATGATACTATATACTAGCGAGAGAGAGGGGGGACGGCAGGTTCTGATCAGCTGTGAGGAAATTTCCCATCCGTTGCACTTGGTGAGACTCTGCATGGAACCCACGAGACCCAATGAAAGAGTAGTTTAAAGTGCGGTGGCTTCCAACGAAAGAGAAAATCCATATGTGAACGAGTGGGCGGAGGAGCATAGAAAATACCACTTGCATATCATACATACGCGTGGTCATCGTCTTGGGCTTGAGTCTTTTCCAATCTACTACCTCAATCTTCCTCTGGTTCATAATAAGTGTCAGGGCTTTAATTCAAATTTAGATTAAACTGAAATAAACCTCTGACATTTATTATGAATCAGAGGAAGTACTAGATACTCACATCATATAGTATGGTTACTTCACCGTTAAAGTGCACTCCACCTATCCCAAATTAAATGACCAAGTTTGTTTGTATACATATGTTTTTATAAACACCATGTCTAAATACATGGATCTAGACAAAGTTACACTTAATTTGAGATGGAGGAAGTATGATATATGACGAACACATCACAGGCCAGCCAATACCTACACGAGGTTGTTTGTTCTTTTGCTTATATTTGATCTTCTTTGTAACAAGATCTTCTCACCACCTTGTATAGGTTCGCCCGATATAGCTCTATTTATAAAGAGGGGCGAAATACTGGTTCGAGAAGTTGTTTTTTTATTTTGGAACCTTTGGAAAGGAAGGTTGTATCTCACGGACTATTCCCTAGACTATTGATGCACACATGCATGATTTATCGGTTACCACCACAAAGTCTCGACTGCTAAAGATATATATGACCTAGTGATGCTCCCTCAAAAAAAAATACCTACTGATGCACACGAACAACAAAAACTTCATATACGATGAAATAGAACAAGCAAACCCTGTGTATACAAGAAGCAAGGCGTGCCGAAATTAATTACTCCATTATTTGGGAAAGCACTAGCTGCATTTGGAGATAGTTATTCTATGAGGAATTGGAAGCTCTCATCGAGGACGTGGTACCTGAATTATGAAACAAAGTGACACACCATATATATACTCTCTGTTTGGAAATATAAAATGTTTTAGATTTGTGAAGAAAATATATCTAGACATCTTTTAGTTTGTAGATTTACTACACACTAAAGGTGTCTAGATACATTAGCTTCACAAACCTAAACATTTTATATTTTCAAACAGAGGAAGTATATCTATAGTATGGTTACTTCATCGATAAGACATGTGAAGATGACCCTCTGAGGGCGAGCAGCTAGTGCTGGCCAGTCATTTTTCGTTTCTATATTATGCCTGTGACGAGGATAGGCCAACAACTACATCATGACCTGTGATGTGGAATGACCAATAACACGCTAGTATTGAAGATTAAGCAAACCTAAAACAGAAAGCAAAAATAGAATAATTAGCCTGGATGCTGACAGGCAGCAGACAAACACTACTTAAGCTGCAAGTAGTTGTCAGGCCTTGTCATCGCGCGTGTTGGCCACTGCCTTGTCCTGTCCTCAGACTCATATTACATCAGGGTGACCAGTAAGTATTCCAGTAAAAATGGCCATGTACAAGTATAGTCTGATTAACCATGTGTTTTACTGCAATTGTCCAACAATATTGCTCCAGTTGCTTGAATAAATTTCTAAACCGCAGAGGCCGAGTGTGGCAAAGGGCCACAATCAGACTTCATCAGCAATGTTTTGGGCATTGTAAATAGTTCTTCTCAAAATTTTTTGATCTGATAGGGGATAAGTAAT